>JAAGEH010000040.1:10193257-10461077 GCA_011751065.1 Lasiurus cinereus | reverse complement strand
TTGCTACTGTGATGAATTGTAATGTAAATATCTGTGTTTTCCGATGGTCTTAGGTGATCCCCCAGGTTGAGAACCGCTAGCAGGGTCACCTAAGACCATTGGAAAACACAGATATTTACATTACGATTCATCACAGTAGCAAAATTACAGTTATGAAGTAGCAACAAAAATAATTTTATGGTTGGGGGTCACCACAACATGAGGAACTGTATTAAAGGGTCACGGCATTAGGAAGATTGAGAACCATTGATCTAAAGAAATATAATTTTTAAAGACTAGCTTCTCTATACAAGGCATAGTGAGCTTTGAAAGTACTTGATTTTGGTAAGTTATTTTAAATTGTGTGTGTGTGTGTGTGTTTGTGTATGAGTGTGTGTGTGTGTGATGAATGTTGATATTATGACTCCAAACACTAAAATTTTTACAATGTGAAATTATTATTTCTGCCTTGAGTTACTAAGAGCCTTGTAAGTAAAGAAAATGTAATTTTTAAAAACTTTTAGAACAATTTTGAAGATTAGCGAAAGTAGACTATTATGAAATACCTTCTTTTTTATTTGATCAAAAATATAAACTTTATTCTGGAAAAATTATACATTAAACAACAGAAAATAGGGACCAGAAATTCCTTTTTATTTTTTTGAGGACACCATATTGTGTCTTTAGTTTTGAGTTAGATCTAAACAGAATTGTCTAACTTCATATGGTTATGATTCTGTTTAATTATAAGACTAAATAAATAAGAAAACCAGAGACTTTGATCTGCAAAGAGTTGTTCAAACTTTAGCAAGAAATGTTAAATATATTAAAAATGTAAACACTATGGTTTATTTGAGTTTTAATGTGTACTAAATAAAAGCAAATGTTTGCTAGTTCAGTATATATATATATATATATATATATATTCTTCCTTATTGTTTGCTGATTCTAGAAATATGAAGAAAGAGGAAATAATAGCATAAGTGAGGAAAAAAACTATCAATTTTTGGCTTAATTTTTAAATTGTTTGAAATAAAAAAGAGTTTGAATATTTCCTAAAGATCCAATGAATTAATGGCTAAAAAAAAACTTTTAGTAAGTCAATAGTTCACTAAGATCAAAGTTAGTTTTACTATAAAATATGACCATTTATTGATTTTTAAAAAAGCTAAAAGCTAAATATCAACCAACATTAGATAAAAAATACTATGTGAAACTGAACCCCTAAGAAAAGCAAGGCTTACCTTGGGCAGTTCTCACACACTTGCAAACTCAAACTGAAAGTCAGTAATGAATCTCATAAGATACTGAGGTTTTATACCCTGAACCAACCAAATCCTCAAAGTAGATGAATAAGCAAAACTCATAAATTTGTTAACAAAAGTTTACTCTACCTATCCTATCTAATAAAAAAGTAATATGCAAATTGACCATACCTCCACTATATCCAGCAGCCATGTCCACCAGCCACGCCCACCAGCCAATCAGAGGTAGTATGCAAATTAACCCAACCAAGATAGCTATTTCCAGAGAGAGAGCAGGAGGGAGGCTTGGGTTGTCCCTGGTGATGGAGGAAACCAAGTTTTCCAAAACCCTGGCTGGCCCAGGCTTCCACTTAAGGCAACAAAGTTTCAATGACTGTGCAGAGCAGAAGGCTTGGCTCCGCTCCAGGCTACAAAGTTTCAATTGTAGAAGATAAATAAATCCCAGATACCAGGGCCTCCACTTGGGTTGTCTGGGGGGGTGCAGGGGGGGAGGAGAGGAGGGAGGGAAGAGGGGCGTGGCTGGCCTGCAAACCACCATTGGCCCCTAGGCCAGGCCATCCCATGCCCCAAGGGAACACCCACCCTCATCCAGGACAGCTTTTCAGGGCAAACCAGTTGGCCCAAACCCATGCAGCAGACCTCTATTCTATCTAATAAAAGAGTAATATGCAGATTGACCATCACTTCAACACATAAGATGACTGCCCCCATGTGGATACAAGATGGCCACCACAAGATAGCCAGCAGGGGAGGGCAGTTGGCAGGGACCAGGCCTGCCAGGGAGGGAAGTTAGGGGTGACCAGGCCAGCAGAGGAAGAAAATTGAGGGTGACTGGGCCTGCAGAGAAGGGCAGTTGAAAGGGACCCAGGCCTGCAGGGGAGGGCAGTTAGCGGTGACCAGGCCCACAGGCGGAGGGCAGTTAGGGACAAACAGGCTGGTAGGGGAGCAGTTAGGCATTAATCAGGTTGGCAGGGGAGTGGTTAGGGTGTGATCAGGCTGGCAGGCAGAAGTGGTTAGGGGCAATCAAGAAGACAGGCAGGTGAGCAGTTGGGAGCCAGCAGTCCTGGATTGTAAGAGGGATGTCTGACTACCTTACATGGATTGGGCCTAAAGAGGCAATTGGACATCCCTCAAGGGGTCCCAGATTTAGAGAGGGAGGAGGCTGGGCTGAAGGACATCTCTCCTCCTGCCCCTGTGCATGAATTTTATGCACGAGGCCTCTAGTATTATATAAAATTGATTTTTTTTCTATGCTGTATGAAGTTCCTCTCTAGAAATAACATTGGAAAGAACACGTTAAAGCTATGCCCCCAAACATTAGGGTGTTTATGAATTGCATGGGGATCTTGTTAGAATAAGATTTTGATTCTTTGGATCTGGTGTTACGTCCTGAGATTTTGCATTTTTTCCAAGATCTCAGGTGATGACGATGTTGCTATTCTGAGGGCCACACTGAGAAGGTACACATTCTCAGCCCTCATTTCACATAGCATTTACAATTGCGTACAACACTTAGATTGCACATCTGTAATGATAAGGAAAATATTTTGTTGTTGTTGTTGTTTTAGAACTGCAAAACTAGTATAAGACACTTTAAAACTTTTATCAGCTATATGCAGCCCATTTCGTATGTCAACACTTCAATGCTTCCTTTCCTCCATAGTGCTAGCCCTATACAGGACACATTAGAAGGCACCCTGCCAGCAAGTGGGATGCTGAGCCAAGAGTTTGAGCAAACAGAATCCTAAAGGGAGATTCTATTGGTGTACATATTAAAAATAGTGTCTGCCCCTTCTTGGCAACATTAATTGCTTAATGTGTTCTACTCAAATTTTGTATCAGTTTCATTAAGTTGAAATTTAAAGTTGGTGCTTCAACCCTCCAATGTTTTGCCCCAGACACTTTGATTTTTCTAATCTGAACTTGAAACATCTGCCTGATTATTTCCTTTATTTTCTTCATTACCCCTTTTCCGTGTACCTTTCACAAAATTCTAACCACCTCCAAACAAACATGAAAACTCAAAATGTTAGAGACTTAAAGAAGTGCTCTTCACTCTGGCTTTTCTTTCCAAGTGATATCTATAAGCAAAAGTGAGGTTAAGTATGGGTTCATTATTCTGAATGAATCAATGGACTACATAGTACATTTAGTAGAGACACAGATTGTCTTGCTGAAAACCAAATACTTGGTGCTTAAATGACATCACCACTAAATTGTCTCCCAGTTCCCTTCACCTGCAACAATTCAGGTGGTTAATTTAGAGACCTCTGTGGATTAGTTTCAGATCAAGTTTTATGGCTTCTATGCACTGGTCTACCTGAAAGTTCCCAAATCCCATTTGCAAACTGCACAAAGACACATCATGTGACGCAGAGCACTCTTGGATATCTTCCAAATAAATCAGAAGTCTAAATTGGTTTTCCACAAATATCTACATATTTAAATTGTTAAGACGGTTAGTATAGATTGTTCTTGTTGTAAGAGCAATGATCATGTCTTATAATTTTGGACATGGCCAATAAAAAACAAGTGCTTTTTATTTACTAGGATATCAGTAAATGTTCATGAGTGAAAATACATAATAGCACTAGGTTTATACATTCATGTTCAGGATGAATTGATACACAGTATCTCCCTACCACTGACGACCAAAAGCCATTTTTATACCATCATTTGTTATCTTGTTTTTGTGGGCATGACCAAAGAGTGGGCATAGACTGGATACCCGACAAGCAGATGGAAAAAGCCCACGTGAGGGTTTCATCCTGTGTGATAGACAGACTGTTTTCAGACTGTGTTACAGGCCATCTTAAAACTCACTTCTTCCATGTAGTTTTTCAATGACTGTCCTCCACTGGGGGCTTCTCCCTAGAGGCAAAGAGGAAGAGAGGTTGACAAAGTCAGGAGAGGGAGACGGAAGAAAGGAGTCATGGAGGAGAGTGAAACCCAGGAACAACACCAAAGCTTTACTATCCCTTCTCACCCCGCATCTCAGTTGATGTTTGTGAGATTAACAGATGGGCAAGTTCTTACTGCGAAAGTTTTTCTTCAAGGCAACAGCAATTTTAGGTCATATGTTGCATAAAATGTTTTGCAAATGTGTTCTTACAATAAGATTAAGAAAAAAGTCACTAAGTCTATATTCTGTAAATATGTTTGGGGATCTAATACATGGACTTAAGAATATATTAGGGAAAGTGTACAGGGTACAGGTCATTAACCTGCCCTTTCCCAAAAGTTTATATAAATCTTTTGTCCCTTACTTGTATGTTATTAATTAATTCTCCATTACTTGTGCCTTTGCCTAGCACTTCATTGAATGCTGGTAATCACTGCAGTTTAAATCACTGACATTTAAAATAAGTTAAATATATATCACAAGTTCATCCGAACACTGGTGATCAAAATTGTCAAACAACTTGTTAGTTTGGATAAATTGTCTTTTTATCTTACAGCGGGAGACATTTGGAAATAAATGCTGAGATACCGGGGAACGATAAGTTCTAGGACACCATATGTGTTTAAATGATAACTAAATAAGTGTGAATAAGTTTACTTTTGTTCCTAACTCTTTGAGGACCCTCTTTGTTAACTTTCCAAGAACTTTCACATATATTATCTCATTTCATTAGTTATTCATGATGACTTGAGAAAAGACATCCCCAGGCCAATTATATACATAAATTGAAGAATGCTGAGAAGTGCTGAGTGAAGGGTTCAAAATCAAGGAGCTAAGCAGGGTATTTCTGGGAATGGATCCCACTCTAACCCTCTTTACCTTGTGGAAATGAAAATGTTAAAACACAAAAAATAAATTTACTTTAGTTAAAAAAGTGATGCATTTTGAGAGGATTTTCAAAACAAAATTAAGCTAGAAATAAAGTGCTGGTACGTATTCCTAAAAACTTACATATGGTAATATTTTTTTTCTCAAATCATGGTTTCCGCAACAAAAATTAATATGCTGCAGTTGAGATGTTTCCCCATGCTCCAAGCTTGTAGGAAGCTCAATGGTTAACAAAAGAGGAAAGATAGTTATACTTATTTAAACTAAAAGATAAACTATAAAGAAAAATCAAATCCATATAATCTCCCTTGTGAGGAATTTAACTCAAAGCATATAGAGATGGCTGGAAACTTACTTCAGATAAACTCCTTTTTATGGTTGAACTTGCTACACTATCTCCCCTCATTAGGGTAACTAGTGTAGAAGGAATGCTGTGCATTTGGATATGCTGAGTGAGAGACCAGTCTTTTGTCCTAATGATCCCTCCCCTGTGCCTGGCTGGCTAAGGGTAAGAGATTGAGGTGACAAACTGCTTGTTACAGATGCTCTCTGAAGGAGCCAGCATCTGTAGTCTGGACGGAGGGCCTCTGACCACCGGAGGGCTAATGGTGAGATGCTGCAGCCCAGTCCCTAGGTGTTCCCTGAAAAGGGTGCTTAGTTTCCCTGGAGCTGGAGTGCAATGGTTTTCCCTGTTTGTCTGGACACAGGCACTCTTATGCTAAGACCTGGTGATAACTGGTGGCTTTCCTGATGATCCCATGTAACTAAATCACTAGGTGTCCTATAAGGCTTCTTTCTCAAGCTTGCTTTTTCCCCCAGGGTCAGGCAGGTCCTCTTCAACTCTGCCACAGAAAAAAGGAGCAACTCACACAACGCTGTTTGTGTCAAAGGCCACACAGAACTGACATATGGCTATAACGGCCATTAACGACTCACTGACATAGATAGCACTGGTGAGGAAGAGCACTGAGGAGGTGAAGGAGCATGGGGTAAAAGATAGCAGGTGGAAAATACAGAGGAAACAAACACCTCGCAGAGAGGATTACAAATATGGTACAAGGCCAAGTGGACAAAGCCAGGAACAAGGCGGCAGGATCTCCACGCGTTAGGATCGGAAGTTATGGCCCAAATCGAGAGGCTTGATTCCACGTGTTTGTCTCAGGTTCCCCATTTCCAACATGGTACTGCCCAAATGCTGACCTCTCCTCCCTCCCCCTGTAGGGGCACTAGTGAAATAAAATACCTTCAAAAACGTAAGCTATCAACTTCAGTCTTGATTTCCATAGTTTTAAAGAATTGGCATTTTAAATCACAAGTCATTCTAACAACATCATATTTTGGTAAACACCTGGAAATGAATTAAAAATATCCAAATGCAATGTCCCTTGAGAAACAAAGATAGAAAAGGGGGTACAAGGGAGGCAGACAGGGCATCTGAAGGAGGAAAAGGGAAGAATACATGGAAATTATGCCTTAAACAAAAGGAAAAAAAGGTATTTCCTGAAATGTGGCTTTACTTATCATGAACCTAAATATAACCAAAGTTGAGATAAAAATGTTTTAAATGTGAATTACAAAATATAAACTCAGAAAAAGAAACATCTGATATGGCTGCTAGAGACAAAGCTCTTATTATTCCACTAGTTATTTTGCAGTTAAGGAAACATTTTCATTGAGATGGAATATCCTAGAGACAGAAATAGGACTAAGCCCATACCCTCCTGAATCTATCGCCATTTTTCACTCTACTGTGCTTCTTTTCTTTCAATCACTGGGAAATTTTTATTTGCTTCTTACTTATCTTTAGGCAAAATGCATAAAGACTTTTGTTTGTATGGAGAGTGCATTTACTCACAACCCTTTTATGTCTAATACCTCTGGTACTAATTTCTGTCAAAGACATTTTCATGAGATCTTTACCTCCACCAGAATAACCACCTTTTCAAAAGAAACTGAACAATAATCCTAACACAGAAAGCACCCTCTGAAGAAGGACATGAAGTATTTAGAACCCATAGAAGAAGGGAGCTTGAGATGGATGACCAGGACATTTCTGAACCCAAGGGGCCCACAACACTCCACCCATTATTTATTCCACCCTATTTATTAAGCACCTATGGTGTGTAGCCTGTTGTGCTTGTGTGGAGACAAACTGGTGAACAAGAACGAAGCCCTATCATAAAAAGTTCATTTTGAGAAAATAAATACACAAATGATTAGAATATAGGGCAAAAGGTACTTGGCAAAGGTAAGCCCAAGCTGGTAGGGGGAAAAATAGGAGGAAAAGGCACCTAGCCTTTCATTTATTTAACAAGCATATGTCGAGAGTTCACATGTACTGGGAACTGGTACAGCCCACTGAATACATGTGATGAAGAAGACAATATGGAGGGATTAAAAGTAGAGGAAGTTATTATAAAGCTTAGTCCTCAAGACTTAATCAATTAGCTAGGATAGGAAATTGAATAGAAAGAGGACTCATCCCAGGCAGAAAGAAAATTTTGTGCAAGGTCCCAGTAACAATAGAGCAAATGCCTATATGAAACTAAGTATTACAATGAAGAACATCAATTATACTATGCACTGTATTTTTAGATAGAGATTAACATCATGTGTTATTTCCTAATTTTATACTATAATTCCCTATATTATAGATGCTGATATGATGTTATGTGCTATGTTTCTTAATTATATTATTACACAGGGCTACTGAATTAGTGACAGATGGTAGAGGATTGAAGTTCAGCTTTCCAAACTCTAGCCTACTCTATTGGCAGCTACTGATATCCAAGAGAACAGGCAAGGATCTATTTCTAAATAGTAAAATAGTGGGTGCCATAGTTAGAAACACAAACATTTTTGGAAAGTTCATATATCTTTTAAATCATTCAGAATTTTTTAATGAAAATTTGCACACAATCTTATGGATAAATAATAGCATCATTGCAGACCATTTGTCTCTGAAAATGCCACCTTTATCCAGTAGAGAAGATACCTTGAGAAACAAAGGCATTGCTAAAGGCTAACAGACAGGAGCATTTTAAGATAAAATGTTATGCCCTGAATTGAGCATCGTCCCATGCATCAAGAGGTCACTGGTTCAATTCCAAGTCAGGGCATGTGGGATTGAGGGCTCAATCCCCAGTAGGGGGCTTTCAGGAGGCAGTGATCAATATATCTTTCCCTCTCCCTTCTTTAACATTAATAAAAATATATTTAAAAAAAGATAAGATGTTATGATCCACTCTGCCTTTAAGTCCCACTAATGATCAGGAGCTAAATTCGTCCCCTCAGAAAGGACAAAGAATACTCAATCCCTAACCAAATTTTAAATTAAAATAAGCTAAACAGTGCCTTTACCAGTGGTGCCCTCACCTTAAAGAATTACCTTAAAGAATGAAGAATGGCAGAAGTAATTATGGAATTGATGACTATCCTATATAATAAAGAGGTAATATGCTAATTAGACTGAATAGCAGAACAACCTTCCAGATGACCTTCTGGATGAAGCCAGGGCTGCACAGGCCAGCCGAGACAGCTGGAGCTGCAAGGGCTTAGCCCTTTGCACAAATTTCATGCATCGGGCCTCTAGTTACTAATAATGTTAAATTTTTAATGATTTAAAACATTTTAGTGTTTCTTATTATATTCTGAAAAGTGGTTATCCAGTTGATAAGAAAAAAAAGTATTTAATTATTTCCTTGAATCCTATGTAAAAAAAAAGGGGGGGTAGTGGTGGTGGTAAAGGCAGTAATGAATGAGAGGCTCCCTGTTTGAGAGAGTGGAATCTTTCATCAGTGGATGTTGGACAAGAGAAGGGATGGACGAGAGGTTGGGACTATAAGAATGGATGGCTAGTGCTAATGATTTTGAATTGCATTGACTTAAAAATTAGATTGAGATATATATCATTAGTCCATTGACTTTTGAAAAATCTATTTGATCTTGAACAATTTATTGCTTTAGTCATGTGAGTCTTCTCTGATATGTGCTGATTAATTTATCATGTCAATTATCAATACTATTTCACTTTTATTATGTTCAAAAAGGAGTATTCATTTTTTCTAAAATGATTTAATGTGGCAACACAGCAAATCATCTGTCATGAGATCTTGAAGTATCACAGCTTTCTTTTGAAGCTGAGTTCCCTTAAATAGAAAGTAAAGACAATAGAACCACGGGGTTGTGTTTCATTGGAGATTGTGAAAAATACTAGAAACTCCAGAGTTATACCCTTGTAAAGTGCAGAATTTAATGTGTATATCTCTACTGATTTGCCCATATATTGGTTTCATGCCTCCAACCCTGTCCCCATTACTCATGTCTCTGTATCCTGACACTGCACATCTTTTTCAAAATACATATCCCACTCTATTATAATCACTGCTTACTTGCTCTCTTTACCATTTAACTCTAAGTAGTTGGAGGGCAAAATTGTTTTAGTTTTTGCCTTCTAAGTCCTGGTATTTACCCTGCCTTTCTTAGGAGAATTGACTGAATTCCTGGCAAAGCAAATAGTAAATGAAGGGAAGAGTTGCTTAACAAAAGTATTCTAACATATAAATACAAAAGAAATAATAGATTTCAAATATCACCACTTGGCAACTACTAGGAAATAAATAAGTACTGGCATTAAGGATCAATGGCTGCTAAGATTATAAAATGAGAAATAAACAGATATTATACACCTCTTTTTAAAAAAAAATTTTATTGACTTTTAGAGAGAGAGGAAGGGAAAGGGATAGAGTGATAGAAACATAGATAGGAGAGAAACATCATCAATTGGCTACCTCTTACATGCCCCCTGCTGGGGATGTGCTCTGACCAGGAATTGAACCTGTGACCTTTTGGATCATGGATCAACGCTCAACCAATAGGCAACACCAGCCAGACATATGTAACTCTTTTTATTGTGCTGAAGAGTAGCTTCTTCCAGTTTCAAGAAATTTTTCAGGAAAATATTATGAACTGAAAACATATTGAATTACACCAAGAGTATGAAATGAGCATACCTTTGGATAACTCTACAGGTAAGGGTTAGGGTACTTTAACAGATAAATTGTAAGAAAATGCAAGAAAAAGAAGAGGAACTTATACAATGAAGAAGATTTAAGGACATTTAACTTTAAAAAGTTGGCAAGGAATGCATATTGGGGTGACAAAACAACTTTTAAAATGCAAGTCATTGATTATTATAAAAGTTAGACTAGTTATTTCTGGAAAGAGGCAGTGGTTGTGATTGGGACAGGGTACACTAAAGACACTCCTTAACCTGGGTAGTGTTCTCGTTGTAATAAATAATTAAACCAAATATTTGATTTGAGTGATTTTTATATGTTTGTAATAAAAAGAGATTTAAAAGTAAATTGATGGCCATGTCTAATGGCAGCTATATTGTTATAAGAATAAATGTAAAGTCAAAATGAAACTCTTAAACAGAAAGAGTGAAATTCATAATGCTCTAGCTCTTGTTGGCTACATCTTCATGGTCACATATCTAATCCTTCATTGATCCCAATCTTCCAGTCTATGTAAAGAGTAATTACTAGTTATATGTCTAGAAAGGTAGTTAAAGGACACTCCTATCCTTCTGATTGAATCTTAAACTAATCTAATTACAACACCGACCTCATAAAAATCAGTTGGCAATTCTGATTTTTATAATTTGAAATAATTAAGCCTTTAAATTCTCTTCCATTAAGCTTTTAAGAAAATCAATAGATGCCACTTTGGAATTTGTAAAGTACCTATATAAATTCTCTAAGGTCAGTGAAATATGAATGTCAGCTTCATCATTTAAATCAAATATACAATATATTCTTTTAAAATTAAATTAACCTGTGTCTTTGCAAAAATGGTTAAATGGCTAAGGTGACCAACTTCCTGCACTGAGTCAAATGTAGTATTCAGGAAACCTGACATGCCCAATGTTCATGCAACACCAGGACTGTTTTGTTTCTCCTATTCATAGCCCATGCCTCCTTCATGTACAAAAAATGATTGATTTTTTAGGTAAGTAATAATACTACAAATTTTTTTCCATTGAGAAAACATTTCTCTAATAGATGCATGGACACAAATAATTTTCTGTTTGTTTCTTTTAACATATGTGTCTGAGTTTTTAATTCAACAACAAATAAGACCAGCTTCATGTGTCAGAAACCTTTGTATTATTTAATGAGTTATAGAATAATTTAAACTTTGTAGGAAAAATTATTTTTCTCTGACTTGTAAATATAAATAAATATAGGCAGTACAATGCAGAAGCACATTTAAATTCAAAAGTATATTTTTAATCTTTACACATTTATTTGAAAGGGGCTATATTTTTATTTTTAATTGATTTCTTAAGTGGTTCAAACCAAATCAACAAAATTCATAAATTAAAATGATCTAGCCTGTCACAAATGTGGCAGCTGATTCCATAAACAGTGTCACTAGGAGAGTTGTGACTTACGTGGGAGAAATGTGTAGAAGTAGCATCAATTTTCCAAGAAAAAGAGGTGACTTCCAAATGAATAAGTGAAATGACTTAGAGAATGAGATAAGGGGTTCTTTAACTTACTAACATTATAATAGTTACGGACCCTGAAGTTTTCCCTACCTCTAGGATAATTTGAAAAGGCAGCTCCCACTATTGCATCCAAACTCACCATCTATATTTATGTATAGTATTTCTTCTGCTTAACATAGGCCAGGCACAAGACTAAGATTTGGCCTTGACTCCATGTGCTGCAGAGGGTGGCAAAAGGTGATGATGTCCTAGACAGGCTTTGGAGTCAAGCAAATATGTATTCATACCCTAGTTCTTACACTTACACTCACGTACACTGGGCAAGTGCTCTGATTCTCAATTTCCTCATTTGTAAATGGTTATGACACCATATGCCTCATGCTTTGTGATGATTAAGTAAAATAATGTTTCTAGCCGAAACCGGTTTGGCTCAGTAGATAGAGCGTTGGCCTGCAGACCGAAAGGTCCCAGGTTCGATTCTGGTCAAGGGCAATTACCTTGGTTGCGGGCACATCCCCAATAGGGGTTGTGCAAGAGGCAGCTGATCAATGTTACTCTCTCATCGATGTTTCTAACTCTCTATCCCTCTCCCTTCCTCTCTGTAAAAAATCAATAAAATATATTTAATAATAATAATAATAATAATAATAATAATAATAATAATAATGTTTCCAGATCACAGAAGATGAGACTAAGTCCCTGGCTGTCATCATTATTAATCAGGATAGAAATTATTAGCATTAGTTTTTAACATAGCTTTAGTGAATGAAAGACAGAGGAAACCAACTTTATTCACTATAAGGTAAGAAAATTGGAGATATGCTTCTTAATTCTTTAAGACTACAGCTTGGAAGAGGACCTGAAAGTGGGAAAATCAAATGCTACTTTTTAATTTATCTATTTTTATTTTTGTGTCACTCTTTCAATAAAAATTATTGCACTTTTAATGACAGGTGAATGGCTTCATATACAAATATGTTTTCAGCAGTAAACTGAGGAGGTTGATTGAGGAGGAGATAAAGGGAACTTTAAAAAGTCTGGAATATCAAAACTACAAAGAGGTGAATAACACAAGTCAAGATAAAATATTGTTGAGGAAATGGAGAAAGACTATTTTCTTAACAATACTTTGTTCCTAACCATCTGTCCTTCAACTCATGACCCTCTGCAATACTGCATTCATACTCAATACATTCCAAGTCCCCCCACAGATAGGGGCTCTATCTCTCCGCATCCTTTCACCTTTCTTCTGTCCTTCCTTCCCTCCTCAACCCATTGCTTTGTGCATGGTGTACTATCTTGTTGATATTACTTGGTAAAATTCTACTTTTGGCAGGTCTATGGGTTCCAGGAAGACTTCCCTTACCCACATGCTTGCATTGCCCTCACCCAACCCATCACATGTTCACATTACTCTCAACAATTACAGCATTTGCTATGCTAACTGCCTTGGCTGCTACATTGTAAGTCACACAGACCTACCATTACCATTTGTAGGGCCTGAGGGAAGAATTCAACAGAGGTCCACATTGCCAACAAACTCTAACATAAAATATATTTTGATGGTCAATCAAACTTAACAGGCAAGCTTGAAAGACATAATTTTGGTGAAAAAGTTTTGAATATTACAGAAATGACAGAATCAGGGAGATTTTAGTAACAAGAAGTCATATTTTAGATCTATTCAGGATCTACAGAAACTATTATCTAAAAGTTAATTAGAAAAAGAAAATTGACTATGTTTGTTCTGAGTTTTATAATGGTCCCAAAATATAAACAAAAATAAACTATGATATAAAATCAGAATAACAATAAAAGAGGGAGCTCCAATGGAATTGTCAAAAAGAGACCTTCAATTCTACCAGCTAAAATGGTCTATCTGAGGTGGGTTCAAAGGCAAAGGTTCTTTATAGGACAGACAGAGTGTTTTGCAGTACATTTATTAGAGAAGCTGGATAAAACTTAGAAATGAAACAAAGTAGGGAAGGATGTGGAAGGACCTGTTTACAGAAAGTACATTTCCAATCATATCCTGCTAACTACAGGGCATACTACACTCCTTCAGCCTCATCTCACATTTTGGTAAACTTCACAGTGATATCAGAGATTATACCTATCACCCAACACCCACCAACCTCATGAACCACAATCTAAAGGCTTCGTTAAATCTAAGACAGGGCACAGAGCTCATGATGACATTCCCAGTCTCTTTGATGCAGTGTAGTTTTTCCTTTGTGGTCTAAAATCCTTGCTCCTTTGGATACTAGAGCTTCAAGATGTTCTATAGGAGGAAATTTCTATGTTAATTCTTAGTCCAAAAGTGAATTTAATGTGCCTTACAGAACAAAGATTACTTTAGGGCCCTGGTAGGGGCCAAACCACATCATAGAGCGTAAGAAGATTTCTTTCATTCTCATGAAGGTATGCCCATTTTTAGAACCAAGTTCAAAGCAAACATCTTTTGAAGTCTTACCGAACATGACTGAACATTGAGGTTTACTACAATGTTTCTGCATGTGTTTGCATTTTGTGAAAACAGGATCAGAAGCAGAAGAGCCAAAAAAGATTGCCTGCCAGGTCTAGGAATCTAAAAGCCAAAAGTTTCAAGAGAAAACAGGATTCTTATAACATGTGTAGCCTAATTTTACATACTCTCAATGTAAATTGCGATAAACATTTGAAATCCTGGATACTTTTTGACAATGAACTTCAGAGCCAAACCATTTAGCCCTGTCTCAAACTCAAAGCAACATTACAGGTTAGAAATTAAATATAACTCATCTTACAGCCACTGCCAGTTAGTTAAACATATCAACTTAATAAAGCCAATTCATGAAAAGGCAGTCTCAATATTTTTAAAGATAACAATTAATCTGGGAAACGATTCTCTCTACTCTTGTAGAATGCATTTTTGAAGCCCAGAGACAACACAAATGAAGCTAATCAAGGTACCTGCCACCCAGAATTTTGCCTTTGAATACTGGGAGATTCTGTAATAATTCATTTGGCTGTGCACCAGACTCAGGGCTGACTTCCTCATATAATCATGCACAATGTGCCCCAGCCAAGGAGATGAACGGAGGCAAATGTTGGTCACTTCTGTAGTCAAGAAAGAGCTTTGACAGCAAGAGATAAAACAAGGCACAAAAGAAAAAATAAAAGAAAAAATAAAGGCACAATTATAAATTTTCCAAGAACCTGAAACTAATCTAATGAAATTAATTGCAAAATATTCTACCATGATTTTTAAAAAATCACATAAATATAAAATTAAAGAAACATAGCTACATAGCAGTTCATATTTTTTTAAAAAAAGGCAAACTTTAGGTAACTACAACTTTAGTGTACACCCCCAGTGCAGTGGAAATTCCTAAAAAAAAAGCTATTCCAATAGTAGACATCATTAATGAAAGTACAATCAATTCCTCTAGGTTGTTAATGGTTGAATTGTACATTGCTGATCAGATTTGAGTACTGTGCCTAGGTTTGTATGTTAGTAGGAGAAGTGATTAAAATTATCAGAGGTCTAGATAGAAGGTCATATCACATAAGGGGTTATTAAAGAAGTTGCTCATTTTTCATCAGAAGGACAGAGGAGAGAGTGATTGAGGAGATTTAAAGATGGAGCAGAAATGAGAGTTCTTTTTTCATAGAGCAAAATTAAGGCATTTAGCTGAAACTTTTATGGAGACAGATTTTTCCCTCAAAATGAAGAGGTGTTATTTAAGAGTAGTAATAAAATATGGATGGGAGCAGGAAGTTTCAGGAAAGAGTTATTGCCTGAAATCTTGGGGGCAAGAGCAGACAGTGGGCTATGGGAGTTCATCATTGAGGATGAAATATTTTTCTGTTACATTTCTTACTCCTAGAAAATGTGGTTTCTTCCTAAAGTTTGAAAGTTAGGCATGTAAACTGAGGCAGATTGGAATTTAGGAGATAGAATTAGAACAACTTTTGCTTCCCATAATTACAACCCTTTTGTATTTAATTCAGAACCAGGAGGTGGAAAAGTCTTCCATTAGTGGTCTTGTTTTTTGACTGTGTTGTCTGGATAAAGGAAAGAAAAATGGCCTATATCTAGTAGCTACTGTTGACCAAGCATAGCTCGACTCTACTCAATCCTCACATTATTCCTGTGAAACAATTATCTCCATTTTACAGATGAAGAAAATATCAAAGAAGACTTGAGTCTTGAATCCTATGGTCTTGAAATCTTTGAACTTTCTAGAAGACAGATAATGAAATCAACCACTCTAGTCAAACTGAATGCTTACACTTTGACAGAGATTGAATTAAGCCTCTGCATGGACTCCTAATCCAGTTGTCTGTTTATTACATTATGTTGCTATTTTCTACTTTTTGGTTTTGCTAACCCAGGGCCAGCTCAACCCATATCTATATATATAAAAGCCAAAGCAACCAAACAACTGAATGACTAAACCACCAAATGACTGGTCAGCCACTTGCTATGATGTGCATTGACCTCCAGGGGACAGATGCTCTATGCACAGGATCAGGCTCCCTCCTGTCTGGATTGGGCCTGAAGGGATGGGACTGAAACCAACTATCCAACAGGTCTTGGATTGCAAGAGGGCCCAGGCTAGGCCAAGGTACACAATGGTGCATGAATCCATGTGCTGGGCCTCTAGTTATTTATATTAGACCTAGCATTGTTGACAATGAACCCATTCAAATACATAGAAAGTAACTTAAAGGAAAAAATTATTGTTAATCATCAAAGCTTGTGTTAGATTGTTAAAAAAATTTAATTAATAATATTGTGAAAACTCACAATATTAGTGTATTTTTGCCAGGAAGAGAAAGTAAGGGCAAATCGTTAGTATATCTTTATGGCTTGCAGGACATAAACATGTCATTCAACACTCCTGAGAAGCCAAGCCTCCAAATCAATAGAAAGAGCATTGACTTTGGAGACAAGATTGGGTCTGAATCTTTTTTGTGTGTTACTGATTAGGTGTGTGGTCTCTGGGTCAAGTCACTTAGGCTCCTAAGTTTTTCTTTCCTCAGTTGTGGAAAGAATAAAAAGAATAAGAATGCTTTCAATAAAAGAATAGGGATAATATCTATAAATTACAGGGCTAGGCACTCAATAAATTATTCCTACTTTGATTATGTCCCAGAACTCCAACATCATAGCCTTCATTCTACCCACCCCTTTCCTCCATCTAATTCTCCAGCTGTGCTGAACTACATGTTGGCTCCGAGGCAGACTTTCTCTCCCTCTGTGTTAGTGAACCTCCCCAGTAACTCACTAAGCCATCAACCCAGAGAACATCTTCTCCTGGAAGCTGTCTTTGATCACCCTTCACCCCGCAGACTACATTAGATGCCTCCTCCTGCCATGTGCATGTTATGTATATATCTGTCAGATAATTTCTGTGCTCTCACAAACATCTGTTCATTCAACTGCCCTTCCCCTCACACTGTAAGCTCTTTAATGGCAAGAAGTAAATCTTTCATTCCAAGATCCCCAGTACATCATGGAGTGTTTTACAATAGAGATGCTCAATAGGTGTTTGTTGAATGAATGAATGAATGAATGAATGAATGCACTAAACCTAGAAGGTTAGTATAGCATGTTGTTTTAATGCTATAACAAGTCACTTTTTAAGAATAGCTTATGTGTCAATTCTTTCAAAATATTATTTAAGAATTCAACAGATTTAAAACAAATGTGTACTTCCAAACATCTTAGTCCATTCAGGCTACTATAAAAACAAATAAACTGATGAAGAAAATAGATCCAGAGACACAGAAGCATGGAACAAACTGTTGAATCTCAGAGGGAAGGCGGGGTGAGTGGGTGGATGGGAAAAGATTAATCAAAGAACTTCTATGCATATATGCATAACCCATGGGCCCAGACAATAATGTAGTGAAGGCATGGGGTGGGAGGCAAATGCAGGCTGGAAGGGTCAATGGTGAGAAAAAGAGGAGAATCTGTAATACTTTCAACATAAAGATAAAATTAATGGAAACAAAAGGCAAACATTTACATCTCAGAGTTCTGAGGCTAGAAGTTGGAGACAGGGTACCAGCACAGTCAGGTGAGGGACATCTTTTGAGTTGCAGACTTCTAGTTGTACCCTTACATGGTAAAAGGGCAAAGGTGCTCTCTTGGGTCTCTTTTAGAAGGGCACATGCCCCATTCATGAGGGTTCCACTCTCATGACCTAATCACCTTCCAAAGGCCTCATTTCCTAACACCATTACATTGGATATTAGGATTTCAATATATGAAGTTTAGAGGGGACAAACATTCAGACGGTAGCAACAGACAACCCAAAGGCATTCAGAAAAACCAAAGGTAAGTGTCTCTACATTTTCACTGAAAGTCAAATACAGATACTACTAATTAATTTTCATGTTTATTATATATTCAATAAACCCAATATATGTAAGGTGCTTATCCAAATTCTATAATTCTTTTACAGCCAAGAAGACTTGTGAGAGTTTACTGCTAGAGGAGTGCTCACTTCTGGCATATACGTTATTGAAGTCCATCTGACAATAAGGATAATGAACATGTGTGGGGAAAAATGAAAGTTCAAAGTTATATTTTTTCTAATTTTCACTCTTTCTAGAAAAGGAAAGGCTAGATACTCTGTGGTTGTTTTCTTCTAAATGAGGGTAAAGTATTCTCTTATAAAGTTAATAGGTATTAACTTTAAATTAGCCTGATCATTTAATATTTTTCCTCCCTTAAGTAAAATGGATGTATATATAACGGGTGAAAAAATTTGAATTTAGATATACATATGCAAATATATGTTAGAGTGGTTTAGATGTATGTGTGTATATGAATCTATGAGGGTCTATATAGAATTAAAAAAAATTTTATTGATTCCAGAGAGGAAGGGAGAGGGAGAGAGAAGTAGAAAGATCAATGATGAGAGAGAATTATTGATCGGCTGCTTCCTGCATGGCCCCCACTGGAGATTGAGCCTGCCACTTAGGCATGTACCCTTGACCATAATCGAACCCAGGACCCTTCAGTCCGCAGGCTAATGCTCTATCCACTGAGCCAAATCAGCCAGAGCATAGATAGAATTTTAAAATAGTGTTTCCTTCAAAAGCTCTGGCACTCTTCTTAGAAGTGCAAATATTTAATTCTAAAATAATTAGTTATATTTTTGTCATTATTGTATGGAATTGTATGGAATGACATTCAGGTCACAGCATGCCAGTGTTATTAAGAATAGTCACAGGAAGGTAAATATAAGCCCAATAGCCTTTACTCATGATTTTAAAATAACTTCCAACCTTTCAGGTAAGTCATGACCATTTGGTAAGAAAGCCTACCTATTCAATAGAATCCACTATATCAATAGGTGAACCTATAAGAACAGTACAGAAAAGTAAACCTAAGACTAATTTGTATGCACTTCATTAGCAATTTTCACTAGTGTGCTGCAAGAATTTTTAAAACACGCAATACCTGACTATATTGTCAGAAGCGCTGACCTCTTTTCCCTTAGACTGATAATAATAAAAAAAAATGACAACAGCCAACACAATAGCCATCCAGTGAATGAATCAAAATTATGCCTATTTTTTTGTCAGATTGGCAAAAAATATACAATAGATTTTTTTGGTGAGCCACAGCATTTTAGTAATTAGTTTATGTGTGCTCTACATTATTGCTGTTTGGGCTGAAAACAAGTGCAGTTCTGAAAAGCCCTCCAGTTCCCACATAGACAGCAAGCCGCCAGGATCCCTAATAACTCTTCCTGTCTGAATTTGGAATCAAGTTAGCAAGACTTGAAAAGACTCAATTAAAGATAGATAGTTCTTAATAATGATGCTATACTTCCTGATTTCTCAGAACTAATGTAAATATGTTCATATATCACTTGTTTCCAGAGAGAATATTAGGCCTGAAGTCCCAGCCAAGTCAACCAACTGCTGACTAAGGAATATGGCTTGAATTCAACTTTATAAAACAGCCATCCTGTGTCAGTTTAGTTAAGAATTGGGAAATACAATGAGTGAGGTTAATAAAAACCACTGAGCCAACAGAAAAAAAGAAAAAATTACCAACAAAAAAATCCGACAAAGTCCTTATGGGGTGCTGGGGAAGACAAGTTAGTTTTATATAAGAGAATTTAAAAACAAAACCAAAAATGAAAAGGAACAGGCTTGCCTTTGTGTCTCCCTATTGCCATTACAGCGTGCGTTCTATGCCTGCCAAGTGGCTTCTGCAAATGGGAAACCCCTGAAGGACCAAGCTGAGCCTCATCACATAGTTCCTGGGGCTCAGTGTGCTTGGCACCCAATAGACATGCTGCAAATATTTGAATGGAACTCTCTTGTATTATCTCAATCAATCCAAGAACCCAGGACAACCTGCCGTAACTGTGAACAAGCTCGCTAGCTACCATTTCTAGCACTTAACATACACATGATTTCATGTCATCTTTCCTGCAACTGTAAACGTTGGTCTTATGAATAAAAATGCTGAGTTCAGTGAGGCCATATTAATTGCCCAGTGTCTTCCAGCTAAAAACTGAAAGGGCAGAGCAGGACTGACTCCATTTCATACCGTATCTTGTGTAGCTGTGTCTCTGACCTGACCCTCTTCCCAGTTCACCCTTAAATCAGCCAATGGGGATGCAAGGGGAACTCCAAAAGTATGCTGACTGCTTCCTGTCTTGGTGTAAAGCCCCCAGCCCTAACCCAACCAATCGGGATCAGCCAACTCAGCGGTCCGAGGAGGCCCCATCTCCTCCTATAAAACCTTTATTCCTTAAAGACTTGCTCTCTTCCTGCATTCAGCCGAGAAGGTGGACGCGGAGAGCCAGGCCCCGGGCTTGAATAAAGGCTCTTTGCTTTTGCATCGGTCTCGGCTTCCTGGTAGTCTTTGGGGATCTTGAAATCTGGGCACAACAAAAACCACTAAAGCCAGATTTGACCTTGGCTGTCGAACTCCAGTGTTCACATTCTATCCATTGTACATTGTCTTTATTTCTCAGAACAGATATAAGATTTGGCTTGGCATAAATTTAAAAATTTGGAAAAAAACTCTGTACAGACTCAATATAATGTTCAGTGCAGGTAATATTTTTATTTTTAACTTTGCAAACTTGTCAAAGTGAGTTAGTTAACAAATATCTCTCCCCATTACTTCTGTAACCTAATAGTAAATAATGTGCAGGACTCAGAAGTTACAGATCTTTCCTAGTGACAGTGCAGGGTTTAATCTTCATTATAAAAGTTGGCTTGAAGGATCTTGATTATAAGAAAAATGCAACAATAAATCATAAATCAATAAGGAAAAAGTTTTATCTTTTATCAGGTGCACAGTAAGATCTTAAAATAAAATCAAGTTTAATTCCACTCTAACAATCATTTTGACTATGAAATGCAAATGCACTGCTAAGATGCCTCTTTTTTTAATGTTATGGAGGAAGAATTGTTTCAGTTCATGAATAGTGTTCTTGGTACGCATCTGATCACCCTATGTGTAAATCATCTCTGAAGCCTGCTGTCAACTGTATTTAACTAAATGAGGCTTCTCTTTCATCTCTAGGAATAAATATCCATATGTGAAGACTCCAGATTTTCAGAGACACAAGCTAGTCCTGTTTAAAATCACATCAATCAACACCATTTAAGTTATTCAAGATTTGGATCAGAATATTTATTTACAGACAGAATTTCTGGAGTGTTGTGGTGTGCAGATTCACTCCCACATTAGTCTTGTTTAGATTAACCTTCTGTAATAACCTCCCAATGAACATATTGATAAATGTACAAGACAAACAAAAACCAAAAAAGTAGAGTACTTAACTGAGATGTTATTTAAATATTCTTACTTCATAAAATTTTTCCCCTTAAGCATAGACAAGCATCTCTTCATCCTTAAAGATGCAATTTAAAATCAAAATTGTCCCCCTATCACCCTGCTTCCTCCCACTTAGCACTGTACACTTTTACATTTGGCAGATCACCCAGCATAGGTGCTTAGCAATATTTGGGGATATTGATATGAATGTTTATGAATAATAAAAGAGGTAATATCAATTATAATTCTAAGAGGAAAACTAACAGCACATTTTCTACATTTATCATGAAAAGTAGGCAAGAAATTTAGAATTATGCTTTTCAAAATAGAATAAATTAGTTCCTAATGGAATTAATTCTGTATAATTAACTATAACATTGAAGTATTTATATATTTTTCAGGCCACAAATGATAGAGTAAATAGAGTCCCCAATATGCCTCATTTCTTCAGTCAAGCACCCACACTGTGTCAGGGCACTTAACTTGATGCAGGAACATCACCGGTCTAATGGGAATGCAGGCCTGCTGATAGCTGTCACTGGGGATAGCTATCCTGAGAAATCTGGTCTACCTCTGCTTTCATGTAACAGTACACATTTTATGTCAACATTTCTAAGTGTACTTTTTCCATGATTGGTAAACTATGACATTCATATCACCTTAAAAGTTTAAAAAGTAGCCTATTAGAGTTGGTAGAGCCTATTAGAGTTGTCTTTGCCTTTCGGCCTCTTAAAAATCTCAGTTCTCCATGCAAATACTACAGCTTCAGTTAACTCAGACATTATTTCACTGTGACCAGGAGAACCTAAGGTATTCTTTTCCAGACTAGATTTATTCAAATCCCAGTGTAATTTGTGTGGGTTAACTTTACTTAATGTCTTCTTTGGCCTCAAGGTTTCAACCTTCATCTGTTGTTTAACATTCCTTTCCAGATTCTTAAAAGCCCTGTTTACATAGAAAAGAAATTTTACACCTTAATACAAAGTAATCATGAAAGAACATACTTGTCAACTTTCCTCCTGGTAGCAGGTTTTGGCTTCTTTTACCCACTTTGAACTGCGAACAATTTAAAATAATTCTAGAAAATAAATGTAAAAGTAACACTTTCAGGATATACTTTTCCATTTCTAAGGTCAACAGAATGTGTCATGAGTTTACAGTATGAATTATTAGTTTGTTTTTACCCCATAGCATAGTATGATCCATATAGCTATATATTTTCATATTGTTTTGTTTAAACAAATTATTCCTGGCATTTTTTAAAAAGTGGTTTTTTAAAGTTAATACACGGAATTGCTTGAAAGAACATGGTAACCAAGTGCAAGCCATCAACCACAGAAACGGGAACCTGCACAGACTGCGGAGGCTCATTCTCATAGCTTCCTGCTCCTGCCTAGAGCGTGGCTTGCTCTCCAGCAGCCACAGAAAGGGCTTGGCACCCCTGGCAGTGACTATTTCTCGCCAGGAACAGAACACACACCAAGAAATGTCACATAGGGGCCATGCATGACAGATCAAAGTTACCAGTCAATGTCAACAATGTGGAGCATGTTATTCACACATCAGGTCCCTCTTTATCATGTGAAAAAGCACATTCCTAAAAATAAAGTTTTCGAGGTTATAATTTATAGGACCTATTGAATCCTATGTAAAATACACACTCAAAATTCTAAAGAGGGTCATCTAAAATGTACCCAAGACCCTTAGTTTTCTATCTTCTTTATGTTTACTTTGCAGAGATAGAAAGATATACTATGTCAAGTTGTAAAGCAAAGGGATCAAAAATGACTTATTTGGCATAAAAGTCAAGTTTAATTCCCCCTTGCAATCTTATCTAACTCATCCAACCTATGGAAAGCGTTCCTAACTCTAAATGACATTATGTATACATGTTATCATACAGTTTACTTAATGGTTTCCATCCTGGTGCGTTTAGATAATCTTCTTAAGAAAACCAGAATGTTTTTGGAGCTAAAATGATTTCACTTTCCAATTTTCTTCTATGAGGTTTTATGCAATGAGGTTGGTGGAAGGGACCATATTAATAAGTTAATAAACAAATCTCAGTTGATTAACAAAGTAGTATGCATATAATAAATATTATACATCAATATATTTCATATTCAGTGTTCACAAGCACATCTACATGATTCAAGAGTGCTCCATTGTTACAAAATAGTGATCATTTGCTCTAAGAGCACGTGTTTTCAATACTCCAGGGCTATGACCATAAAATATGTTATTTGTCATTTTCTTTTAAGCATACCTTCAAGAACAAAATAATGTGCAGCATAACTGAGCTTTAAAAGCTACTTCCTATCACTTTTACTTATTTTTAAATATATTTTTATTGATTATATTGATTTCAGAGAGGAAGGGAGAGGGAGCGAGAGATAGAAACATCAGTGATGAGAGAGAATCATTGATTGGCTGCCTCCTGCACTCCTCACAATGGTGATCAAGCCCACAACAAAATGATATAAAAATATACAGCTATATGGATCATGTGCCCTGACCAGGAATCGAACTGTGACTTTCTGGTTCAACCACTGAGCCATGCCACCTGGGCACTACCTATCATTTTAAAAACTCAACAGTCACTAGTGCATTGGCAGGAAACTGGATTCTCAAAAAGAACCACCTACAACCGAGGCTGGTTTGGCTCAGTGGATAGAGCATCGCCTGCAGACTGAAAGGTCCCAGGTTTGATTCCGGTCAGGAGCATGTACCTTGGTTGCGGGCACATCCCCGATAAGGGGCGTGCAAGAGGCAGCTGATCGATGTTTCTCTCTCTCATCGATGTTTCTAACTCTCTATCCCTCTCCCTTCCTCTCTGTAAACAATAAAATAAAAAAATAAACAGAACTACCTAGAAATTCATGGGGAATTTACTGATATTCAAAAAACGAACAAATCAGACTTTAAGAGTTACCTAAAGAGAAAAGGCTGGTCTAAACATGGCCATATGTAAAAACTAGAAAACATCTTCCAACCTAACCAGTAATCCATGGAGTATGGCATCTCACTGACAGTTTATGTAAGAATGGAAGAAACATTTTCCACTTTAATTAAATCACAAAAACCCCAATCACACATTATATACACAACTCAGTGCAAGTCTCTATGAGGATACAAGTTCTTAGGAGGTGGGCCTGGGAGTTCCAGTTGTGTATTCAAAGTCAGCTTTGCTTGTGATATTCCCTAAAAGTGACCTGTCAGTTTTTACAGCATCATTCTCCATATTTCTCACCTGCATTTTAGGTATCGTGATGGGCTGGTAAAAGTTTAACAACCAGCCCTCCAAAGGGAAACATTAATGCTCTTATTAGGCAGCGTTTCCTGATTTGGCTGTGTAAATATTTCGGAGTGATTTCAGGATGCCAATGTGATGTCACTGAACAGAGTTGGAAAAAGATGGCATTCCCAGCCCCAGGGAGCTACTGTGAGCCAGCTCCAGCACACTATCCAAAATGATACTTTTAACAATCTGGTCCAAAGAAGAGAATGTCCAGATGATAAGGAATAAACTTACAGTTGTAATTCTCAGAAAAATAGTTATACAGGTTTCAAGGAGCTGTTTATTCATAGAATACAAAAGGAGGAAACTGAATTTCATGAGACATCAACACAAACAACCTGTAGAAGTTAAAAAGACCACATTTCGATCACTTTAAATAAGGAAGAGCTCATGTTGACCAGTGTGGCTCAATTGGTGGAGCACAAAAGGTTGTCAGTTCTATATTCCTGGTCAGGGAATATGCCTTTTGGAGCACCTAAAGGTTGTGGGCTCAATCCTCATAAGGGGCATGCAGGGAGCAGCCAATTGATGTTTCCCTCTAATATTGTTCTCTCTCTCTCTCTCCTTCTGGCTTCTGCTCTTTCTACAAATCAATTTTAAAAATCTAAAAACAAAACAACAAAAAGTAAGAAGAACTCTCTAACAAGTTAAACAGAGATACAAAGATGTGCTTTATCCTGAGTCCTTACTTTTCTTTCACCTGGAGAAGTTGAGGAATGGTTACTAGTAAAAGACCTCAACCTAGATGTTTGAGAATGGAGTTGCTGTTAGGCTTCTCCATATCCTTTGAGGCTATGAAGTTGGGACTGCAATTAAAGAGAAACAAGAAGAACCATAACACTTTCATGACATTGTGGATTCACATCTGAATTTATACAAGAGATTCTGAGAAATATTTTTAATATAATTAATTTTTTAAGAAATCGCTGATGTGAAACATTTATGCTTTTAAAATTTCAATCCAATAGAGGTTTTACATAATAATATAACTCATATTTCTTTTCTAACCCATAGAGTCCATCTTTTCAAGCTTGGAAATCTTTTTTGTTTCTTTTAGGGTAAAAAAAAGTATTTTTCAGAGTAATGGCATATTTTCCCAACAACTCTTAGTAAATCTTTATGTCAAATGAATCCTAAACCACAGTTTAGGAGTGTGATTGTAATTCAAGCCCCCAACCAACTCAATACAATGTGAAGCACCAGCATCTTAACTTCTTATTGAAACCTTGACTACAACCACTTCACATAACCTAAATTTTTCTATTTAGGCTTAGCAAGCAAGAATTAAGTCATTTAAGCTTTGCAATATTTTCAAACATAGGGGTAAGCTGGTCCACTTGGTGCATAAAGTGGTCTAAAAAATAATAATCCTTTTCTGAACCTTGTCGCTGTCCTGGCAGTCAACTCTAATCCCTCCATCTACTATTAGGACATGGTTCTACTTGAAATACCATGTAATTGAAATTATAAGCCCTGTGTTCTTCCTGGAAGCAAGCCAGAATATTTGGAATCAGCTTATAATAAGCAAATACTTAGCTTGGAACTGTCATGTCACAATATGGGATAAATTATGGTCATTGTTTCAGTTTACCCAGGGGCCCACTAACATTAACTGCAATGTGAATTTCCTAAAAATGCTGAGGCTTGCAATCATAGAGTCCCTTTCCAGGTTCTTCTGCTTTCTCCAATAATAATGCTTTGTTTTACTATTCTTTCATGTGTAGCTAGTACACACGCAAACAATTTTGGAAGAACAAAATATAGTATAAAATCCATAGGCCTAGAGTAAAAGAGAATGTTTCTTGACTCCCAGTTCCAGCACCTAATTATTTGACTATAGACATATTAACTTCTTTGAGCTTCTATTTCCTAATCTTCAAAATTAGAGATAATACCTACTTAGCTGGACTACAATGCAAATTAGAGATAGTGTCTGCAATGCCCTTAGGCCAATGTATGAACAGAGTAGACACTGAATTAGTGAGCTATGATGATAACGAGAATGGTTAATTAACTCTATAAAGAGATCATTCCCCTAACCATTCTGAATCTCCCAGAGCAAATTCATCTGCTCTATTCTTGTGGATTTTAGAATTTTCAGTTTGTGGGCCATCAAAGCTTGAATTTTTTATTGTGATAAAATACATATAATGTTTACTATTTTAACCATTTTGAAGTGTACAAGTCAGTGACATTAAGTACTTTTATCATGTTGTGCAACCATCCTCACTATGTCATTACAGAAAATGTTCATATTCCTAAAGGAAAACCCCAAATCCATTAACAATGGTCCCCCATACTCCCCTTCTCTCAGCCCCTGGCAACCTCTAATCTGCTTTCTGCTTTATGAATGTGCTTGTTCTGGAAATTTAATATAAATGGAATCATATAATTTGTGACCTTTTGTGTCTGGCTTCTCTCACTTAGCATATTTTCAATGTTCTTCCATATTGTAGCATGCATCAGAGCCTCACTTTTTAAATAGCTTAACAATATTCCATTGTATAGATGTAGAATATTTTGTTTTTCCATTCATTAGTTGATGGACATTGGGTTGGTGCCACATTTTGGCTATTCCCTTAGCACCTGTTTTCAATTATTTTGGTTATATACCTATGAGTGGAATTGCTGGGCCATATGGTAATTCTCTGTTTCACATATTTAATTTTGTGCCCTTAAAATTGCAAAGGAGAAATTTTAAAAGATAAATATAAACTTACTATAAAGCCCAATAATTTTCCTACTAGGAATGTCCCACAAGAAATGAAAACATATCCGCAGAAAGATTTGAATGTGAATCTTCATAGCAGCATTGTTCATAACAGTCCAATGTTGGAAACAACCCAAATATCCATCAACCCATGAACTATTAAACAAAATATGGTGTGTCCCACACCAGAATATTACAATTCATCAGTAAAAGAGAATGAGCTAATAATCATATTACAACATGGATGAACCTCAAAAACATTATGTTAAGTGAAAGAGGTCAGACATAAAAGACCACATACTGTATGATTCCATTTATATGAAATACCCAGAATAGGCAAATCTAGAGAGATAGAAAGTAGAATAGTGGTTTCCTAGGGCAAGGAGTGGAAATGGGGCATGAAGAATCTTATCAGGGTTATGACAATGTCCTAAAATTGGATTATGATGATGGCTGAACAACTCATGATATTTATAAAACATCATTGAATTATATACTTGAAATGGATGAATTTTTTAATACATCAATTATTCCTCACATGAGTGAAAATAGTAAAATAAGGGAAAATGTTACATAAAAGCCAGGCTGTTCCTCCTTGTTATCCATTGCTAGTCTGAGTTCAGAAATTCATCATTATACTTAAGGATTATAAAAACTCTTGACTGGTGTCCTTTTCATCACTGTAATTGTTCTCCATTCAATTTTAACTATATGAAGTAGCCATAAGGTTATTCCTTCAAACATTCCAAAATTAATAGCACAAATTTAGAGGTGTCAAGTGATCTCTAGTGCCCTCAACCCAGCATTCAGGATCCACAATCTATCATTATTTCTACAACTTATAACAAATCATCTGCTACACCCCTACAGGTTTCTATGGACCTTGCAATAAAATCAATTATTCTCAACTTCAAGACTTCCTAGTGTCTCTTTCTCACTTGGTGTGTTCTACCCTTTACATAGTACACAGAAAACCTTCCCAAACATTTAAGATTTCCCTCAAGTTTCACTCCTTCAAGAATTTGTTATTATGTTTTTAAGTCTACTTTAAGTATTTGGTGGTAATATTTGTCTTAATACTTTATTTTTAACTTTAGACATAGATGGATTTGGGTTATAGAGAACTTGAGAACTAGATGCCTGGGTTTGAATGATCACTGGACCATTTATAAGTTTTGCCTTGAGCAAGTATAATTCACCTTTAATTAATGTACTCATTAACAAAACCTAATTATTTTGATTTGTTGCTAAATTTATATATCATATATGAAAACACTTATCAAAGTAACTAGACACATTGAAAGAAATAAACACAGTTCTTATTACAACTTATATTATTTTTATAGTGAATTTGAATCCAACTGATTTCTAGTGAATTTCTTAATTAATATGATTAGATAATACAGTTTGAGAATAGAAATCATACCCAATATTGACTTGCCCTAATGGCTCCATTGGTTGGAGCATTGTCTCTTAACCAAAAGGGATGTGGGTTCCATTACTGGTCAGGGTGTGCACAAGAGGTATACAACCAACCAATGTTTCTCTCTCTCTTTCTCTTCATCTCTCTTCAAAATCAGTGAAGCATCAGGGGAGGATTTAAAAAGCAAAAGGAAAAAAAATTATAGCCAATATATTTCTTTATATTCCCTATAGCGTTAGGCACAATGATTAGACAACTATTGATTGAATTCTTGATTGATTGATCAATCAATTAAAATAAAAACCTGAAAGACAGTTTCTGCATCTATGCTGGGTACTATGGAATTATTGATTTCTTTCCAGTTCTGCTGAAAGTCTGTCCTATTGAACTTGTCCATACTTGAACACAAAAGTCAGAGAGCAACTTCAACATGAAATAAAACAATGTGTTAGAGCAGCAGCAAACAAAAAAGTAACAGATTTTTATTTCCAGAGACCCACAGTTACATTATTTATCCATTCCTTCATTCTTTGTCTACATAATTATGCCCTGGGGTAAAAATAAATAAGACCAGTTTCTAATCTCAGGGGGTTAGAATCTAATAGACTGAGATAGATGGATTAATAACAAAACTCCTTGAAGAATAGCACACTAGAATGAGATGGGCACAGAATGTAGCAGCAATTTGGACCCAAAGAAAACTTCCAAGGGTGTCAGGAAAAGATCTGGGAGACTTAACACTAATAGACAGGGGTTTCCTGGTGATTCAAGAAGTGAAAGGGGGCTAAGAAAATTTTCCATTAGGCAGGAATATAGAAAACCTAAGTATAAAAACTTGAAACTAACATCTGTAATTTCAAAGATGGCAAGTAATTTACAATGACTGGAGGGGCAAGATACAAGGCAGAGAGATAAATGGGCTAGATAACTGAGAATTTTGTTTGTCAAACCAGCAACTAATTTGAACGTTATACTACCAGAAACAATAACATGATCAGATTTTTTTTAAATCTTCTGAGTTTCTAATACATGGCTTTATGGAGTATAACAGTAAGGGAATAAGGATAATTTTTAAAATAGCTTGAGTGAGTGATGGTTAAGGTTTAGAATTAAGGAAAAAACAAGGTAAGTTTAAGATTGTCAGCTTTAATATTTTAAGACTAAAATGCCAATAGGGAATCCAGTGAATAGGTTCAATGTTGCTTTCCTCTTTGCGGTAGGGATGGTGTTTTAGTTTGGTTTGATTTGGTTTGGTTTGCTTTGGTTTGGTTTGGTGTGTATAATTCTGATCCTCAGTGTGAGATCCAGAAGACAGAACTGGACTTAAAGTCAGAAGAAGTAATGGGTGTGAATGACATTACTGAGAGAGAATTTGTTTGCAAGATGAGAGGAGAGAAATAAGAAGTATTATTTAGAAACACCAGCATTTTAGAGGCAGACGCAGGGGAAAAGCTAGCAAAGAGGACAAATGAGAGCTAGATAATCAGAAGAGAATTGTGTCTCAGAAAACAAAAGAAGCAGGAGATTCAAGAATAAGAGCAGTGTAATAATTGATGAAGGGAGAGAAGGAGAAAAATTACACAGAAATCCATGCTAAGTAAACCTGCTGAAGCTGAACATAGAAAGTTCACTTGTGCCCTATCACAGAACAAATCCTTTCCATGTAGGCATGCACATCCCTTCCTTCCAGCAAGCTTGCAGAGAGGGGCTTGAAGAGAGCTGTGTGGTGGTGATGAAGAAACAGACTGACTGGGCAAGTCACTCTTGTTAATTTGCAGTCATGTCCCTGCTGTTCCTGGATCTATTTTCACAGAGTCTAAGGGAAATCAGAATATTAATCCCATCAGCCTTTTGAATTACAGAGTTGTTTGTAATAGAATCTCAATTTCTTTGAATGGTGTTGAGAGGAAATAACTCCATAATGTTTGGCTCCTTGAGCTATTTGGAGCAGTCTCCTTGTTGGAACCAATTTTCACCAAAAGATTTAAAAAAATTGAAGGTTAGAAGTAATTAATTGGACTTGAATATAAGAAATTAAAATTCACTTTTGAAGTGGATTAAAGAATTGATGAGTGGGAAGAAAGATGGATTTTTCCAGGATTTTGATGTAAAAGGCATGAGAGAGACAGAGGCCTGTCTCACTAATGGTGAAATATGAAATGATTCATGTATTTGTTTGCTACTGGGAGATATTTGATAATTCTCATAGCTTATAGGAAATTTTAAAAGGATGGATTGGAAATATCACAGAAAAAAGAGATGTTAAAGAGAGAAATAAAAAGATTTTCTCAAGAACAATCTTGAAACAATATAATTCAAACCTCTTCCTCTGAGACTGGATGAAACATAAAGGAGAAGAGATGCTGATACACATGGGTATAGGCTTTAGGATATTAAGATGCTTCACACTTAAGGGCCCAAGTTTTCTTTGGTTGGTTTTGTTTGTGTTTATTTATTTATTTATTTATTTACTTACTTACTTACTTGCTTACTTACTTATTTTGAGAAGTAGAGAGCCAGCATAGTTTTGGGATAGCTGGTATGGGAAATGAGATTAGAAGCTAATTTAGAGCAGGTGAATGGACTGACAAGGTGCATGGAGAAATAAAATTAGATGGCATTGCTATTGCACTGCAACAATCTCCACAATTCTGTGATTTTTTGTCTGCCTATGTGTTGAAATATAGAGTGTGAATAGGTTGAATGGACCCCAGGCTGGAAATTAGCAGCAGAAGGCTAAATGGGCAAGGCATTGATGTGTGCAACATTGAGATCTCAGTCAAATAGGGCAGCCAATACGAAGCAATGCTAGGCCTGGAGCTCTTTGGGGAAGTTAAAGGTGGGAAGTGGTGGAACTAAGGGAGTGAGAAAACTAAAAGAAGTGTATTCTCAGTAAAGACTGATACACTGAGTTTGAGTCTAGAGATAAACTGAACTCAGTCTAATAAAGTTCAAGTTGTGTCCATAGGTGGAAGTTATTGGGCAGAAACTTTGAAGAATAGAATAAAAAGACATTCTGAAGATAGCATGTACCAAATGTCAATGTCCTCAATGACTAAGGAATGTGATTAGAAAATTGACATCATATCAGACCATCTGAACCTCAGAAGAAGAGATTTGAAAATGAATTGTCAGAAAGTTGCAGTATTGCCTCTTTGAACTGGTCTGAGAAAATAATCAGCATTTGCATAAAGTCCCAAGTGATAAAAAATATTTGGGGAAGTATTAAGTTTCCATAGAGGACAGAAAAAAAAGATAGCAATAGGTAAAGAGATTTACGATATAAAGCATATTATTTTCTATAATATTTCAAAATAAGGTAATTGTGAGGATATTCTGCTTGAGGGAGTGCTTTTTGAGCCTGTTTTACTAGTAAAAGGACAGGTCTTAGAGGTACTGGGGCCTCCTGATTTCTAAGGTCAGCCTGAGCACAATTCCATATTTATAGTTAAACTGTCATAATAGCCACAAAGATCATAATGTTATTTAATTAGATGAAAGGATAAATTTTTAAAGAGGTTATAGGTCATAAAATGGAAATCATTCAGACCCAAATCACCCTATAACCCTCAGCCCAAGCCAGAGGCTCCAGAGAACTAGGAGGTATCCAAGACAGATGAACTGCAGCTTTAAGTACAGTTAAAAGCTTTGTAATGTTATGTTTAGGAAAACAGCCATTATATTCGAGTTAGGACAACAGTCCTTTGGAAAATGTGGCTAATGAATGAAAAAACAAACAAACAAAAAAATCCACAAAAATATACCAAATATTTGGAGTGATTTTTCCTCCTTCAAGTCAATTTAACGAGCATTAATTGAGCACCTCTTCTTCTTGGCACTGTGCTAGGTGCTACATATCTTAAGAAGAATATGACTCATGATAGTAATTCTATTTTATACTTTATTATATTATTGGTATAATATCCTGTTGTTGATAATCACAGAATCCATATTATGGAAGTCTGTGGACTCACATCAAACATGAGTACAATAATTGGGTTGATGATTTTGCCAGATACACTGCCGTGTATTTGCTAAAGTTTACAGGATATTCAGAATGAACCAAAAGAAGTCCTAGTTCTGTGTAATTTGGAGCAACTTATTTTCTCTGAGCTTCTTTTCACATCTTTTAAATCAGAATAACAACAATACTTATAGGATTGTTGGAATAATATAAAGGCATTTTATAAACTGAAATGCACACATAAAAGTTAGTTATTGATTTTGAAACCCATTCACAGTAATGTGTAAAGACAAAGTTTGCCTTGTTACAGTCTCTTTTACTGACTGTGTGAAAACACATCAAAAGTCAACTATTTATTTGACATTTGCACATCATGGCTGAGCAAAGATTGAAAAACCACAGATAAAATGAATGTTACGCTTGAATTTCCAATGTACAAAAGATGACTTACTAAGTTTCTATGCTTTCCTTTTATGTCAACAACTGTATGAAAAAGTCACCAGTCTCAGAAATAGAAAACATTTCTAGCAGGAAACAAATCAACAGGGATTAAGGAGGTTTTCCAAAATATTATAGAGTTTTGTTGAACTGAAGGTTATGAACAAACTTTATTCTGTAGAATTAGCTTCCCAGAACAGACTTATAAATAGAGGCAAAAATTTGGTGTTCACAGTTGGATTAGAAGTAATATAGTAGAAATGTAACACCATTAAGATCGAAAGGGATGATTGGCTAGGGTCAGTCTCTGAATATGACATTTTCTCATGAATTTCCAATAATTTTCATTTATTCATGACATTGTATTTATGCACTTTTATTTATTTTTCCTCTTTCAGGTGCAGGAGTAATTCAAATATGCAGTCAAATATTTATTTTAATTTATTAGGATTGAATTTTTCAGACATATTTGCAATTAATCAATAAGAAATTATAGCTATGACTTCCTATATCAATTATATCAGTCTTGAAAATGTTTCATTTTTTTTTTGCTTAATACAATTAAATGTGCTTGTTTTTTTTAATCTTTATTGTTGAAAATATTACATATGTTCTCCACTGGCCCCTTTTAGCCCATACCTGCCTCCCCAACCCCCCGCAGGCTATTTTCTGTGTTCATGGGTTATGCATATTTGCATCCATGTTCTTTGGTTGATCATTTCCCACCTACCCACCCACCTACTTCTACCTTCATTCTGAGATTCCTCAGTCTGTTCCATGCTTCATATGTCTCTGAATCTATTTTGTTCATCAGTTTATTTTGTTCATTAGATTTCACATATGAGTGAGATCATGTGATACCTTCTTTCTCTTAGTGGCTTATTTCACTTAGCAAAATACTCTCCAGGACCCTCCATACTGTCACAAAGGGTAAGAGATCCTTCTTTTTGACAACTGCATAGTATTCATGGTGTAAATATACCACAGCTTTTTTATCCACTCATCTACTGATGGGCACTTGGTCTGTTTCCAGATCTTAGCTATTGTAAATTGTGCTGTTATGAACATAGTTGTGCATACATTCCTTCTGATTGGTGTTTTGGGTTTCTTAGGATATATTCCTAGAAGTGAGATCATTGGATCAGATGTCAGTTCCATATTTAATTTTTTGAGGAAACTTCATACTGTTTTTCATAATGAGTTTAAGACTTTAATAGTGTGCTATCCCCCATTTTCTTGGGTATTATTTGCTTAGAAAATCACTGTTCTTGTTCTATATCAATGCATATTTTTTTCCAATTGTCTTAAAAATGAAATGCAGAATTTAACTAATCCTAAGAAATATTGTCATCATTTTAGTAATGGAGAAACAGTAAAATTATGTAAAGACATGATTAATTAGAACAACTACAATCAGTGATCTAGCATTTATATCATACTTAATAATCTCAAGTCACTTTTTTCTATGTACCATATTTTCCAGTGTTTAAGACAACTGGGGTATAAGACAACCACCAACTTTTCTATTTAAAATATAGAGTTTGGGATATACCCGCCCTATAAAACATGATAATAAAAAAAAAGACAACCCCTGAGATTTTCCTGGGTTTAAAAAGTCGTCTTATACGTGGGAAAATACAGGTAAATGTTACATTTAGAAGTTACATTTTAAAAATTCACAGGTGTTTTTTTTTAAATATTTATACTAGTTTGGGAAAATATTTCCATCATCGCTGTGTTGGAAATCAACAGACCAAAAATGTTAAAAGGAAAAATCCCACTAGATCCCAAAATTCGGTTAGATAATTTGGCCTATTATAGCACTTGGTTTTAAGCAGTTGTATTGGCATCTGAAATCTGAATCATAAAAGCCTAGCAAAATTCAACATACTAGAAGGAAAAAGAAATAGTAAAATTCTTTAGGGTGGAGCAAAAGGTGTATTATTTCTAGAAAAAAATTCATTGCTGCAATTAGCTGCCAAAATTTGTCAACCCTATCTTTTGAGAGAAATCACCATAATTTATTACTTGTATTTGATGAGATGATAATGAACATTAACTTAGTTTCTTTTTCATTTTGCAAGAGAGCTAATTAAAATGTTTTATGTTAATTCCATAAATGCTACCTGTAGGTCCCGTTTTCCATACTGGATATACTAGTATAATACAAGAAAATTGCAACTGTTCATTAACCTATTCATTGCTTCCATTGACCAGCTACTTAAGGCAATTTGCAAAGAATGATATATACTCTAGAATATATGCAACAATATACTTACCATAAAATTATATGAGGGTATGAAAAAAATATCAAAGATGTTTTATTGGAAACATTTAAAATGTAAGGGTGATTAGTTAGTCAACATTTAACAAAGTAGAAAGTAGGGTTATCAAAATTCATAGTTAAAGAAATAGTATGAAGGCCCTTTAAAGTTCATACAAAGTCTTACATGGGAAACCCATGGGTATAATTGTTTTTATGCTTTTTGTCAAATCTAAGTGATAATTTTCTGTTTAATGTAATTTAAATGTATGCATCTTTTTCAGTATGACTTAGAAGAGGTTAAGATCGGAGAAAGAAAAAGTAGAATAAAAGGAATAAATCTCCAAGGAGACACACGCTATTTGGCTTCAAATTAGTATACAGATTTTTAGGATAGAGAAGTAAAATACATTGTGCAACCTACATATTATAAACAGTCATATAATTTCAGCAGATTATGACATTTTCATTAAGTCTCAGCAATTATAGATCATGTGCAGGGAAATTCTTTTAACATAATTCCTAAGAGCACCAGGGATTTTTTTTTTTCTAAATGACGTGTAGGGGGTTTTTGTTTTTTTTGGTATATGTTTTTATCAAATTTTTTAAAGAGAGGAAGGGAGAGGGAGAGATAAAAACATCAATGAGAAAGCAATATTGATCAGCTGCCTCCTACACATCCCCATCAGGGATTCAGCCAACAACCCTGGGCTGTGTCCTGACCAAGAATCTGACCAGCGACCTCTTGGTTCATGGGATGAGGTACAACCAACTGAGCCACATCAGCTGAACAAAACATTAATTTTTCCAGGGATTTTTTTCCACAAGGATTTCACTGTGCTGTAAAATAACAATGTAAAAGGGAAAAGAAATACAGGTGAAACTTTGCTGACCTATGCACTTCATTGGATAAATAAAAATTTTTAAAAATCAATAAAAACCCATTCACCTAATTCTTTTCAGTCACAAGAAATTCACTTAGGAACAATATCCTTCCTGTCAAAACTCTTTTCTGAATTTGTGTACTAATTTAATGTGGAAATAAGCACATCAATGTTTCTTTATCTTTATGGCTTCCAATTATAGTTCTTATCCAATGAGTATTATAACCCAAATTTGTACTTTTTGAAGTTCCTATGTATGGGCTATGGGGAAAAGGTGGTATGTGTGGGAAATACCAACTTTAGACAAACTAGGTCTGAATCCCTTACTATTTGTGAGTGGAAATAAAAAGAATTAGCAAAAATGAAGGCAAAAATAGAAAACAATTCACTTGTTACTAGAACATCAACAAAATTTACTAATTCATAAGCACAATATTAATCAATTTTACAAGTAATTAAAGTTTACCTCTAATCCAACTAAGTAGACACCTTATTAAATGATGATTCTGGAATCACCTACGTCTAACATCTACATTTGCCACAGGCAATTTTTCCAAGACCCAACCAAGACTAGTCTTTCTTGCACCAATTTGCTGATACCTTCCTTTCTTAAAAATATACCTGTCTTTCATTGCCTTAATAATTGTATGGATCCTGACAAGTTCTGTTAAAGAGTGATGGGGCACTGGGAAATATGAGCTTTAGTTTTTCCCCATTTATATGACCTGGAAGAAGTTACCAGGTCATCTGGCAGCTCAATATGCTCACTGCAAACTTAGAGTACTATTATTTCAAGGTTTTCAAGCCTAAGAGATAAATCATAGGAATTGCAAAATTCAGAGATGATTGATATTAAGTATGTAAAAATGCTTAGCAATTAAAAAGTACCATATAAATATGTGCTGTGATTATCATTATTACTATTATCATTCTAGTTAGTTGTATATACCTCCTCAAATATATAAAGCTCTTCAGAAGAAAAATGACCTGAAAATAAAGCTCTTAAAAACTCCAGGCTTTTTATAAAACCTTTCCTTATAGGAGTTCTTTGAATTTTTCTTTTACTTTAACTAATTATCAGTTACATAAAGTCTTAAGGGAGTCAGCTCATCAGCCCAAGTAGATGAGTGCATACAAAAGCTGTGGTACTTTCACACATGGAATATTACTCGGCCATAAAAATAAGGAAATCTTACCTTTTGTGACAGCATGGAAGCATCTGTAGAGCACAATGCTAACTGAAATAAGCCAGTCATAGAAAGACAAGGACCATATGATTTCACTCATAGTTGTAATATAATGAACAAAATAAACTAATAAACAAAATAGAAGCAAACTCATAGATACAGAGAATAAACTGACAGCAGTCAGAGGAAGAGCCACGGCGGGCTGGGTTTGAAAAAAGGTGAAGGGACTAAGCAAAACATCCCAAAAAACTCATAAGCACAGATAACAATATGGTGATTAGCAGATAGGGGAAGAAATAAGAGGGTAAAGGAGGTATAAGTGTTGATGAAAGGAGACTTGACATGGGGTAGTGAGCACACAATACAATATATAGCTGGTGTATTATAGAATTGTACATAATTTTATTAACCAATGTCATCCAATCAATTCAATAAAAAAGAAAAAAAGGGTATCATCTTTTGACAGGCTGGTCAGTGCTGGCAAATAAATAAAACAAATAGCAGATTTACAAAGAAAAAAGAAAAAATCAGTAAGATACTTAATGTCAAATATATTTCTTAGTTATCTTTTTATTTTCTCATTATGCTCATATGCTTGTTTAACAGAAAACAATATAGAATTTTTAAGAATGCCATAAGAACTATGAAATTAAAATATCATTGCTATAAATCTTTTTGGTTCACTGATCTAGAAAAATATGTACATTTATGAACTAAAATCAATATTTGCTGCTTAGTATTTTCTTCTTAAGATTTTCCTTTTGTTGATTCATTTTTCACAAATAGATTTAGCTAGCAAATTCAGCTTTAATCTTCACAGCTGTGAATATGTTAAGACATTCCAGAACACAGAAGGAGGAAGGGAAGAGGGAAATTCCAAAAGAATGACTTGCTTATTAGAGAAATGATAAAAATCTCAACTAAATGTTGCCTTTACTTCACTCAAATATTCACGAAGTATTTTACACACAGGTGAAGCTACTGGGGAAATTTTTCCAAAATCCTGCTACCCACTTATTAATATCCAATAACCACATGGAAAGTTAGCAAATAGAGACAGCACATGTTCAAATTACTTTAAATGGTTTTCAACATTTGTGGCATGTTTATATTTTGCAGTATATGACTCAACATTTGCTATAAAATATACTGCAATTCTTACAATAATAAAGAAAAAAGTTGTTTTGTTTCAATTCTCCATTCATGTCTATGAAGCCACAATTTTCTTCTTGATTTACAAATATTATAGAAGTATGTTTTTGGAAATTTGCAACTTAAATATCATTAATCTGACATAAATGTTTTTAAATCCATGTTTTCTTTATAAATAAAAGCAGCTATCACCTAGAAATTATGTTCAGGATCTTGATATTAATTTACATAGGTATTGTTTTTATTCCATTTATTTCCAAAAATAATTAGTGTTTATTTGACTAAATAGAATTATAGACTTTTCAAGAATTCAGTCTAATCATTGATAAATGAAAAGAAGTAATATTGACTTAGAACAAATGTCTGCATAGGAGAGCACTATGTGAATACTATAAAAAGAAAGCAGAAAATCTTTTAAGAGCAGTTTGTAATAACTCAAGAGAATTTTGACCAAAAAAACTAACTTTTTCCCCCCTTTTCGGGTTAGTAGGTATTATTAAGTAAGTCAAATACTATAAACAGATACACTTGAATTTTAGAAAGTGATTAGGAAAGGAATCTAACTGTATCCTTTTAGATATGAGGCAGATAGGTATATGGGCTTTGGTAGAATTCACAGATGCTAAAACAAATGTTTGTCAAAAGTGATGAATAACAGATTATTCTTTATTATTATCATGAGATTATGGAGACATACTGAAGTTTATAAATGTCAGAAAGTTTCTTTAAAAAAACGTTATTACAATCCCAAGGCATGCTCCAAAGATAATATTTACATCAAGTATGTATCCTATTATACTTTCTGATGTGGGAACATTATTGGAACCTTGGCTTTGGTTGTGGCATAACTCCCATGATACAAGGGACTTAGCAAACAAGAATATGTCCAGGGAAAGAATCAAAGGTGCTGAAATCTTTGCAAACTACCCAATATAAGAACTTGTTGAAAGAATAGGTTGTGTTTTGTCTGAAAAAGTCACAAATAGGATATACTAACTGTTTCCAATACGTGGAGATTAGTTAAGTGGAAGGATGGAACTCAGGCTATAGCCCAAGGAATAGAACTAAAACCAATGGTTACAAGTGGTTGTGAGGAATATATGAACGTATCTAACAAACAGGAATAAGCTAAGAGAAATAGGAAAGCACCTGGAACACCAGGGATATGCAGTAGAAGGGAAATTGACTAGTTCTCAACTCCTGACCTTTTTACTCTTTTAGCTTTGGAAACTTAATCCTGTTACTAAGCTTATCTGACTTCCTATTTCCTTTTTTATAAAATGGACATCCTTACCTTCCATGAAAGTGAATAAGCAGCTCAGAATATTGAAATAAGGAAGAGGAAAGGCTGAACTAGATGGCCGCCATGGTTCTTTCGATTTCTAAGGCTCTACTTATATTTTTCATCTCATGATGAGGAGTTATTGATAAAAATTTCATTTAATCAATATATACTAGAATGTATTGTGTATCTACTATGTGTAGGCACTTTGCTAGGGATACAAAATTGAAAAAAATGCACAATAATTTTTGACCACATAGACTTTATATTATGTGAAGAAGATAACCATAAGCAAAATAAGTATAATCCATAGTATGTTAGAAGATAACTACTATATAAAATAACAAAGGAAACAAATTTGAAATTTTAAATAGGATTGTGTGAAACTTCAAAGATATAGTAAGTTCATCAGTAATTTAAAAATTATTTTTATTATGAAATCCATTGGAAATGGTGGTGCCCTCAATCAAATCTTTTGATTCAAGTAATGTTCAAAATACTGTAATCTCATCAGAGAATGTTATGGTCTAAATTACATCCCCCCAAATTCATATACTGACATCCTAACCTCCAGTTCTTCAGAATCTGACTGTATTTAGAGACAAGGTTTTAAAGAAGTAATTTAGTTAACTGAGATCATTAGGATAGGTCTTAATCCAATATGACTAGTGTTATTAAAAGAAAAGGAGATCAGGACATAGACATGGAATCTCATTTGAATCTTCTTCCTTAATTGCAGTCTTGCTGTATACCTGCAATCAAGCTGGCCCCCTACTGATATAAGCATTCCGCATGGCTATGAGGGATACACTGGGTATACTCAGTGGGTATACAGGGTGTAGGGGAGGCTGCGGGATGGTCAATTGGGGAAAAAAAAAAGTAGACATAGTACTACTACATGTAATACTTTAAACAATAAAAAAATAAAATTATTTAATTTGAAGTTATTGTTTCCTATTCCTTTCTACTTCTATTAGATTTTGCTGTCAATGAGATAAGTTAGTTTTAGAGAGTAAAAAAAGTAATAATAAGTGAATATACTTACAGGTCCTGTTAATTTAGATGCTATTTCAAATTTTCCACCCTCCTCCATTACTGCTTCTTCAGTCCCAGGTAAAGAATCTATTTTTATCAAGAGAATGAATAAGTTACCATCACATATTGCTTAAATTTGATATAAAAGCTTATTGCAAGAAGGATATTAAAGTGACTGAACTGGCAGTTGAAAAAATTACTGTGTTTGTGTGTTACAGTGTAAAATATTATTTATTTAGCTTTAAGACAACTTATGAAAAATGTTAAGAATTTCTAATGTAAAGGACACAATGAAGTTAGGAATGGAATGTGCAAGAGCTGCTGTTATCTTGAATAGGGCAAACATTTAGCATTTCAGTCAGCTAATTATTGGGACTTTACTGTTCTTTTTCTAGTTTGTAATTTTATATTTATTTGTTTTACCTATCAACTGTCTTTTTTTTTTTTTACAGGCCACACAATGTAATTACCATTTTGTATTCTTTCTCTTAAATGGGATAGGAAATTCTGAAAAGTTTGTAGAAAAGTACATTTTATTAAATGATGGAAAGTTTTCCATTTTAATGTATTAAGCAAGAAGTTGTGATTTTTTTATCTTGAATAGATTGAGGAGTAAATGAATAGTGACTTTCAAATATGTGAATAAAATTATGGCAACCCTTTCCATATGTCTTCTGAGTTAAATTAATTATGATGACAAGGATTTATATGAGTTATAAAAATTTCTGCAATAAGGACAGATATATAGAGAATCTATAAATAGTTTGTGCTTTAATACCTGCTATTCAAATTTTAAAAAATCAGTAAAAAGGAACACATTTTAAACCATTGGAGACTTCTAAAATTGATTTTTTATAATTATTAATATTTGAAAGAGTCATATGAATCCCTCAAAATTTTTCTTCAGATTCATGTAAATATGGAGACAGATTTTTCTGTTAATAAAATGTGTGCTCTGGGAAGAAAATTGGAGCATTAAAACTTTCAGCCACTCAAAGCCAAGGAGACAATGGGAAGTTTAGCATAAAGCCATAATTGTAGCTTCTGAATCAGAATTGACATTCAATAACCACTACATTCTTAAGTTGTAAGCAAATTTAAAAATTTTACCTACCATTCTTTCAGACATTAAAAAGAAGGAAATGTTTGTTGACAAAATCAATACAGATGATGAGAATTACACCAAGTTCAAAAATATTAATGCATTAACAAATACTTGAACCCCTATTTACTAAAACCAGTTGGTAAGAGTGACAATGTATAGACTCTTTATAATAGGATTTTAAATTAGCATAATTTTAAGTCCTTTAAGACTGAGTTATAATTTACAGAACTGTGAATAAATACTAGTGTAATTTTATTATTTACTCTATTTTTCCTATTTTATTTGTGTTGAAACTCAGAATATTTTTTGTTTGTTTTATTTAGATGTGAGGTGACCAGATCTGCTTGAGGCAATAGTAACTCATATGTGAAGGACCAAATGTGAGAACACAAAGGGAAATCTGATCAAATCTTTTTTTATTATTTTAATAAATCTTTATTGTTCAGATTACATATTACAATTGTTCCTCTTTTTTCCTCCCATATCTCCCCTTCACCTGGTTCCCATCTCACCCTCTGCCCTTACCATCCCCATTGTTCTCATCCATAGGTGTATGATTTTTGTTCAGTCTCTTCCCGCATCCCCCTTATCCCTTTCCTCCTGAGAATTGTCAGTTCACTCCCTTTCTGTGCCCCTGATTCTATTATATTCACCAGTTTATTCTGTTCATCAGCTTTTCAATTCATTTAATTTTTAGATTCACTTGTTGATAACTATGTATTTGTTATTCATAATTTTTACCTTTACTGTTTTCTTTTTCCTCTTCTTAAAGAGTATCTTTCAGCATTTCATATAACACTGGTTTGGTGGTGATGAACTCTTTTAGTTTTTTCTAATCTGTGAAGCTCTTTATCTGCCCATCAATTCTGAATGATAGCTTTGCTGGGTAAAGTAATCTTGGTTGTAGGTTCTTGCTATTCATCACTTTGAATATTTCTTGCCACTCCTGTCTGGCCTGCAAAGTTTCTGTTGAGAAATCAGCTGACAGTCGAATGGGTGCTCCCCTGTAGGTAATTAACTGTTTTTTTCTTGCTGCTTTTAATATTCTCTCTTTGTCTTTTGCTCTTGGCATTTTAATTATGATGTTGTCTTGGTGTGGTCCTCTTTGGATTCCTTTTGTTTGGGGTTCTGTGCACTTCCTTGAAGTCTATTTCTTTCACCAGGTGGGAAGAAGTTTTCTGTCATTATTTCTTCAAATAGGTTTTCAGTATCTTGTTCTCTCTCTTCTTCTGGAACCCTCATAATTTTGATGTTGGTATGCTTGAAGTTGTCCCAGAGGCTCCTTACACTATCTTCACATTTTTGGATTCTTTTTTCTTTTTGCTTTTCCAGTGGAATGTTTTTTGCTTCTTTGTATTTCAAATCCTTGACTTGATTCTTGCAATCCTCTAGTCTGCTGTAAGTTTTCTGTATAATATTCTTTATTTCAGTCAGTGTATGTTTAATATCTAGTTGGTTCTTTTGCATCTCCTCTTGGGTCTCGCTAAATTTATCCATTTTTTCTAGGAAATTCTTAAAAAACCTTACAACTGTGTTTTTCAAGTCTATATCCAGTCATTTATTTTCCTCCATTTCTTTCATTTGTGATCTTTTCTTTAGTCTTGGTTTCTCAAAACTCAGAATATTAACTTAATAAATAATATTAAAATGTTCTATTCTTCATTACAAAGAAAACTATTTCATATGTAGAAGAAAACCAACTTTCTAGTGGATTTGCTGATTTTTTTAAGGTTAGAAATTTACATTATAACTGAGTTCTCAAGTTCTAAGTCAATAAATCATGGTTTTAAAGAGGTATTCTCATTCTGATTAATTTTTAATTCATGTATGTATTAGTCAATTCATTCAACTATTTCTGTGTGTACATTCATTTATTCAACAAATACTATAAGTCACTAGAGACACTCTAGTAGGTGCTTCATAACAAAATAAATTTTATGAGGAGTGAATTCTGTTCTGTTCTTGTTTGGGTTGAATTCTTCCTGTTTATTGGTACAATATCTACTGGAATAAAATATATGATAAATTTGCCCAGCCAGTGTGACTCAGTGGTTGAGTGCTGACTAGGGAACTAAGAGATTGTGAGTTTGAATCCCAGTCAGGGCACATGGTTGGGTTGCAGGCTCAGTCCCCAGTAGGGCATGCAGGAGGCAGGTGATCAATGATTTTTTTTTTCTCATCAACGTCCCTCTCTCTCCATCCTTCTCTTTCTCTAAAAAAAAAAAATCAATAAAAAACATTTAAAAATATGATAAATTCCATTCAGTGTAGTGTAAGACAACTGTGAGGTCCTGCCAGAATATTTTTGAATTTATATTCTAATAGGGACAATATATATTGTAAAAATAAAATCTTATTTCGTGCTTGTTGCTCCATTTTTAAAAGTATTTTAGTACATTGCTGATTAACAATAATTGGTGTGTGCATATGTGTACACTACTTTTCCCTATGTATTTACTCTATGTCTATATGATTTTCAAAACACACTGAAGGGAAAATTATTCTCTAAATTGGTCAAATATTAGAGCTTATTTTTTCACTTCATTTTAGGAAGAATCAACTAGAACATAGAAAGATAAAATAATTTTGTCAAAATCAAGGTCTCTGGCAGAACTTAAACTACAAACTACCTCTGTTGTAATTGGGAATGCTACTAGATATCTAGAAAGCTCTAGAGTTTAGCTTTATTCACCTTTCTCCTGCCATTATTTTTACTTTCGCTGTGTGTGCCAAGAATGCAGAAGTTTAAGAAAGGACCTTAAATCCAATAAATACATTCCTCTCCCCCAATGAATACAAGTAAATATAATCAACATATTACTAGTGTATTATTTAAATTTCAAAAAATTTGAGTTTCTATAATTCTGTTATTATGAATATGATTGCTGAAGATACTGATTTGTAGATTGGTGGATTGGGGTGGTCTTCAGAGAATTTTTAAAAATATTGGGCCAGCAGTTAAATAATATCTGTCTTGTGTCAACAAATGACCAACAAATGGCCAACACACTGCCCAACTTCTGCTGTCAGTGTTAAAATCTCAAGTGTTTCATGTCACTAGTACTATAAGAGATTTGAGTGAATGTAAACTATCATTATTTCATTATATTGTGCTACACTGGCATTGGTGTTATATTCCCATCGCATTTTACTTTTAAATGTTTATTGGGTAATACTTGATATATAAAAAGTATATTTCAAATATATTAATATGTGATGTTACAAAACACGATAAAATAAATACCCAAGACACCACCTAATCAAAGAATTAGAACTTTTAAATAATCTTCATATACCTTTGTGCAACTTTCTTATACCACCTCCTTGCTTTCTCTACCCACTGACAATAACCACCATTTTGAGCTTTTCATTCCCTTCTTTAAATATAGTTTTCTTACTTATGTATGCCTTCTTAAGAGCATATATTTGCTAGGTTTGAGCTTTTATATAAATTTAATCTTATGATTTGCTTTATTTTTCACTCAATACTTTTAAGATTTATTCAGCTGTGAACTGAATAAAAGTTCAGTTCTTACCAGTTGGGAGTCCTAGCTGCCATTTCAGATTGGTTACTTGAATTCAACTTCAGTGGGAGCATATTATGGAAACCACCAATTTCTACAAATCAGGGCTTTCTCTTTTCAAAGAAATAGTTGGTAATATTTATTAGCTTTCCACTAGTTTCATCCATCTTATGTGTTGTTGAAGTGCAGTTTCCTAAAATATACCAATTCCACAATGTCTATCCATTTTCCTCTTCGGGAACATACTAAGAACAGTTGTTCTTGTTTCATCGTGCAAGACTTGTTTCGCTAAGATATTTTCTAAGAAGTGGAGTGCATGGGTTTTAGATTATATAAATGTTCAAGATTTTAAGATAATGGAAAATTTTCTGAAATTGTTTATTCTCACCTATAGTGTATGGCTTTTATTTCATCTATGTCTTCACCAGCACTTGGTTTTGCCAAATTTCTTAATTAATGGCAAACAACTGGTTATAACACAGCATTGTTTTGTGGTCTTAATTTGCTTTCCCTTGATTAGCACTACAGTTAAGCATCTTTCAAATGTTCACTGGCCAATTGTGTTCTCCTCTTCCATAAAATGTCAATTCATAAGCCGTTGCTTATTTTTCTATTGGTTTTGATCTTTATTAAATTGTAAATGTTCAGGGGATGGAGGAATTGAGCAAAAAAGAAAAAATGCAGATATTCTTTATGTATTCTAAATATTAATATTTGATCAGCTAAAATATATTTCAAATATATTTTCTTACTTTGTGGAATAGCTATTTACTTTTTATGGCATTCTTTGATGAACAGTTTTTCCTATAGTTTTTATTTCATAGTTAAGAATTTTTTCATCTTGTTAAGATGTCCTCTATCCTATTGTTTCTTTTTTAATTATCCCAGCTGGATGTCCAACTGCTTCCTCTAAAATACGGAATGATGAAGCAGTCATGTACCTTTAATGCCATAGCAGTGACACTACACGTGCTTATTTATTCAGCAACCATTTTGAAATTCCCAGCTGTGAACTTCACATGCTAAGCTGAGGAGTTTGAATTTTGTAGTATAAAAAAGGGGGTGATATAAGCAGCTTTCTTAAAAAAAAAAGATAATGAGGGGTGAGATAGTACAAAGACTATCTGAGGCACAAACAAGGCTGTTAAACTAGATAGAGAAAGAGGACAAACACCCAGACCAGGCAGCATCAGGGAAAACAAAGAGGAGGCGGGCCAGGAAAGGCAATTCTGAAGTGACATTGACATGATTTGAGAAAAATTCAATATAAGGATGAGAGAGGGAACAAAATCAAATATAATATTGACACTTCTGCCAGAGAAGAGTAAAGGGATTTATGATGTGAGAATGGGAGTGAGCAATATGAAGTACCCCAAACAAACTGGAATTAGTGACATATTTTGGGAATAGCCAACATATAATTGACCTGTTTGTACCCAAAACATATAATTGACCTGTTTGTACCCAAAACAGGCATAGACATTAAGAGCCTGCTCCTCAGAATCCATTCTCTTTTACCCTTAACCCCTGATTCCTATCCTGAAGGATAGGAATATGACAGGAAGCTATGTAGATATTATCGGATTTAAAACTTACTCAAAGAATCCAGGATTATTTCATCTGGAGAAGGAAGTATTTGTGACATCTCTTCTGTTCTTTCTGCCAAGTTGTCTCCTTGAAGTCTAAATAATTAAAAAATAATTAGAAAGAATTAGAAGTGTGAAGTATATCCTATGGGGGATTGGTACTATTAACTTCTACACTCAAAAGATCAGACATGCTTCTTAAAAAAAGAAATAAAATTGTACCAAAGCCTTTGTAATATGGTGTTTTTGTTATACTAGCCTTGAAATGTCTTTTTTTCTCTCTCCTGTATACATGGGAAGGTTAGTCTAGGTACAAACTGCTTTTCTTCTTAGCCTGACTGGAGGACAGTTTGTAAGCAAATATTTTCACTGAAACTACAACAAGGAAGAAAGTGGAATAAAAACAAGAGTCTAACAGCATATTCACCTGATTTCTGGGTCCAGGGGCATGAGAAGATTTCCATTCTATACAGAAGTTTACCAAACACAATTCTCCAAATAAAGCAACCTGAGCTAAGGCCTGCAGATCAAGTTAAGTCTCAGTAGTGGAGTAAAGATTCCTAATTCATGTGACTTCCCAGGTTCTCAGATACTGGGGCTTCTTCAGGAGAGGAAGGCTGTGTGGGTACTTTTATGACAATATATTTCTGTGCCTTTCTATCCACATTTCTATGCTGAGAAAAATAGACTAGCAGAACCCAATTCAAACAGCCTGGGTTTATATTAAATTGTGAACTATGCTATCAAAGAAGGTAGAACTCATCAATAAATGTTGGAACTCTGTCCTAAAGACAATAGATTAAACTCTGCTAATGTTGGAGGACATTATATCAAACAATCCAGAGACTGGCTGGAGTTTTTATCAGTTCCCTTGCTTTTTGTATTTTGCTGAAGGCAAATGCCCTTACTGAAGAATATTAATAAATGCATAACACATAGCATTAACATTTAAAAAAAAACCAAGTAGCCGAAACTGGTTTGGCTCAGTGGATAGAGCGTTGGCCTGCGGATTGAAAGGTCCCAGGTTCGATTCCAGTCAAAGACATGTACATTGGTTGCGGGCGCATCCCCAGTAGGGGGCGTGCAGGAGGCGGCTGATCGATGTCTCTCATTGATGTTTCTAACTTTCTATCCCTCTCCCTTCCTCTCTGTGAAAAATCAATAAAATATATTTAAAAAAACAAGTACATTTCATAACTGTACCATTCTTAAAAATTAAAATTTTCAACTATTTTGTATCTTTGCTTTTGTATGCCCCAGTGGAATCATGTAATAATTTGCATTTGACTTTTGTATATTCAAACACATGCATGTCTTTCTCTATCTTTTATGTAATAATACATATTATAAATTATATTTTCATTCCTGTATTAAATTCTACATGTTTCTGTATACAATATACACTTATACTTACATATATTCCCTTCTATACACAAATATACATTTGCTAATATAATAAAAAAGTAGCAGCTAATTAAAAATTCTCAAGGGTAACTTCCTGACAGTTATAATATTTTTTGGCCAAATATGTGTATTTTATAAATTTTTTAATTAGAGTTGATATTAAATATTATTCTTTATTTTTTTCATATATACAACTAAGTGGTTAGAAAATAATGTACTTTACAGAGTGGTAGCAACCTGGCCCACTACCTATTTACTTCTATATTATTGACTATATTCCATATGCTGTAATCTACGTCTCTGTGACTATTCTGCAACTACCAATTTGAACTGCTTAATACCTTCATTTCTTTCAGCCACACCCCTAATCCACCCTTTTGATAGCTGTCATTCTGTTCCCTGTGTCTATGAATCTGTTTGTATTTTATTTGTTTATTTTTTCATTAGATTCCACATGTAAGTAAAACCATATAGTATTTCTCTTTCTCTGACTGGCTTATTTCACTTAGCATAATACCATTGAATCCATCCATACTGTCACAAAGGGTAAGTGTTCCTTCTGTTTTATGGCTGTGTGGTATTTCATTGTGTAAATGTACCACAACTTTTTTTATCCACTCATTTACTGATGGGCTATTATAAATAACACTGCAATAAACACAGGAGTGCATATATTCTTTCAAATTAGTGTTTCAAGTTTCTTTGGAAATGTTCCCAGATGGCCAATATATATATATATGAACAAATGTTCAACATCACTAATCATAAGAGGAATGCAAATTAAAACCACAATGAGATATCACCTCACACCTGTCAGAATGTCCATAAATTAAGAAACAAGTGTTGGCAAGGATATGGAGAAAAGGAAAACCTAGCACACTGTTGGTGGGAATGCAGATTGGTGTGACCAATATGGAAAACAATGTGGAGGTTCCTCAAAAAATCAAAATAGATTTTATACTTTTTAAAATTTTACTTGAAAAAAACAACCCAACTTTTAAATGAATGCTTTAGCTATGTATCATCTTTTTTTCTAATAATAACTAGGATAAATACTTCACTAATCAGCAATATGAAACATTTTTTAAGTTTTTTTCTAGCCCCACTTCATAAAAATTATCAAAGATAGAACATATGTAGGTACATGAGATATTAAAAATTTAAGTCAAAGTTGTTAAACATTGATAATGAACTCCAACACATTTGGGTATTTAATATTAGCTTAAAAACCTAAAAGGAAAAGAAATCTCCATCAGAGGCAGAAAAAAATCAATAAATAAATAAGTTGTGAATTTATTTTGCTCACTGCCAGCTTCAGTAAAAAGAAATATTTATTTAATATTTATTAATATGCTCAATAATAAGCCAAATGTTATGGAGATGTAAAGAAATGACAATTATTCCTGATTTCATAGAGGTCGCAATTTAGCTGAACTGAAAAGACTGTCTTTGATTATTTTTATTGCTAAAACTGCCCAACCAGACCCTAACCCTAAAACAACCAGACCCTAACCCATGACACAACCCAACAAGTTGGGTGGCCCTGAATCTGGCTCATCCCTGTTCAAGCAGTGCCCTCCAGATAGTTTAAGAGTTGAGTTTACCATGACTTGGCACCAAATCCACTGCGGAACGCTTCACAGTCTGCTATCCTTGAGTGCTCTGCCAATGTTTCCCAAGCCATAATCCACACAGCACTACTTCTGTAAGAGGTTAATAGGTGCTATACAAACAAGGGTTGTGTGGGCAATTCCAAGAAATATAGCTTAATAATAGTTAAATCATTTTATTCCCTACAAGAGTTTTACTCATACTCCTAAACTTTTTTTCTTTGCTTTCTAAAACTCCTTTCCTGTATTAAACACTCTTCTACATTCTCACCTTCTCAACAAAATGTGTCCTGCTTCTCGTTGTCATAAATGAAACCCTTTTCTCTTCTAAGAATATTACATCCCCTTTTTTCTCTAAGAGTACAGCTTGCTAAACTCCACCTCAGATAACAAGGGATTATAAATATTAACCTGTTATCTTTCTGTCACGAAAGCTTTGCTCAAGCTTAATTTTTTTCTTCAACTCAAGTGTTAGTATTATCTTGACTGATTTTCATGTTCATATGTATTTATCCACTGTTTCTTTTTTAATTTTAAATTTAAAAATTTTTATCTTCATTGTTGAGAATATTACATATATTCCCCTTTTTCCCCTTTCTGGCCTGCACCTGTCCCCTACACCAGGCCTTTGCCATAACACATCTGTGTCCATGAGTTATTCATATATGCACATAAGTTCTTTGATCTCTTCCCTCCTACCCACCCAACCCCTTTGAGATTCTACAGTCTCTTCCATGCTTCTCTGTCTCTGGATCTATTTTGTTCATCAGATTCTACATATGAGTGAGATCATGTGATACTTGTCTTTGTTCCAGGCCCTCTATACTGTCTCAAAAGGTAAGAGATTCTTCTGTTTTTATTGCTGCATACTATTCCAAAGTGTGTAACTGTACCACAATTTATAATAGTTAAGATCTGGAAACAGCCCAAGTGCCCATCAGTAGATGAATGGATATTCATCAAAGTCCCTCCATCTCAGATCTGGATATCTTCCCTCCACTTCACCTTCCCTAACCCAAAGACTGAGAATGCAGAATTGTCATATGTCAGAAATTGTTAAATACGACATTCAGTTCTCTAACAACAAACTCACCTCCTTTAGGCCCTTTCATTGTCCTTAACACTTTCTCTTCAATTAGACATAGATCTCCATTTTCTCTGGCTCCTCCTGATTCCCTTCCTGCCCTACTCAGCTGGACTTGTCTTCTCAGTTCCCATGGACCCATGTCTTTCTGCTATCACTGCCCAACCAGACCCTAATCCTAATCTGTGCAGCTGAACAATGCTGGAGAAATTATGACACTCTAGGAGCAGTAAGTATAAAACAAAGATCCCTAACTTTGAATCTGGGCTTCTTAGTTGTTTTCCTTTCTTCAATTCCACTCAAGGTCTTTTTAAAAAGTTCATTTCCCTTCTGTGTCATCCAGAAAAGTTATATAATCTGGAATAAAGACCTTCTACTCCCCTCACATAGCACCTACAAAAGTCTTCACCTGGACTTGTATTTACCTCTCATAGAGGGTGAGAAGCCCTCTTTCCTATTTAGGAATAGGGAACCGTTTTTTTGCCAAGGGCCATTTGGATATTTATAACATCATTCGAGGGCCATGTGGAAAAGGCCATAAGAAGTGGAATGATCTGAATAAAGTCTGTAGCTAGAGCCAACAGTACATCTCATAAATTGGGCCTGAGTTTGTGAGAGAAAGGGAGGAGTAAACAATATTACTATTTTGTGTCATGAGCCATTGTGGAGGTAAGGAAACTGAGGGGAAAGAAAATTTAGTGCCAATTATGTAGAATTTACTTGGGAACATGATAAGTTTCAAAGGCATTTTAGACATGTTGGTGGAGGTGGAAAGTCACAGTTGGATATCCATGAGGAGATGCTGAATAGACTGGGTCCTAGGATAAGGCTTCCCCTTTCTGGGTTGCAAAATCTCTACATAGAACTTCAGAATATGGTATTCTATTCTTTTTATTAAAATGAATTTTATTGATTTCCAAAGAGAGAGAGAGAGGAAGGGAGAGGGAGAAATAGAGAAGCATCAATGTGAGAAAGTTACATCAATCCACAACCTCCCGCACACCCTACACCAGGGATGTGCCCTGATGGGGAATCAAACCAGCAACCCTTTAGTATACAAGTCAATGCCCAACCAACTGAGCCATCCCAGCCAGGGTGACATTCTACTCTTTAATTTAATTATTTTGAAGAATATGATACTCTATTTCATTGGAAAATAAATTGTATATCATAATACATGTTGATTAGGTCAGGGGAACCACAATAAACAGTTTAGGTTTTAAGACATTTTGAATCATTATCTTCAAAGGGTTAGAAAATTAACCTATCTTTCCCCTCCAAAGTCTGCTTTTAATTCACAAAGCCTCTTTTATAATATCAATAATTTAGTTATTTCTAAGTCTCATCTTAAATGTTCATTTTCAATTGTAAGATTCCATGGGTCTCCATAATTATTTTTTGAGAGAAATTATAACAATTTATTGTTGCTTACTCAATTTTGAAGTCTCAAAAAAGCCAAAATTGTCATCAACATAAAAAATGTACCGAAGCCTCAGAAGCAAAATTCTCCTTGGGATAAGGAGCCTGCAATCTGGCAGGAGGCCTGTGTATATTTGCATGATATCTCCAACTAAAGTTGAGAACTTCCTGAAGTCAGAGACCAGGCACATTAATTCACATCTCTGTTCCCTATCTCACTTAAATGGCAGCTATCTGAAGTCACTAAGCACTTGCTATACTTTTCTACTCCCCAAAATGTCACTGCAGCACACTGGAACTCTGCCTCTCTTACCCCTCGTCCCAGCTCTTCAAGGAATTAATTATTTGGACCTTCTTCCTCTCACTCCCTTTCTAAACCCTTGACTCCATTTGGCATTTTTGCTTACCCTGGGCCATGCCAGTTTGACCCTTGGGTGCTTACTTTGACTCTGTCCCTTGGACACTGTCACTCTGGTCCTCTTAGAGCAGTGGTTGGCAAAGCTGCGGCTTGTCGCTCTGCTGACGAATGAGTTTGCTGATCACTGTCAGATACTGCCCTTTACCTCTTTGCACACAATATGCCACAATTGCCTAATCCTCACAGCTTCCAACTACACGGGAACATTTAGTCTAGTCCAGTGGTCGGCAAACTCATTAGTCAACAGAGCGGCAAACCACAGCTTGCGAGCCACAGCTGCAATTTGCTGACCACAGCATTCTCTGTGACTCAAACACAACCTTATGTCCTAGCAAATACCCTGTTTCCCACCCATCTTGTTTGCCAAAAGAAAATGCTTAACAGTATCTAGATTTTCCTTCTTAATTTAGTTCTGCATTGATTTCAAGGTCTTCTTTCTAGCTTTCATCGATAGGCAATCTTGCTTTTTCTTGACTCCCACTGCTTATGTGACACGAGGATAAGTAACAATACATCAAGATGAAGCACCTTTCTCTTGAGAGCAGAAGGGATTAGAATAACATTCTCCTTCACTGAGGGCTGCCTTTATATTCTGCTTTTTAAATTCTCTCTCAGTGACAAGCACCTCTGAACATGATTGATGGTGACATAGAGATAAAAACCATGCTCTTTCCCATTCAATTTCCCTTTTAACTTCCTATCTCCTGAAAGTGAGATAAGTGGACCAGCAAACCATCTATAACTCTAAGCAAATTTACAGTTCTCTCCTGCATACCTGAGTGCAGACATGTAGCTGCCATAGGTGGCCTCCTATCTCCATGGCTAATCACCCTCCTGGCAGAGGCTTCAGCATTCCAAAATCAAATCTAAGGCAAGTGCACATGGCGAATAGATATGTGGTGTTTTCAGTCTTTTCTGCTTTACCTCAACTCGAGCGTAAGATGTCAACTTGCTATCAGGTACCGCAGATGAGGCCCAGAGCAGAACTGATTCTTTGCATACCTTGGGAGACTACAGATTTTCCAGGCAGTTACGGCTGGAATGTGGGCCACCAAGTCACACACCTTGGCCACGTTATTATTCACACAAAGGAGGAGCCTAGGAACCTTACAACCTTCCTGAAATCTGAGGCACTCACGAGAAATTACTAAACTCAAATTGCCAGACCTTTCTGGAGCTAAAGAAAATCCAAAAGAAAGCAGCCAAACACGTGATGTCTGAGCCTGAAACCCCGAAATCCTCAGTCTTCCTTCTTCACCACTGTTCATGACACTCCGAACTAGACTTCATGTCCGTAAAGTGATCTAACAAAGTGTGCTTCTCTCGTAGCTTGAGGGAACCCTTTAAAAATCTACCTAAATAGAAATAGGCAGTTAGGTCCTTCCTTATTAAGAAGTGGTTCTTCAATTTTTAGGGTGCACTGAAATCACTTGCAGAGATTCTGAAAACATGGATTGCTGGGAGTATAGCCCTGGAATCCGTGTTTCCACCCAGGTCCCGGGTGATGCTGATACCTCTGGCTGGGGGCCAGCCTTTTCTAGTGCCCTCTATAGTGACAGCTAGGGAAGGTGAGGGACCGCCCATCCATCCTCACTGTGGCTGCAGTATTGCACTGTGCCTCAAATGCCAAAAATAGAGAAGACTCGACCAAAGGATGTTGACAGATATATCTTTCACTTGCTGGGTGTTGACTTTTAGCTGAACTCTAAATTTTATTTCCCACCAGGTATGATTGCACCTACTGAGGCTGAAGATCTCAGAGTCATACTCCACCGAGAATGGCTTGGTCAGCAGGCATCTAGTTTAGGAACAGCTGTGAAGAGTCTTACTAAAGCTCTGGTTTCTAACACGTTGAAATGTGGGACTGGGTGGGAGCCAAAACACTCTTTGAAATACTGCCAAATCTTTGTTCCTTCTTTAGCCAGCCCTTCATTTAATCACAGAACGCTTATTCATGGCTCGGAAACTGAAGGCTGCCTCACAGATGTACCTGGGAGAAGACCACCCCATCTTCTGCCTGTCTCCTGGAAGCATCTGTCAGGTGGCTGACTCAGCTTGTATGTAGCCATTCTTGCACTTGCTCTGTGGTTCAGAACATATCGAACCTGGTTAGACTTTTCAATGTTATAGCCCCGGGCATCGCAATAGTTGTGCGGCCTTAGAAGTTTTATATTCCTTTCTGTGCTTTTTCCATTTCATAAGATTTTGGGAAAATTGAAATTAAGTGGTGATAACTAGTAGAATTATGAGGCATACTGAAATTCCCAAATAACAAGTCATATTACTTGGTATCAGAGAGAGATTAGATATCATCAGGGTTCTATCTGCCCACAGGTGGCAATTGAGAGAATGTTGCCAGTGATATGAGTACCAGAAATCTTGAGAAAAATGTCACAAGATATGGAACCAGCATGAAGGGATGAACCACAGGTAGTCCCACAGCAATCCTTCTTCATAAAGCTGTAGATTTTACCATCCCCTCATGGCCCCATCAAGTTCCATCTAATTAGGAGGAGTGAGAGGTAAAGGATGGAAAAATCTGAGATTTCCTTAGAAATCTGAAACCTCTGCATTCTGAGGTGGCAGCCTAAGGAAGGTGAGCTAGCATGTTCCACATCAGATGTGGGGCATTCCCAAGTGGGGATTTTTCACTTGACTCTCTCCAGTAGAACACAGTGGATGTAAGGCATTTAAGCATACAAATCTAACTTGGTCTCTTTCCTTATTTCCCTGCCACCCCTTTCCTTCAATCCTCTACTTTAGTGTTTTTAATATAAGCACTGATGTGCCCATAACAGCCAATAAATAGTTGAAATTTTAATGTCTTACTTCAATACTACCTCCAAGAATGATTTATTTTCTAGGTTTAAGTTTGTTGGGGCAGGAAGCTTGGCTTGTTTGTTTTAAACATTACCCTATGTGGTAAATACAAACTTGGATAACAAATGTCTTTTTAATAACTAGATATTAAATTGCCTGGTGTTTTAGTATTTAAACAGCATGCTGAAATTTGCAAATAAGCAAGTTGATGATCTGAGAACAAGGTTGATTTGGAAATAGGAACATGGAGTCCTTGAAGAGATTATAATAGGACAGATAAAGGCCTTCCTTTACTCTTTTAACAATGCTTTTAAAATTCTTAAGAAGGACAATACTGAATACAAATGTCTACATAATTGGAAGAGCCAATAAAAGGCATAAAGATGGTAAGAAGTCTTTAGGCATAGAAGAAGAAATATATTCAGTGGGTTGCCAGGGAATATAAATACTGCTTTGTGAAATTTTAACTGCCTTCGACTAAAATGCATTTTTCTGATTTACAAATCATTTGCTCTCTTAAAATGATCATAGGATTTGATCATAGTAGAACTTTTTCTCTTTGCCAACTGGTTTGCATTGACAACCACATCTAGCATGTAAATAAAACTTTCCCAAGGAGTTTTAACTATTTCTTAATTTAATTCATTGTTGGATAATTATCATATTTCAAGTCATGTGTTTTGTTTTGTTTTTTCACAGACTTCATTTATTGTTTTGGCTTTTATATATCATGTTTTAGATGTTATAGAATTGCTGATTTTAAGTAAAAATAAATTATTGTATTTAAAATTCTGAAAAAAACTCAAATGGTCTTTTTGAAAAAAACATAGACATAGAAACATAATGCATGATGGCATTAATAGCAAACTTATGCTTTTCTTTTTAGGTATTTTATAATATATTTTGGGCACTAACATTTGTAATTTGAAAATAAATACATACTCAGTAAACTTTGATTCTTATTCTGAAATGTTATAAGAAAATGCAAAATGTAGTGATACTTAGTATCTTTGTTTTAATAGTAATGATATATATTGTCTGCTGTAATTCTAAAATATATCTTTTATATTATTGAGACAAGTTAACTGATCAGTAGTTGTAAAGATAAGTAATAGAAGATATGCAAAGAGATAATATAAATGTAATTATTCATTTCATATGACTTATGCAGGCAATTCAGGAATTGTTATCCAATTGTAAGGGTAGTTACTATAACAAGTAATTAAAAGTAATTGCAATTCTAATTTTACTAGAATGTGTACCAGGAAGGTACAGAAAGTCAACCAAGTGAGTAAATAAGAAACTCCCAGATAATAAATAAAAAAGTAAAGTATAACTTTTCACTATTTGTTCCTATTTCTCATATAAAATACTTCATAATTATGCCAGTAATGAAATAAAAATGGAGAAAAAATGAAGAGTCATTTAAATTAATCTTCCCTATTAAACTATTTGACATTTTTCATATGTCCCAGTGAGCAAGGGAAACAAAAGCAAAAATGAACAAATAGTATGTTATCAAACTAAAAAGCTCCTGCACAGCAAAGGAAACTATCAACAAAGCAAAGAGACAACCTCCTGAATAGGAGGATATATTCGCAAATGACATACTTTCTAAAAGACTATTATCCAAAATATGTAAGAAAAACATACAGCTCCGTAATAACAAAAAATAAACAATCAAATAAAAAATGGGCAGAGGACATACAAATACATTTCTCTAAAGAAGATATACAGATGTCCAACAGATGTGCGACATCGTTAATACTCAGGAAAATGAAAATCAAAACCACAATGAGATACCACCTCACACCAGTCAGAATGGCTATTATCAAAAAGTCAACAAATAACATGTGCTGGCAGGATGTGAAGAAAAGGGAACCCTTGTGCACTGTTGGTGGGACTGCAAATTGGTGCAGTCCCTGTGGAAAACAGTGTGGAGATGCTTCAAAAAACTAAAAATGTATGTACCATATGACCCAGCAATTTCAGCCCTAGGTATTTATATAAAGAAATAAAAAACTCTGATTCAAAAACATATATGTACCTGTATGTTCACTGTAGCATTATTTTACAATAGCCAAGGCATAGAAGCAACTGATAAAGAAGATATGGTGTGTGTGTATGGATGGATATATGATAGATAGGTGAGAGATGATAGATAGATCTATAGATGATAGATAGATGGATAGATAGATAGATAGATAGATAGATAGATAGATAGATAGATAGATAGGAGAGAGGAGAGACCCAATGGAATACTATGCAACAAAAAAAGTAATGAATTCTTGTCATTTGTGACAACTTGGGTGGATCTAAAGGGTTAAAGGGCATTATGCTCAATGAGATAAGTCAGGCAGAGAAAGATAAATACTGTATGGTTTCACTTATATGTGGAATCTAAAATAAATAAATAAATAAATAAAGTGAACAAGTAAAACAAAAGGAAAAATGACTCATAGAAACAGAGAACTAAAGGGACAGTTTCCAGAAAGGAAGGGTTAGGGTGATGGGTGAAAACGATGAAGGGGACTATTGTCAATAATATTGTGATAAGTTTGCATCATGACAGTTGGTTATTAGACTTAGTAGAGTGATCACATTGTAAAGTACATAAATGTTGAATCACACACTTGAAACTAACATAACTAATATAATGCTCTATACCAACTGTACTTAAATTTAAAAAATAATCTTCCCACAGTATGACAAAAACATGTCCAATTGTACTATTGCTACTATGCCATTAGAAAGGGTATTTAAGCAAGAAAACACTTTAAGATACCTTTAAAAATGGTTTTCATATCATATAGATATTCTTGTTAATAACTATATGCACAAAACTGAGAAACTCATGATTTTCAGTCATGGCAATTTCTATGATTAGTTTTTCGCAGAAATACCACATAAAGCATAAATCTTTTCTTAACCAAATTGTCATCATTTCCAAAATCACTTAAGTAACACATTTTTACTTTGTGTCATTCTGTCTAACAGCTTGTTTTAATATTCCCAAAGGAGAGATGGGGGAGCCAAATGCACTTACTGTCCTTTGTTATTTTCCTAAGTTTTTTTTTTAAGGCTTCCTGTTTTCCTGTGTAATAATCTGCTTATGGAACAACTATCCTCTTACCTCCAAAACTGTGACCCTTTGGAAACATTCATAAAAAATTAATGGGGGGGGTATTTAAAGAAAAGGGTTTATCAAAATTGAAATTTCAGGGGCATCTATGTAGCAAATCAGTAAGATGTTTAGAAATATTGCTTGTTGAGGGAGATTATTTATTTGAGCAAAAATATAGCAGCTTGCACATTGCACTATTTCTCACTTTCTTATGGAGCCCCTTCAAGATTGGCACCACTCTCTTCAACGAATTGGAAGTCATCTGTAAGAGCATGGGAGCTGTGGCCTGTGCAGTGCTTATGTGTCAGTCCCTGGAGATGAAACAGTTTTCCCACTGTTGCTCAACTAGGAGAAACTGGGATACTGCTAGACACTAAAGTTCAAAGTCTTAACCATCATGCTCTGCTTGTTTTCGGGGACTCAACTGATAAGCATCATTTTATTGGGCCAATTGCCAAATCGAAGTAACTCAATCTAAAAGTAAGGGCACCATCCTCAGGATCTTACCACTTCTCAAAGGCCCCACCTCTTAATACCATCCCCTTGGGGGTTAGAATTCAACATGTGAATTGGCTGGGGTGCAAGGAGAGGGGAGACACAAACATTCAACCATAGCACCTCAATATTCTTTTGACAAGCTCATGTTCATTGAGAAGAATATGAATAGAGTTTGAACTTTAAATAAGTCCACTAAGAATTAGAAACATGACTTTATTCCCCTTATGTGAAACATAGTAATAACTAGAATCAAGATACCTATAAACTACATAATGCTTATAGTGTTTTCATTCACAGCAACAATTTAGTTTTTATCTTAAAATGTAACTAGCAAAAGGATAAATACTCAACTTCTCAGTTTGAAGGTATTTATTACTACATTATTCCCAAATTTCGACTGTAGTATATAAATTACCAAATTCACAGGCTATTAAAACAGGATAATTATTTTATCCCAATAATGTAGGCAAAACATTGTTTGCTTTATTTGAACTTTTATAGCTTGACAGATTTTTTATTTCTTATAAACAACATTCCTGACTTGACCTTATTAGTCTTTTATCCCCAAAATGGATTAGGCAGTAAAATAAATTTGAAAAATGTGTCTAGTTCCAAAATAGGATAAAAAATCTGGCTCCTAGTTAGAAGGCAGCACTGCATAGTAACAAGAATTGGATTTTCAAGTCAGATGGAGCAGGGTTCAAATTCTACCTATTCTACTTACTAAGCTTTTTACCTTAATCACTTCACCTGGTCTCATGAATTTCTTTTCTCATTTGCAAAGTAAAGCTAAAATCATTCACTTGAGAGGATGAGATACTATTTCTAAATATCTAATGCATTTGGTACATATGCCGATGCTTCTGAACAACCTTAACTTCAAAATGCTGTGCAGCAAGAGATGCTGTCAATGTGCTTTTTAAAGCAATAGCCAAACCCATGCCTCAAGATACATATTTGATTCAATATTATAGATGAGGGCATTGAATTAGTCAATTTGAATGAATTCATTCACTGGGAATTTTAACTGAACTCATCATTAAAGTTTTAGCACTTTGCAGATATAAGATTTTTAGTTTTATTTGTTCAATAAATGTCAATTCTGCTCTGAATTGTTATATCCTTTATCACCCCCTCCCACCACTTTTTCTGACCATTTTACTTTGAGAATTTAACAGGCTAGTGAATTTAATCTCAACTCTATTATATTCTGAGAAAGTTATAACGAAAAGGAGTTCTAGTTATCAAAAAAAAAAGTAGAGAAAGAGAAAAGTTTGGAATAACAATAGGTTCATGGGTTAAATTTGCATTGTATTAGTTCCTGGATTCTTTCACCAGTTTCATTATCATAGACTAGAGGCCCGGTGCATAAATACTTGCATGGGTGGGATCCAGAGCGGGATGGAGGGACCAGGATGCAATTGGCTCTTTGAGCAGGCAGTGGGATGCCCTTGCCGGCCCCAGATCCAGATCCTTCCTGATGACATTCACACGGTTTGGGGGAGCCACCTAAGGGCCATTTTTATATTGTTTCTTCTTTGCGGAGTGTCTAGGGAGGGGAGATTGGCAATGCTGTCAGGATCATGCTGGAGGTGCTGGTCCATCAGTGCCTGGCCCAATCTCTGGAGAATGGACCTGCAGGACTACTGAGGGAGTGAGCGGTTGCCACCAGGTTGGTGGGCCCCCAGGGATGGGCCAGTCAGCTGAGCAATGCTCCCACTGTGGGAGCACACTGACCACCAGGGGGCAGTTCCTGTGTTAAGCTTCTGCCTTCTAGTGGTCATTGCACATCAAAGTGAGCAGTTGGCCAGTTGTTCTGGTCTGTGAGTCGTGTAGGCATATATATATATATATATACACACACACACATACACACACACTATTAGATCTTGCTCTTCCAGAAAAGTATTAACTATGTTGCTTATACAGTCCCTTAGTTTCAAAGTGTTAGAATGATATAACAACTGTTACATATTTATGATATTTGAGATTTAATAAACTAGAATATTTGAAAATTGTATAATTTATGTAAATAATTATATTCTATTAGAAATATAATTATCTATTAGATAAGATGAGAATATAATTAATATAATAAACATGACATATACAAGAATTAGCCTAAATTATTATCACTTATTTTACTAAATTCAACATTGGCTGTTTTTCCTTTTATAATACAACATTTTTAAAAAATTTAAATGTTTTATTTTTTAAATTTCTTCTAGAAAGTTATACAATATTAGATAAGCCTTTTTAAAAAGAGTACCACACCAAGACATATCATAATTAAAATGCCAAGAGCAAAAGAGAAAGAGAGAATATTAAAAGCAGCAAGAGAAAAACAGTTTATTACCTACAAGGGAGCACCCATACGACTGTCAGCTGATCTCTCAACCGAAACGATGCAGGCCAGACAGGAGTGGCAAGAAATATTTAACGTGATGAATAGCAAGAACCTACAACCAAGAATAATCTATCCAGCAAAGCTAACATTCAGAATTGAAGGGCAGATAAAGAGCTTCACAGATAAGAAAAAGCTAAAGGAGTTCATCAACTCCAAACCAGTATTATATGAAATGCTGAAAGGTACTCTTTTAGAAGAGGAAGAAGAAAAAGATAAAAGACAAAAAATTATGAACAACAAATACATATCTATCAACAAGTGAATCTAAAAATTAAGTGAATTAAAAATTTGATCAACAGAATAAACTGGTGAATATAATAGAATCAGGAACACGGAAAGGGAGTGGACTGATAATTCTCAGGGGGGAAGGGGTGAGGGGTGTACAGGGAGAGACTGGACAAAAATCATACACCTATGGATGAGATAGATCAATGGGAAGGAGCTAAGGGCAGAGGGAGGGGTGGGAGCTGGGTGGAGGGGTGCTATGGAGGGGAAAAAAGAGAAAAAAATGTAATAATCTGAATAATAAAGATTTAATTTAAAAAATTAACTTGATTCATATGTTTACTATCAGGTTTCTGATTACTGTTGGTTATAGAACATTGAAGGCTAAATATCATGCTATTTCTTTTTTTTAATATATTTTATTGATTTTTTACAGAGAGGAAGGGAGAGAGATAGAAAGTCAGAAACATCGATGAGAGAGAGACATCGATCAGCCGCCTCCTGCACGCCCCACAGTGGGGATGTGCCCGCAACCAAGGTACATGCCCTTGACCGGAATCGAACCTGGGACCTTTCAGTCCGCAGGCCGACGCTCTATCCACTGAGCCAAACCGGTCTCGGCATCATGCTATTTCTTAAAATAGACTTTTATTGATTTCAGAGAGGAAGGGAGATGGAGAGAGAGAAACATCAATGATGAGAGAGAATCACTAATCGGCTGCTTCCTGCATGCCCCCTCCTGGGGACTGAGCCCACAACCCAGGCATGTGCCCTTGACTGGAATCTAACCCAGGACCTTTTAGTCTGCAGGCCAATGCTCTAACCACTGAGAAAAATCAGCTAGAGCTCATGCTAATTTTTTAATCATTCTTAGAAGTCACACAATGTCAGAGAATAAATTTAGGCAATCAGTCAGAATTGGTTAAACATGTTCTAGTCTAAACTTAGACAAGTTTAGTAAAATGTAATGATAAGTCATGACTTTGAGAAAAGAGAATAGCTCTCTAAATAGTTTGTCTCTTATTCAGGGCAATATACTCTTACAGAGTTTATAAATATTTCCTGCAACTCAAATTTTGCAATTCCAATGTCTACCCAAACCTGCTCCTAAATCCTAAAGGCTATGCCTATTAAATTTTTTTCTTTCTGTGATGTAAAACTCTTCTACAGAAGTATTTAGGCCCCCTCCAATTTTCTCTTTTCTGGACTGGTGATGGATTTTGTGTTGTATTTTGCCATGAAGCAGACAGATCCCGGGCCAAGAGTGTCACTCATTGAGTGTTGAAAGAAAGCCCCATCACACTCTTTATTTTCACGAGCTTGTTGAACACTTGAAAATAAACAAAGTTTGGTTGTTCACATGGGACTTCATTCAGATGGTGAAAGAAAAGGGAAATGGAGCAAATGAAATAAAGGAGATGAAAGAAATACGAGGAATAAGCAAACTGACCCTCCTTTGGATGTCATATACAATGCTTATTATTTTGATAAGTTTTTCATTTTAAAAGTCAATTTAAAAACATTAGCCAATCTTTAAAACAGTTCTGAAGATAAGCTCAGTACAGCTGCTGGTCTCCCCTACCATTGTGGCATTACACAGAGTGCGGACACAGCTTGGTGGATGCTTGCTTGTATGAGTGGGTTTGCTTACTTCTAACTCTTAGGATTATTTTCATAATTTGAATGTGAAAAATTTTTCCCCAAGCCAACTATCAAAAACTAATAAATCTAACATCTATTTTAGTGTTGTCTAGCAATCACTTATTATTAGAAAGACAGTGTGCAATTATATTCTGATTTTTTACTATTAGAAATATTTAAAAGCTGTTGGGATATATTTTTTCTTTCTAAAACAGAAACCTCTTTCTAAATTGATGTATCTGTCCTTTGGATTTTACCCATATTTCAAATTTGTATGTATCACAGTTCTTGCTTGTTTCTTTTTCTGTTTGGTATCCAGAGGGACACAGCAAAACAGAGCCTTTTCATTCACCCCTTTTCCACACCTGAGAAACAGACATCTAGTAGAGATACCAATCAATACTCCATGGCCACAGGAATCAATTTTAAGCTTCTCACTCTCCGATGGAACCTGACTATGGCTCCAATTCTAAAACTTTTAGAGTGAATAAGACTGATATGAATCAATTCCAAGCCATGATTCTGTATAAATCTTCTAAATACCCTGTTAAGCAAAATCTGAGTTCCCCATATGACTTCTGTAAACTTATTTGACAACAAGCAACTAAGTGTACCTTTAGGCTGAGGGTCTGAGTACAGATTTCTCAATATTGTCTAATTTAACTGTAAATCATTTCATTTATTTCTGTTCAATATGACTGTACTAAAAATCTTCCTTGGGTCAAAAATCAGTGTTAAATCCCCATATCCAAGTTTGGCATTCAGTCTGCCTTGCTGGCACTCGGCTCCAATGAGTCTATCACATGTGGGATCTCTAGGAGTATCTTTCCAAGTACAGCTGCATAAAATATTTTTGCTCCTAAAAACCCAATAGAAATTTAACAGTTTTCTTCTTAATTTGGAAAAGACAAACAAGATTCAAAAAGAATTTTGTGAAACAATTATAAAATTTCTTTTGCCAGAAAACTGTGAATTTCACTATGCTCTGTAACTTAATTTTTTTTTATTTTCAAATTAATACTTGGGTGCAAATTGATTTAACTCAATAGCTGCTCATTGATCACTTAAACTGCCTCTAGCACAGTAAATCTGTGTCTTGAATGCACTAGTCTAATTATTAAATAAATTAGACAAATTTTACTCAGTTATAAAAAATTTAATTATAAAACTAAAATTTTTCAGCAATAATTTAATGCAATTATGAATGTGGGTTTGGCTAAAATGAAATTGTTAGTGTAAATGTAGTGCTGACAATTACAATATGAGCTCTTCTGGACTCAGCATGCCTAGGCTATTATATATGTCCTCAAATGCCCTCTATTACTATTCTCCACTTAACTACTGAGAAACTGAGATCTTGAAGTGAAATGAGACAGTTGCTAACATGTCACTGAGGTAATTAGGTACAGCTGTTTCTCATCTCTATGACTTGAAACTAAGGTAAGTGGCACCAGCATCATCTTAAACACCTATGGGCACTGGAATCAAGTGACAGTTCTCAGTGATCAAATGGTCAACCATATGATCCAGAATATGCTTATAGTTTTAGTTCATTTTTAAAATGAAAACACAGAATATTGTAATTCTTAAAAAAAAATGTGTGGGGCCGAAACCGGTTTGGCTCAGTGGATAGAGCGTCGGCCTGTGGACTGAGGGGTCCCAGGTTTGATTCCGGTCAAGGGCATGTATCTTGGTTGTGGGCACATCACCAGTAGGGGGCGTGCAGGAGGCAGCTGATTGGTGACTCATCGATGTTTCTAACTCTCTATCCCTTTCTCTCCCTTTCTGTAAAAAAATAAAATAAAATAAAATAAAAAGATATGTGGGTCTGGTAAATACAACTTAGTTTGAAAGACTTTGGATTACCCCACAAAATTTCAATGGATGGCATGTTTCCCTCTCAACTCACTACCACTTATGATTTTAGAGGTGATCTGAGTTGTGATCCTAGACAAACCAATACACCTTTGGAAAGTGTTGATGCAATTACAGATTTAGCTATTCAAAACATTATTGAACACATAGTATGAACATTATATTTTTTAGATACAGAGGATAGAAGAGAGAGGACTTGGAATCCAGTCTTTAAATGATGTGTCAGCATTTTTAAAAGTGCAATAAGAAGTTTCAGTGCCAAATCACCTAATATAATCAATGACCTAACCTAGTCAGAAACCAAAGATAAGGCAAAAGGGTAAGCTGCTGACCAGAGGGACCAGCACCTTTCTCTCCCTACAGAGGTTTCATCACCATGCCTGGTGCCAAAGGAGTCAGCTCCAACCCTGTATCTAGAAGGCATGCTTGAACACAGGTGGTGGTGGTCCGGGTAGAGGGGGGGGGGGGTTTGAAGGGTTGCTAAACTTATGTGACTTGTCCTCAACAATGAAAAGCATCTTTCTCCATTCTTTGGGAAACCAGAAACCCGTCCCAGAATTAGGGATCTCAAAGTGAGAGTGCCCTGAGATGATAACTGACCTTGAAGAGAAGCTGTATGCATCTCTTCCTGGGAACTCTAAAAGACCTCCTTGATACACTAAGGAGCTCAGCGGGTCGGGCTGAAAAACTGGCTCAGCCAGGGAGAGATGTATGAATTCAAATTCAGCTCAGAGCTTTATTCAAGGCCCAGGAAGACGGAGAGAACATTATCTTAGCCATTCAGATTGCTGTAACAAAATACCACAGACTGGATGGCTTATACATATATTTTTCACAGTACTGGAGGATCTGCCTCACAGGTCATCTTACCCAATCTCTTACTCCCACAGACCCTCTACCAGACAGCTATTTAACATCTGCTCGGACATTTCAAGGAATGGAGCACTCACACTTGCTGGGATTGAACGTTTCCATTTTATTTCTATTCCTCCAGTTGTCTCGCTGTTCTTTCTTAGGTTGAAATAAAGTTGGTGTGTCCTTTAGTTTACTGCCAGTACTGCTTTTTGGAGCAACAAAAATAAGTGTATTTTTTCTTCCATGGGATTGCCCTTTAAATATGCACCACTCTATTTATTCGCTTCCAACATAAACTCTTAAAATCCTCCTATTTTCTTGAACCACTGAGCTGAGGAAAATTTTACATTTCTCCTGTACTGGACAACTTGTTATTGAGACCCAAAGACAATTTTTAATGGAGATTCAATTTTTTTTTTCAAAATGCACCTTTAGGACTAATTATTGTAGCTATATATTGATATGTTAAACATTTCAGAAGGGCATTTCATTTTCTCTCCAGATTTTATTTTGTAGAGTTGAAGCTGTCAGAAAGTGATTTCATTTCATATCTTTACAAAGTCTCTTTTGAAGTGTGCTGATCAGTTGTGATAGAGAATTCAGGTTCCTTCATCCTAAGCAGAAACATTTACTCTAAGTAGTTTTCCTTTTAGTCATCTATTCATTCTTTAGTGACTACAAAAATGGCTTAAATATAAACACCTATTCACCTTTTAGAATAACTGAAATATTGGTGTAAATGCTTTTCATTCACAATGAAAAGGAATTAAGATGGATCCAAAACACTGAATATTAAGCCAGTTTTTGAATCAAAGTCACTGAAGTATTTGTCACATCCAACCTATGAGACTGCAGCCTAGATGAGGTCTTATTTTGTTCCTTAACAAGGAGGGCATTGAATCTACAGATCCAGTTGTGAGAAAGTGACAACTATATACTGTATATAAAAGCCTAAGCAACCATTTGACAGTTCGACCATTCAACTGGTATTTATGATGCAGGGGACAGAAGCTCAATACACAGGCATGGAAACATGGAACAGACTGATGAATCTCAGAGGGAAGGGAGAAGGGGGAAAGGCAGAAAGAGATTAACCTGGTGTAGGGATTTGTACACCAGTGGGATCCCTCAGCCTGGCCTGCAGGGATTGGGCCAAAACCAGCAGTCTGACATCCCCCAAGGGGTCCTGGGGTATGAAATGGTGCAGGCCAGGCTGAGGGACACCTCTAGTCTGATAATATTGAGTCTTCCTATTCGTTACCATGGAATGCCTCTCCCATTTATTTACATCTTGAATTTCATTCATCAGAATTTTGAAGTTTTCTTCATATAGATATTGTATATGTTTTGTTAGATTTATACCTAAGTATTTCATATTGTGTTTTTTATTTCTAATTCCACTTGTTCATTGCTGAAAGCAATTGACATTTACATAGTAATCTGTATCTTGCAACCTTGCTATAATTGTTTATTAGAGCTAGAAGTTTTTGTCAATTATCTCATATATTCTCATCTACAAACAAAGACAATTCCATTTTTTCATTCCCAACCTAAATACATTTTATTTCCTGTCTTATTGTATTAGCTAGAACTTTTAAAGCACAATGTTGAAAAGGACTGATGGTAAAGAATATCCTTGCCTTGTGCCTGTCTTAGTGGGAAAGCTCATGTTTTTCATCATTAAGTAAGATTATTAGCTACAGGATTTTTGTAGATATTCTTTCTCAAGTTTATTGAGAGTTTTTTTTTTATCATGCATGGCTGCTGAATTTTGTCAAATGCTTTTTTGCATTTATCATTATGATCACAAGATTTTTCTTTTTAAGTTTGTTGATGTGATAACTTAAATTAAGTAATTTAATTACAGTGAAGTTACTTGGCTGGAAGCATTTTTGACTTTTTGATAATTCTGAATAGCCCTTTATTTTACTTTAAATAGCAGTATCCATGGGATGGGTAGGGGGCTCGGACGAGGGGGAGTGATGAGAAATATATGTAATACTATCAACAATAAAAAAATAAATAAATAGAAATATCCATTTAGATTATACACCCAAGGGAGTTAGGACCAAGATAGGCAAAGTGACATTGGCAAAGTCATTCCCACTGATTGTTCATTATTCTTATAACAAAGTAAAGGGCTGACTTATTATGGAAAATTTAACTAAGTATGGTAACCACATACCAAATATCCATACCTTTCCTTCCTTTCACACCCACTGTCCCCCATTATTATTGTTGGCAGCAAAAAAGGAAACAGTGTCTATTCTGGAGCAAGACCTGGTTAAATTCCCTACACTGCTGCTTATGAGCTGTGTAACATTGGATAAATTACTCAGCCTCTGTGATATTGCCAGAATTTAATGAATTAATATATATATAAAGTGCTTAGAAAAATACCTGACATGGAACACACTCAATAAAAATTAGCTCTTATTCCAAAATTTTAGGTAATGTGCCTTATGCATTTGCCATTCATTTATTTAACTATTCAATAATTATATGTATTATAAACACTGTTATTGGTGCTGGAATTATAGCAGTGTATAACAACAACAACAAAAAACAAGATCCCTGCCGAAACCGGTTTGGCTCAGTGGATAGAGCGTCAGCCTGCGGACTGAAAGGTCCCAGGTTCGATTCCGGTCAAGGGCATATACCTTGGTTGCGGGCACATCCCCAGTAGGGGGCGTGTAGGAGGCAGCTGATCGATGTCTCTCTCTCATCGATGTTTCTAACTCTCTATCCCTCTCCCTTCTTCTCTGTGAAAAATCAATAAAATATATTTTTAAAAGAACACACAAGATCCCTGACCTCATGCATCTGAGACTGTATCAGGCAGAGATAGAGGGAGCATGGAGTAAAATAAATGATATATGATGAAACTTTGAGGAAAAGTTGGGTAAGGAGAGATCCAGAATGGAGTTGGGATCAGGAAACTTCTGTCTGATAAGATGACATCTGAAATGAAGGAGTAGGCCCTGCAGAGGGCTGAGTAAGGCCCACACACGTAGGGGGAAATGGCAAGTGCCAAAGATGAGCAAGACAGGAATGCATTTGACCTATTTGAAGAGCCAGAAGGCCAGTGTGATTGCTGATCAGCAGCAAGGGAAGAGTGATTCAAATGATATAAAAGAGGGCAGGAAGTACTCGCACATTAAGGACACTTAAAGGAGGATTCAGTGTTTTTGGCAAAACAGAAAAGGGGTCGTGGCTATAACACATCATCCAGCTGCCTTTCTGCAACAGTAAAGGAAGTCTGCCGCTGGAAGTGAGGTCACTTAGGGGAAAGGAGTGTTGCATACTCATCTGCCTTCTATGAAAGCTAGAGAATCAAATAATCATCTCATGAATTCCTTTTAAGGAAAGTAATAAAATGGGATGATTGGATCTAAAGGACAATCCTCCCTCTCCCCCATAATAGGTAGCTTTCTGAAATACCCAGGTTACTGAGCACACGCACTGTAGCACATCACCTTGTATAGGTACAATTTGAAATTACCTTCCTTATTTCCATCTGTATTTTAAATCAAAATTGATTTACTAAGACATGCCATAAATATCTCTATATTAACTCACTTGAGGGAGTAGACTATTTATTACACCAATGCGAATTTCATCTTGGCAGTAGATTTTTCTCCTAACATTATGGCATCACTAAATTGAACCCACATTTTCCTACTGAATCTATGGCAGTAGAGAATTAACTTTTATAACACAGCCTGTTCCTTGAGTATTATTTTATTGGAGGATGGTTTTGTAAATGTTCTTTATTGGTTTTTAGAAAGAGAAAGGGCGGGAAAGGAGGGAGAAAAAGAAACATCGGTGAGAGAGAAGCACTGATGAGAAAGAAGGTTGGATTGGCTCCCTACTACAAGCTCCCTACTGGGGATCCAACCAGTAACCCCAGCATGTGCCCTAACTAGTAATTGAAGCAGGGACCTCTCAGTACAAGGAAGGATGTTCAATCAACTGAGTCACACTGGCCACAGCTAGATGATGTTTTTATAAATCTAACTTTTAGATATTTTGTCAATTATAAAACATAGCATATATTCTAAGATCTAAATCAGAAAGTTTCCAATTCTAACTTTGCATGATGTAAAATGTGAATAGTACACCATCATAGAATACTTTTATGGCTAATGGCATGGTGGGTCGAATTTAAATAATCTCCTAAATTAGCAGCTCCTCTGCCACCAGCACATCCCTTTTGGGCCCAGCAGGACATGCCATGCTATGATTCCTTGGTGCTTTCTCTAAGGATAGACTAGGGCACCTTGGTGCATTCAAAGTTAATGAGGAAGAAAAAGGCATTTGGTTAATCTTGTTACAAATGAATAGCTGATTATTTACAAATAGTAGTGCAAAACTTTTACTTCTGCTGAACAAAAAAGCCTAAAAACTCTAGAGGACTAAATTTAAAATTCTAAGTATTGCTTGGGACAAGGTGCCCATAAAGCTACTAAAACATTAATTACTCTCTCTTTCTCTCTTTACAAAGTGGCCTTAATCCTCTAGTTCCAGACTAATACACCATGGTTGCTCAATGCTGAAGCACTGATATAAAATGAGTGTAGAATAAAAACTCTGTTCCTCAAGTTCAGACATAATACTAATGAATGCTAACTGGTAGGCACTATGAGATTCACTCTAGTGATTTGTATACAAGATTTAGCGAAAGACATGATTATAAAGGCCAATGTCTTACCTCAGACTGCTATATCAAAATACCTTAGACTGGATAGCTTAAGCAACACATTTATCTCTCACAGTTCTGGAAGGTAATAAGTTCAAGATCAAATCCACCAACAGATTCAGTTCTTGGCTACAAAATCCCCTATACGTACTTGAAACTAGGCTAACTATGTGAGATGAGGCTGAATGAGATGTCCAACTGGTAAACAAAGGCTAGAAATGCGCAAAATATCGTAAGTCTATAGGCCAAAGAATGACTCAAGGAAGCAGAGAGGGAGAGAAAGAGAAAAGCAGAAACAGTCATCAGTAAGAAATCCAACCAGCCCACCTGTTGTCTGGGAGTTTGTTGCTGAGGGAGAGATTTGACCACACATGTCCAATAGGCTTTACAAATCTAACATGTGTAAAACCTTCTGAGTTCTCAGACTTCGCTGTCTCACCATATGGTTACACCATACTCCAGCTATTCTTGCAAATGCCTTGAAATCATCTGTGATTCATCTCTTTATCTCACACACAACTCTTAAGTCTATTGGCAAATCCTGTCATCTCACTCTTCAAAAGAATTCTAAAGCTGACAGTTTCTCACCATCCCTACTGCTATTCTAAGATAGGAAATTTAGACATATGTCTTGTTATTTTTTTCAAGATCTTCACACCAGAGACTGGGTGAATACCTCACCTCAGTTCTTCCTGCCTGAAGATCATCATGAAATGACATAAACCATATTTCAAGATACTGACTGCGTCATGGTTTGTCTTTCTCTCTTTCTTTCTTTCTTTTTAATCAAGGGTCACATAACTGAGGTAAAATTTGAGCAATACAAACCCTGAGAATAGCAGAGGTAGCCTACAGGATATGAACATGTTCTTATTTTCATGTTTTCTTTCTTGTTTTCCTTCATTTCCAGGGAATCCCAGACACTTCTGCTCAGATGCTATAGACCCCAGTGAGAAACCACAGAACCATATCTATGTTAGTTACTAAAGGGAGCTTCTCTGTATTCCACATGCCTCTGATCTGACAGATGGTTTCTACCAATCTACAAAGATTGTGGCTATTGATGAGGGCAACTGGACAACTGTGAGAGCCACTTAGAGAAATACATGTTGGGTGTACTCTCTAAAAGAACTCCTCTGAAAATATCATCCAAGATAAGTACACAAAGGCAAAACACTCTTTTGGACCTACTTCTTCCCATTCTCAATATCTGATGTCTGAAGTGTGTAGAATTTGAGAGCAGGGGAAGAGTAGAGGCGGAGGAGAATATAGAAAGGGTTCTAAAGACTGTTTAAGTGGCATTCTCTCTGAAGTGTTCAGAAAAAATTAATTTGTGAAAGACTGTTAGCCTAATAGCCAATTTCTCAAACTGCTGAGGATGTTGTGAGCAACACCAATAGGTGCTAAATGTCAAATGATTTCACCTGTTTTTGTTTTTGTTTTTTTCAGATCTTGATGAATTACATATGTCACTTATTGTATAGTTGTTTACTCATGGGATCAATACTAGGTTTAAAGTGACTGAGGAATTAACCTCTATGAATAGTATGCTTGGAACAACTATAGGTACATTTTAGAAAATATCTGAATCTATCATGTTATCGAATCAGTAGTATCAGTGATAAATTTCACTTGTTCCTGTGGACTTAACCATTAATTCCATGAATTTGTGTCAGAAATAGAAGATGAATATTCTGAAAAGCTTTACTGTTATAATTGGCTTGCAAATATCAATATGAATTAATGATGTATAGATATATTGATTAAATAAAGTACATAATGTCCTAACCGTATTCAGTAAACTGACCACAATGCAATGCTGCTGCTTTACTATTGATGTACTATTCTAAATCCTCTGTTGACATTCCAACAATCTTCACAGCACCTTCACCAGGAGTAAATTCCATCTCAAGGTGGGCAGCCCTTTTTTTGCTTATCTTTCAGAAGCAACACATGGACATTCAAGGACCTTCCTCTCTCATGAATCACAAAGCAATTACTGAAAGAAGTGGAGAATGGGAGGATCTTGCATTGACTTATAAATAAAAGAAAAACTATGAAATTACTGTGTTTATAACTAAAATGAAGTGGTCCCCAGCTTTGGACTCATGTTTGTTGTTTTCATTTCTTCCTTCAGGTGGATCTTGAACTAATAATAAAGTATTACATCAATATTTCCAAGAGTATGGATTTTTCCCACTGCAATAGCCTCTATAAAATAACCATCAATAACCTAGCCATCCCACCACGCTTTATTTTTCCCACAGCACTATCACTATCTGACATTTGGGGTTGAACTTATTTGTTTACATACCTTTTTCCAGATATAGTGTAAGTTTCTTGGGGTTAGGGGTATTAATTTTTTTTAATACATTTTATTGTTTTTTTACAGAGGAAGAGAGTAGGATAGAGAGTTAGAAACATCATTGAGAGAGAAACATCTATCAGCTGCCTCCTGCATACCTCCTATTGGGGATGTGCCCACAACCAAGATACATGCCCTTGACTGCAATCGAACCTGGGACCTTTCAATCGCACACTGACACTCTAGCCACTGAGGCAAACCGGTTAGGGCAGGGGTATTAATTTTTGTTTTGAAAGCTTATCAGAGAACTTGACACAGAATATGTGTTCCATAAATGCATTTTGGCTCAAATTAAATATTTTTGTCACTTAAAACATAAGTGCTGCATTGTATTCATGACTCAATCCTCTAGGACTACAATGTCAATTTTGTGGAAAACTTTTAACTTAAAAATAAGGGATAGTCCATTTTTATCCTTATCCATTTTCCTTCATGTCCATTTTGCTTACCTTTCCTTCAAATAGGAACTTGCTGAATTTATACCTTATACAAATAATTGAGAAAAATTTAAATAATACATACATAAGAAAGTGAAAATTATATAACGTATGATTAATTTCACAAGTTTCCTCAAATCAACTGGTAAATCCTAAGATAGTTTGAAATTAATTCACATTTACAAGGTTTGACATTTATCTTTTCTGCAGCTTGCCATCACCAATCATGATCTGCTTTAACTTTACCTAATAAACACAAAACTAAACTCAGTATTTTAATGTCGTGATGTTTAGAATAAATGATGAACAATTTTTGATACAATGACATGAGGCAAGTCAGTTTAAAATCAGCAGGCTATTTGGAAATAAATAGCTTTCAGTGTTCTCATGCTGGAGTTTCTGAGGCAGTATCTTCGCATGTTCTCTGTAATCCAATTTCTTTTCAAATGGCTTTCAACTCCTTTTCTTGTGCAGTACTGATGTTAAGCATGAATGAATGCAAACACTTGCACCATCAAAAACAAATATCTTCTTACCACCCGGAATGCCCTGGCAGGAGTCCATAAAAACAAGATTTAACTCCTCAGAATGGCAGTGAGTAGACAGAATTAATGGGTGGTCTTTCCAGAAAAGTGGCTTATAAACTTCACTGAAATAGTAATTTGGTGCCTCAGTATCAGCATTTGTCTGCTTGTTATTTTTAACTTTTATCTTAAAAAAAAATTCTGGAGATTTAGTAAAGAAGTTCCATTTGAAACTCGCAATTTTGCAAACCACTGTTTTTTAAAACCATAAAAGTTTTGCTGACGCTTCCTGATATTTTGAATTATTGCCCTACCGACACTTTACTTTTTGGTTGATATGACTGCTAGGCAACAAATGCAACTTCTTTTGCCCAAACTATTCAAGGATCTGTAGCTGTATTCATGGAATCTTTTGAAAGTCGAGCCAAGACACTCAATTAATATATTAAAAATCTACCTTGTAATGAATAAGATGGATAATTATAAGGACACTGCTATATCCTACACAGAAAATTCTTCCTTTAAAAATTTAGTTTTATGATGTCTTCTTCCCCTTATAATCTAAGGGGGGAAATGAAATATTCTGGGTTAAAATTTTAACGCATCTTGGTTAAAATCAGCCATTCATTTTTCCACATGCCAGAGCATGTCATCTCTTTGCTTAAATCACACAAATTGCAGCAATGTCCACATCAGACTAAAGTCACCAAGAGTTATAGGAGTAACACTAACCTGAATAATTTTCCAGCTTACAAACACAACCTTTCTTCCATCTGTGTTTATTAACCATGTGCAAAATATTTATTAAAAAGTCTGTGATCATCTTATTTCTTTTCACCATGCTAATCAGTAAACTTTTTTGACATTCTTGATATTTTCGTCATTTTGCTGCACATAAAGACTTACAAAGCAATTTAATGTGGCCTAATTCCTTTTGTCCTGATGTCTTGTAGAGTGGAAGTTCATATGTATCTTATATCCCTCAATTATTCCCGGTAGAGCGTATCAGTCTCATCTCAGATCATGTCTTCCAAGCAGGCTCTGAATGAGAAGGGCTCCATGGCCTTTGGCTGTATGCCCTCAGTTTGACAGAATAAAAATGTCTGGACATATCATATGCACACTCCCTTAGAGTTACTATGACTCTGAAAGTAGCTCATGAGTATTGCAGTGTTTGAAAAAGAGATTGAGGAAAATCACACTCTAATGAGTACACTGAACCTCTTTCCACTCATTTGATACTTGATGTGTTCTTTGCAGAAACTCTGAACATCGTTTGAGTCTCATTGACTCTATGTTGGTAGCATCTTGGGGCTATAGTATTATTTCAAGATCACAACACATCCATTTAACTCACTTGTTACATTTTACCTCTCCAGTTCTATAGGAAAAATGATCCCTTGACCTTAACATTCCAAGAAACAACAAGCAAACAAACAAAAATGTCTTCATCTTATACTGTTTTATTAAACACAGGAAATGCTAGAGGGTGGATCATAGTTTCTCCCTGGTCGAGAGGAGTTCCCGAATGTCAGGAAAACGAGGCTACTTCTTCCTCAGTATGTCATTTGTGCCTCTCAAAAAGGATGGGTAAAAAACAAGACTCAAAGCACTTTAAGCTGCTCAAGTATTTACGTGGTAACTGTCCCAGAGAGTGAGAGGAAGAGACCCTGTTCCTGAGTACTTTGCACTGTGAATGCTTTGCTAGCTGCCTTTGCATACATTGTCCTGTCCAGTGCTCTCCATCCTCCTCAGAAATTACCTCCAGGATTACATGAACTGCATTTCACAAAAGAGGGACCAGATTTTCTGAATATTTGCATAATTTTCCCAAGATGTCACACAAGGTACTTTAGAGTGTGGATATTTAATCTCTTTGTCATTCCTAATCAACATAAATTGATGTTAGGATAATTAATTATGGAAAATTTCAATAACCACATCAATGCATTACCCAAGTTGTCTTTGTTGTAAAGCCTTGGAAGGTCTTGGTAAGTACAAGATAACATTAATTATCCTAAGTTTTCTTATCCATTCGCCCCACACTGTCTCCAATCCAGCAAGATTTGGAATTAAATCCTGATCCCAGGTCCCAGGTCCAGTGTCTGGCTTCCGGTATGAAGGCTGCATGATATATCTCTCACAGGTTTCTTCCAGGCTGGTGCCAGAGCCCTGGCAATGGGCACAGTTCTCTAAGCGAAACGGTAGTTTTCTCTATGTTGAACTAGTTTGCAGAGATGGATTTCTGATCAACTCACTCTGAGTTCTGCGAGATTGCCTAGTTATTCTAAGATTACAGTCTGGCTACTATAAATCCCTGCCCATAACCTAGTTCCTGAGACAGTACAAGCTGCCTCTTCTGGGCAACAGATCCTTCTCCCAGGGGACGAGCCAGGCTCCTCAGTCTGCATTCCTCAAGTCCTAATTCACTGCTTTGCACCTCCAGTGTTTCTAAAAATCAAAATTTACAAACAAGAGTCCACAGACTCCACACAGGTAAGTGCAAATGAGTGAAGATGGACAATCTGAGGTGAATGAGGGCAGAATTACTGGGTTCTGTGGCTGCTCGTGTATAAACATTTGAGAATGTGGGACCAATGTTATCACTTTTATGGATTTTTAAAGAGAAGATAAAAATCCCAATTTTTTTGTAAAATTCGTAACTAATCCAGTGATATTTTCTTTTTCTGTTATGTGAACACACAAACCTATACACTATTCATAGTCCTTCATTTTATGACTCCTTCTTCAGATAATTGCTTAGCCTTGGCTTATAAAGTACTATTCTCACAGACTGAAAAAGCCTATATTAGGAGAGGTGAGTCAGCAACATAAATTGATACTTGATAATTAATGATGGAAAATCCGATAACCACATTAATGCATTACCCAAGTAATCTACTCTAACTAGTATCAAGGGACAGTTCTCTATAAGTCTCTCATGTTTCTACATATCTTATGAATGGAGACACTGACAGCTTCTGTTTCAGACAATCTGTTCAGGAATGTTTTATATAACAAACTAGAAGTCCAGTGCATGAATTTGTACACTGGTGGGGTCCCTTGGTCTGGCCTGTGGGGATCGGGCTCTCCATTATCCCCCGAGGGGTCCTAGATTATGAGAGGGCATGGGCCAGGCCAAGGGACCCCACTAGTGCATGACTGGGGCCAGGGAGGGTCCACAGGAGAGCTCCAGGGCATTCTGGCCCATCTCACCCACTCCTGATTGGTCGGACCCCAGCAGCAAACTAACCTACTGGTTGGAGCTTCTGCCCCCTCGTGGCCAGTGCACATCATAGTGACTGGTCTAAGGGTCAGGCACTTAGCATATTAGACTTTTATATATATAGATAACCATGTACGAGAGATATGGAGTCTCTCTCTCTCTCTCGAGCTGTGGTTCTCAACCTTTATAATGCCATGACCCTTTAATACAGTTCTTCATGTTGTGGTGATCCCCAACCATAAAATTATTTTTGTTGCTACTTCATAACTGTAATTTTGCTACTGTTATGAATTATAATGTAGATATCTGTGTTTTCTGATAGTTTTAGGTGACCCTGCTAGTGGTTCTCAACCTGTGGGTCATAGCCCACAGGTTGAGAATTGCTGCTGTAGAATCTAAGACCATCGGAAAACACAGATATTGGCATTATGATTCATAACAGTAAAATTACAGTTATGAAGTAGCAACGAAAATAATTTTATGGTTGGGAGTCACCACAACGTGAGGAACTGTATTAAAGGGTCATGGCATTATAAAGGTTGAGAACCACTGCTCTAGAACTATCCTAACTTCCCATTATAAAAATTTAATGTTTCCTAAACTCAGGGTCCTCTCATATACTGCAACCTACTGCCCCATTTGTGTCCATCGATGAGATTTGTGCCTCAGGGATATTGTGAAAATGCCAATACTCTGATATTTGTTACTGTTGTGCACTATGTTCCTGGTCTTTGATTCAGGAATGTCATGGCTTCTGCCAGCATCTATAAAACACTGGCAGACTAGCATGTTAAGGATGAAAACAGGGTAAAATCTCAAGTTCTTCATAGTTCTTGAAAACTGATATTAGCTTTTCTTTCATTCTGAACTCTGGCTATAGCAGCTACTCTAAAATTAAAAGCCTACTATCTTTTTATATACCAGTTACCACATTTCCCTGAATCAATACATCTCTATCTTGCTTTTGAAAGTACAGCATTAAAACAATCATGAACTCCCATTTCAAACACCTAAATCTCTCCCTATCTCGTTCTTTCTAGCTATTTTGGCCTCCATCTTCAACTTCAGAGAACAGATTGATGTTTAGCAATACAGCAAAACAACTAAGCAAGGAGACTGTCAAGCTATACTGTCTTGGTTTGAAACCATTGCTACCTACTGGACTGTGCAAATATGTAGCAGAAACTCTGAGCTCTGGCTTTAATTCTAGCTCTGCTGAAGATGAAATGGGACTTTTTCCTTGTTCTCTTAGACAAGTTATTTAATCAATTCATGCCACAGTTTTCTTCTTTCTACAAATGAAAATAGTAACTAATTCTCAACATTACCTGAGAATTAAATGAGTTTTTATATTTAACGTGCTTAGAATAGCATCTGGTACAAAGTGAGAAGGCAATAAATGTAGCCAGTTGCTCAATTGAATATTTTCCCAATAAATGTAATAAAGGACCACCTTAAAAGCAGATTGTAATTTACAGTATAACCCTATCACTTGGAAATTGAACAGTAAATAATTTAGGGCTGAGTATGTATCTGGTCCTTTCTAAATTTGATAGTTTAAAGACATATTATTTCCATAGGTTTTTCCATTTGAAAAACCAATATCTCATAGCCCAAATTTCTCCAAAGTACATGAAAGACCTTGCAGGAACTTCTCTCAAGTCAAGTTGTAAATATATAAATGTGTGTAAAATGTACAAATGTACAAATAAAGGTTTTATTTAAAATGCCAAACTACTCTTCCATAGATGGCCTTGTATATTCAGGATGCCTAACTGCTATTAGTGGGGCATCCTCTATTTCCCCACCAGTTGCCAGTGAAAGTGGACTTCTTGGGGTGTTGCTGAAATAAGAATTTCCAGAGGCCCTCACACAAGGATGAGGTATCCTGGAAAGTGTTATTTCTGTGGAATTAAATCCCGGAGTTTCCAAAGTCCCCTCTCCCTCCATCCTGCCAAGGAAAAAGTCCCATTTCATCTTCAGCAGAGCTAGAATTAAAGCCAGAGCTCAGAGTTTCTGCTACATATTTGCACAATCCAGTCCAGCATCTGGCTAAGTTAGCCTATGTTCCCAGCTGCAGTTCATTGTGTGTAGGATCCACAGGGCCATGGGCCATGCAGCTTCTAGGGCCACATGGCTAGGGATGGAACATAGATGAGTGCAAGGAAACAGAACAAAAGAGAGAAATTCTTTGTCTGGGGATTATGTATTTCCAAATTTTTGTGGGCTTGCACTGGGATCCACCCCTCTAGACAATGATCTTTGTCCCCCAATTAGACGACAGGCAAGTACCTTCCCTATGTCACCCACGTCACTATGCATGTGCCCATTTTCCCTTTTGTCTAGTCCCTTCCCCAGTGATCTGCAGGGAATGGACCAGTGGTTTCCTGGAGAGTGTGCAATTGCAGCTTCCTGGTGAAGCTGCCCAGATGGCCTTTCCTTTGCTCCTTTCCTATTATTAATAACTAGCTAATTACAATGGTAACATAACTGTCATCACACAAATATTACCATTTTTCTTCACAGCCATAACCAAAAACTCAATTCACCAAATATCACTTGTCTGAAGCATTGTTTCTATTTTTATGTTTATTGTGCAACAAAAACAAAAATTCCAAAAGAATAAAAGAGGAAAAGCCACAAAAATCTGATTTGATTTTCCTACACTTTCCCCTCCTTATTTTTCAAGCAGCTAATCCCCTCTCAAACTGTACAATAGAATAGCTAGACATAAAGAAAAGGAGATAAAAGTGGCCAGCCAGTGCATTGTTCCTGCTAATCTGCACCATTTACATAAGGGTTAGAAGGCTTGTTTTATCATTTAAAAAGGCTTAAAAGCCTCTTTGCAAATGAGATTTAGTGCCTACAGAAGAATGAATTCTAGCTATTTGGTGAGTTTCTGCTGGACCAGCACTGGGAGCTGACTTGGCAGTAACTGAAGCTACTTCTTTGGCCTCATACAGTATATGCAAAGATTGCTTCCAGCTGCCAAAACTGAAAAGCCTCAAGCTGATTAAATTCTTTCCAGGAGGTGAAAAGGATAAGGAGTAGGTTACGAGGCCAATAATATTAGATTTTAGACTGTACCTGGGCAAACTTGTGCATAATGCAGGTGCTTTAGAAGTAGCTTTGAACTTTCCCCCTTGAATCTTCCTTTGAAAGGGAACAGAAGAGCAGACAGCAAATGAAATTCAGAGACAGAGACTTAAAATAGTCCCAAACTGTGAAGCGAGGACAATCTAAACTCTTTGATTCATTGTTGGTCTGAGAGGCACTGGACACAAGGATCAAAGGCACAACAAACTCCCTTGCCAATGTTGGCACGGAAGATAACTAGGAGGAAAAAAATTCTTTACACAAAATACATGCTTTTCATCAAAATCTTAGATTTTTTAAATCAAAGTCACATTGATATATACAACACCTATAATTTGTTTTACCTGGCACACCTTGAGCAGATGTTCAGTGTGACCTTGGCCTGAAGTTCAGCAGGGTGAGTAGCACGACCTTGATTAAATTTGCTCCCAGAAGGTACCAGAGTAGTTACTCCCTCCATTCTTAAATCATCAAGATCCTCTGGAACAACACAAACAATTTCAGAGAGAAAAAATAAATGTTAATAGTATTAAGGCGAGAAGTCCATGTTTTCAGGTGTCTGCAATTAGTTTATAAGTTAAAACATTACATTTCCACATTGCAAAAATCTTACCTCATGCATCAATTATCTTTTAATCATTTCTAGATGTTGTTAGAGACAAATTATATGAGATTTACAGGAAGCCAAATCACAACCTCTGCAGTAATTGGATCAAAATGGTCAGGACTAGGTCAATGGCTACCAGCTTCCCCTCTTTTTGTCTTTACTTACAACTCAGAACAAACCAGAAAATGAAAAATATGTTCCCAACTGATTACAAAAAGTTCTTTGCTTCTAATTAGCCTGCCTTCTTTTTCCTCATCCAACAATCTCCAACCAGAACATATCTGAACCTTTCTCTTTTTCCATTCTAAACCTTTCCTTCTTGTCTTCACCTGGAGAGGAGAATACTGTTCTCTGAAGTCCATTCCTAATTTTCTCAAATTCTCAATCAAGACTTAAAAGGTCTAAGTTTCCCTTGTAATTTGGTCCTGATACAATAGTACATGATAGCCTGCTTTATTCAGAAAACAAGGAATCTTATAAAAGCTGTTCCATTTACTTACTCTGACTTAGCAAAAAAGGTACATAAAGTTTCAAAAGATAAATTATAATTTTGCCAAACGTAATCCATTACTGAGTTTATAACCTGTGTAAGGAAGGCAGTTACTCTCTTTTGAAAAGGCTACAGACAACCCAAACATTGTAGACTTCTTACAAAACAACTTGCATGATTTCTAGGCTTACCTGGATAATGCGAACAAATTTTCCTGAGATTCTAATAACTCTTTTAATATATTTTTAAATATATTTTATTGATTTTTTTACAGAGAGGAAAGGAGAGAGATAGAAAGTCAGAAACATTGATGAGAGAGAAAGACATCAATCAGCTGCTTCCTGCACATCCCACAGTGGAGATGTGCCTGCAAGCAAGGTACATGCCCCCAACTGGAATTGAACCTGGGACCCTTCAGTCCGCAAGCTGACGCTCCATCCACTCAGCCAAACTGGTCTCGGCAGTAATGACTCTTAGTCCAAGTCATGAACTGGCCTTCTGTAATCTGAAGAAGGCTTGTCAATAGATCTTTTCATAGGCATCCCCAACTGAAAATCCTTTCATCTTCATGAGTAATCTGGAAAATACTTAGGGTTTCAACTCAACTTCATGATAGTCATCAAAAACGCATCTCCTTGACCTGGTTGCAAAGGCTTATTTCCCTGTTTCAAGGAAATAACTGCCACTTCAAAATTCTACTTAACCGGTTATAAGCTCCTCTCTTGATCTCACGGTTACTCATGCAATGCAGACCTTATATTGCCTGATAACATAGAGCACTTTTCAGCTAGCTAATTAGCCTCTCATGAGAATGTGCTGAACATTCCCTCATATCACTCTTCACTACTGCAACACCCTGATCCTACCAGAATAAGGAACCTCACAATTGTCTTACCTCAGTTAGGAAATCTGCCTGCCTCATTTACATTTCTTAATAACTGAAAACTTCACCTAATATTATTCGTTGATAGAGCATACATCAAAATTTGAACTAATATTATTCATTGATATATCAAAACTTGAAACTGGAATGGAATATGCTACCACCAACTTAAGCTTGCCTTTAGAATACAATCTTTGTGTTTGTTATTACACTTACTTAAGGTCATCAACTATTCAAAGACCACAGAATAAATATAGGCACACTTTTTAAAAAAAAAATATGACTTGGGATGATTTGGAAAGAAAGGTGTTCTCAACTCTGCTGAAAACCCTATTAAGCCCTAACCGGTTTGGCTCAGTGGATAGAGCATCAGCTCATGAACTGAAGGGCACTGGGTTTGATTCTGGTCGAGGGTACATACCTCAGTTGCAGGCTCAATCCCTGGCCCTGGTCAGGGTACATGCAGAAGATAATCAATCAATGTGTCTCTCTCATGTCGATGTTCCTCTCTCTCTGTCTCTCCCTCTCCCTTCCACTCTCTTAAAAATCAATGGAAAAATATGCTGGGGTGAGGACTAACCAAACAACAGTGAACAAGCTGTTTAAGACATGTTTAGATATACTCTTATTTCATAAAGATGTAGCTATTATAAAAGTTGGAGCTCATGAAAATATAAATAATAATGAAATTCAAGGAAATACTCTAGCAGATCATTTTGCCAAATAAGCAACCTTAGCTCTCTAAATTCATCGAGGATACATACTTAAAAGCAATTCAAAGAAACTACTATGAATATCAACATTCAATCTCTAATTCTAGAAAAAATAAAGAAAAACTATATGGTTCTAGCTTCACTCAGATAATCTTTGGTGCTCTCAAGATAGCTGTTGGGTGACATTACTTAGTTTCAAATGGATAATAGCTAAATTTCTCCATGAAACTACTCATCATGATACAGATAAATTGCTTACTGTGTGAAATCAACATGACTGGGTAAACTTTCAAAGACAGTAGAGGTCAATTTTTATTTTTTATTTATTTATTTTTTTTTGTCAACAACACAATTCTAGAAAAACTGTAACGTGACCTAGGATATAGCCAGGAACAAAATCTTCAAGGGCTTTTTTTTTTTAAGGGCTCTTTGAATACTGCATGAATTTTATGCAGCTTTCACATTCCACAAGATGTTTTAGTTATATGTTTATTTTCAGGATGGGTTGAAACATCTCTTATCAAGTACCCAGGCAAGGTACACACTTCCCAAGAAACATTAAAGAATCTCTTATTCAGAAATCATGAGACGGTGAAATCAATAACATTCTTAAATAAACTTAACAGAACTTTCAGAAATCCTTGAGCTCCCCTGGGCAAAGGTGGTCCCACTCACCCTTAGTCAGTATGGTCCAGTCCCTGGGAACACATTGTTTACTTCCCTATGAACTGGTAACTGGAGGGCCAATATGCCTTAGGATTTTACCTGATACTGAGCTCTACTCTCTGTATCACACCTTGTACAATATTACATGGGACACATGTACCATACTGAGTCCTATCACCAAGAGATTAGGGTCACATTAAAAATATCTTACAGCCTCTTCGTAATATTCAACTATAATATTTTGTCCTTTGGAAGATACATCTGAAAAATATTGCTCTTGAAGTTCATGGGAGGGATTTTATCAAATACCATAAACTACTAATACAGAAGTAAAACTCCCTGGAGTAAACCCTTGGATTCACATTTCACAACTACAGAAGCAATACAGAATCAAAAAACAAGAAGCCTATTATTATAGGGGACCTCAAACAGGATTCTTTAGAACAATCCAATGACTTTCAGATAGTGGACAGTTTCTGCCCAAGATTTTATTTTTCATCTATTTACTTACAATCATTATTCTCATTTTCTGTAGACTCCTAGTTGCTGCCCACCATAATGGTCCCTTTTCCTTTTCTGTTCTCTTCTAGGCTGGAGCTTAATCAGTCTACCACCAATCTCAGATTATTCAGCTAATGTAAGGCCATATTATGAATAATTCCTTTTTCCCTGGGTACCTGTGTGTTCCTATCAGATACTACTGGACTTCCTTTGCAGCCAGAAAGTTAGGATCACTTTTCTCATACTAATAACTCATGCACTTTAGGAATAGTATTACAAAAAGTATCTGTATATAGGCACCCTAATTCTATAAATCATCAAACTGGAAATTAAAATTCAGACATGAACTCTAAATGAGGCTACCCTTTATTATTCAGGCACTTTGCCTAGGGAAGTTTTTGTTTCATTGTTTATACAAATAAAGCAGTAACTATACATATAAAACCCTGATATGCAAATAGACTGAACAGCAGAACAACTGAACAACCAGTCACTATGATGTGTGCTGACCACCAGGGAGCACATGTGGACCATGGCAGGCATTGGCTGCGGCATGATGGTAGAGCAAGTGAGTGGGGGCTCCAGACCAAGGCAGGGTGCCGGTAGATGTCATCAGGGCAAGCCTCTAGTGGTCACTGAAAATTCTTTGTTCCTGTGCGCCATGGTCCCACCCGGCACTTGGACCTGCTGCTGGCGCCGGCCCCATTCACACTTGCTGCCAGCTCTGTAGCCATTGCTCATACCTGACAACAGCCCTGATTGCTCGGTACCATCAGTGGGTGCGAGCAGCAACTGGCAGTCCTAATTGCCCTTCAGGGCTTCTCCATCTCCCCCTGTTCCTGAGGAGTAATGGAGGCCGACAGCTACCTCTTGCATCCACTACCAGCGATGGCCCCATTTGTACCTGCTGCCAGCACCAGAGTCACCTCTCCCACCCACTTCTGGCACTGGCTCTGCTCGCACCCATAGCTGACACCAGTGCCCTGCTCACACCCCTGCTGGTACCTGGTGCCAATCCCAATCATTTGGCGCCATCAGCACGGAGCCAGGCTGTTGGCAAACAGGAGTCCCGGGGGACATGGCGTGAAAGATGCCCCTGTGCCCACCACAGTTTCATGGTCCACAGTTCCTTTCAAGGTGCATGAGTTCATGCACTGGGCCCTAGTTTCCAATAATAGGCATCATACAAACATGATATGTAAGACATGTATCATTTTAACTCTGACAGAACTTATAAATAATACTACCTCTACCCTAGATGAAATACAGATCAGTCTCAATGCCTTGGCAAAAATAGTGATGAACATTCTAGATTTCATGTTCACTAGTCATGGTATTATTTGTGCCACTGATAATACTACTTGCTGTATTTGGCTCAATGAAAAAGCTAAGGGAGAAAAGAGTATATATCACCTTATGGAAAAAGCTACCTGACTCTTTAAGATTGATCTCTTATGACCTACGGGGTTGTTTTCTTGGCCTTCGTTGAACAATTTAGATTTTTGGTTTGGATTCATCTTTATCCTGCTTTTTTAAAAGGGACTTAACCCATAACCTAGGTATGTGCCTTGGTCAAGAATTGAAGCAGCAACTTTTTGGTACACAGAATGATGCTCAACCAACAGAGCCACATAGGCCAGGGCTATAGTCTACATATTTATATCTAGTTAGTCACCGCTCATAAACAATGTTCAGAGAACCACTAGCACGTGATTACACTGCATCACACAGTAATTGGTTCTGTTGTCCATGGTGTGACTTTCTGAAGCAGTTTTATTTTTTAAAGAAGTTTACATTTTAATATCCTTAAAAAGACTATTTATGGTCCTTGTTCTTTTAGTGGTCACAAGACCAGTCCATAGAATTCTATCATATTAGTGCTGACACAGATCTTAAAAGCTTCTGTACAACACTGCCTCATCAGATGATCACAATGTTAATACAACATCAAGAAATTAAACTCTTTTGATAAAACTGACTGTGGAGATGAGTGAATACTCATCAAGCAGTGAAGATCTGGATCTCTGGTCTTACCTTTTGGCCAACTTCCTTCAATAAAGAGAATAACCTAAAGAGGGACCTGAGAGATTGAATATTTAGTAGTACACACACACTGTATTGATTACATATGATCTTAGAACAGTGACCTACAAGCTCTGCTGGGATTAACCAGAGAGGCCAAACCACAATCTCTTCAGCAGTTGGCCCAAAACAGTGGTTGGCAAACTGTGGCTCAGGAGCCACATGCAGCCTGCGAGCCGCGGTTTGCCGCTCTGTTGACTAATGAGTTTGCCGACCACTGGCCTCAAACATTCAGTACTTGGTTTATATAAACCAGCTTCTCCTCCTTTACCTCCATTGCCAAATCAGAATCAATTAAAAAAAAAGCCAAATGTGCTCCCAAAATCAATTGTATGAGATAGTCTGCTTCTAGTTAGCCTGCCTCTAGCCTCCCCATGGCACTTCCGATCAGAACATAGCTCAAGCCTTCCTTTTTTACCTTATCATTATAAAGCTTTCCCACTTCCCTACCTGCTTTTGGGTAGCTGGCAAATACAAGTGATGGCAGGTGACTACCTTGTTATAAGAAGCTCTGAATAAATAGCCTCTGCTTGTTCTCAGTTTAAAGCTCTTTATTTATTTCCTTCATGGCAACCTTTAAACATATATCATGCAGAAGGGATATTATATCACAATTCGCCCTGTGACTTCAGAGAAGAAATGGATCTAAGAAGAGGGAAGGGTATTTCTAAGTCTACATAACAATCTTCCTATATTTATAGCTATTCAAAGGCATATTGAGCAGTGTCATGAGGGAGATGAGTTTTTAAAGCAGAGGTTGGGTAATTATGGTGGCTGATCTAGAATTTTGCTGAGCATTGTACTAAATGATCTCTCCAGTTGAGTCCAAATCTAAGCTTTTCTCAAACTCTGTCATGAGAATCCTGTGATGGATTTAAGGCATTTCTGATACTGATAAAAATAGGAAATTGAATGTTAAAAAGCGAACTATTTAATGAAGTAATCTTTTGAAGACCATATTGCTATGAATTAAACCAAAAAGTTGCTCCCTTAGTTTTATTTTTTGAGCTGCAAAGTACACCCCAGTGACTTTTTGATGAAATGAGTAGTGAGTTATTATAAATACTGACATGAAAAAATTATGTGGCTTATTCTACATCAGGAAATAGATATGATGGCTACCCCTTACCTTCAAGGTCAAATCCTCACTCCCTACTTGCCTCTGCATCATTTTTCTACTAAAAATATAAAGCACAAGGGTATGGAGCTTCATGATAATTATCTAAGCATTTGTAGGTTGCTTGATGTATATAGAGAAAGTAACAACACATGAATTTGATGATTTCATTTTTAAAGATTGCCTAACCACCATATCCCCATCTGGGTCTCACTTTTAAATATTAGTGGTTTTGTTTTAATTGACTTTTAAAGAGAGAGGGAGAGAGGGAGAGAAGGACATTGATATGAAAGCAAAACATCAAACATGGATCTGCTGTCTCCTGCATGCTCCCTACTTGGATTCCAGCCTGCAACCTGGGCATGGGCCCTGACCTGGAATCTCACTGGCAATATTTTGAGCACAGGACTATGCCCAACCAGCTGAGTCACTCTGGCCAGAGTGGGTCTCACTTCTTTTTATACAGCTCACAATAACTGTCACAGCATTTTGGTGGGGGTTGAGGGGTGGGAAGAGAATGCTAGAGTAAGAAGCCTTCTAGACTTTATTTGCTTGTTCATTGAGACTTCAGGTTGCTGCAAACTGAAATTCAGCAACTTCTATGGTATGAAAGTATCAGATGCAACTGTGATGATGGCAATGAAATTCATTCCTCTAGTCTTGGGAGAGGTCTTACTTGAACAAATATTAATTTCTTCATTTGTTAACCAACATTCATTTTCTCAAAGAAAATCAAGCTTCCTTACCGAGCGTCAAAGGGTGATACAACTATAAAGAACCTTGCATCCTGTTTAGTCATTGAAGGTTGCTAATAATCCATGTTTGTTTTACAAAGAATAAAAATAAAATACAAATCTAGGTCTTTATAGTTCCATTCTCTTAATTACTTTAAAGGGAGCAGGTATCTAGACTATGGTTGGCAAACTGCAGCTCACGAGCCACATGTGGCTCTTTGGCCCCTGGAGTGTGGATCTTCCACAAAATACCACTGCCTGGGTGAGTCTATTTTGAAGAAGTGGTGTTAGAAGAAGTTTAAAAAATTTGGCTCTCAAAAGAAATTTCAATCGTTGTACTGTTGATATTTGGCTCTGTTGATATTTGCCGACCACTGGTCTAGGATTAAATAAGCAAGGGAAAGAAATCAAAATGCCTAAATCTAGAAAAATTTAGAAAGTTGCATAAATTGTAAGAGAGGAGAAAAACACATTAGAGAATCTGATTAAGAGCTTGTCCAAGGAATGTTTAATGCTGGATACATCAGGGGAGAAAATTCCAGGAACAGTTTTAAGTTCAGAAATTAGAATCTTAGAATATCAATGGTATCAGCCTTCCTACCTCCTCCCTTTCCTCCCCTTCCCCCCTCCCTTCCTCCTTCCCTTCTTTCCTTCCTTCTTTCCTTCCTTCTTTCCTTCCTTCCTTCCTTCCTTCCTTCCTTCCTTCCTTCCTTCCTTCCTTCCTTTCCTGGCTATTTCCCTACATAAAATATTTCCCATAATATTCCCCCACACCCAATTTGGTGCTATAGGTAGAGCAGATATACACTATCTTGAGTGGTAAGTAGATACAAATTTAGTATAAGGAGAGACTCTGGCCAACTATAAGACTCAAAAATAGTTTTTTAACTAAAGAATCTCATAATTCTTAAAGTAAAAATGGAATAGAAATATTATGTAAAAAATTACCTGATGGAAATTTTTAAAAATATACTCGCTCTATTTTGATACTCTAAAATCAAACTAACTAGTGAATGTCAATGTATAGTTAAGAAAGTAGAAAGCTTTCATATAATGTGATCAGCTCTATCCCAGAAAAACATACACTCACACATACACAAAATAAATGTATCAAATATTATAAAAAACAAATAGGAAAGAAGTAAAATGAGTTTTAAAAAATGTCAGATATTGTCTATGAGCATTTGACACTATTTTATTTTAATGAAGCAGAACAGTTTCAGTTTTCTGATGAAAACCTAAATAATAAAGAATTATTAGATGGATAAGCTGGGTAACAGATAAGTAGACATATACAGGCCAAACTCAGTAGTGAAAAACCTTTTAGAGCAACAAAAAGAACATGAAAAAGCACAGAGATTTGAAAGTACATAGCATTTTGGGAAATATTATGCATCTTATATGACTATAACCTGAGATGTATAGGGCTAGCAGAATGTAACACCAGAGAATAGTTTAGTCTCAGATGACAAAGGGGGATAAAATGATCAAGTCTATAGGTATATTAATTTAAATAAATAATTTTCTAAATTTATAATATTAACTTTAGAAATATTCTTTTTAAACATAGTTGATATTATAACTAATATTATCTATAAAATGGTCTTCATTGAAATTCATATTCAACTAATGTAGTCAATGAATTATGTTATAAATATATTCCTCACAGCTATAAATTCACTAATTATTAATATATTCTTATTTAAACCTATACAATTATATATTCAACTAAATATCAAACATATATTTAATATAGTCTACATAAACAATATAACCTAGAACTGTATCTTCCAATTCATTAGTCACTAACTACAAGTTGCTATGGAGAACTTTCAATGTGGCTCGTCCAAATTGAGATATGCTGTAAAAGTGCAATACATACAGTATTCAGAACTCAATACAAAATATCCAGTTATTAACTTTTTATATGGACTACATGTTGAAATAAGAATATTTTGGATATACTGAGTTAAACAAAAATGTATTAAAATTAATTTTACCTGTTTCTTTATTTTTTTTTAATGAGACTGCTGGAAAATTTTAAATTACACATTACTTCAATTGATGGTTTGCATTATATTTCTATAGTACAGTGCTGTTCTAGAACAAATATTTCATGAATATCTTAATAAATTTATTTATATTTTAAATAAACTATACTATCTTATATCATATAGATTTAGATTAAAGATTTCCTTACATTGATGCAAATAAGAACACATTTCCATTTCTTTTCTTTCTTTTGGCTTCTAAATAAATCTTTATTGTTCAGATTATTACAGTTCCTCTTTTTCTCCCCGTAGCTCCCCTCCATCTGGGTCCCACCACACCCTCTGCCTTAACCCTCCCCCTAAAAAAACTGTCCTTATCCATAGGCATACAATTTTTGTCCAGTCTCTTCCTGTATCCCCTACACTCCCTTCCATCTAAGAATTGTCAGTCCACTTTTTTCTATGCCACTGATTCTATTATCTTCACCAGATTATTTTGTTCATCAGATTTTTTTATTCACTTGATTTTTAGATTCACTTGTTGATATGTATTTGTTGTCCATAATTTTTATCTTTAGCTTTTTCTTCCTCTTCCTATTCTTACAGAATATCCTTCAGCATTTTATATAATACTGGTTTGGTATTGATGAACTCCTTTAACTTTTTCTTATCTGTGAAGCTCTTTATCTGACCTTCAATTCTGAATGATAGCTTTTCTGCATAGAGTAATCTTGGTTGTAAGTTCTTGCTATTTATCACTTTGAATATTTCTTGCCACTCCCTTCTGGCCTGCATAGTTTCTATTGAGAAATCAGCTGACATTTGTATGGGTACTCCCACCCCATACAAAGGTAGGTAGCTAACTGTTTTTCTCTTGCTGCTTTTAATATTCTCTTTGTCTTTTGCTCTTGGCATTTTAATTATGATGTGTCTTGGTGTGGTCCTCTTTGGATTCCTTTTGTTTGGGGTTCTCGGGACTTCCTATAAGTCTATTTTTTTCATCAGGTGGGAGAAGTTTTCTGTCATTATTTCTTCAGATAGGTTTTCAATATCTTGCTCTCTATCTTCTTCTGGCACCCCCATAATTCTGATGTTGGTATGCTTGAAGTTGTCCCAGAGGCTCCTTACACTATCTTCATATTTTGGGATTTTTTCTTTTTGCTTTTCTGGTTGGGTGTTTTTTGCTTCTTTGTATTTCAAATCTTTGACTTGATTCTTGCGATCCTCTAGTCTGCTGTTGGATCTCTGTATAATATTCTTTATTTCAGTCAGTGTATGCTTAATTTCTAGTTGGCCCTTTTCACATCCTCAAGGGACTCATTAAATTTATAGGTGGTTCCTAGAAGATTCTTGAAAAACTTTATAACTGTGGTTTTGAACTTTACATCCAGTAGTTTGCTTTCCTCCATGTCTTTCATTTGTGACCTGTTTCTTTATCTCTGCATTTTGGCTGCTTCCCTGTGTTGATAGAATGGCTTTGTGTGCTAGGTGTCCTATAGGGCCCACTGGCTTAGCATCCCCAATTACCTGAGGTGGATACTCTTGTGCACCCTTTGTGGGCTGTGTGCACAGTTTTGTTATAGTTAAGCCTTGATTATTGTTGGTATCACTGGGAGGAACTGACCTCCAGGCCAATTGGCTGTGAGGATCAGTTGTGTCTATGATGGGAGAACTATGCTGGAGATGCCTTTATGGGGCAGGACTTGTTTCAGTGGGGCTTTGGTGCTCACTGTGTCTGCCCCCTGAGTATGTTCCTTAGGGATCTGAGGAGCTGTAATCTGGATGGTCCCACTCTGACCACTGGGTACACGAGCTCTTGGATCTCCAAGAAGGTACAAAGTCAGCCACTGCCTTAGGCCACCCAGCAGAAGCTATGGAGAGATCTGCAGATTCCTCTTCTTTGTTTGGGGTTTGGAGGTACACAGATGAGGCCCAGTTGTGAAGCAATGCAAGCTGCTGTGGAACCTTGGCCTTCTTTTGGAAGTTTTGGGACTCTCTGACCCAGCTGCGGTTTGTTAGGTAATTTTAGATTGCAAAGAGCCAGGCCATTCATATGCAAAAGCTGCTGCACACAGCTGGGGTGGGGTTGTAAATTGGGTTGGGCAGGGTCTCAGGGAATCAATAAGGCCAAGCAAACAGCAATGGCTGACCTTCAGCCCTGCCCTAAGAGGCCCTCTGGGACTCAGTGTCCCAAGGTAATCGCTTCAAGCATTTCTGAGAAAAAGCTACCCTCGTTTTCAGGCTCGATGCCAAACAATCCAATTTCCCCCCTTCTCGATCTGGGACCCCAGAGTATCACCCGGAACTGGAGTTCAGACCAATTGGGAGCTTGTGTCACCCTTCTCATTGAAAAAGACAACCGCATCCTCAGTTGCCAGCCCTTCCCATGCATGCCTCCATACCTCCATACTTTACTTCCTTCCGCACCTCCTCTGAGTCTCAATGTGCTTTTCTCTTCCCTTCTAGCTGTAGAATTTCCACTCAGCCAGCCTTCCTGTCATTCTGGATGATGTCCATTTTGTCTTTTAGTTGTAGTTTTGAAGTGGTTGTGTGAGGCAGAAAGTTCAGGTGTTTACCTATGCCGCCATCTTGGTTTCTCCGAACACATTTCAATATTTCCATTAATATTTATGAAGAAAATATAATAATATTCATTGTCTCTATTTAAAAAAATATTTACCTTCATTACTTGCTATCCTACTATTTGGTTTCATTTTTATCCCACAGTACTTATTACCTGACTATATATATTAATCAATTATAAAGATATATATATGTCTATGTACATCTGTGTGTGTAAATATATATACACACACATACTTAAACAAAACACACATGTACATATACAGGCACACATATACACACACTCCTGTAATTACTCATTTAATTTTAACATTTTGTATCTTTTCTGATACCTCAACACAGGAACTAAGTCTTTTTCTTTTATTATCATAATCTCAGTGTTTTATAAGTGTATCCAGCACGGAGTAGGCATTTGTTATTTACTGACTAGAAAACTTTGTTTAATTTGATAATCCTTGTTAATTATTTGATCAATTGATCTTTGCATGGGATTGACTGTTGGAGAATGAGCTTTTGAAAACATATACTTGTTGCACTTACCTACACAATTTGGAACCAGGGAGATGAGGCAGGAAGAAGCCTGCATCAATGCTGCCCATATAAGCTTCTGAGGGTCTGGAGAAAGGGTAAAATAGTAAGAGATAGAAATATACTAGAGCAGTGGTCGGCAAACTCATTAGTCAACAGAGCCAAATATCAACAGTACAATGATTGAAATTTCTTTTGAGAACCAAATTTTTTAAAATTAAACTTCTTAATAATGCCACTTCTTCAAAATAAATTTGCCCAGGCCATGGTATTTTGTGGAAGAGCCACATCAAGGGGCCAAAGAGTCTCATGTGGCTCACAAGCCACAGTTTGCCAACCATGGTACTAGAGAGTAATTGCAGAGGTAGGGTCAATAGGTTGTAGTGAACATTGATTAAGAAATCCTGACCACTTTTAGGAAATACAGGAAGAGATAATAATACCTTTGCTTTTGCACATGCTGAGATGGAGCTACCTTTAAGAGAGCCATATGGGTATTTGGTAGACAGTTTGAAGAACAAGTCTAGAGCTAAGGAGGGAGTGTGAAATGGTGCAACAGACCAGATGGCTGAGAAAAGCTGGTATAGTTATCAGCCTAGCAGTTAAAATCAACCAGTGACATCGATGCCTAACTTTCTTTACAAGAAAAATGTGTTCATTACATGAATATTATCTGTAAAAGAAGAGAGTACGATATCTATTTTTTTTACAATAGAAAGCCCAAAGCAGTAATTTATTTGTTAAAGTAACCTATAAAATTGTGATGCATCTTTTGAGTCACAGGGATACTAATTGATAAAAATGAACAAATTTAAAACTACAGACATGTCAGCACTTTATCTTTATACCATCCAAATAAGCAAGAATTAATCAAGCAAAGAATTGTTTTGATTTAATTTAAGGAAATAACAGCTGCTTGATGAAATAAACCCAGGACTTTCATTTCACTCAAGTGTAATCCATGAAATAATTTACAGCTGCCTGATCTAGACAATGTGAATTTTCACATCTGTTTCTAGGAACTTCATAACAAAAAATTAAAATCTTTCCAAACACAGTCCCTTCGCAGTGATTCACTGATGGTTACACAAGAGTTATATGGCAGTTTCTTCCTGCACTGCAATTGGTTTATTGATTTACGTCAATAGGGCTGATTTGGTCAAGTATTTTATGCAGATGTTATATATTTCGAGTTAATTATTAAAAATAAAATAAATGTTAAGAAAACATATAAGAAATCAGACAAGCTTAAATAAAATATTTATGAAAACTTTTTGCTATGTGAGACAGTTATAATTCCTTAAGAGGAAAAGAAAGAATATAGAGTGAAGCATAATTCACTCTGTGGGACAAATTCTGGTTGAAAGGTGGAAGAAGGAGGTTCAGGCCATGCTTCCATTGATTCCCTCTTTCTACAACCATGACTCAAATATAAGCTCAGCATTCTTTCCTAGAACATCAAAGTAATACAAGTTAACCAAATTCATAAATATTAAGGACAAAGTGGTAGAGAGCAGAAATTTAGGTTGTAATTTTTACAAAATAACTTTCATTTAAAGCATTTAAGTTAGAATTGCACTTGAAAAAATAAGCCTTGTGGAATTGAAATGCTATGCTGAATTTTCTCTTTTTAATAACATAAGAGAATGTTACAGAATATTTACTTTCCTTGACCACATAAGAGCAATAAACAAAGAAAGTGATTACACCAGTAAGTTACAAACCATATTTATGTAAATTTAAGTTTACATGTAGTCTATGTCTTTTATCCTTAACTTGAAAGGAGCAAGAAACTTCCTGAGATATCCTTTAGCTACCAATTCCTGTTTAATTTCTTTGACTATCAATAGCCAAACACATGATGACCACAAACATTTGAAAATATTTATAGGCTAGAATTTGTTCACTTAGATTGCAAATGAATCACAAGACTTGTGCTAATTGAACCCATCATTATATAAATTGTGAAGGCTTTTCTGTAAGTCAGACAAATTAAGACATCTGGGAGTGGTTTTCTCCTTCCAATCTGGAAGAAAATGTCAGTGCTTCCACCAAATTCAAACCCAAACACTCCCCAAAAGTCTGGTTTCTGCATCAGAGTGCATCCTTATTTTTCTTAACTTTCACCCACCACAAAATGCAAGAAATTATATTATATATACACAAAAATTAATCTTTTTTATGAAACTTTTGTTACCCTCTGAAGGTTTGACAGATAGAGGTTGTGTACAATTCTCTTTCAGTAAAAATAACTAAAATTCCAGGCATGTGGACTTGCATTATATATGCAGACTGGCCTGGTACAACTGAGCCCAGTTATAGCCCTAATTAAAGTGAGGACACAGTGTGACCAACTCAGAAATCAGTGTCAGAGGCATAGTATTGGGACCAAGTTTGAGAGGCATAGACAGAAAATTTGAAACGAGCTCAGAAGTAGAAGTCTTCAGGAATACAATTGGAAAACAGAAAGTGAGGGTAACCAGGCAACATGTTCAGTGTAGACATGAACAAGGCAAAGACGATATCTAGGTAGTCTTGGAGAAAGGTTGCTTAATCTTTTAAAAAGGCTGGATTAGGTAAATTATTAACTGTATAGAGTGATAGGCAAAAATGTATGATGATTTTCAAATATGAAAACCACTGCTATATCTTGCTCACAAAAGCTTATCATTTTAACTACCATTTAGAAGTGTATTTATTCTATCTTACTTCCCATGGGCTGTATCTCTTCCTAAAGTACACATATAATTATTACCTCTCAATAGCGAGAAAGCATTTCTCTACCCAATAGTTTGGTTATGGAAGATGGCTGACCCTTTCAGGCACCATTATGTTAGACCATTATGTTAGAGCAAACATTATTTCAGTTGATATAGGTGATTTACTATACTAACACTTATTTTTTCTTGTTTTAAAACTAATGATTAACCCTCTTTAATACAATCTTTATATTCCCATAAACTCTGGATCAAATAAATAAGGTCCTATGTTGAGAAGTTCTTATGTGTATTGTATTCATTTGTTGACTGCTAATGAACTTTGACCATTAACCTAATCATTGTAGCCTGTACCATGTCTGATGTTATTTTGATTCTCTATCCAGACCATGAGTATTAATTGAATTCCTTTGGATGAGTGTTTTAGCATTGGTTATATAATGTGCTAACTCAAAATAAGCCTTTTGGTGAAAGCACAATAAATTTATACACTAATTATTACAATCCCAATGCTAGCAGTTAAGTTTCCTGTACCCATGCTTTAAACTCAACATTAGTCAAGTTGACTCTGCCTGAAGTCAGTTTACTTTATATACATGGCACAGACACACAAAACTAAATCGATATTATATTAGTGATTGAACTCAAGATTTATTCTTAGTTTACTTTTTTCTTGGATTTCAAATGTTGTAAGTGTTGGATGGTTTATATCTTCCACTACCTCTTTCCTTCCTCATCCTTTTCTTATATTCTATCTTTATTTTTGCTTAATTCTTAAGCTTTGGTTGTATTCTTTTTTCACTAAACTCTTGATCATGTAGACTTTTATGCAATATTCTCAATGAAACAAATATTAACCATCTCAATGCATATTAAAAAGGAGAGGAAAGGATAAAAGGTGGGGGAAAGGAAAGTAATTTATTATGCTTAGCACAAGTGGTAGGATTCTAAATCCAGTATGATAAATCTAAAATTATATTAAGCATCATATCTACCCATTGTTAGCTCCCTTCAAAACTTCCTTTATTTCTGTCTTATGCTCAGCTCTTAGAGATAAATTAAAAAGAAGAAGATTGTGGCTGGCCATACACTAAAATTGCTGCTGATGTGTTTTGGCTGTGGTTGCCAACTCATTCTCCCTGTGGTGTGCCACAGGAGAGAAGCAGACACAGGACATACCTTTCCCATCCTGACATGTGAGCCACATGCCACAAGATGTTGCCACCCTGCCTGACAGGTTGTAAATCCCCTTTCCGTTCTGTGCTGCTTTCTTGGAATTCACATGCTGTTCTCATCTCTTACACTTCCAGATACGAAGCAGTGCCACCCCGACTGAAATTTAACAAAACTTTTTTCAACTCTTCTATTTTCTTAAAGAGCCACCTCTGGAACTGTTCTTTAATAGCAAGCAGCATGATGGCACTTGAGAACTTCATCTCACATCCCACATTGTATAATTTTTTTTGAGTTTTCAAAAAATGGGTTTTTGGTGATACGGGAAAAATGTAAAAATCTAAATATGTACAAATTGGCTATAATACTCCATATAGAGCAACCCAAAAATGTTAATATTAACTTGGTTGACCTTACATCAAATCAAACCATACTGGCTCTTTTTCTTCAAATTTCTGTTCAGAGAGGGAATTCCTTGAGTATCTTACAAGAGCATCTTCTATTATTAATCTTTTTTGTCAATATCTCTATAATATTTGTTACATCCTAGAATTACATTATATGTTTACTGTTCACCATTTGACACTAAGAAATTTCTAGGAGGGCAGACTGTATCACATTTTCTGTACAGTCCCTAGAACAAATGGGTGCTCCGTAGGTATCCTGACACATGATATACATACCATTATTATCTTCTTTTTATAGGTAAGGTATATTATAGATAAGTTCCCTTAGAAAGCCTGAATGATTTCCCTAGAGTGCACAGTATTAATTGGAAGAGATAGCAATTAAAGTCTGATTGGTCTGAGGATCAGCTTTTATATATACATACAAACACTATAAATAGTTTATCAAATAATTTTATTATTATTATTACTTGCTTTTTATGTTTCAATAAACTTCTATTAGCTACCTCTATAAGTAAGATACTACTTTCCAATATCAAATTTTAAAGGACGGTTACATTTGTTGAGTGCCTATTAAGTTTTAATCACTCTTTTAGGTGCTTTCACATATTACACCTTATTTTGCCCTTCACAACAACCTTATAAGGCATTGGTTCTCAACCATGGGTGATTTCTTCCTTCCCCTATCACAAGGAAACACCCAGTTATATCTTCAGACATATTTTATTATCATAACGGGGTAGGGGAATAAACCAAGTCTGAATTACGGGATCTGACACTGGAGTTAGAGTTTAGTTTGATCAAATTACACAGCTAGTATGTGGTGCAGCCTGGATTTGAGATCAGATCATCCAGCCATAGCACAACACCCTACTCACACTACATTACTAATTGACTCTACATTAAACAAAGATGGCTTAGTCTGGTAGGAATACTCTGCTTTTACTTTAACACCATTAACACCATTCTCAGTATCTTGTCATTTTACCCTTACCCCAAATAATATCTTAAGAATGGGGATTTTGACAGGAAATTTCACAAGATTATGAAAGAGATAGTTAAATTGAACTTTGCACAGCAAAACCTTCCTTAAATCACCTTTAAACATCTTGGATCTTTCACAACATTTTGCCCCCTATGACTGCTTCATAGTTTGCATTCCATCTTCTTTTTCCATTCTCCCATCTTTCATTTCCTGATTGCGGTCTCATCTGAATTCCTTTTGAAGTACAATTGAACCTACTTACAGTTTGCATCCCCACTCAACGCTATGATTAATCAAACAAAGATTTCACCTTGAGTTTTATCTCCCTCATGAAGTATTTTCTGTCATGACCATTTATTACAATGCCTTTTGGTATTATGAAAGCCTCATGTCTATGAGCATACATACCATCAACCCACTACTCTGTTGTATAAGCAATACCAAAAGCACACACATTCTGATTCCTTTCCTGCTCAGATCACTGTGATTTCTTTGCCTAGCAAGAGCACTGTACATGTGAAAGGAAACAAGAAGAGATATGATAGTATGATGAACACACCTGGGCCAGTATGACTCCAAGATGGGTCCATGATCACTGCTTTTTGGTACTCATGCCTTTGGATAATTCTCACTTGTTGAAGATAGGCTGAACATAGGGACTTGGTTTCTAACTAAGAGAAGGAAGCTAGGTTGATTAGAGGTCCCTTTAGGATTGGGTTATGAAAAAATATACCTTTTATCTTGCTAGCATACTTTCTCTATTGCGTTTTTGGCTTGCATATCGATGAAACAAGTTAGGGAGGCCCAGGTGACATGGAGCTCAGGGTAGCTTTTGACCAACAGCCAACCAAGAAATGAGGCCCTCAGTCCAACAACCTTTTAGAAACTAAATTCTGCCAACAACTGTGTGAGTTTGGAGGCAAATTATTCCCCAGTTGAGATTTAGCAGAGACTCCAGGAGGCCTGGTGATACTTTGATTACAGCCTATAAGAATATTTAAAATAGAGGACACAGCTAAGCTGTGCCTGGACTCCTGACTCCCCTGTGCGCCACCCTCCCCGACACCAAAAAAAACCTGAGATAATTAATGTGTGCTGTGTTAAAATGTTAGATATATGGTCATTTGTAACATAGGTATAGGTGATAAATTAAACATTCAAGCATTTTTCTTTTCTACAAATTATGTGGAATAAAATTCCTAGTGAAATTCTAAAGAATTACTTTAATAGGTAGTTTTACATTAAATAACCTGAAATATATAAAAATATATATAGAAAACAGTTAAAATTCAAGACTACCTTATTTTAAGAGACCTGGTCATTCAATTTATTCCTTAAAATCTTTTTTTAATTTCAAAAGGGCAAGTAAAATTCATAGTTATTAAAATTTAATATTTAGCCAAATTTATGATATAACCAAGTTGTCTATAGGATATTTTTATATACTAATACAGTTTATAATACATTGAAGTCCCACCTCTAATTGTTTTACATAATACTATTAGCTCATAATATTTTCATATAATTCTGCTATTTTAATTACTATAAATTTTTTAGTAGCCAATTTCCCCTTTGCAGTGTAGTGTTGATTACAGTTATGATTTAGTTGTTGTGTCTTAAATTCAATCCAAAATTATAACATTGTTTGGATAGAAAAAATGATCCACTTTGTGAGTCTCAGATTCAATATGTGGTTTCCATGAACACATTCTGACAAAAAATGGAGTCAGTTATAGCAGCTTTTCATAGAACATACATATGAACACACATATATATGTACACACATACACTTGCACACACAGGCACACACCCCACACATGCTCTGTTGGAGTACTGAAGTTCTGCATGAACCATCACATCCTACCTCAGCATCTTCAAAATGGACTACAGCCATGGCTTAGATAAAGCCAGAGCCAGGGAAAACTTGTCCAACATTTTGTCCAGAGAGTCACCTTCCGAAACTTATGAAATTAGTGTACTTTTCCATATAAAACATACTGAATATATTTCCAGACCCAACTTTGATATATTGGTGTTCCCACATCCTGACAAATGTATATTCCTAATTCTATGAAGCACTATTTCCTCACACAAACACTCTTCCCCTGTGTGTGTGTGGGGGGGAGTGGGTATTTATATTCTCCAAAACACACACAGACTGCCCAGAATAAAAAAATAATTAAGATGGGTTAAAAGAAAAAAAAGGTAGCATTATTTATTTTCTGTAAGTAATCTGAACATCCATCTTTTTGAATAATGGGGAAAAAAGAACAACCAAAATCGTCTGTGTCCTGACAATGGCAACAGGCAGGTCTCTGTGCAGGTTCTGATGCTCCTCATTGTGCTCCTCACTGCACTCTTACCCAGCTTAGTGTTTGAGCACAGGTTGTGCTCGGCAGGATTAGGAGTCTGGGTATCCATTATTTCATCCCTCATCCAACTCCCCCTTTACTCTGGATCATCTGAGTATCACCTGTGACCCTCACAGGGCATGTAGCAGCTTCTGGCCACCCTCCGCATAACATAGAGCTTGGGGAGAATTGTAAGTGCTACCAGAGTTCTATCTTACTGATCACCTCCTTTCTACCCCTTTCTGTTACGCAGAAAAGGAAACCAATGGCCCAAGAGCTCCCAGATTTTACAATAACCAGGCTAAGTTTTTGAGTAAACATTCTGTCATATTCATCTCTAATCCTAACCCACCTAAATGTGTCTACATGCCACACAACTTGGATTTCTACTCTGAGGTTTAGCCAAAACACCTGGCTATATCTATTCCCCTACCATTCAGGATTGCATGGGCTTCTCTCTTCCTTTTTTGGCAGGTACCTTCTTAACACCCCAATTTCCTCTGTGAATATGATCCAAGATCAAACCTTTGAGGAGCTTTGCTTTGAAGATGCAAAGGGGAAGCTTGTAAAATTTAGACAATACCTTCCTCTTAAAGCAATCCACAGGTATTGCTTTAAGATGATGGCAACCCTTTAACATAAAAAAAAGTTATCTTTGAAACATAAAGCTGATCAGTAAATAACCTCTTGCTTTTAGTTGGGACCTCTTTTCCTCTAAGGTGATGGCTTGATTGTGGTCAAAGGCAACAGAAAAAATATACTTTAAATTTAAGAAATAATTTAAAATTTAAAGAAACATTCATTTAATGGCAAACCTTGTTTCTTACATTCTATGTTTATTGTTCATAGTTTCCTCTTATGATTTTTCTACAATAAAAATCAAACTTCTCTTTCCAAGCTCAGCTCAAAGGCTCTATGAAGTCTTTCTCATCACCCTACCTCACAGTAATTATTTATTTCCATTGAACTTTAGTGACACAGTAACCCACAGTATTAGAAGCTTAATAGTATATTTCTTGGCATCATTACTTAATTTTCAATATTAGCTCATTTGTTGACTCATACATCTGTTATTGAGAACTGACACATAGATGTAAATTATCTTTTACCTGTTGCCCATCATGTCCATTCAACTCCTATTAGCTTGATAGAAAGTTTCTGAGCTATGGGCTGATTTTATCTCTTTTAATTTTGTCCACATAATTTTGAACTTTTAAATGAAGTAACCTTTAGCACAGGTAAATAACTATATACAGATAAAGAAATAGAAAAGAGATAAGAAAAAAAACTATTGGATACATGAACTGCATCTTTATGGTGGCATTAAGGACTTTAGATAATTATTTTAGGAGCATAATTTTGATAATCACTCTTGCTATTTTATTAAAAGTTCAGAAAATATGAGTTTAAACATACCTCAAAATTATTTTAAGAAAATCATTATCTGTTTAAAACATTGAAGATGGCAAGAGTACTGTAGATTTTGAAGACTGTTTTTTCAATCGGTAAGTAAGTAGTCATTCAAATAAGAACACAACATACAAAAAGGCATACAAATTGAAACAGACATAAAACTCTTCTTCATACACACAAAACAGTTCAGTCCCTCGGACAAGAATTCCTACTACTTCTCCCCCATTGTACCTTCAAGTTCAGTTCCAATAACATCCATCATTCTTACTTTCCTTTAATCTCATTGAAATTTCATGATATTGATTTTGGTCCTATTTATAATGGCTAGTCTATATGCCTGTAGATACAGCTTTCTAGAAGAAGAAATACATATTCTCAATGTCCCCATACAAAAATAACTATACTATGCATATTGCAAAACCACTAATACAGAGTTATATGGATGCAGCGTTTAATGGTTCTAGAAACAAAATCAGCCATCTGTTGGCTAGCCAACACCTATGATATAGGCAGGGATTTTAATTTTTCTAAACATGTGCATTTTTTCCTGGATATTGACTTATTAATTAAAATAGATCTATAAGACTTATAGGAAAAATCATGTTAGAAAAAGGTCCAGAAATACATTAAGAAAGAACTTAGCACAAGTAATGATGTAGGGGAAGGGACATATAATTATTTATATAGTTGTCAGTGTTCCTCACTAATTTTAAGATCCTTAAAGTCAGTAACCATAGCATATTCAACCTTGTATCTCTAGTACCCATGCATAGTTCATGGTGTATAATAGATATTTAATAAATGTTCATTGAATGTATAAATAAAGAAAAGGTCCTTATGGGAAATACAACTGGGTGAGTAAAGTTATATTTACCCATGAAAGGTCTTGAATGGCAATACAGGTTGAAATGATCAGAGGAACATAAGAGGTTTGATGCAATTTTTAAAGTATTTCAGAGCAGTGGAGAGGAGAAGAAATGGTTTAGTGGTTCAGTGTTTCAGAGTGTCATCTCCAAGCCAGACTACTAAGATTCAAATTCTGATTGCTTCCTACTAGAGCAAATTGTTTAACATCTCAGAGCCCCAGCTTCCTTATAAGTAAAATGAGAAAAAGCAATGGCCAATTCGGGATTGTTATGTTGGTTAATCAATGCACAAGAAAGGCAAAGTACTGTCTGACATCTAGATGGTAGTTATGCTGTTATTAGTTCGCAATGTGACTAAACTGGATTGGAACTGGAGGCACTGCAGGTGATACCAAATGACTGTCCTATTTTCTAAAGCTAGAGGGGAGATCATTCTATCATCTTTATATTCATTTAACAGGTACTATAGACCAGGACAGTTACTTCCCAAAACAGCCCTTTACAAGTGTGATTTTTTTGAACTTTCCAGGGAGGGCAACCATACAAACCGTAACATTTGACAACAAAGCCATACTCATCTGAAATTTGAAATTAATATGAAAAACAAAGCTGAAATACAAAATTTCATTTCTGGGACTCTGCTTACTGCTTGTTTGCAAATACATGGACAATTGAAGTCAGAGACTAAACAAACAAGCATTTTGATGTTTATCCTTTAATCAAAACTTAGCAGAATAAAAATCTATAAAAAGTGGGTACCAAGTAATATATGGCAATCTCTCAGATGTAAAAAGTTTGATAAAATAGTTGACACTGACTTAAGTTCATATCACTACAAAATAAAAACTATAAAACTTGTGGAAAAAGAGCATAATCTTTCAGCTTAATTATAAAGACTAACAAATTTAAGTAGTAGTTTTTCTGAACTCAATAATGCTATATTTTGACTTCTATGATATAAGTACTTTGGGTTCAAAACCTTACCTGAATCCGGCTGAGATGGCTCAGTGGTTGAGCATCAACCTATGAACCAGGAGTCACGGTTCGATTCCGGCTCAATCTCCAAGAGGCAGCCCATCAGTGATTATATCTCATCATTGATGTATCTCTCTCTCTCTCTCTCTCTCTCTCTCTCTCTCTCTCTCTCTCTCCTTCCTCCCAGAAATCAATAAAAATATATATAAATTTTAAAAAACTTAATTGACTCTAAAGGTTTAAAGATATATTGTCCCTTTGACCATTCAACCAGTCGCTATGACACCCATTAATGACCAGGGGCAGATGCGCCAACCTGGAGGTTAGCTTGCTGCTAGGGTCTGGCCAATAGGGCCTGGGAGAGACAGGTCAGACATGCCCTGGAGCCCTCCCACAGAACCTTCCCAGCCCCAATCATGCACCAGTGGAGTCCCTTGGCCTGGCCTGTGCCTCATACAATCTGGAACTCCTGGGGGCGGAGGTGTCAGAGAGTTGGTTTTGGCCCTATCCCCACAGGCCAAGCCAAGGGACCCCACTAGTGCATGAATCTGTGCATTGGGCCTCTAGTTTATTTATAAAATGCATATTTCTTATAGTCTCAGCTAACAACCCAGGAAGGGACCTCCTGAAATCTCAAGGTACTTTATCTTAGACCTAAGAGTTCTTCAATTTTCTTTTTATAAGAATGCAGCTGACCTGAATTGACTACTAAAAACAAGATATATAACATAAGCAAATATAATATTAATTCTAGCTTTCTTGTAAAAAGCTTACCAGTTTTCTTATGACTACCTAACTTTCTTGTTTCCATCTTCTCACCTTAACTCATACTACTTCATGAAGGTGCTCTATATTAGTCACTTCTTTGAAGGCATATCTAAAGATTCACTATAATTAAAATTTGGGTTAATCCAAATTCTTTCTAATCAATCCATATTTATTTTTATCACTGGAGTACATAAAATGAAATGTATACCACACTAATGTGTACCTTTAACTTAATCCTTAACTATTTTCTTATAGTTTTCATGTATAGTTTTAGTATGGTCAACTAAAGAAAAATTGAGGATGGGACAATATCTTCTACTTTGTCCTACTGCTCTGGCTTAGTATCTATTTACCTCTCAAAGTTAAATAAGTACCTAAGAGGTCTTGGTGAATATGTGAATAATGGCAAAAATATACAAAGTTTTCCTAGTTATGTTTAATGATCTAAGTATGATTATATTAGAAAGTAATATCATATGTATTTCTGAGGTCTTAATTTATATTTACTATACTACATTCATTTGAATATTTCTCAGGAATGAATCAATGAACTTCTTGTCAGTGCCTCATTAGAGGGAATTACTACATAAATATGAGGACTATTTATATATAGATATAAACACAAAAACTCTTGGTATACATATGCCACAAACAGTATGTTCTTCCATGCATTGTCCATGTAATTAGTTTCATGAATTACTCTCTTCCTGCCCAACTGCTTTTCTCATGTATTTACTTTTCCAGAATTCCTAGAAATATATGAACTATACATCAATCATTTTTGCAAAAATTTGTTAAGAGGCTTATTTAAGTTAATGAAAAACTCCTGTGTTGTATGTATATCAAACATAATATAAGTATAATGAATGGAGACATTAGAAATTGATGCTTGAGCCGAAACCGGTTCGGCTCAGTGGATAGAGCATTGGTCTGCGGACTGAAAGGTCCCAGGTTCAATTCTGGTCAAGGGCATGTACCTTGGTTGTGGGCACATTCCCAGTAGCGGGTATGCAAGAGGCAGCGATCGATGTCTCTCATCGATGTTTCTAACTCTCTATCCCTCTCTCTTCTTCTCTGTAAAAAATCAATAAAAGAAAAAAAAAGAAATTGAAGCTTGAATTTCATCTTCAATTCTACATTCTTGTACTTTTTCCTGAGTGCATGTGAAGATCACATTTTACTGGTTTCCGTATTTAACCCCTCAGCCATACCCTATCCCTAATTTCATTTGGCAGAACCTTGCAAATGTCATAAATTCCCAATAAATTAGTTGATACCATTGATTTCTGTTGCACCTTATTTATGTCATTATTCTTTCTCTCCCTCTGGCTCCACTCCTATAGTTTTGTAGTGTTTGATCCTGTCATCTTCCATATTCCAGGAAACTAGTTGTTGAACCATAACTGGTGCTTATCTGGTCTGTATATCCCTTGAGACCTATAGGCCTCAGACTCTGAAAAAGGATATTAATGGCACTTAACCACTTTCTCTAGAAGAGTAATCCATACTATCCAAAAGAGTGTTATCCAGTTTCTTACCCACCATTAATTTTTCCATCTACTGCATTCTAAATGTTGCTATCATCACACCACTGTTCTCAGTAGAGCCAGTGATTTCTGAAATATCAAACCCAATAAGATTACTCAGTCTCCACCTTAGTTTGACACCAGTGATCACCAAGTTTACTTAAAACTCTGTATGCACTTGCTTCTGAAACCATGTTAATTTCTGTTTTTTACAGCTCTCTGTTAAATCTTTCTTTTGTGTCCTTCATTTTGAGATACCTTCACATTTAGTTTTCTTAGTTTTCTTTTCAATTCTCCTCTAGAAGATCACTCTCTGGATTCCAACTATGAAGATGTGCTAATAACTCCTAAATACATCTCCAGTTTGTTGACTCTCAAACACTGAATGGGCACCCGAATTTGGAACACAGAAAAGAGAAATCCATCTTGATTCCTACTGAACCCTACTTCAAACCTGTCATCAAGGTCTGCTAATTTTTTAAAATTTATTTTATTGATTTTTTACAGAGAGAAAGGGAGAGAGGTAGAGAGTTAGAAACATCGATGAGAGAGAAATATTGATCAGCTGCCTCCTGCACGCCCCCTACTGGGGATGTGCCTGCAACCGGAATCGAACCCAGGACCTTTCAGTCCGCAGGCCAATGCTCTATCCACTGAGCCAAACTGGTTTCGGCAAGGTCTGCTAATTTTGCTTCCCAAGTATTTCTTACTTGTCTTGGATTAAAACACTTGGACTGCTGCAAAAACCTTCAACTCTTCTTACTTCTTGTTAGGTCCCCTCAGATCTACCTTTCACACAGCTGCAATATTATCTAGAGAATATGTACATCCAACCATGTCATATCCAGACCTTATGACTACAGAACATAGCTCGACTTCTTTACATTTCACAAAAACCCTGCAAGATGTGATACCCTGCCTTCTTCTCAATTTCTTTTCCTGCTCTGACTATAATCTATCTTCATTGATTAATAGCTTCCAATTTCCTTTCACACATCATTCTATTTCTTAGCACTGTGTATTTGCTCATATTGCTCCCTGAGCTTTGCAATCCTTTCTTCATCATCTCTATCCTCTTTACCAGAAAAATTCTATCCATTAACATTCTTCAACCCAGTCCTCAGAGCTCTAGTATGGTTTGGCTCATTTTCCTCTATGTTCCTATTATACTCTACTCTTTACCACATGATATTAGAATTTATGCTAAATATGTCTTTCACTCTCAGGTAAACAGTGAAAACCCTGAGGGGACTGGCCATGTTTTATTGTTCTTTCTGTAGTCAGTTTTTTCTTCACTCACAAGCACAAAGTAGAATATCAATATAATGATTGAACTGAATGAGAAAATGGATAAATTAATAAAAAGATATTATGCTGCTTCCTACCATCTGTCTATATTTGGGATCAAAAATTTCTGTTCACTTTCCCATTAGAAACTTCACTGACCTGACTAACCACACAGACTTCCAAAGTTGCTCTACAATTCATATTCATTAGAGTTTTGTAAACAACTCCTTTGAACATATCTTATCCATAAACTTTTCCAAATAATGATCAAGACTAGACATATTTGCTTTTCTCTGAATTACATTTCACATTGGTTTCCTTTGATGCCAAAGCCTTTCATGAGAAACAGAAGAGAGATTCTCCGGATTTTGTATTCAACACTGCACCAGGATTGATTCCAACTTTCTGATAAATCTGGATTTTTAGGCTTCAAGACAAATATGTAGGTGTTATGGGCTGAACTGTCTTCCACCAAAATTCATATGTTAATGTTCTAAACTCCTAGAACCTCAAAATGGCTATCTACAAACCAAGGTAAGAGACCTCAGAAGAAATCAACCCTGCAGTCATCTTGACCTTGGACTTCCAGCCTCCAGCACTGCTGTTTAAACAATCCAGTTTATACTTTGTTAGGGCAGTCCTAGTAAACTAATAGCATAGGAAACAATGTTAGTCTTTAATATTTTATTATAAAAAGTAATATTTATTATAGGAAAACATAAATCTTGCTACCAATGGAGGAGGGAAAAAGTTAATCTTTCTCCTTTGACTTTTTTTTTTTTAATCAAGAAAAGCCTTAGGGATAGCCTGGGAATACCTTCAGCTGTTGATGATATGCTCTGATTGAAAATAAGAAACACAGATGGTAGTTTTCATTTTTTTCAAATACGTACTCACAAATGCTAAACATCTGGAAATGTGCAGCATGTGGGTGAAAGTTTCTTGAGAGATCCCAATATGCAAAATTTTACTTCTCTGGCCAGAAGTGCTTCGACGGTAGACACAGGGGGATCTTAAATTAGTTCCACTAGTTTATTTCATCTCAAAATAAGCAAGACACAAGTAAAATGCAACCAAAAACCTATATTAATATCAGGTATTAATTAAGTACCAGATTTTTTAAATTTAATTGATGTTATGCATGATTCCAACTATGTCCTTCTTCACCCATGTCTTGTACACATCCCTTCTCCCACATTCTACAAAAAAATCCAAGAATCACTGCCTTTCCATTACAACAGTTTTCCAACAAATAGTGGATATTAGGAGGCAGGATATCAGATTGCCTGTGCTGACTTAGGTATAAATCTATTGTATGACATTAACCTCACTAGATCCAAACAAAATATCAACAAATACAATTTAACTTCCCTCAAAAGATTATTATCTGAGGTAATAGATGACATCAAAGATCTTAAAATACAGACAATTTCTGATTAGAAAAGAGTAAGTGAATAAACGATAATATTCTTTATTCCTTTACTTCTTCCTATAATTTATGGCCCACCATTTGTCCACAAAATTTTTATTTATGATTTAGTTAATAACTGATCAGGATACATTAGAGATTATTTTCTCTTCAAATATTTGTTGAGCACATTATTACAAAAAGTGCAACATAAAATAGAGTAAGACACAATTACTACATTCCTAAAGTGATTTTCTTTCATAATATTAATACAAACCAATTTACCAAATATTCACTAAACACAAGTCACTTTAAAAAATACTTACTAATTACAATAATGTATTTCCTCAATTTTTCTCATTAGATAACAGAATTTTTTCTAAATAATCATGATTTAGTTCTCCTTATTAGTTGTGGCATGAAAGATAAAAATCACACGATCATATGAATAGACGCAGAAAAAGCATTTGACAAAATTCAGCACCCATTTCTGATAAAAACTCTCAACAAAGTGGAAATTGAAGGATCATACCTCAACATAATAAAAGCCACATATGAAAAACCTACAGCCAACATCATACTCAATGGGCAAAAGCTAAAAGCATTTGCCTTAAGATTAGGAATGAGACAGAGATGTCTGTTTTTACCAGTCTCATTCAACATGGTACTGGAGGTCCTAGCCACAGTAATCAAAGAAGAAGAAGTAAAAGGAATCTAAATTGGAAAGGAGGATGTAAAACTGTAATTATTTGCAGATGACATTATATTGTATATAGAAAACCTTAAGGAATCCACCAAAAAACTACTAGTATTAGTAAATGAAATTGGCAAGGTACAAGGATACAAAATTAATATCCAGAAATCAGTGGCATTTTATAGACCAATAATAAACTCTCAGAAAGAGAAACCAAGAAAACAATCCGATTTACTATTGCAAAGAAAAAAAAAGTACCTAAGAATAAACTTAATGAAGGAGGTAAAATATCTATACTCAGAAAACTACAGGTCACTGAAAAAAGAAATAGAGGAAGATATAAACAAGTGAAAGTATAGACCGTGTTCATGAATTGGAAGAATTAACATAATTAAAATGTCTATACTACCCAAAGCAATCTATAGATTCAACACAATCCCTTTTAAAATATAAATGTCATATTTCACATATCTAGAACAAAAACTTCAAAAATTTATATAAAATAAAAAAGACCCTGGGTAGCCTCAGTAATCTTGAAAAAGAAGAACAAAGTTGGAGGAATCACAATACTGGATATCAAACTATACTACAAAGCCATTGTAATCAAAACAGCCTGGTAATGGTATAAGAACAAGCATATACATCAATGGAATAGAACAGAGTCCAGAAATCAACCCACAGCCTTTATGATTAATTCATATTTGACAAAGGAGGCAAGAGCATACAATAAAGACAGTCTCTTCAATACAATTGTGTTGGGAAAATTGAACAGTAACATACAAAACAATACAACTAGACCACCAACTTACACTATACATAAGAATACACTCAAAATGGATAAAAGACTTAAATATAAGTTTCAAAACCATAAAAATCTTGAAAGAAAACAGGCAGTAAAATCTCACATCTCGTGAAGCAAAACTTTTGCTGACATGTCTCTGAGAGGAAGGGAAACACAGGAAAAAATAAGCAAATGGCTCAACATCAGACTAAAAAAGCTTCTGCACAGCAAAAGAAACCATCAACAAAATCAAAAGGGAACTCCCCATATGGGAGAACATATTTACCAATGATTCTTCAGTTGAGTTAATTTCCAAAATATATAAAGCACTCTTACAGCTCAACAATCCTATACAAAAACAAAGGACTTGAATAGACTCTTCTCCAAAGAGGACATACCGATGGCCAATAGTAATGAAAAAAATGCTCACTGTCACAAATCATCACAGAGATTCAAATTAAAACTGCAATGAGGTATTGCCTCACACCTGTCAGAATGGCTATCATCAATAAATCAACAAAGAAAAAGTGCTGGCAAGGACATGGAGAAAAAGGAACCCTAGTACACAGCTGGTGGGAATGCAGACTGGTGCAGCCACTGTGGAAAACAGTATAGAGCTTCCTCAAAAAGTGAAAAATGGAACTGCCTTTTGACCCAGGGATCCCATTTCTGGGAATATATTCTAAGAATCCCCAAACACCAATCAGAAAATAATATATGCACCCGTATGATCACATTAGCGTTATATGCAATAGCCAAGATCTGGAAACAGCCCCAGTGCTCATCAGTAGATGAGTGGATAAAAAAAGCTATGGTACATTTACACAGTGGAATACTATGTGACTATAAAAAAGAAGGATCTCTTACTCTTTAAAACAACATGGAAGGAGATTATTATGCTAAATGAAATAAGCCAGTCAGAGAAAGACAAATATCATATAATCTCACTAATTAATATGCAGAATCTAAAGAACAAAAATTAACTGATGAACAAAATAAGATCAGAGGCACGGATACATGGAACAAATGGATAGATTGCAGAGGGGAGGTGGCAGGATGATATGAGGCAAAGAGAGTCTGAAATAGGAAAACCTGTAATAGAGCTAATGATTCAAAAAAGTTACAGAGAAAGTAACTTTTGTCTTATTGCTGACTTTCTGAGAAATTTCATCTTTTTAAACCTATAAAATTGTCATTTAAAAGATTTACTTTTATTTTCATAAATTTACATTTATTATCATAGTGTTTTTTTAATCTACAACTTGTTTATACTTTATTTTTACTTGTATTTTTTTACAAAATGATTTTCTATCACTTTCCAATAAGCATACATTCTTTACCTTTCTTCACTGGAACTCTTTATTCCTTAAATTTAATAAGTATTATTACATTTATATGCTTGCTTTTAAAAAACTCATTGTTGCATGGTACACAGGGACATTAGGTCTGTGGAAATTTTATTGCCCGTGGCTCTCTGATTCTGACTTTCCTTCTATTTGTTTCTGGTCTCTTGTTAGGTTACATATGCTTTATTTTTACTTTATATATGAAATCATCTCTTTCACTATCTTCATCATCATGCTTTGCCTTTCCTCTGTATTTTGTGAAACCAGTGCCTTCCACTAATAATTTGCATTTCCATAGTATTTTTCTGCCTTTATTTCCAATGCAAATTTTAATTATATAGTTCTACTTTTTAGTTTTCTTAAATTATTTTCTAGTCTTATTTTTCTGTCCCCCAATTTTAGAACATATATATTATTTTTTATTGAGATAAAATTTACATGCAGTGACATGCACAGATCTTAAGTATAATTTGACAAGTTGACAATTTAGTCTGTAGCTAAAACTGCAAAGTACAGAAAATTTCTCTCACTCAAAAAAGTTCCTTTTTGCCCCTCCAGTCAGCACACATTTTTCACAACCCTATTTTGATTTCCTACCCCTACAAAAAAATTGTTATCTCTTCTTAGATTTCAGGTAAATGAAATAATAAAATATGGTTTCTTTTGTATCTGGTTTATTTAACTTAATATTTTAAAATTCATCCAATACTGTTGAATGTATCAGTAACTGGGTGATTTCTTTTGAACATTTGCTAAGTAATATTTCATTGTACGACTATACCATGATTAATTTTTCCAATGGACATCTGGGTTGTTTCCATTATGAATCTATTAAATAAATAAAGATATTATGAATATAATCAGGAACATATAATTTACTTCTTTTGTGCATATACCTATGAGAGGAATTATTATGGTAAGTGTATATTTAATTGCTGGGGTCACATGGTAAGTGTATGTTTAATTTTATCAGAAACCATTAAGCCTCTTCCCAAAGTGCTTATAGTACTGTACACTGTCAGCATAAATAATGAGACTTCTTGAGACTTCTGCTTCTGGCCAAGATGAAGTAGCTGCATTCCTCCCAGCTCTTTCTCCTACAACTAAATACCCTTGAAATTATGAGGAGGAGGAGGAGGAGGGGGGGGAGGAGAGGAAGAAGAAGAAAAAGAAGAAAGTGAAAGGTAGAAAGAAGAGTGTGAGCTGATTAGAAATCTTGGGACTTAAGGAAAGACATGGCATGATTTCCCTGGGATCCATACCTACCAACATGTAGACAATTAAGACGCTCTAAGTAAATACTGTTTCCTCCACCCAAGGATTTAGGAAAAGTTGGTCCAACCAAACAAAAAACTTTTTTGGCATTATGTGCTCTACTCCAATGAAAAGCCAAGAGAAAAACTGCTCCTTCTGCCATGGCTTCAGTGGGACCAGGGGGAGGTGATCTCTTATTCCCCATCACCAGGGCGCTATCGGTGGGTGGTCTACTGGTGAGCTAAGCCTCCACTCTTCCCAGCAGCATTGAGACTTAAGACCTGTGAGACAAGATCTGCTTCACTTTGCTTCATTCACTCCTGGTGGTGTCAGCAGGGTGCAGCAGGAAGCTGAACTTTCACCCCTACCCTGCATCAATGAGTTAGAGATGATGGGACTAGTCAGAATCCACATCCCCCACTTCTCTCCTCTGGTAAGCAGCACTTAGTTCTGAGCTAAACTTCTGCTTCCATCATACAACAGGGAAGGAAAGAGAGAAGAAGGGGGGGAGAAAAGAAAGGAGGATCAAAAAAGAATTTAAAGAAATAATGGTTAAAACCATTCCAAATTTGGCAAGAAAATATAAACTTACAAATTAAACATTATGAGCAAATCCTAAATAGCATAAATTCAAAGAAAACAATACCAAGATACTATTTGAGTCATTAACCTTGTCACATCAAACTTTCCCCCCTCCCCCACCAGAATAAACTGATACCCATTGCTTTTATCTCCAGTAGCAAAACTAATCCCAAATGGTAGATTGCTAGAATATCATACATTTTATGTTCCCTTTCTACCTTTCACTGTATTCCTTTTTTCTTTTCTTTCTTTCTTTTTTTTTTTTTTGGTAAGTTCTATTGGTAAGGAAGGAAACGAGGAAAAAGAAAGTTGTTTAAAGATGTTTAAGTATTCTCCTTAGCTTAATATTACTGTTTAACTTTTAAAAATAATTAAAATTATTTTGAATTTTTAAATTACCTTATCAGAGTTGTGTTAAAATATTACTGTTCTTGAGTGTAGTAAAGAAAAAAGGGGAGGTTATAATTTAAAAGTGCTTAAATCTAGTTGTGGGGGAAAAAAACATTTATTGTTTTAAAATAAATTATTCACCTTCTTCATTTCTTTTAGAATTAGTACAAACAAAGTTAGAACTAAGACATATGTGCTACTGGCCGTCAGACTGTGACAAAAAACAGGAATAAAGTTACTCTTTCCTAGTAGTTATATTACTTTAAGGCTTAAAGGGGGTTTAAAGGTATTATCTGAAACATGAGAAAAATTGCTCTTACAGTATCAATTTTCAAGCAAAGAGAGTCCTTTTGGGGCTCTTCTTTAGATGCCAAAATACAGAGGGAAAGAATCCATTTATATTTCCTTTTTCAGTGTGCACAAGCGTACACATACACACACAGATTTGGCATATGTATTATCTGAACTTCATGATGAATTTATTTAAGCTCCTCCAATTCCCTAGGATTTTTACTTAAAAAAATAGACAAATGAGTTTTCAGTGTCAAGTCATGTCCTTATGATTCAACTACTCTTCCAAAGCACATGGATGAGGTCCTTTGTTTAAAGGGTAGAGATATTCCCTATAAACCCATTTTAAAATAAACATCTTGCTGTTTCACACATATGAAAAATTTCAGCCAGTAGAATACAGTCAGAAAGCCAATCTGCCAGCCATATGAGTGGGATCAGGTGACCCACTCTCACATTTGAGACACTAGTCACCTGTCACTCAAATGACACAATGCTTCTCTTTGTGTCCCACACACTTTCTGTTCCATGGGAGTATTCTGACCTCAGGAACACACTCATGACAGTAGGTTCACCTGAGACCCTACCAGGGGTATCTTCTCACATCTCTGATGTTCCTAGGTCAGGATTTTAATGTGAGAGCTTCCCTCTGCGTTTCATCTGTGTTTCTGAATGTTTTGAAAAACAAAATTCTCTTTGAAATGATTCAGACTTCCTCCATCCTTGCCTTTTCAGAAAATGGTTGAGATTTTTCCGAGTTTTGCTCTATAGGCATATGGTATGCTTTTGAGAAAGGCAGTGGTCTCAATTAATAATTCTCAATAAAATCATAAACTTTCCAACACCATGTAAAATGTGGCTTTGAAAGTCTGTATGTTTCCAAGGAATAATATGATGGCAAAACAAACGATTATTTTAATTAAAGTGAAAAAGTCAAATGTCAACATTCAGCTATAAAGTGGAAAATATTTTAAAATATAGATTCATAGCACCTATATGTTTATTGAAGATCCATAATTATACAATTTTTTGAATTGAATTTCAAAATAGTTTATCCATCCATGTTCACAAATGACTGTGTTTCTGCATGCCTTGATGTCCTTCTGTTTTAGAGTAACTTTTCAAGGATGTCTGTAATAGTAAACAGGTTTGGAACATATTATAGAGCATATCACTAAGGCACAGAATGCAGGATTATTAGAGCAGTGGTTCTCAACCTTCCTAATGCCACGACCACAGGTTGTCAACCGCTAGCAGGGTCACCTAAGACTATTGGAAAACACAGATATTTACATTATGATTCATAACATTAGCAAAATTACAATTATGAAGTAGCAATGAAAATAATTTTATGGTTGGGGATCACCAAAACATGAACAACTGAATTAAAGGGTCGTGGCATTAGAAAAGTTGAGAACCACTGGTTTAGAGGATACATCTCCCTCAAAACAGGTTTTCTTGCAGCCCATTATAAAAAAAAAAAAGAGAGAGAGAGAGAGAGAGACTTGGGTTAATTTCCTGTACACAACCTAAATATATTCAGGTGTCACCTGGCCTTATCATTGCAAATTGGGCTCTGAGGAACCAGCATAAGAAAATGCTGATATTTTGTCTATTACCTTTGCAATGAATAAAGACTTGCACTTATCTCTAATATGGGTATCCCATGAAACTGTAGCAGTGGCTTAATAGGTAAAAATCTTAGATCTTTCATAATGTTTGACACCTTTGTGAGCATTAAAGAATATATTAATGGCTAAAAGTAAATGTGTTCAGAATAAAACCATGATAGTTAAACAGAAAATGAAAACCTCTTAGAAAATGAAGTATCTAAAATACACAAAATGATTATCTAATGGAGATAGTAGGTGCACTCATATTGCAGCACTGAGGTTCTTTATCCCACCTCCATTCCCCAACTCTCTGAATTTACTTCCAGATGGGGACTGGGCATTTGCCCCTTTGCCTACATATCAATCAAGTTAGCCAAAGGGAATATATACTCATGGATAAAGAACTCCTATGGCATTCAGGATGTGTAAATACAATAAAAGAAAAAAGGCACACAGATAAAATATACCAAGTGACGTAGCAATTAAGAAATACACACACACACACACATAAAACCATTCTTAAGGACCATAATGAGGTCTGAAGAGAGAAAAAGGAAGATATTGGAAACATGTTGTAAGAACAAGTAGTTAAAAGAAAAAAAGACCATTTGAAGATATTGGATACAATAACAAAGCATGCAGTATTGAAATACATAAGAGAATTGGTGAAATATAAGCACAGATACAAGCAAAGAATTAATTAGTATTCTGGAAATAATTTTAAGGGTCTCTGCCAGAGTGTCTCAGGAAGGCATAAGAAGATGAAAAGAAAATATTAAAACATATGGGTAATATAAGCAGAAGCATCAATTTCTGTAAAATGAAGAGAAAACAATGTAGAAAGAAGTCAATATTTTAAGAAATAATGGTTGAAATTTCCCTTGAACTTGCAAGTCGTCAGATTCAAATGATTTATAAGGGGAATAGGTACATTATAAAAATATTATAGGGAAATGTAAAAACCGTAAGGACAAAGAAAACTGTAAGAGCTTTGAGAGGCAGAAGTAGATGGTTTACAAGGAATAACTAAAATATAATCAGGCTTCTTTTTTGAAAAAAAATATATATTTTAAACTAGAATTTATATGTATCATTGATTTAACATAAGAACAAAAATCATTTAAATGATTTGGCAATAAGCTCTTACAATTTATCAACCAAAGATCTTCTTTAAAAGAATTGTTAGAGAAAAATATACTATAAAGAGAGAAATGAATTAAAGAGAATGCTAAAAGTGTTTTGGAGGTGAGTGTAAATTAATCATTTAGAAAAGTTTATTTTTGTAAACAAACAAAAAGTATAACTCCAAAAAATGAAGAACTGAAAAATAGGTACAGGAAATTAGCCAATGAGTAAAGTTGGAGGCTCAGAGGAAATTAAAGGGAAGCAAACATACCTGTTTTAGCTTAAAAATTGGTGTGGAAAGATAAAAATAAAATTGATCTTAATAAAACAGGGTAAACTCTAGAAGGTAAAAATAGAATTTATAAATTTTAAATGACCAGAAGTAAAATGTATGTATCACACTGAAGATATTAAAGGAGGAAAATTAATGATGAACAGAAAATTTAAAACAGGATAGCAGAAATATTTTTTGATGGAAGAGTAAGTCAATTAGGATGCAAGACTAGATTTACTGCTCAAAGACCAAGATTCTCAGGTTGAATTTTTAAAAGATTCAGAATTATAATGGCTAAAAACTATCCTATCTAATAAAAGAGTAATATGCAAATTGATGTACTTCTACTACACTCCTAAGCCACACTCTGAGCCATGCCCACCAACCAATCAGAGCGAGTATGCAAATTAACCCAACAAAGATGGCTACAGCCACAGAGAGAGCAGGAGAGAGGCTTGGGTTGCCCCTGGCGATGGAGGAAGCCAAGCTTTCCAGAAAGCCTAGCTTGCGAGTACTCTGCTTAAGGCAATGAAGTTTAAATGTCTCCAGGCTATAAAGTTTCAATTGTAGAAGATAAATAAATCCCAGATACCAGGGTCACCACTTGGGTCGCTGGGTGGCATGGCCCACCTGCAAACCACCACAGGTCCATCGCCCAGGCCACCTCATGCCCAAAGGGAATCCCCACCCTGATCCAGGACACCCTTCAGGGCAAACCAGCTAGCCACCACCCATGCAACAGGCCTCTAGGATATCTAATAAAAGAGTAATATGCAGACTGACCATCACTCCAACACACAAGATGACTGACCCCATGTGGTCAAAAGATCCTGCCCCCATGTGGACACAAGATGGTCACCACAAGATGGCTAGCAGGGGAGGGCAGTTGGCAGGGACCAGGCCTGCAAGGGAGGGCAGTTGTGGAAGATCAGGACAGAAGGGGAAGGCAGTTGGGAGGGACCAGGCCTGCAAGGGATGGGAGTGGGGGTGATCAAGCCTGCAGGGGAGGGCAGTTAGGGATGACCAGGTTAGCAGAGGAGGGAAGTTGGGGGTGACCTGACCTGTAGGGAAGGGCAGTTAGGGGCAAACAGGGGCAGGGGAACAGTTAGGCATCAATCAGGATGGCAGGGAGTAGTTAGGGGGTGATCAGGCTGGCAGGCAGAAGTGGTTAAGGGCAATGAGGAAGGCAGGCAGGTGAGCATTTGGGAGTCAGCAGTCTCGGATTGTGAGAAGGATGTCTGACTGCTCCTTCAGGCCCGATCCAGGTAGGTAGGATTGGGCCTGAATGGGCAGCCGGACATCGCTCAAGGGTTCCCAGATTGAAGAGGGAGCAGGCTGGGCTGAAGGACACCGAGCCTCTAGTAACTATATAAAAGCCCTGGAAGGTAGATCATAAAGATATAACAATAATAAACTATGAAGATATAAATAATAAATTCTATAGTACCCATTTAAACATTTTAAGTAAGATAACTTAATGTAGAAAAACATGTTAAGAGAGAAAGGGGACTCATATTTAAAGGCAATGCCCTGGCCAGTGTGCTCAGTAGTTAGAGTGTAGGCCAGAGTACCAAAAGGCCACAGGATCAATTCCCAGTCAAGGGCACACAGGTATCTCAGGCACAGATTCTATCCTGGCCCCAGTTGGGTGAGTGTAGGAGGCAACCAATCAATGTGTCTCTCTCACATCACTATCTCTCCCCATGCCATCTTAAATTGAACTGAGATACTTAAAATATGACCAGCCCATCTTTTGATTCATACATTGTATACTGTTGAGGGAGCCTGAGGTTGTATGTTTTCTTTTTTCCTCCCTCACGATCTTGCTCAGAGTCCTCTCTCCTTTCACAAACAGCCATGCTGCTCTGACTGTTCTCTGTTTGCCATGTATTGATACTATTCAGTTAGTTCTTTGTCAGATGAGCAGCAGTTAAACAGAGCACCCCAATTCTGTATTTCTACAGTTGTTACTAAAACCAATGGATTTTTCATTTACATCAGTGAAATTTCATTTTCTTAGTTTTTAATATAATGCTTATCTAGTTTTCCTATCTTTGGGTCACTCATGAATATAATAAGCATGTTGTCTATCACGATTCAAATTTTGGGGAAATGTTCAAAAAGGATTAGAGGCAATTCCTCTGAACTTTACTTGAGGTCTAGATTGAAATCAATTAACAAACACAGATCCTATAAAATCATAACATAACATGATAAATTCAGTTAAGTGCTTATGCTTAAAGGTAGTTTGCATTGAATTCCTCATTCCATTTATTTCTATTACTTATAGGCCATTTGCTTAATAATCTGTCCTAAATTTTTACTCTTGTTCAATGCTTACATACTGTACTGTGCTAGACACTTTGTGCACATAACATTTCATCCTCAAAAAAATTCTATGTTAGATTATAAAAGTGTGACTCCAAGGAAATTAAGTGACTGGTTCAAGGTCCTAAAACAGGGAAAGAGCTGGTTTAGACAAAGATGTGCCTAACCAAAGTCAGTGTCTTTAATCACCAGGCTGCATGTCTTCAAACTTACCTGACACTGATTTACTCTGGACACTCATTTAGAGCATTTAGAACAGAGGTTGGTACATTTTTTAAAGGCTCTATAGTAAATAATTTCAGCTTTACAGGCCATAGAGTCTCTGTTGCAACTACTCAACTTTGCTGCTGTAGCATGAAAGTAGCCATAGAAAAAAATGTAAACAAATTAACAAACAGGCAAATTCTTGGGCTACAACTGTAAATAATGCTGACTGCTTATTTAGATGGCATGTTCCGATATTTTTTACTCCTCTTTCAAAGGAAAACTAGTGTTGAGAAACTCTTTAGCCATAAAATAGATACAATAAGGTACAAAACAATATTAAGTATGCTATATTATCTTGTTTTGGTTTTCCAAAAAGAGAGAAATTAATCTTTATTTTACATTACAGATCAACGCTGGCACCCTCACATTGTCTCTGTCTTAAGGTTACATTTCAGGGAAAGAACTTGAAGTATCTTGAGGGTTAGTAGGATTCACTGAGCAATAGCAGTAAACATGGAGTCTTTATCTGTTCTTGGTGAGTGAAAAGGTATTACACTTTGTCGGAAACCAAATATTGTTCTCACTAGATGGATGTAAACAGGAAGCCAGAAGGCGGGTCAACCTTAATTGCTCTGAAAGGTCAGAGCTATTTACTCACTGTTTAGTTGAAACATTATTGGTTGAAGCAACCTCTATGTTTGTTTCTTGTTAATTTCTGTTTTTGTTATTTCCTGCCTAAAGGCTAGGGGTGTGTCCCAAAGCCTTAATAAAAGGGAGAAAAAGTCCAGAGCAAGTGGCAGTCCTTTCCACTAGAGGAAGGCTCCCGCCTGGCCCCCCAATATCGCCAAATTTATGCTTTCAGTCTCTCATTTCGTTTGCGTGCGGCCTCCTTCAGAACCCGAACCCTGACCCGGGAACCCTGAACCACGCGGGACGTGGAAAGAGGTTCCCACACACTTTATCTGTCCTGATAAGTGGATTAATAGAATTTATTATCCAGGTTTAACTAAGTAGCCCTCACAAAATAGAGAGATGGTTTAAAAGGTTTCTCAGTAGAAGCCACAGATTAAAGATAACACTTACCACACTAATAGTGAAAGCATGAGGAAATAAGAAAATGGCAGAATTGACCCTTCTTCCAAGAGTACAAGATCTTTATCAGCCACATTTACAATAAAGAAGAAATCATCTAAGTCCATCTGACAATAAGTGCAGATTTTCTTTGTACATAAGTGCATATTTTTCATTGAAATATTACTGATTGTAAAGGATAGTTAGACAATATAATTATATATACATGCATTGAAGCTCCTTTCCCCCCTCAAATGCAGAAGGGATATAATAAAAAACAGAGGGAGGGCACAGTCCTACTAAAATGTAATGGTCCTTCAGGGCAGGGACCATAGTCACACCCCCAGTGCCTTACATTGTGCCTGGAACAGAGTATGTAATTAAAAATATAGATCGAATGCTGACATTAAAGCAATAATACAACCTTGGTCCAATCTTTCCTACACTTTAATCATTAAGTTAAAGTCTCCTGGCAAGGAGACAAGTAATACAGGATTACTCATATGGTAAGAAATTACTGCTGGGAATGTCAAGTCAACTATGTGAAATCATGGGGTCCACTGACTTCAAGGTGGATTGGGCATCTTATATTTGTGGTTCAAGTAGAAACTTATACTACCTTGTATTTAAACCTTATAAAATATCCCTGAAACTTTTGAAAATAAAAAGATACAAGTACTTCATGGTAACAGTTGTTACAACAATCTAGATTCTATGATAGCAAATATTAATGTAATATACTGGAAAGAAAGAAACTTTAAGGCTTTTTGGCTCCAATAGATCTTGTAGTATTTCAGAAATATTTTTATATCTTTCAGTGTTTAAAGCACTTAATTTTTGGATGTATGCCTACACTGGTCAAATATGCAACATAATCTGAATTTATAGTCCATTTCAGTGATATTCCATCTGTTTCAGATTTATGCTTTAACTACAAATTAGCTCAACTTGATACTATTTTGCATTCTTCTCAGCAAATAAGAAAAGGCATAATAGAGGACATGCTAAATGTCTTCCCCTGTAAAATCATTCCTCTCCCTTTTATGCATATACTTAAGATTCAAAATCTTGTCAGTCTTCAGTTCTTAGTGTTGTTGGTTTTTTTTTAGTATTTGTGATAGCCAGTCTCCAAGATGCTCCCCCATGAGCCTGCCTCCTGGTATTTACATTGGCTTTCCCACACTGTTTCAAGGCTGAATTGGGTGACTAATCCAAAATGACAGGAGTGATGCTGGGTTAACTCTCAGGATGTTATGACTTCTGATTCTGTCTGTCTGCCTCGTTCTTTTTCCATCTTTCTTTCCTTCTTCCTCTCCCTTCCTGGGTTGCTCACTCTGGGACTAGTTAGTGCCATGTCAGGAGGACACTTAGCAGCCATATGGAGCAGTCTATGTGGTGAGGAACTGAGGCCTCCTGCAACAGCTATGTGAGTGAGCCTCTTTTGGAAGAAGATACCCCAACCCCCTGTCAAACCCAGCTGACATCCAGATTATAAATTCATAAGAGTCCCTGAGCCCAAACCTCCCAGCTAATCTGAGACCAAGTTCCTGACTCTATCAAAACTGTGAGATAAAAATGTTTGTTTCTTAAGTGACCAGGTTTTAGGATAATTTGTTATGCCATGATAGATAACTAACACATTGTTGCAACTTATGACAAAACAAAATACAAACAACTGCATAAGGGTCTCCTCAATATTGTACCTAATATACACCTTTTACCCAATATGAGGATCCAGCTTTTTGTTTAACCATAACTGAAAATAGATTTTATCTCATTTTTGATAAAACAAAATCCACAGATTACCCCATAAAACTCCTCCCTACCTTTTCAAGCTTTCCTCCCCGGCCCCCTTCTGCCTCCCCACTGTCCCATCATTTCCAAGAAGCTAATTAAACTTTGTTTTCTTTCTTCTCCTACTCTGGACATCTACTCACCACACTACTTTTTTCCCTACATTTTGCTCAATAAATTAAATTCTAAGCATCTCAAGGGCAATCTAAGTTCGCTTCTTAGGTTTTCAGGGTTCTGCTTGTAGCCCAAGACCAAGCACCAAGCTCAAAGACAAAATCTTGTAATTTAAAAGGATCTTAGTTCAGACGTCTTAATATTTGAGGTCTAGATAGAGTAAGCAACCTCTTAAGGCCTGCATAATGACAGGTCTGCATTAAATTCCAGGAATTCTATTTCATCTAGTCCTATTTCCACATCACCACTTTAAAAAAAAAATGATGGTATGTTAATAAACTGCAGAGGCAGAGAAAAGGGTTCTATCTAATTCTATGTTCTTTATGGAATCTTTTAAATCCCATCACAATTTGATTCATGTTTATTATTTTATAATGCCAAATATTCCATTTTTTAAGCAATAAGAACCAGGTTTTTCAAAAAAGGAAGAAAACCAAGCCCAAAGGACATTACAGTTATGATTTATTTTAAGACCTACGTTTTAAACAATGTTTCTCTTTCCAGATTTCTGGATTGCGACCTGATGAGTTTTTACCTTGATCCTGACGATGTTTCTGGGTAATGATTCCCAGCTGCCCTCTTGTTGCATTTGCTCTTTCTGTGTATGTGGTGCCTAAGAGATTGGACATTGAAGATATGGACACGTATATTTGTATGCAGCTAAGCAGAATGTCCACAGAAAGATAGTCATTACAGTTGGTGGGATAAAACGGCTCTCCTACCGAGGAAAATGGATACTTATACAAATGTTGTTTTGCTCATCTGTCCTTATTTGCCTTTATTCTTGGGTCATGTTCCGACTGTCTTCTTTTTCTCCTAGAGAAGAATTCAATCAGATAAGGATGTTGGCAACAACCTCAAGTGAGTTTAAGGGGCAAATGAAGAACTGATCTTTCTGAAGGTATTATTTAAAAACTAGTGGACTGGTGCACAGATTTGTGCACTTTGAAAGGAAATTATTAGAAGGTGGCTGCGCGGCAGAACTGGGCAAAATGGGCCGGATACACCCTGGAGTTAACTTCCATGGTCCCTCCATGGACGGTCACACCTGGGGTAGTGTCAAAGCCAGAAGGGCATTTGCAGAGTGAGTGGGTTCCCTCTGGCAGGTGGAGTCCCTCAGCGAGGCCTGGGGGAATATGGCCAAAACCAGCTCTCCGACATCACCTAAGGGGTCCCAGAGTGCAAGAGGGCACTCTGCAAAGTTGCTGTCACTCAGCAGCTCCTGTGCCGAGTGTCTGCCCCCTGTCATACCTACTGGTCAGTTGGCTGGTCAGTCATTCAGATGGTCACTTAGCCAGTGGCAGATTTCCTAATTCTACCTGTGCAATGCATTACAAGCAATGGGCATATAATAAATATTTGTTGAACAATAAAAAGAATTAATGCATCAAGTGGTTGTGCCAAAAAGTTTTCCTCAACATTTTACATCATTCATTTCCAACCATTTTTTCCTTCATGATAAAAATGTTAACTTCATATGAGAGATCACATTTATATAAATGACATACTTATATGGGTATATCCAAAATTATTTGAAAAGTTTTATATTTAATTTTTTATTTAATAATAAGTAGCAGATGACATTAAGATTCATAACCATCAGTAAAAGCCAGTCACAATGAGTATGGAATTGATTAAATAGAGTATCTTACATAGGATCCTCCAAATACCCATTTCATCTCTGCCTCTCAAGAATGGAATGGAATGGAAGTGTGATAATGATGCTGTTTTAGAATTCTCTAAGCATTGGTATACTTTAAAAGCAGAGTTTGGTTGATTTCCAATATTCCTTAATGCTCTGATATTCTGTTTCTCTATGTAAAGATAAATTCTTGATCTGCAAGGATTTTGTGCAAGAGATTTCTTACAGTTCTGAGACTGAATAATCCTCTCTCTCTCTCTCTCTCTCTCTCTCTCTCTTTCTATATATATATATATATATATATATATATATATATATATATATATACACACACACACACACACACACACACACAGTCTTGACACACACACAGTCTTGGCACTCATCCATTGTATTTTGTTTTAGTTTATATCTTACTATAAATTTATATTGTAATGCTCTCATGAGCAGGCATTTCAAAAGTAATTTCTCTGTACAGGTTCTTTGGAACTAATCCTATATAATAAAAGGCTAATATGCAAATTGATCAAGCAGCAGAACAAGCAGTCACTATGACACGCACTGACCACCAGGGGGCAAATGCTCCATGCAGGACCTGCCCCCTGGTGTCAGTGCACTCCCACAGGGGGAACGCTGCTCAGACAGAAGCCAGGCTCACGGCTGGCAAGGGCAGTGGTGGTGACAGGAGCCTCTCTCGCCTCCATGGCAGTGCTAAGGATGTCCCACTGATGGCTTAGGCCCGCTCCCCCGGGGGAGCGGGCCTAAGCTGTGGGACATCCCCCGGGGGGTCCCAGACTATGAGAGGGTGCAGGACAGGCTGAGGGAGCCCCCCCTTCAAGTGCACCAATTTCGTGTACTGAGCCTCTAGTGTCTTTATATCATGATAAGATAAATTAAGTTAGGTCTAAAGTATACCTGTCCAGTCTGTCTTTTTGTTGTTGTTGTTGTTAATCCTCACTCGAGGTATTTTTCCATTGAGTTTTAGAAAGAATGGAAAGGAGAAGGAGAGAGAGAGAAAAACACTGATATGAGAGAGAGAGACATGGATTGGTTGCCTCCTGCATGCACCCAACCAGGACTGGGGATAGAGCCTACAACCGAGGTACATTTCCTTGACCAGAACTGAGCTTGGGACCCTTCAGTCCATGGGATGACATTTTATCCACTAAGCCAAACTGGGTAGGGTCCTGTTCAGTTTTTTCTATTTTCATCTTTAAGAATGAAGACGCATTGGGAAAGTGAATTTTTAAGGTAATTCTGCTTTCATCAATTAATTTCATTCTTTCTGATCTTATGGAATATCATAAAATTTGTTTATGAATTCTGTCACTTACATCAAGATGAGCCAAGGCACAGAAGTTTTTGTGTCTGCTAGCAGCAGGACAATAAACACCATTATTTATAGCAAAGAATCTTGAGGGGTCAAGGACTCAGAGGACCAGAATCTGGAATACCAACCACATAAACACATTTCATTCTTTAATTCTCGCTTCAATATTAACAAAATATTTTCTGCACAATTTTGGAAGACTTGTGCTGTTTTTTTTAGTGAAGGAGGCTTACACTTTCTGAGCTAAAGAGCTCTCCCTCTCTATTGAAAGAAACAAGTTTGATTATTTTAGGTACTGAATAACTGGGGACAGGTCCTGGAAAATACTCAAAATAGCAAAGCAAAAGTAGCATGTTTAGGAATTGTGATCAGCTGCTTGATATTAACTTTTGAACAATATAGTGGTCTTTTTCTCTAAGCAAGATCTCCTACCAAATTAGAAGAGTAATAGATCAAATTTTGATTAGATATACAACTGAATGAAATTCAAATATAGCAATGCTATTCAAGTATGTTTAATATACTGGTGGCAAAATAATGGCATACCAAGGTAAAACTTACTAACTAGTTAAGCTCTTAAGACTGTAGATCGGTATTAAAGAATAGATGTACATTTACTTACCATATTTTCTCTACAATAAACCACAGATCTTTCACTAAATACTTTGCTGTAGCTCCCGGACCTAAATGATTTATTAGTACATTAATGAAGCCTTTTAGAATCCTACCTCTAGAGAGCATCAAGTTTGCTCTAGATTTAGTGAGATAACCACACCAAGGGCACCCTCCTGCTTGAGAACCACTTTTGGTTTAGTAATAAGTTTCTATTTGGAAAAAAAGGTCTACAGTTGCATCAATTTAAACAATTTCAGCAGGAATCCCAAATGCAGTCATGTTACTTTCCCTGCAGCCTCAGTATGTTATGCAAAAAAGATAGGTATCTAAACATTTTAACTTAATTCTATTCACAAGATTTATAATGCTTTGTCTCCTGTGTCCTAAATATATTTAAACATTTATAAATCTCAAGCAAAATTTGAGTATTAGCCACAAAATACCTTGGCAAATGAGTGCTAAATTAACCTTTCCTTCCTCCTCTGTCCCTCCCTCTCTCTCTTTAGGTCTCCCTCTTTCTGTCTCTCTTTTCCTTCTCCTCATCTCTCTCTCCCTTCCTAACTTTCATTGTTTGTTTGTTTGTTGTTGTTTTTTTGCTAGTTATAAATGCAATCTCTAATGACCATAAAATGGAAAATACACAAACCCATGTAGAATAAGACAACAGTCTCCTAAATGATAGATTCATGAGACAGCTATTGTTCATATTTCAGCATATTTTCTTCTATGTTTTTTAATTAGTTTCTTTAAACATTGCAGAAGGTTTTAAAAATAAGAAGTGTGTGTGTGTATATTTACATAGGAAAACTTGTGAAATAAATTTAATTTACAATTCATATTTTCATTTTAATAACTTACACAATTTTGTCGTGTGTGGGGTTTACTTATATATTAAGACTTTTTAAAAAAAATTATATCTAGAAGTAAAATTTCAATATTGCAAATCAAAAGCATTAGCACCCTCTTGTGGTGTAACAAATTTTATGCAGCAAAGGAGTGCTTTCCTTAAACTTCCCTCATTTATTGTTTTTAACAATGCATAAAATAATTTAAAAAATCTCCAAATATATTGTAGTCATCTAAAAGTACAAGTATAAAACATAAATCAATTTCAAGTGTTTAAAGATAACACTGATTTAAAGAAATTTTTAATATTTTGTTACATATTTATATTAACGCTGTATATACCCTGAGTGACCAGATTATTATGATCTCTGGATGCATAATAATCTGTCCATTCAGTCTGTGTGTGTGTGTGTGTGTGTGTGTACACACACTAGAGGCCTGGTACATGAATTGATGCAATGAGTGAGGTCTAGCCAGCCTGGCCAGGGGGAGGGAACATGGGCGGTTGGCCGGCCTGCCTGCTGGTCAAACTCCTGGTCAAGGGGACAATTTGCATATTAGCCTTTTATTATATAGGATATACACTGAGTGGCCAGATTATTATGTGTTCATAGATCATAAAATCTGGCTACTTAGTGTATTTTCTATGACTTGATAACAATAGAATTTTTAAAGCACCTAAATTTAATTTTTAAATGTAGATAAATGTAGATAAACTTGTCAAATGTGTATATGAATCAACTGGGGTTAGCTAAAATGCATATTTTGGTTCAATAGGTTTGGGTAAAACCTAACATTCCTAAAGATACTGATTTTGCTGTTCCAAACAGCACACTTTCCAATAGTAATTAGGCAGAGGAAGTATTTACATTTTTTATAAAGCATTTTAAAATATTTAGAAATGTTTTGTACAACCAGCTATATAATAAATATAAAGATAGAATCCTTGGGAGATGACTGAATGTTAAAAAATATATATCTTTATAAATTAATTGATTTATGTGCATTTTAATATACTAGCTTCTATTAGTAATTTGAAAGGAAAATCCCAAATGGACTTCTCTTAAGCCTTTTTGATTTGTAAATATGGAAACAAAAGACTATTTTAATACATATTTTATTTTTACATGTTTCTCACCTAGCAGATTTTCACAGAAAAATACTTGAATTTAAAATCAATTAGAAGAATGAATTTTGACCACAGAACTTTGATTGGCACCAAATGTCATAGGAACAATATGGTTAGCACACTGATTGACACACAATTAAGAACTTCATAAATTTTATGTCATTCCATCAATCCAATATTCAAACAAAGCCTCTGACGATAACAGACTTAGTGATTGTGGTGACAATGATACTGAAAGGATTGCAGCTAAGAAAAAGTAACTAAGCAGTGGTACCTCCATCAGCGACTGGATACTCTTCCTATTACCTCTGGTAACAAGCAGCTCTTTTAAAGACTCTTGGTTTCAATAACTTCAACTGCTAATTTAGCACCTTATTTAGGAAAAAACATACTATGTGAATACATTTTACTGTCTGTGTTTTATCCTTTACCACAGAGTGTTTATAGCTTTAAGTCTTCAGGAAAAGGACACTATTTCCTTTTGAATATTTCCATATATTTATAATATTATTCTAATAAACAATAATTCTAGAAAAGCAGATACAGAACATATAGGTGTGTGTGCGTGTGTGTGTGTGTGTGTGTGTGTGTGTGTGTGTGTAAAGAACCTAACAATGTGAATCTCAAGATAGGGATAAAAGCAAGATTACTGTCTAGGTCTCAGGAAACATGGGAAATGACAATCATTTTGATGTCTAAACAACACAATTTTATTTTACCAAAAAGAAAAGGGAGTGGGGGACCTCATAGCATGTGTAAGTCCATCATATAAACAAAGTAAGCATGCATTATCATCCAACTTGTCCAAATTAGAAAAGCGAAGTTTAGAGAGGTAAATAACTTACCTTATCACTTGGAGCTAATGATAACACTTAAGTCCCCATAACGATGATATGATCCTAAAGACCAGGAACTATAGTTCTATAATGTATGTAACCCCTCTAGGACACACATCATATGAAAGACTCATCATATTGCATTTGTTCATTCTTAACATAAAACCCCACTAAAGAGCACCCATTACTGGTAGTCAGTGCCCATGGTAGGCACTGAGAACTTCAGTCTAGACATTTAGGATGTCATCATTGTGTGTGAACTCTAGGGACTGTAAACCTCTATCCTAACAAAATGTCTTTTTTATTCCTGTTCAAGTTATTTAATAAGATGGAAAGTTAGAAATACCCACCTCTAAAGCCAATTTCAAATTCTTGTCCAATGTACCACTACAGGCTGCAACACAGATGGATTTGAAAATATGAGGAGCAGTAATATAATACTGTTACCTTAGGAAGTGACAGTATAAAGGATGAGAACACTACACTGCTTATAGTACCAAAGTAGCAATAGAAACTGAAGAGTAACACTTTGACAAAAAAGAGTGATTAAGAAGTAGCTGTTACAAACTACATTTAGCTTTAGAAACTTAGTTTACAATGACTGAAGTACCATTTTATTGGCATTTCAATATAATTCACATTAGCTAAGTGCAAGTCATACTTATAAGTGAAAATTTATAAACTTATGACACATTCTCCTAATGATATTTCCAACATTTGTTTGTATCTCTTTCTTTGCAGACAGTATAATTAATCTAGAAATGTCATGTAGAGTTTAGATTTTGCATACACTTCTTATTTTACTTAGAACAGCTTCCAGCTGTGGAGTTAATATTTATTCAAATTTCTATACATATGAAAGTAATAAATTCAGATATCCCTATTTCCTTTGTTTTATGAAGAAGAAGGAAGTGGAGGAAGAAAAAAAGGAGAAGGAAGAGGAGGAAGGAGATGAGGGGGAAAAAGAAGAATTATTTGACTGAGAAAGCCTGAATAAGGACAGAAAATCTTCCAATATAGACTAATTTGTACTTCTTTATACTTCTGAAGCAATCACCACTGTTGTTAATTTTTTGATGAATAAAACTATAAGATCTTGTAGAATTTCAAATAAGACCTTCCATCGAGAAGAGCATGTCTTTTGAATTTATATAAAATGAAGAAAAAGTATAAATATTGTTATTACATATGAAACAAAAACAACGGCTTCTGTTACTGGGATCTCCATTGTGGGTTAGATACTACTAATTAATCCTATCTATTAAAAGAGTATTATTCAAATTGACTGTACCTCTGCTACATCCACAAACCACACCCACCAGCCAATCAGGAGTGACTATGAAAATTAACTCAACCAAGATGGATGCGGCCACAGAGTAGGCAGGAGGTTTGGATTTCCCTGAAAATGGAGGAAGCCAAGTTTCATGCACATCCTGGCTGGCCCAGGCCTCCACTCAAGGCTACAAAGTATCAATTATAGAAGATAAATAAATCCCAGATATAAGGGCTTTCACTTGGGTTGCCAAGAGGTGTGGCCAGCCTGAAAACCACCACAGGCCCCTCACCCAGTCCACTCCAAGCCCCAAGGGAACCCGTACCCTGATCTGGGACAGCACAGAGCAAATCAGCTGGCCCGCACCCATCTAATAAAAGAGTAATATGCAAATTTACCATCACTCCAACACACAAGATAGTTGCCCCCATTTGGTCAAAGATGGCTGCCCTCATGGGGACACAAGAATGCCACAAAAAGATGGCCTGCACGGGAGGGAAGTTGTGGGAGATCAGGCAATCAGGGGAGGGCAGTTAGGGGTGACCAGGCTGGCAGAGGAGGGAAATTGGGGGCGACCAAGCCTGCAGGGAAGGGAAGTTGGGGGGACCCAGGACTGCAGAGGAGAGCAGTTGGGGGCAATCAGGTTGGCAGAAAAGCAGTTAGGCATCCATCAGGCTGGCAGTGGTTAAGGGGTAATCAGTCGGTAATCAGTCAGGCAGGCAGAAGCCATTAGGGCAATCATGAAGGGAGGCAGGTGAGCAGTTGGGAGCCAGCAGTCCTGGATTGTGAGAGGTCAGTTGGACATCCCTCGAGGGGTACCAGATTGAAGAGGGTACAGGCTAGGCTGAAGGACATACATACCCCTGTGCATGAATTTCATGCACTAAGCCTCTAGTTTTACATAATCTCTAAGAAGTATTGTCTACTCTGCAGTTGCAAAAATTTTCCAGACTGTTGAATCTCAGAGGGAAGGCTGGGGTGGGTGGGTGGATGGGTGGGAAGAAACCAACCAAAGAACTTGTATGCATATATGCATTATTCATGGACACAGACAGTAGGGTGGTGAAGGCACGGAGATGCAGGGAGGTGGGCTAGAAGGAGTCAATGGGAGGAAAAGGGGATGTATATAATATTTTCAACAATAATGGTAAATAACAAAAAATAATTAATAAAGCACAATGAAGTCAACAGAGGTGACCTTTGCCATAACTAGATTATTTTTTAATTGAAGAAATACCTTGATTTTAAGACCATAGATAATTATTCTCACTTTGTGAACAAGATGAAGATGAGTAATATGTCAGGCAGATGAATAATTTCTGGTTAAACAATGATATTCAGAAACTATTGCATAACCATGGATCAGATAATAAGCTGAGGCAAACTCTCTAGTAGTTTGTCCTAACACTTTCCACTCTTTTTCTCATTATTTCCCATGAAGATAAATATCATCTCTCTCAAATATTTACTTTTTTATACAGATATTGAGATAGCAGCTAATATGGTTGGAAAAGCAAATCAAAATTAAACAGTTCCAATGCACTAGGTTAATAATTCATAACTACCTTGAGCAAAACCCCAGCTTTATGGTGTGGCACTAATATCACTCAAAAATAATTCTGCAAATAAATTTTAAATGGGCTTCTTAACTGTAGAACTTCTTAGAAATTTTTAATTATCTAATGGTCATTAAATTTCTGCAAGACAATAACATAGTATAAATAACTTTACAAATGTATTTATCATAGAATTTATTTATTTATTTATTTTTTTAAATATATTTTATTGATTTTTTACAGAGAGGAAGGGAGAGAGATAGAAAGTCAGAAACATCGATGAGAGAGAGACACTGATCAGCCGCCTCCTGCACGCCCTACAGTGGAGAAGTGCCCGCAAGCAAGGCACATGCCCCCGACTGGAATCGAACCCGGGACCTCCCAGTCCGCAAGCCAATGCTCTATCCACTGAGCCAAACCGGTCCCGGCTACCATAGAATTTTTTAAGGAACATCATGTAAGACTAATATTTCACGAGATATCTGTTTTGAAGGTCAATACAAATGGCCAAATGATTTAACTAAAATTTCACAGGCATCAATGTAAAATTATATGTTTAGATTATATTTAAAAAGGTTAGCCAAATGAGCACAAGATCTACTATAGCAAAGCTATATGAACCAAGAATATCTTTGTAATGTGAACACATAAAAAGCCAAATGCAATATAAATGACATACAATAAATGTGTTTGTTCAGACACACTTAACTATAGTAGATCATCAATGATAGAAAAAGCCCTAAAACCAGGATAGTGTGGAGTAGTTAAATAATATGAGGATGCTTAGCAGAAGGAAAGAAGAGTTGGCACATCCGTAACAGCTCTGCTCAACTAAGGACAGAGTATGAAAGGGAGCCCAGAATTATTCAGGGCTCCATAATGAAATAATAGAAAGGCAAATTCCAGCCATATGTGTATATATAATCACGCATTATCATTATTCAAGTTGTTTTCAACATATAAAATCTGCCAGATTCAAAGTAACGATCATCACAGTGCAATCCTGCTGAGCTTAGCACTTTCAGGAACCAGACATCAGCCATAAAAACCAAACATACTGTTTATGGTGCACTAAAGTATAGTAATCAAATCTGGACAAACAGAAGTAAAATACATTTAAGAGCACCCTGAAGTATAGTTTCAAGTAGTGTTCTATTCTGTAACCTGATAAGAAAAACACCACACACATCATTCAAAAGATGTAGACAAATAAAAAGGATTATTTTCTGGGTCATCAGTGTCATAAATATATATGATATATATCACACTGTAAACTATATTTACATATATTATGAAAATTTATATCTATACACACAAACATATAGTGATTTCAATAGCACTACAACACTATTATAAAAATATTTACAAATTTACAATATGAATGTGTCAGATGCGTAGTGTAAGATACATAGCTATTATAGTTTTAATATGTTCAAGTAGAAAATATTAAAGCAGGAAAAAATATCTCATTTAAAAAAAGTGATCAAATTCATTAAAAATACTATTTCACAATTTGTTTGAAATGTTATATATAAGTATATATATATGTTTATACTTATCATTATTATTAGTATTAAAATTTTACATATTTGCTTTTTATGGCAAATAGAAGAGACACCTGTTCATATGTTGAAATCTATGTGAGTAATATAAGGGAACACCTAGCCACCCTTAGCATTAAAATATAAAATGGCTAACTTGCAATTTCTCTATGCTTCTTCCCACTACAATATTTCAGCCAAAATAAGTAATCTAACATAGAGAAAGTATTTTTCCTTCTATCTTTTTTTATACTACCCACAGGAATCTGCCTGCATTAACCTCAACCACCAACACAGTAGGATTAAGAGTAACTTTTAAAGCATCTTATAGATTGTGGGTGATCCATACCTTATTTATTTACTTATTTAAAAAATTTCAATACATTTTTATTGATCTCAGAGAGGGAGGGAGAGTGATAGAGAGATAGAGACATCAATGATGAGAGGATCATGAATTGGCTGTCTATTGCACTCCCTCCACCGGGGATGGAGTCTACAATCCAGACATGTGCCCTGACAGGGATTCTAATCATGACCTTCTGGTTCATAGGTTGATGCTCAATCACTGAGCCATGCCAACTAGGCGATTTAAATTCTCTAAATCTGCCTTTTAGTGTACACCTGAACCACCCAGCCAGGGCCATCCCTATTTTTAGATGAAAGTAATGATGGATAATTCCTGACGAATTGAATTCACTGCCTTCAACTTCAGGCCTAAAACACTGACTACAATTTTCCTCAAATTCCAAGGTCCCAAAGGACAATTTCCTTCTGGGGATTTACTCATGAACAAATTAAGCACAATTTTTTAAAAACTGTCTCATTGTATGGGAAGTAGACATACCAATAAATAAATATGGCCATTATTAATAAAATCTAGGTCTAGCCAAAGGCACAGAGCACTCCTTCTGTGGGGAAATGGTGTCTCCCTTGAATGGTTTTTTTGAGCTCACAGAGGTAGAACATTAACATGCTCTCAGTGCTAAATTCCCAAAGGTGGACAGTTCCTGGAGAGCTATGCTATTCTCTCAGCACAATGCCATTTCCCAAAGATGCCTTTGATCAGTCAAAGCTTCTTCCATCAGCCTTCAAAATCAAAGAGCAACAGACGTACCCATTCCATTCTCTCTAGTAGAGGGAACTGCTTTTGCCCCAGGGTTCCAGGCCTGCACACACATTGTCCTTTTATCCTTTTGACCATCGTGTCAATACTGTTTTAGAATTTCCAATCTAATGAGATGACTCCAAGAGTTACATTGGTGCTTCTTACACCTTACTGTGCACATATATGACAAGGGATCTTGTTAAAACACAGATTATGATTTGACAACTTGGAATTTGGCACTGAGATTCCACATTACTTGCAAACTCCCAGGCGATGCCAATGCTGCTGCTTCAGGAGCACTCTTTGGGTAGCCAGGGGTCAATAACTTAGTGTACAGGATTTACATCTCATTTAGCAGGGGAGACGTTTGTGCCACTGCCAGGTGTCAAAGATATATTTTAAGATGTGCATACATTAGGTAAGGGAACTGCAACGAACACTGGACATTTTACCAACATTGACAGTGAGGTTGGTTTGTATTGTATTTTTTTTTATTAGCATGAGCACTGCCCTCCTCAACTAAGATAAGCCATGAAGACTATGCCAAAATGGGTTTATACATAAAAATCAGATTCAACTTCTGAACTATATCCACTGTCCGGTCAGTGATTCTATGTTCAAGCCATGGCAGGTTTGGCTTCTGAGAATAGCTCTGGTACTTTAAAGAGAGAAAACTGTCTCTGACATACAAAACTGGGGGGCTTCCAGGCAACTATTTTGAGGACAATAGAAAAAAAAACACAACTGAGAGAATTGAACAAGAGCAGTGAGAAGGGGTCCAGGTGAGGAGGACTAAGTCAGAAGGCATCCTGAACCAGAAGTTATTAACTGAGGACCCCGCCTCATCATTTCTTGAAGTTTCACTCACTTTGCAGGTAGATGGACTGTAAGTGCAGATGGAAGGCAGTGTTCTACAGAGGCAGCGTCTAAAATACAAAACCAGCAATATCTGTCCTCAAGGCTATTTTAAGACAAGGTAAGGGTAGCATGTCCAAGCTTTAGTGAAAGTGACCGTCATTGTCCTTGAATTCTTTGGCAGAAGAGGACTGAGCTCAGCAAGACAGTGGTAGCACAGCTCAGAATTGATAACTCCGCTGGAGACTGGGGAGAGAAGTGAGGCAGTAGCCATGCTGAGGCCAGGAAGGTTAGGGGCAGGTCACCTGGGACGCAGCAGAGCGGCCTGATCCTGCTCCAGCTCCTGCCCGATGTCTGCCTTAGGGGTCTGTGCATGAGGCCAGGAGCATGTGCAGCTCCATGGAGGAGGCACCTCCATTGCTGAAGTTGGAGGCCCAGGGGTGAAAAGGGCTCACATGGGTTCCAGTTCATCCTCATGGGTCTGGTTTGTCTTTGTTCTCCTACTTCCTGCCCATCTTTCCTCCATCACTTGCTGTTCAGCTGATTCAGCCCAATACCAAACAGAAGCAACAGCCTCACATAGATGATAACCAGCTCCTTCTGGGTGTGGTGGAATACTACAATAAATTTCTTATTCTGTATTACTCTCAGAACTTTTGTTGTTTTGAGCAAACTCTAAGTGATGCAAGGTAAATTCCAAATTATCTTTTTTTAGTAAGAGTCAGCATGGAGAGATTAAAGATTTTGGCAAAGAAACCTATGCTGTTTTTAGGAGCCAATAAACCTGGCGATATTATTATTGTGTTGTTGTTGTTGTTGTTGTTGGAAAGATAAGTGGGTGAAGGGACAAGAAAGCAGATAGTCCGCAACATGAGTTGACAAATCAAAGCCCATAGGCCAAATCAAACCCATTGCCTGCTATTGTGAATCAAGTTTTACAGGGACACATCATGCCCATTTGCTATTCATTACTTCTGACTGATTGCACGATATAGTAGTGGAGTTGTTTAGTATGAGACTATACAACTTCCAAAGCCTAAACTCTTTATTATCTAGCCCTTTTCAGAAAAGTTTTCTGATTCCTGTTCTTAACCTTAAAGACAGAATTCTTTTAACAAACACAACATTAAAATATTACCAGTTTCTATTTTAAAAGCTTTACATTGTTAGAATTTCTCATATAAAGATTGTTTAACAAATGATTCTAAAAATATTGGGGCTTTTGTAAAATCTACTGATCTAGTTACTAGTATAATGTAAATTACCATCTATTAATTTACTTTGTTCTAAACACTAATAAAGTTGTTCCACTTTAGTACATTTTATAGGTAATAATCAAAAATTTAGAGAGCCCATTATATTTCCTAGGATAACACAACTAGAGGGACAGAGTCAATATTAAGCCCAAGTTATATTTAACTTAACCTTAAACTCTCCTCTAGCAATATTTAGGTTAAATATTTAGTAGAGTCTTTACTACTAAAAAAAGTTCAGTGGACTAACACTTCATAAAATAGAGATAAGCAGTATTTGATAAAAGCACATGCAAAATTAAAAATATAACTTCACAAATAACCGTAGACATGAAGTTATGTCTTTGAAATGCTTAACAGATAAAATGAAATAAAAATCCATATTTTAAAAGATTCTATAATGTTTAATTACAGCATCTTCAGTTAGACTTTTATCACCTGACCTTTTACCTGTTTGTGTATAATTTGTACCTTCTTCCAAGGTATTCCTGTTTCTTACATGATTGTCCACTTGAACACATTGATGCCGCATTAAAAGATTCTCAATAGCTATCTAACTATATTTCATAGTTAAGAGATCATCTCATTAAAAACATTCTAAGTCTTATTTCAAAACATTGTTTAAAGGTAAGGTAAAATCTGAGAAAATGTCAGTCTACACTGACAGATAATGTACCAGCTTAGGCAATATTATGATATAGTCTATGCAATCCATCATTGCTGTTTATATAACTTGGCTTTGGGGTACAAAAGATGGCCCCATTCTGCCATCAGCACTGTTTTAGCTTTAGAAATGTACCCGGAGTTTTTATTTATTCATTAAATGCTCATCTCCTCTCTCTCTCTCTCTCTCTCTCTCTCTCTCTCTCTCTCTCTCTCTCCTTCATTGTCCTCTGCTTCTTTCTTTCCTTTTCCCATGGAAGCAGAGTTGAAGAAAGTCTTGTTTGCAGGATATGTTCAAGAGGCTATTGAGAGAATGAGGGCACCGATTCATTTGGCTTCACTCTGGCCTCTAACCTTTGGACTAACAGCTTTATCACTGGGGGAATTGATTTGCTTCCTAAAATGTAGAGAGTATCAATTAATCAAATTGGATCTGAGAGAGACCTACACCAAACATGTCAAACTCCTGGCCAGGGGCCGCATGCCTCATTCCTGTTGGCCATTGAGTTTGACATGCTTGACCTACACTATGCAAAAGCCCATTCTTTAAGAGAGTGCTGGCCCAATTCCAGAAGTATCTTGACTTCAATGCTAGAGATAACCCAAATGCATAGAAACAATAAGGCAAATATGGCCAGATAAGACAAACTAGAAGAGGATGAGCCATCATGTGAGTCAGAGAAAAGGATATCTGAAAATGCAAAGAAAACAAATAAAGGTAAAAAAAAAAAAATGAAGGAAAAATTCACTGGTTACTACCTCCCTGCAATAGGCCAAATGGAAGAAAATGGTACTTTGAGGGGAAGAGTGATTCTGTGACTGCAAAAGGCATCCTGACCTTGGACCCACCACTAGAATCATGTGCAGAGCAGAACCATGTACATACTTCTGATATTGTAGCTATCACATAGGTTTACATTTTTTTCTCTTTTTCTTATTATCCACTATTATATTTGAGTGGGGACTGTACTTCATTTGGCTCTCTATTTTCAGTACCTAACACATTATCAATGACCTCGACAGCTAGTAGAAATGCAATCATAAACTTCTACTGGCATTGGTATATAGATATTATCACAAAGATAACTAGCCTATTTTTATATTTAACCAATGTTTTTTTTGCTAGAAGATAACATTTCTTCCTATGTTTGTGTGATATTTCACTCTGTCTTCTGAATCTTTGCCCTACCACTATATTCCTAACAACTATGAAATTTTTTCAAAAAATTAAATTACATTCTATAAAGAGGAATAATAAAACTACATGGTTTAGAAATTTTCCGTTTGGTGAGAACAATGTTATTTATTGTAATAAAGTTACACTTTATTAATATTTTAAAAATTGCAACATACATTATCTTTCCAAATTAAATGTGTGTGTGTGTGTGTGTGTGTGTGTGTGTGTGTGTGTATAGAGAGAGAGAGAGAGAGAGAGAGAGAGAGAGTTATATTTCAGATTAGTCATCAAATTAGATTCAAAGCCAAAAAATGAAGTGAAGCCCGGCTGGTTTTGCTCAATGGTTGAGCATCAACCCATGAACCAAGAGATCACTGGTTTGATCCCTGGTCAAGGTACATGCCTGAGTTGCAGAGTCCATCTCCAGTAGGAGGTTTGCAGGAGGTGGCTGATAAATGTTCCTATCTCCCCCTCTCCCTTACACTCTCTCTAAAAATCAATAAAAACATATTTTTTAAAAAATGAAGAGTAGTTTCTAACTTCACTCTTAAGTTAAGTGCCTATGCAATTTTTCTTGCTTTAATAATAGACATTCTGTTCTTTGTTGACACAAAATAAAAATGCTGAGGGCTAGGAATAATTTTCATCTATAAAAATTTCAGAGCTAAGAAATGAGGGCCAGTAGATGAGAACCAGGTTCATAAAGAAGCTACTAAGCCACAAGCCTTCTGTTCATATTTGAAGTTAGTAACTCACATCTGTTGTTAATTTGTAGACTCTCATCTCTGACTGCCAACCACTGTGCTTCTTATTCTGAGTTTACGTTCTGAGCACCTGGCCAAGAAAGTTCTGTCACTCATATCCCTTAGAATAAAACAGCACAAAGAAAAATATCCCAGTTATTGTTATTACAGATTGAATATTAAGTAGAGACCCCAATGAAAGTCACAATAGTTCCTGAATAACAATGCCTCTCAATCACTCTTTGGGAAGTTTATCCCTTATTTGGTGCAGAAAGCTGATTTGATCAAGTCACACTTTTTGTTTCAATCTGTAAGGAAACCAAAGCACACTCCGATAGCCCAGGGGCAAGGTGAGGGAGAGGGTCTTCTATTTACTTCCATGATGTGGGTGGGCATACAGCAAAGAAATACTAACTCAATAAAATAAGAGTTTTGCTTTAGTGAGTCTTTTCATTCCTAGGATTAGCAGCCTCATGGTTGGTCTAATAATAACTTGAATCTAATATCTTTACAAGTAATCTATAAATAGTTTATTTTTAAAAGTAGAAACATTTTGGTTAAACTTTTGGGAATTAAGCTCAGAATCAGTTTCCAAAGTATCAACTAATTAGGCAATTTAATTTACAAGAAAATGATGCCCCACAGAGAAGATTAATGGATTTTTCAGTGTAAAAATTATTTCTCTTGATCTAAGTGCTGAGTAAGATGCCAAATATAAATATGTAATGAATTAATTACAAAACACCAAAGCTAACAAACTTTATTTTACCCTGTAGGAAAATAATGTAGCCTGAAGTACTGCTCAATTAGTATGAAGAGAAAGCAAGAGTTTTTCCCTGGTTCCATTAAAAAAAAAAATACTCAAACGCAATAAAACACACATTTTGTCTGTGGATGTGGATAACACAGGTTGTATATATGGTAAAAGTAATTTGTAAGTAGAATAAAAAATAAGCTAAGAAAACTTAGGTTGAGGAAAATTCATTGTAAGCATTCTTATTTCTTATTTTATGATGAATCAAATACAACTGTGGAAGACTGACTGAAGAATGAACAAAACTTAAAGGAAATAAGTATATGGCTGCCAGAATTAAAGTCAATTTTAGCTGAGAAGGAAATTCACTTGACCTATAAGTGTCATTTGTAGATGGCATCTCTCATACCTACAACCTACAACATTACTATAAATGTTTTTAAATCCATAAGAAGTTTGTGGCCTGATATAAAAAACTAAAAAATGCCATAAGGCTGATATAACTGGGAGGAACAGGTGAATACTGACTTCCCTCATAGGTGATGGTGGTCGTGGTCTAATTTGCATGGTCCTCGTCTCCAGCAGGCATCCAAGATGCATTCTGTTCTTGGTCACTTCCATCTGCTTCTGCTCCCAGATCCTGGGGTTCGCTCTCATGTTGGCCTCCCAACTTACCCGTTACACCACAGTCTATGAAATGAGTTCACAATCTGTCAGGCTCACAGCTCTCATGATTAGTAATTATCAAAATACTAATTGTGAAAATTACAGAGTGCTTCCTCTTAAAGTTATCACTAATTTTAGCATCTTCTTCATGATTAAAATGCCTATGTACAAAATCAAACAATGAGGAAATATAGAAAGTAGAAAAATGAAAGATCTCTCCCTCCTTTATTTTGCTCCCCTAAGTTAACCATGGATAATAATTTGGTTTTAATACATAGAGATAAAGATAGATACATATATGTTTATAGCTCATATACTTTACACAATGTTTGACCAATTTTTTAAAAAATTAGATGACATATATAATGTTGGCTATTTGTTTTTGAAAGCTAATTATTTTTATGTAGTTCTTTATATATTTCTTTTGTATTTTTATTAGTTTTTGAATTTCATTGAAATTAAACAAATTCCTACCAATATAGCTAACTAACTGAATGCCACAAAAGGCTTTCTGTCATTCCAAATACAGAAATGCTTGATAAAGTTAACAAAATAAAGTTACTTCCAATAAGTTCTAAAAGAAATGAAATATTCATATAGCAGAAATAAAGAACAAATCTAGAACAGAAAACCTAGACTAACAACTACATGGGTCTAAGGTTGTCTAGGCCTCAGGGCTAGTGGCTGGAATTTATGAAGAAACAAAATAAGGCTTTTAGCTCATGTAAACTGGAGAGCTGAAATAAAGTCTTCTGAATAAAGTAACGAACCCCAAAGAGCTGTAAGTGACATTAAACTATGATCAGACACTGGGACAGGAAAAATTTTCCCATTCAGCCACAAAAGTGGCAAGAAAGCTTCTCATCACTGGTGACTCTTCTGGTGAAGACATCATTAGAAATGGAAATACAAACTTATACAACATGGTAGTGTAACATCCTGATTTACAAGGTCCAGGTGATGGAGAAAACCTAAACTGAGAAAGCGAAAACTCAATTGACAAATCCTCCTACATCCCTATAGGAAGCCAATGAAAAGTCACCATGTATGAGTGCTTCTGCAGCTTTGGGTCAGTTAAAAATCATAAATCATGACTGGCCAGACTGACTCAGTGGCTGAGCACTGACCTATGAACCATGAGGTCATGGTTTGATTCCAGGTCAGGGCACATGCTCAGGTTGCAGGCTCAATCCCCAGTGGGGGAGGGGAGGTGCTGGAGGCAGCTGATTAATGATTCTCTCTCATCATTGATGTTTCTCTCTCTCTCTCTCTGTCTCTCTCTCTCTCTCTCGCCACCCCCTTCCTTCATCTCTGAAATTAATAAAAATAGATTTTTAAAAAGTATAAACCACATTAAAAAGAAGAAAGAAAACCTATCACAAAAAAAGCAAAACACAGTAAAAACAAAAGTATTAACAACCCAAGAACTGGAGATAATAGATTGAATTCAAAGACCAAATGTAAGTTTATTTAACATTTTAAAGAGAGAAAAACCATTCAGGAATTATAAGAAAAAGTGGTAAACATGCTAGAAAACAAAAAGAGCAAACAGATTTTAATTTAAAAATTACTAGATATTAAAAATATAATAACTGAAATTTTACTATCAAAGGACAAGATAACTACAAATCAAACAGAGAGAATCGGACAAAATATCTAAAGATATCATCCATAATACAACAGATATATAAGAAATGGAAAATATGATAATTCAACTTTATTAGTTATCTGAGAAATGAAAACTTTTGAAGTAATGTTCTTTCATAATCAAATTGACAAAGACTTTGAATAACATGATATTTAAAGGTATACAACATGTTGATTTAATCCACAATGAAGTAATTAACATAGATATCACTTTACATAGTAAAAGTGTTTTTTTTCTTTATTTTTATTGTTTACACTATTACAGATGTCTCTATTTTCCCCTCATTTACTCACCTCCAACCAGCCATTACCCCCCACCCCACCCCACCTTCCTTCTGGTCATCACCTCACTGGCTGAGAACCATTACCCAGACGCTAGAGAAACTAGCACATATATTCAGAGACAAATGAGATATTTAATAAAATCAAAAAAGTTGCATACAGTATATGCAACAAGTGCTAATCTCGTGTGTACACACAAGAGAAACTTTAGCACGGTGCCTAAGGAGTCAGGATAGAGGTATTCATAACAGCACTGAGGGCAATCATTTAAATCTGGAAACTGATGAATAGAGAAATGGATAAATACTGATATATTAATAAAGAAATAAAAGAGGGGGCATTATTATGGATACCATGAACATTAAAAGCTTAACAAAACAATAATAAAAACTATGCAGACAAATTTGATAACTTACATGAAATGGATCAATTCCTTGAATGTCAGAAATTGTTAAAATTCACATAAGAAGGAATAGGAAAAAGACAATATAAATAGGTCTATATCTTTGAAAGAAAATGAACCAATAATTATTACGCTTCTGCCTGGCTGGTGTGCCTCAGTGATTGATCCATGAACCAAGAAGTCACTAGCTTGATTCCTGATCAGGGTACCTGCCCAGGTTTCAGGTTCAATCTCCAGGAAGGGGTGTGCAGGAGGCAGCCAATTGATGATGTTTCTCTCTCATCAATATTTGTCTCTATCCCTCTCCCTCCTTTCCCTCTAAAAAATAAATAAAAACATATTTTTCACAAAAAAAGTAATTAATATGCTTCCAAAAAAAGCAGCACCAGGCCCAAATGAGTTTACCTATGAATTCTACCAAACATTTAAGGAAGAAGTAATACCAAATTCTCTATAATCCCTTCCAGAAAATAAAGATAATACTTTTTATCTTATTCCTTGAGGCCAGTGTTACTCTAATACCAAAAAAAACAGAAAGCCAATACAAGAAAACTATAGATATCTCTCATGAACATCGATGCAAAAATCCTCAACAAAATATTAGCATATCTAAACCAAAAATGTATGGAAATAATTATAAACCACGACAAGACTGGCTCAGCATTAAAAAAAAATCAATTAATTCATCATATTAACAGATTTAAAAGAAGAAAATTACATGATCATATAAATAGATGCAAAAACATTTGACAAAACTCATTCCAGATAAAAACTCTCAGTAGACTAGAGACAGGGGAAACTTCCTCAACTTGAGAAAAAAACCTCTACAAAAAATCTACAGCTAAAATCATGCTTAGTGGTGAGAAACTTGAAGCTTTCCCTCTAAGGTCAGGCAGAAGGCAAAGATGTTCTATATTATCAATCCTTTTCAACACTTTTTCAAGTTCTAGCTCATACAATAAGGAAAGAAATTGTACAAACATTGGGAAAAAAAAGAAACAAAATTGTTGGTTTGCAGATGATATGATTGTCTATGGAGAATATGCAAAACAACTGATAAAACTCCTGGAACTAATAAGAAATTATAGCAAGGCTGTTTGCCAATTGCTCTCCTAAATACTGGCAATGAACAAGGGGAATTTGAAATTAAAAAGACAATTATTATTTACATTAGCAACTTTAAAAATAAAACACTTACATATAAATCTAACAAAATATGTACAAGATGTACACTAGGAAAACTAGAAAACTCTAATGAATGAAACTAAAGAAGAGCTAACCAAATGGGCAGGTATTCTATGTTCATAGAAAGGAAGATTCAATATTCCAAGATGTCAGTTTTCCCAAAATTGAAAAACAGACTACCAAAGTCAAGACTTACCATAAATCTAAAGAAATCAAGACAGTGTGGCATTGGTGAAGAAACTGACATATAGTTCAATGGAACAGAACAGAAAGCCTAGAAATAGACCCATATTAATATAGTTAACTAATATTTGACAAAAAAAGAAAAGGCAATGAAATAGAGAAAAGGTTGTTTTTTTAAAAAAAATGCCACTGAAACAATTGGACATATATACACAGAAAAATGAATTTAAACACAGATCTTTCATATACCCTTCACAAAAATTAACTCAAAAAGGATCACAAATTTACATGTAAAATGAAAAACTATAAAACTCTTAAAAAATAACATGAAGAAAATCTAAATGACCTTAAGGAAAGTGGTAGCATTTTAGATAAAACACCAAAGGCAAGATCAAGGAAGAAAAAATAAAATGGTCTTCATTAAAATTAAAAACTTCTCTGTGAAATAAAAGATCAAGATTATGTGAAGATACTCACAAACTTGTAGAAAACATTTGCAAAAGATGCATCTGATAAAGGACTGTTATACAAAATACCCAAAAAGCATACACAACATGGGTAGAGGGGATTAAGAAAAACAATCCAAAGAGCTTTTAAAAATCAACAGTAAGATTTGGACAATTTGTTATAGTTTTGTAAATTATGCTATTGGTATTTTAATAGGGATCGCATTTAATCTGTAGATTGCCTTGGGTAATGATGTTGATTCTACCAATCCATGAACATGATATATTATTCCACTTGTGTATATCTTCCTCTATCTCTTTTTTCATTGTCTTATATTTTTCCAAATATAGGTCTTTTACCTCCTGGTTAAGTTTATTCCTAAGTACCTAAATTTTTTTTATTGCAATGATAAATGGGGTTGTTTGTTTGGTTTCCCTTTCTGAGAGTTCATTATTGGTGTTTAAAAATGCTATAGATTTCTGGGTATTAATTTTATATCCTGCTATGTTACCAAATTCATTTATTAAATCTAGTAGTTTTCTGATGGAGTCTTTAGGGTTTTCTATGTACAGTATCATGTCATCTGTAAATAGTGACACTTTTACCACCTCCTTTCCAATTTGAATGCCTTTTATTTTTTCTACTTGTCTGACTGCAATGGCTAGGACTTCTAGTACTATGTTGAATAGGAGTGGTGAAAGTGGGCATCCCTGTTTTGTTTCTGTTCTTATGGGAAATGGTTTTAGCTTTTGTCCATAGAGTAAGATGTTGGCTATAGGTTTTTTATATAAGGCTTTTATTATGTTACGGTATGATTCCTCTATTCCCACTTTCTTGAGAGTTTTTATCATAAAAGGGAGTTGGAATTTGTGGAATCTATAGGAAACTCATACAAATTAACAAAAGGAAGATAAACAATCCAATTAAAAAATGGACAAAGGACCTCAATAGACATTTCTCCAAAATGAACATACAGAAGGCCAAAAGGCATATGAAAAAGAGCTCAAAGTCACTGATCATCTGAAAGATGCAAATCAAAATGACAATGAGGTGCCACCTCACATCTGTTAGAATGGCTATCATCAATAAATCAACAAATGACAACTGTTAGTGAGTATGTGGAGAAAAGGGAACTCTTGTGCACTGCTGGTGGGAATGAAGAGTGGTGCAGCCTCTGTGAAAAACAGAAGTTTCCTCAAAAAACTAAAAATGGTGGAACTACCATTTGACCCAGTAATCCCACTTCTAGGAATATATCCTAGAACTCAGAAACACCAATCAGAAAGGACATATGCACCCCTATGTTCATAGCAGCACAATTTACAATAGCTAAGATTTGGAAACAGCCTAATTGCCCATCAGCAGATAAATGGATTTAAAAACTGTGGTACATCTATAAAATGGAATACTATGCAGCTGTAAAAAAGAAAGAACTCTTACCATTTGCAACAGCAAGGATGGACCTAGAGAGCATTATGCCAAGCAAATAAGCCAGTCAGAGAAAGATAAGTATCACATGATCTCACTCATATGTGGAATCTAATGATCTAATGAACAACATAACCTGATTAACAAAAATAGACTCAGAGATATAGAAACATTGAGCAGACTGCCAAATCTCAGAGGGAGTTAGGGAAGAGAAGAGGGGGGAAGAGATCAATTAATGAACTCATATGCATATATCATAACCCATAGTCACAGACAGTGGGTGGTGAAGGCATAGGGGAGCAGGAGGAGAAAAGGGCAATGGGAGAAAAAGAGAAACATATGTAATACTTTCAACAATAAAGATTTATAAAAAAATTAACAATAGGAAAATAAAAAACCCAATTAAAGAATGGGCCAATCATCTGAACAGATATCTCACCAAAAAAAAGATAGAGGGCAAATAAACATATGAAAAGGTCTTCAACATCATGTCATTAGGCTAATGCAGATGAAATGAGGTAACACTGCACACCTATTAAAATGACTAAAATTAAAAAAATGTACAGCACCGAATGCTGGTGAAGATGTGAAACCACAAGAACTCTCATTTCTTGATAGGAAGAATGCACCTGGTACAGTCACTTTGAAAAATACTTTGGCAGTTTCTCACAAAACTAAACATACTTTTACTTTACAATCCAGCAATCATGTTCTTTTGTATACACCCAAATAAACTGAAAAGTTACATTCACACAAAGATCTGCACACAGATGTTTTTAGCAGCATTAGTTATAATTGCTAATACTTGGAAGCAGCAAAATGTCCTTCAGTGGATAAAAAGATATATTGTACCATTCAGACTGGAATATTATTAGTATTAAAAATAAATGAGCTACCCAGCCATAAAGAAACATGGAATACTCATTAAATGCATGTTACTAAGTGAAATAAATCAATATCAAAAGCTTGCACACTGTATGATTCCAACTATACAAAAGTTGACAACACTATGGATACAGTAAAAGGATCAGTGGTTACCAATGATAAGGGGTGAGGGAGGGATGAACAGAAGAAGCATAGAGGATTTTTAGGGCAGTGAAATTATTCTGTATGATACTATATAGGGAGAGACATGTCACTATAAAGTTTTCATTACCAACAGAATGAAATAGAATGTACAAAACCCAAAACAAACACTGCTGTAAAAGTATGAACTTTATGTGATAATATTTTGCCAATAGATGTTCATTTATTATAATTAATGTATTAATGTAGAGTGTTGCTGGTCGGGGAAGCTGTGCATATGGGGAGTTGGTGGTGAGGGATAAATCTCTGTGCCATCAACTTAATTTTGCTATGAACCTAAAAATGCTCTGAAACCTATACGATTCTCTCTCTTTTTTTTTTTTTGAAAAAAGGAACAAGGACTAATACAACTACAATATTAATAAATTTTGTAAATTTTATACTAAGTATAAGAAGCCCTTCATAGAAGACCACACATAGTGTATGATTTCATTTATGTAATGCTCAGAATACCCAAGCCATAAGACAGAAAATAAGGGTGGTGGTAGGACAAGGAGTAACTGCTAATTGTTTTTTTTGTTTGTTTTCTTTTTGTTGTTGTTGTTGTTTTTTGTGGTGGGAAGGAGGAGTAGGGGTGGGAATAAAAATGTTCTAAACTTAAATTGTGGGATGGTTGCAGAACTCTGTGAATATAGTAAAAGCCATTGAACTCTATACATTTAATGAATAAATTTTATGTCATGTATGTATATCTCACTAAAGATGTTTAAACAAAGAATATAAAAAAATCACATTAGATGCACATTTCCAGTTGATAAGAACATTTTCCGTTTAAATTGCCACAACTTTAGCTCTTTATATCACAAGCAAGTCAGTAAGGAAGGAAATTTCAGTATATCAAATAGCAGGTAGTGTGACCACATTGGAAGAGTATATATATTCAAAACTAGGAAACTTATCATCAAAGACCAAATTCTGAAGTGCAACTATGAAATTAAAATGACAATTTCTATTTTTGATCAGGATTATTCAAACATGATGCTTACAATAGGCACAGACTTTGGAAAACATATTAAAGGTCACAGTTGAGACATTTCCATAGCAAATGCCTATATTACAGTCTTAAATTACCTTTCATATCTCATGTGTGTTTCTATAAAATATAATCATTTTATTTCAGGAACAATAACAAATGTCAAATTTAATTTTGACTCTTGGGTATCTCATGATCTAACATTATGCAGCCATGATTTTTATATACAAAAATTTCTATTTTATTTTTCAGATTCAAATCTGCAAGAAAATGCACAAATAGTAAATGTACAATGTAATGAGTTTTGATAAATGTATATACCCATGTAATGAGCACTTCAGTGAAGATATAAAGTATTTCTATCAGCACAGAACGTTTCCTCATACCAATCCCTCACCACCAGCACAATGTTCTGATTTCTATCACCATAGATTAGTTTTGTCTGTTCTTGAGTTTCCTATGATTAAATTAGCATAGTATGTAGTCATTTGTTTCTGGTTTCTCTTGTTCAGTGTAATGTTTATACGTGTCTTATTTGGCTTAAATTGCCATAACAAAATGTCTTAGACTGGATGGCTTAAATAACAGAAATTTATTTTCTCACAGTCATGGAAGCTGGAAAATCCAAGGTCAATGTCTGGTGAGAGCTCTCTCCTTGGGTTGCAAGCTGGCCAACTTCTCACTGCATCCTCACATGGCCTTTCCTGAGTGCTGAGAGTGTGTGCACATAGAGGCAGAGAAAGAGGAGAGAGACAGGAAGGGGGAAAGGGCTCTGTCTCTTTTTCTTCTTATAAGGCCACCAGATCTACTGAATTAGGAACCCACCCTTATAACCTCATGTAACTTTAATAATTATCCCTGAAAGTCCTTTCTCCTAACAGTTTCAAAATTAGGAGTTATGGCATCAATATATGAATTGGTCCATAACAATGAGATTCCTCCAGATTGTCACATGTTGATACATGCTTAAATTGTTTTTATTATTTAACAATATTTCATTGTGTAAATATAATCACAATTTATAAATTCTAGTGATTATAATTTTGATTTGTTTTCTGTCTAGAATATTTATAATAAAACTGCTTTCATACACAAATATTTGAGGATACATGTTTATTTCTCTTAGGAAAATATCTAAGAATTTCTAGGCCATAGTGTAGGTACACATTGAATTTTATAAGAAACTACCAGGCATTTACTACAAAGTGATTGTGAAATTTTTCATCCCTATGAGCAATATTTGAAATATACAGCTACACCACATTCTTGGCAATATTTTCAATATTTTGTGTTGAGGGTCTTTAACTTTAGCCTTTTTAGTTGGTTTGTAGTGATCTTTCAGTGTTGTTTTAATTTCCATTTCTTTGATAGCTAATGAAGTTAAACATTGTTCATGTGCTTATTTATCATTTGATTAACTCATTTTGTGAACTGCCTGTTGAAAACTTTTGCCCTTTTTTAAAAAGTATATTGTCCTCAACTAAAGTATATTGTCCTCAACTAAAGGACATATCAGTATCTGATAAGAACAGATACTATACTTGATCTTAGCCAAAAGGACAAGAAATGATTGTCAGATATATTGTCCATATATTCTCCCAGTAAGTGGTATGCTTCTCTATTTTTTAAATTTTCTTCTTTCTTTCTTCTCATTTTCTGAAAAGCTTATAATTTTAATAAGGTCCAGTATGTCAAATATTTCTTTTATCCTTAAGTTATCTCTAAAAAAATTTCTGCCTGCTTCAAGGTTGTCCCTATAATTCATTTAAAAATAATTTTTGTTATGGTATGATTTCTTTACATTTATCTCATTGTTCCAGTGCCAGTGCTTGAAAATATTTTCTTTATATATCAAATTGCCTGATGCCTTTGTTGAAAACAAACTGACCCGATATACATATTTCTAAACTTTAAACTATTTCATTGATCTGCTTGTCAAGTTTTACATCAATACCATATTGTCTTGACTGTTGTAGCCTGATGGTAAGTCCTGAAATCAGATATTTTAATTCCAGATACTCTCCTTTTCCCGGATGATTTTATCAATTTCAGATTATTATTTCCATATATATTTTTACATTAGCTCATCAAGTTCTTTCTTTTTTTAAGCCTATTAGAAATTTGATTGAGACCATATTGGATCATAGAGATTTAATTTAATAATATTTTGTTGAGAACATATGTATCTGTCCATAAGGGACATGCCAGTCTCAAAAGAACCTGCAAAGTTTTCTCTCTTCTCCACTTCCTGAGTTTATTAAATTTGGCATTATTTTTTTATTTAAGATTTGAAAATTCATCAAAGAAACCATGTGAACCTGAAGTTGTCTTTTGGGGAGGGATTTTGTTTGCAAATTCAATTTCTTTAACAAATATGGAACTATTCAGATATCCTATTTCTCTTTTTTTATAACTGGTATGATGTGCTTTGCTAGAATTTTTTTTTCATTATATCAATTTGTCAAATATACTAATATAAAGTTATTTTCACACGTTTTTTCTTATCTTTTGTGTAAGATCTATAGTGAAGTCTAGTCTTATCTTTATTCATACTGTTAATTTGTGTTTTTCTACCCTTTTCTGTGTCAGCATTATGGGGGATGTATCAGTTTCAGTATTATTAATATTCCCTGTTAGCTTTCTAGGTCACTGATTCCTTTTCTTAATTGCATCATTTTCTTTTTTCAACTTACTTAGATTCCATTTGCATTTACCTTCTGTAATGACACATTGTTTACACTGAATATCTGCCTTTTAATAATAAAAAACAAGCAGCATTTTACAAGAAATTTGACTCTCAGCAGATCTGATACTAAAATCCCCTAAAATAAGTTACATTGACTTATAAGTGCTAATAGTTTTCTTAAAAATAATTACTCTTTCTTGAAATTTCTGAAAGTTTTTGCTTATCTAGAAGGCAATAAACAGTGAAATCATGTTGACAGTGTTCACATGTGAACTAAAAAGGCTAAAATCCTGAAAGCATTGTAAGACTAGTAATAAACATGTATTACTTTCCTTACTTTATTTTAAAACTGAGAAACAGGTTCACAGTTGTAATGGAAATAAATAATGTAATAATGAACAAATAATAATACAAGAGTAAACTGTGCTTTGCATACTCATAACTATAAATCTACTTTTGTCCACCCTGTACACAGAAGGAAATACTTAATACTTAGAATGTGCAAGATATTTTTATATATCTGTGTGAGGTTCTAGTTTTTCCATAATACTAAGTCAATTAGTGAACATTTAAAAATATATATACAGAATTTATATAATATTTAATTAACCAGTATAACTCTGACATTTGTAAGAATATTTTATATTTTAAAATGAGCTTTACTTAGATGCAGGTTATTTGGGAGATAATTTATCCAGTATGTTCTAGACTTAGAGCACTAACTCAGTGGTGCTCAAAATTATTTCATTTTGCCATCCCACAAATTTAGATATTTTAATCTCTAACATGTACTAATTCCACACTAAGATACTTTCATATTATGCTGAATGAATTTCTAAGTAGTATTTAAAGCAATTTTACAGACAACTTAAAGTATCCATATGTTTAATTTTGGAAGTCTTCATACATTTTAACAGAATCTTTTCTACAAAATATATTCATTTTAAAACTGATAATGTTTCTGTTGCCCTGATATGCCCAATGAATGATACTCAAAGGAAAAAAAGGGTGTACCCATGTTCCCATATGCTCCAGTCTATTTCACACACTTTAGAACATTAAAATACAGGTATGGCAATAGGTAAGTTATTGTTTTACATTAAGGGCCTCCACCACCGTGAACAAAAGAGAGTGATAGCATCCATTTCTTATTAGGTAAAATGCATGCTATTTTGCAAAAAATGGTGCTCTCTATTTTAAGAAGTCTCAAAAAAAAAAAAGAACAAAACAAAACAGAAAGTGAATGTTTACTTTAAAAATGCAGAAGAATGTGCCAAAGAATCATTTTGATATCATCAATGCCTCTAGAAAATTAAGTTTATATTGTACAGAATGTGATAATATACCGAGTTTTTTAGAAACTTAATTACTATATTCTGCAAAGAATACTAGTATAATTATGCTTGTTCTTAACTATTAAATTTACAACAAATAAAATATATTGTTAAGCACCTTGTATGTTTTGGTAATATAACTTCAGTTTTAATTTTTAGATGACTGTGATCTATGACTAGAAAGTATAAAGCATAACTAATCCTGTTTTTTCTTTTTTTTAATACTTCTTGCATGTGATTTTTAGATATTAGCCTCATCATCAATTCTGAGAAAGCATAAAAAATTTTAAATACTAGAGTGGTTGTATTCTAATGATATTTTAATGAGTATAAATTATGCAGAGAACAAATATGTATTGCAATTAGCATTTCATAAATAATGAGGAAAAATGCATGTTATATGCTGCTAATGGGCTCATATTCACAAAGTGAAATCTTTGAAACTAATGTAGTCCCTCAAATTTTCTGTAAAAAAATAAAACAAAATACATAAAGGTTTTTATATCTTGTACCATTGTAACTTGTCTTTCCATTTTTGAAAATTATTTTAATAACTTAAAAAGTATGAAAATGTTGTATTATGGTTTACTCCTTGTGGTCATTAGTTTCTAGCACAATTACTAAAATAACTGAGAATATCTTATATTTGAAGTGAAAGTTACTTAAATTTAAGGTGACATGTAGATATTTTATTCAATATCTTCTGTAATCAGAGTCCCAAATTCAGAGATGATTAAAATTGTTATATATTACACTCTACAAATTTTGATATGTTATTCTCTGATACATATTAAATTATTTATATACTAAGAGTTTATAAGTAGTATTTTAAAAAATCCTACAGCAAATATTTAATCTACCTAAAAATTATAAATTATATACTAAAATTTTTTTCACATACCCAATACATTTAGAAAAGAAATCCACAAAAATGCAACTAAACTGTAGAAAATTAAATATTAGTATATATTAACAATGCTAGATTTCATAATAAACGAAACCAGGATTAATATTTTGTTAAAGTTTACTACTTCAACTAAAAACCTTTCCCCAAAACACCTTTCCAATCAATCAGTTTTGCTAAGGAATAATTATGTATATATTAATGTAAGCTAATCACTATACCTTTTACTTATTTATCATTTCAAAAAGTTTACAGTATTTCACATAATAAAAAAATTCAGCCTATTAAATCATGGTATACAGGATGACAATTTAAAACCTAAAACACATAAGCTAGATTAAACATGGTAGATTAAAAAAGATATTTTAAATACCAGATGTCTCTGATTTTACACTTGATTCTATGTACTACAATTTTATCTCATGATATTTTCAAGAACTTAGCATTTGTATTTGCTTATAATCAGATGTTTCTTTAGAAGCAGAGTTTCAAAAATATTGTCTTAAAATTCTATAATAGTAAATAAAATGATGGAAATCTAATATTAAAAGGTCTAGGAATGTAGATTTTTATAGTTTCTAAGTAAATTTAGGAATATTATACCAATGGTTCCATTGAAAAACATTGAAACATTAAGAGATATATACATGGCTATCCATGAATCAGGTCCTAAAATAAATAAGAACTATTTTACGCTATATCCATACATGGCATATTAACTTGTCATTGTATCATGATTGGAAAAAAAAATTCTTACTTCTTGTGTTAACTGAAATTATCATGTATATTTGTTTAATTTTATATAAAAGATGAGCCATTACCTTAGTGAAAGACATAAGTAACATCATAAGTAATGAATTCATATATACTAGTTACTTTTGAAGAAAACCCTGAGTTTTTGGTTAAATATGTGTTTTAAAAATAATTAAATGATATTAGTGGGTACAAATATGTGGGTCTTGAAATCAAACACATTTCATATTCAAATGACATTTTATTTAGTAGATGAACTTTCTGGGTGAAACCATCTTTTGGATTGAATTTTCTGCTATATCACCTTTGTTCAGTGAGACAAGTAAGCAACAGGGAAAGTTGCGAATGGCAGTAGGGGATAGACCAGTGGACTTGGAGCATCTAGAGATCAGTATTAGTATACCACCAACCATCTGTGTGGAGACATGTAGACTTACAGGGAGAAAGTCCAAGTCCTTTGACTATCTCTTGTGATTAAATTTGCTAAAATGTCTAAATGAAAAAAAAAGTTAATGAGGACCAGCTATTCATTGCTCATGAAAGGTAGTCTCCAAAACCCACTCTGGTCTTCAGCTTGGGAGACCAGACACTTGATAACAGAGCAGCTGACATCTAGGGCGCACCAGCACCGAGTGGACACCAGAGTCTCCTTAAAGAAGCCCTTAAAGAATCCCTTGAGATATCACTGAGGTTCTGTGATTTCCTTTCTCCTCCTGAGGCTATCAGTAACCCTAAATTGAGTCTGAGCCTGCATTTCTTCAAAAGATTCTTGTGGCAAGCTATAGTTGCCTTCTTGTGGACATTAGCTGACTATGAGCTGTCATTTACAGGAAAGGATAGAGGAAGATAATGGCACAATCCAATGTCAATTCATTGTTACTGACCAAAGCAGAGGAACAATTTATAAGCACTGTCCTAGGGCACAAATGCAGAGCCCATTCCTACCAGAGTAACCCTACAAGGATAATGATGGCACTCTGCCTGCTAATGATGCATCTCAGGACTCAACAGAACAACCAGTTTCTCTAGCAAATATTCCCTGATCGCCGTCCCCTACTGCTGCATTAAGGGTTCTTCCTATAAACAATTGTAAACTTAATCAAATTAGACCTGCAGCAACACTACTGGAGTGTTGTATTTACATTTTTATCTTGAACACTAGAAGGTAAGGTTCTAGCAAACAGAGACCATGATTATTTTATTTTAATGTCTCCAGACCTACTACTTAACATACCACAAGTGCTCAGTAAATAGTTGTTGAATAGAAATTAATTGAAAAATGTTTGTGTAGAGAGCACCTGGGAAGGCACATGGGCATTTCTTTAATTAATGCCAGCTGAATCCAGTGGCCATTGGCAAAGCCATGCCCTGGAAACATGCTTTGCCAAAAGGCAGGAGTGTTGTCAGCTTGATCTTCAGCCCAGGTGCCAGGGGGTGGGTTTTGTTATATAAATCCAGCCAAGCACCAGGAATGAATATTATCCAGGCCCACCCAAGAATGCACATAATCTCCTTTGTCTTGACTTTTAGTAAAACTTCCTGTTTTTTGCTATATAAAATAAACACACTGTATTGGCTCAGGGTCACTGTTCCTGTCCTTGTCCACATCAGAGGACAGTGGTCCTACACGGCACTAGCTTTTTCCTTCTATCTCTGTGTCTGTCTCTTTCTTTTCATTTTCTCAATCCCCAACCGCCCCAACTCAGGAACTTGATTGCTCTTTGGCTGCACTGGATGCAGAAAAGAGAGAAATATTTACAGGTATGACCACCACATCTGCCACATCTGCAATAGTAATGATTTGGAGATGGGAAAGAGAAGATTCCTTAAGAAGCACGGAGGCTTAATTGTTCTTTTAAAAAAAGAGAGACAGAGACCAAAAGCTTGAGGTGAAAATACCATGATATAGTCTCCTCAATGCTAGAATAAATGCTGGTATTATAACATCAGAAAACATCAGTGAGCCTGCCATCACTGACTAAATAACACCTCTGTAGACCAATGTAAAGAAACCTACATCATTTATCATAATGACAGTGTTTTACTGTCATAAATACTTAAACCAAAGAATCTGGTATAAGAAAAAAAATTAAATATATGCATATTTTATGTGTTAAACTTATTTAAAGCTTTCAAATGACTAGACTACTTATTCTCTTACTAGTATATTATTACAAAGTATTTAAATTGCTCTATTATTTGGAATAGAATAATTGATATCACTGAAACAAAATGTTTTTTTATATGTGAAGCACTTTCTCTGAAATAAAAGTTCATTACTTCTTTTGGAAAAATGGCTTTCCAAAGGGAAGTTCAAGTTTTTAAAGTTACTACAAAAATATTTCTGAGGACACAAAAACATGCATTTACTTCATCAACAGACATAAAAGGATTTCTTACATATACAACATTAATAAGGTTTTTATGAAAGTAATGGGCCTGTGAAAAAATTAAAAACTGAAATGTCTACATTTCAACTTTTCTGTCATTTATGGAAGATATAAAGCATTATTTTACTCCCTGCCTCTTTAAATTTAGTCTATTTTTATGAAACATTCTTAAATAACAGGGGGATATATGGGGTGAGGATTGAAATATGTATTTTAAATACATTTTATAGACAAAAGATGTGATCAAGGCTATTATAATCAGAAAATAAAGCAAATAGAACTGAGTATCACAATTGCACACAGAATAAAGCTTGATTAAATAGTCAGAAGGTTGCATATATAAAACACAAAATACAGTCTAATAGTCCGCATGCTTAGGTGGTTTCAACTTAGCTCTTAGATGCAACTTCATAAAATTCTAATGTAAATAAAATGTGTGTTAAGCTCTTTCCCCTAAGACAAAACTATTCAATACTCTTAAAGTCTCTTAATCACCAGACATTTACAATGCCAAAGAAAAAATTATTAATTTTTAAAATTACCCAGCAATTCCATTGCATCATCTTCATTATCAATATCTTCTTCAGTTACAGGTGGGGTGGGGCTGTGAATAGACTCAAAAGAATCTTGAGAGAGCATTGCTGCCAGCAGTTTCTTATGTTGCTGTTGCTGTTGCTTTAGTCCCTTAGTCTTGGGTTCCACCTTTAAGCTGAAGAAATATTTAAGTGTTAACTTTCAACGATGATGACATGATGCATTAGCTGTGGTAAGTGAATAAAATCTACAATCACATTTCATTCCATTATCTTGCCATGCAAATTTATGGACATTTTATGAAAATTTTCTCCAAGTATAATAAAAATACAGAGCTGTCTTCTTTTTTAGACATCCTTCGGTACCTCATTTCTCACGTTTTCATTTTAATAAAAATCAAGCTCACATTATTTTTTCATGGATTGTGCCTTTTGTGTTATATCTAAAAATTCACTGCCACACCTGAGGTCGGTCATATAGGTTATCTCCTGTTATCTTATAGAAGTTTTACAGTTTGACATTTCAGTCTATGATCCATTTAGAATTAAATTTTTTGAGGTCTCTGTCTAGATGTGATTCTTTCTTCTTTTTTTTTTTTTACATGTGGATGTCCAGTTATTCTAGAACCATTTGTAGAAAAAGCTATCTTTGCTCCATTGGGTTGCTTTGGCTCCTTTGTCAAAGATTAGTTTACTATATTTCTAGGCTATCTGGCCTCTCTTTTCTGTCCTATTCTCTAATCTTTTGCCAACATACACTGTCTTGATTATTGTAGATTTATAGTAAGTCTTAGAGTAAGATAATATCAGTTCTCTGATTTTGTTCTTCTCTTTCAATAATTGGTTCACCATTCTGGGTCTTTTGCCACTCTATACAAACTTTGGAATCAGTTAGTTGATATCCAAAAAATAACCAGTTGAAATTTTTATTGGGTATATATATATAAGTTTTAATCTATTTTTTCTCTGTTGTTCATTTTGGATAAATTCTATAGATCTATCCTCACAGATTGAAAAAATTTTAAACTCTGTCATTTCCAATCTGGATCCATTTAACAAATTTTTACGTTTTGTTTCAGTTACATGAATTTTACTTGGTTCTTTGTCAGTATTTATATTTGTTGATATTTTATGTTCTTATTTGTTTCAAGGGAACTTGTAATCACTTGTTGAAGCATTTTTATGATTTTTTAAGAAGCAGGATTAATTAGAATTCATGGGAAGAATTCAAAATAAAGCTCAAAGTTGTAAACTAGGATAGCTGAGGGTTTCAGTGACTCTGACATGATCAGAGCAAATTGTTGGAGTTGCCTGTTCATTGAATAAAGTCAATCACATATTAAAATCTAACATCTGATGTGAGAATGATGTCACTTTATCTTTGGACTCTATTTTAGGAAACATGTGTTTTTAAATTCTTTGCTAGGCAATTCCATCATTCGATTCATCTTAATGTTGGCATTAGTGGACTATCTTTTCTCATGTTAGGTGTGATTTTCCCGGTTCTTGGTATAATGTGATTTGCACAATCTGACTATTATTATTTTAAGAGTTCTAGGGCCTATTCATTTCTTTGATTTTAGAAGGCAGCCACCTGGCTTACTTTTGTAACTTGTGGTTCCAATGACAGGTTCATAGCTCTTGAAGTGCTATTTTAGTCTGCTTGGGCTGTCTGGTGTTGTTGTGGTTCCCAGTGTACCTGCTGGTGTTGCCTGAGAGTTTCTCCAGGATGTGCATCTGGTGCCTTTAGGTAGATAAAGGGAATGTCTGGCTGTTGGGACATAAAGGATTATTCCTGTGTCAAGCTTTATTGTGGAGGGATCCCTCTTACTTGTGTTTTTTTGTCAAGTAAAAGACACTTAACTGCTCCCTGCTTCAGTAGGGAAGAGGAGTGTCAGTCTGGCAGGAAAAACAGTATGCCCTCTGACCCTTTCTTGTGAGTGGGACCCTCAATCAATTCCCTGGACAGTGCAACCAGGCTCTGTCAGCGAGGCTGGAAAGACTCTTGTTTGATTAAGAGGAGAAATGAACTTATCGGGGCCACCATCTCCTTTTGCTAGTTTGGGGTTGGGAAATACCAGGCCTCGTTTGCCTTACGCTGTTGGTGAGGGATCATATGTTGCTAGCCACTATTGTTCCTCCAGTCATCAGATCCCTAGCCATTCCATCTTCCTCTTTACATTTCTCACAGCATAAAATTACTTTGGCTGCCTCTTGCCTTGTTTCCAAGGATTATAGTTGTATTTAAGAGGGAGGAGCTGAGAGAGTCTGTGCCATCTTTTCCAAAGCAGAGGTGGTAGATGACTTGTTAATTACAAAGAGCAAATGATATCTTCACAATGAAGAAACCTAGTGGATATGGCCTTAACCTTGCAAGTAAACAAACTCACTTTCAACAATAATGGGGTAAACTGACATTATGAATCTCAAAATATGGGAAAAAAAGATAAGTACTCAGTACTACTACCTGGGTAGAACTATTGCCAAAAATATTTAACTTGAATTTAATGATCAGGAAACAATCAAACATGTCCAGATTTGGAAACAATTGCCTGTCATCTACAAGGATATCAATGTTATAAAATAAAACAAAGGTTAGAGACTCTTCTAGATTATAGAGACTAAAGAGACTTGAAAACTTAACTCCACACATGATCCTTTATTAGATGGTGGATAAAAAATAAACAAACAAACAAATATCAAAATATAACAATCTATAAAAGACTTTACTAGAAAAATGAGAGAAAGTTAAATATAGACTCCATAATTTATGATATCATTGTTAAAAGTTTTGGTACATTAAATGTATTATAGTTGTATACAAGGATATCCTTATTCTCAGGAAATGAATGTTAAAGAATTAAGTAATTGACACATTAAAATATCTATAAATTATTTTCAGGTGGTTCAGGATAAAAAAATAAGTAGGACAAATAAATTAGAATTGACTGATCTATTTACCTTAGGTAACGCAAAGACAAAATATTAATTGGTGAATATATGTGTAGGGTATGATAAATATTGATATTACTATTGTTAAACTTTTGCAGTTTGATACTTTTCAAAGTGAAAACTTCAGGATAAATATAAGAGAAATTACAATGAAGGCATATTCTTATCAACAATAGTTATTTCAACTTTAAATTCCATCCCTAACTTAGGTTCCCCACTTAAACAGAAACTATCCAATCTAATGAAAGAGTAATATGCAAATCGACTGTATCTATGCTACATCCCCAAGTCATGCCCACCAGCCAATCAGGAACAAGTATGCAAATTAACCAACCAAGATGGCTGTGGCCAAGGAGAGAGCAGAAGGTTTGGATTTCCAGGGCAATGGAGGAAGCCAAGCTTTCCACCTGCCCAGGCCTACCTTGGCTCTGCTCCAGGCTACAAAGTTTCAATTATAGAAGATAAATAAATCCCAGATACCAGGGCCTCCACTTAGGCTGCCAGGGTGTGTGGCCCCTCACTCAGGCTGCCCCATCTCCTAAAGGAACCCCCACCCTGATCCAGGACACCCTTCAGGGCAAACCAGCCAGCCCCCACTCATGCACCTGGCCTCTATCCTATCTAATAAAAAAATAATATGCAGATTGAATGTCACTCCAACACACAAGATGGCTGTCCCCATGTGGTCAAAGATGACTGCCCCATGGAGATACAAGATGGCCACCACAAGATAGCCAGCAGGGGAGGGCAGTTGGGAGGGACCAGATCTGCAGGGAAGGGCAGTTCAGGAGGACCCAGGCCTGCAGGGGAGAGCAGTTGGTGGGGGAGGGGGGGACCAGGGCTGCAGGGGAGTGCAGTTGGGGGCAAACAGACTGGCAGGGGAGCAGTTAGGCATCAATCAGGCAGGCAGGGGAGTGGTTAGGGGGTGATCAGGCTTGCAAGCAGAAGTGGTTAGGGGCAATCAGGAAGGCAGGCAGGTGAGCAGTTGGGAGCCAGTAGTCCTAGATTATGATAGGCCTACTGGGATCGGGCCTAAACAGGCAGTGGGACATCCCTCAAGGAGTCCCAGATTGGAAAGGGTGCAGGCTGGGCTAAGGGACACACACTCCCATGCACAAATTTTGTGCACCAGGCCTCTAGTTGTTGTGATAACAAAAAAAGGCATACGTTTTAAAATATTTGTTTCTGTTTTAGTAACTATCAGTATAATTCAAATTCAATTAATAAGACTCAATTTTATACTTTAGTAGTAGAGATTAAACATTAAATATTCATTTGAAAATTGATGGAGGTTTATTTACCCAATTTCTTGTCATGGCATCCATCTTCTGAATAATTTCTCATGTGTCTTTTAAACTGAGAAATAATGTAAAAATTTAAAAAATCTTCCTTGACCAACTGTATGCATTGAGAAGGTCTTTTGAATAAGAAAGGCCTGTAGATTGTAGAAGTGAAAACTGCACCATGAGAGAGAACATGGAAGGAATGCAGGATCTTAATGCAAACAGGGAGCAGACAGATGGGGAAAGATGGGTTTGGGGTGTTTCTAAGAGCACGTAGGGTTCTGGACCCTTTCTTAACCAAACCTGGAACCTAAATTTTAATAACATTTTGATTCTTAGAACTTTTCCCTGAAGAAAAGCTGCACAGCAAAGTAGTAAAGACACAGAATTTGAAAGCAAGACAGCCTGGCTCTGCTACTTCATAGCTACCCACTCTGGGACTTAGTTTCCTTATTCCTAAAATGGGAATAATAATAATGTTTTCATGAGGAAGCACATAGAGCAGTCTCTAAAGTGGTAACCAATATCATTATATGTTCAAAGAACATAATGGGCAGCTTTCTAAATATTTACATGTTTCTTCTTGAGCATTTATATCTCATATAGAAAGTACAGCACAGAGAATATAGTCAATAATATTGGAATAACTATGTGGGTACTGCAAATATCAGGGGAATCACTTTATCTAACCACTATGTTGTACACCCAAAACTAATAGAAAATAGTATTGAATGTAAACTTTAATTAAAAAATAAAATGTAAGTTAGAAAAATTAACTTAAGGAAAAGGGAACCATAAGAGGCCTTAGGCCATATGAAAAACAAATAGCAGTTAATATTTCAGTGTGGTGTTAATATACTCTAGGAATCTATTTTGCTTTGCTTTAAAAGAGTTAACTTCTACACCAAGATCAGATGGAAAGGGAAATTTAAAGTGACTCTCCTGTCCCTATTTTGGTGTGCCTGCCTCTCCAGGTGAAGACTTCCACTTCCCTCTGGACAGTCTTCTTCTTGGTCCCACTCTTCCCCAGTATTTGACTTTGATCCATTTTGTTTCACACACAGTTTCTGAATACGGGTTAATAAATATTCTATTTGAGCCCATACGCTCTCGTTAGTGGCAAACTGAATGATTCCTCTCTTGACTTGTATCCTCAGCTTGTTTCAGTTCACCATCACAGCTTAGTAGGCAGAACCTAATCTGTACCTAGCATGTTACCCTTCTGCTAGTGCTCAACAGACATTTTTTTAAAATCACCTTTCCTTTTTAAACTTCATTTTTAAAACACACTAAATAAAATAAGAATTCATTTAAGTAAATGTATATGAGTCTTCCACCTTGAGAGAAATGAAAATCCAGGGCAATAGGAAGACTGGTCATGAAACAGAAGAAGGAAAACTATGAAGGTTGAAATGTGGAAGTTGAGGAACAAATGGCAGGTTGCAGATGTGTGACTCCTAATCATCAACCAACAATGGTCAAGACCATTTTATGAGGGTGGACACAATTGTTGTCATCAGTCTCATTAAAATACATGGTTTGGTCATAAAGATAGTGCTGGGCTGTGAGACCTAACCACTGAGTAAGTTCCAAATGATGACTGTTTAATGAGAATCCATGTATGAGTCTATGAGTCCATATTTTGAACATATAAAAATGATTCATCAACATCCTGATATAAATTCATGACTTAGTTACATATTTTTTGGCTTCAAATAGAAATTTGTAAGTCGTAAGGTATAATTTTTATGTTTTAGATCTTTTTAAGGCTTCTGTTCTTTGGTTGATAGATTTTTGATTAACATTCTTTATGCTTAAAATTTATATGTTAGAGAACTTTCCTAAATTAATAAGATTTAGTCTCTGCCATATGTATTACATCTATCATGTCTACACAGTCAAAATCTGACAATATATTAAGGTTCTTTGTTCTATTCATTTTCTTCCTTTTTATTATGGTTTAATTTCTATCATATTACTTATCACTACTTGAACTTATGGATGATATTTTTATATTCACTTGTTATTTCTTGTCTATTGCTGCCAATAAAGGGTACTTTAAGGGAAGGGGAACATTTCCAGCCTTTGTTTGTAGATATAGCAATGATGAGTTTTAATGAACAGGAAAACTTCTCAATGGGAAGAGATTTGGGCTTTTATTTTAATAATACTAGAGCCTGGTGCACGGGATTCATGCACTGATGGAGGGCCTGGCCTGCAGGGATCAGCCCAGTATGGGAGTGCTGCTTATCCCAGTAATCCAAGGGGCTGTGGACCTGCCCTCGGAGTGTCTGCTCCCTGGTCCGGCATCTACTGTGGAGCTGGAGCACTCACCTCTTCAGGGGACCCAGTTGGGGGTAGACTCTGGGACAATAGCACTGAGAGGTGGCAGAGTAGGCCTCAGCCATGAACCTGCTCCCAGCCTCTGGGGTCAGCTATGTGAGCCCAGAGGCAGTGCTGCGAGGCCTGTGGGTGCCCAGAGGAGGCAGCGGGGAGCATAGAGGAGTGAGAAGGCAATGATCACAACCCAGGTTCCTGCCTGTGGCCTGGAGTTCACAGCAGGAGCAGCGCTCAACCCGATCAAGTGGCATTCCCACTGTGGTAGCACTCTGACCACCAGAGGGAAACTCCTTCATTTAGCGTCTGCCCTATGGTGGTCAGTGTGCATCATAGCTACTGGCCAACCGGTTGTTCTGCTGTTCGGTCACTGGGCTTTTATTATATAGGATATATTTCTAAGTTGTAAGATTTTCTATGCATTTTATGGCCTATTTACCATCCAATAACAATGTTCACTTAGCAAATAAAGCCAATTCACCAGATCTCTATTATTTATTGATATTGTTCTTGTTTTAATAAGATGGCTCAACTTAGAAAAGCTTCATTAGGCTTTCAAGCCTTAGTGAGCCTATTTACAAATTCACATTACAATTCACCAAGTAATTTGGGGAACTCCATTACCCAGCTTTCACAAAGTCTAATTAAGATGGCTTAAAATAGAATTATATAGTTTTATTAAACTTAATTTTTGTTTATATCATTGTGTGATTATTTTTAATAATTTTAAATGTGCAATGAACATATATATTCCCCCCCTAAATGGCTAGACAAGCCATAACAACTAATGCCAATTGGTTGTATCTGACAATTGTGGAAAATTTTAATCATTCCCCAACATATTCCCCTTTCTTTTGTGATCCCTTTCTTTTATAGCACAGATGCTTTAATTTATTTCTTTAACTGTTTTAATTTAGAACCACTTGGACATCTATGAAAGATGTGGCATAAAAATGCAGGAAAATGTCCATGTGCACATACACACAACATTTTACATGTAATTTCAAGAGACTCAAAGATCTCTTGAGTCCATCCAGTGACCATATAGGGTTCATGGATTCTGTGTTAGTAGCTTCTGTTTTATTCTAGTAGTTTCTCCACATCTCTTTTGTAATTGCCTTAATTGAACAAGCATCTAATTCTTCAAGTAACAGTAATGCTTATTAAATTTGTTTACTCTTTTCATACAATGCTGTATTGCAGAACCTAAGGAAAAAGTTCATATAAGGAATATCATTAAAAAATAAAAAACTTCCAGGAGGAAATTGTAAGTTTCTACCCGTAAGACTCTTAAGGTTCACTATGCTTTTATTTAATCCAGTTTAATAAAAGAACAATATGCAAATTAACCATCTCTCTGCTACACCCACAAGCCACGCCCACAATCTAATCAGGAGCGAGTATGCAAATTAACCCTAACCAAGATGGCTGCGGCCATGGAGTGAGCAGGAGGGAGGCTTGGGTTTCCCTGGTGATGGAAGCCAAGCTTTTCACACACCCTGGCAGGCCCAGGCATTCACTAAAGGCTACAAAGTTTTAACTATAGAAGATAAATAAATCCCCACAAAAATGATGACATCCACAGAGCTGGATAGAGCAGGAGGCTAGGGTTGCCCCTGGTGATGGAGAAAGCCAAGCTTCTGTAGCCCTGGCCTGTTTTGGTCTCCAATTAAGGCTACAAAGTTTCAATTATAGAAGATAAATAAATCCCAACAGAAATGGCTGTTGCCATGGAGCAGGCAGAAGGCTTGGCACTACTCCAGGCTACAAAGTTTCAATTGTAGAAGATAAATAAATCCCAAATACCAGGGCCTCTGCTTGGGTCGCCAGGGGGTGTGGCCAGCCTGCAAACCACCACAGGCCCTTCGCCCAAGCAGCTCCATGTCCCAAGGGAACCCCACCCTGATCCAGGACACCCTTCCGGACAAACCAGCTGGCCCCCACCCATGCTCTAGGCCTCTATCCTATCTAATAAAAGAGTAATATGCAGATTGATCATCATTCTAACACACAAGATGGCTGCCCCCATGTGGTCAAAGATCCTGCCCCAATGTGGACACAAGATGGCCACTACAAGATGGCTAGCAAGGGAGGGAAGTTGGGAGGGACCAGGCCTGCAAGGGAGGGCAGTTGTGGGTGATCAGGCCAGCAGAAGAGGGCAGTTAGGGGCAAACAGGCTGGCAGGGGGAGCAGTTAGGCATCAATCAGGCTGGCAGGGGAGTGGTTAAGGGGTGATCAGGCTGGAAGGCAGAAGCAGTTAGGGGCAATCAGAAAGGCAGGCAGCGAGCAGTTAGGAGCCAGCAGTCCTGGGCAGTCAGACATCCCTCAAGGGGTCCTAGACTGGAGAGGGTACAGGCTGGGCTCAGGGACACCTGCCCCGTGCAGAAATTTTATGCATGAGCTTCTAGTCTAATAATGAAAGTCCAGCCTATTGTATTATTCTGAAGGAAAGGGAAAGTTGGGTATGTACCAAAGATGGAGTGTAGTCATAACAGACATTCAAATACGATTTGAGCGTTAAACAATAGAAAAGACCAAGGTAGGAAAAGGTAGGAAAATTAAAATGGACAACAAACAATCCTTCTTATAAATAAGCTTCATTTAGCACAAGTCTACTGGATGCCATCTATGTGCCTCCTTCACTCATATGACTGATGTCTACTGACAACAGCATGTGGGTCCCATTAGCAGAAAGGAAAATGGAGGGAGTCATCTTTGAAAATTAAGTCTTTTCTTTCCAGATCTAGAATATCATGTAGTCTGTGAATGTTCATGACTGTTAAGTTATAGTACAATTTCATAACTATTTATAGACAAAAGCTAACACTAAAGCTGCAAACTATAGTGTCATTTAAAAATTTCTTCTCAACCCCTTCTTATTCATCCAAATTAAATCTAATGCTATATGAGTGCCTGCTATAAATTCAGAAATCCTGTTATGTATTAGAAGATGGGAAAAATATTTCCCATCCACAGTTTATTGTTATTCTTTAAATCTAGTTCAGATATACATTAATTATTTCAGCTCTACAAGGGCATCTGAGCTGGACTTAAACACTTTCTTCATTTCATAGGTAATACTTCAACTCATAATTCAAAGCTAGAGAAAAATAAAACTGAAAACATTTTTACACAAATATTTGAGAGAGATATTTATGGATTGAATTTCTATGGGTAAGGGTTGAACTAGAATTGCAGGAAAGATTCCCTTTAATGATATTCAATAGAAAATAAGAGCTCATATATGCGAGGAAGAAAACAGAAACACTAACATTTGCAATAAATAGCTCCAATTATTATTATGACTAAATGAGAGCAAAATGAAAATTGACATTTCTCTATTTTATAGTTAAGAACTAAAGATCTAGCAATGAATAAAGATAAAGCAATATCAGGTTTTATAAGCTTGGTATTAAAAATAAAATTACCCTCATTGACAGGTGAAATTGATCTGGCATTTTACAAAAGAAGGTAAACGGATTTTTAAAAATGGTTTTATTCTCCTTATATAGGAAACTCAAAACTATTTAAATAATTTAAAAGTTATTTCTCATGGAAATGGAATCATTTTTTTCTATATGCCTAACGCACATTAATGAGTATTCTGAATTTCCTTCCCTCCAGCCAAGTGATAAGTCAAAGTGAAAAAAGCCTGGAAGCTATTGTATTATAGAAAATACAATTTTATCCTTGAGAAAGAAGAGTTATTGCTTGCTGCTAAATTTAACATAGGATATACAAAGTTACTGTAGCTATGCTATATGCAGAGGAAAAACTCTTCTATGGTGCTCAACTAGTAACACTCATGGAAAGTTTTAGCTCTAGCCACATTTCAAGTCATGGGTATTTATATCAATTTTCTCAACCTCGTGTATGCCATGCTATCACTCCAACTCTCTTATAGAAGTTTTCAGTTTTGTTTTGAGTTTTACTCATTGCAATTGCTATTTAAATATACTTTTTCTAGTAAATATGATCTGAACATTTCCCTTCTACCAGCATATTGAAACATAAGGCAAATCTCTCGACACCCATTGTGAACATCATAGGTCTGAATAAAATGAAATACAGACTTACAAACTTACAAATTATAAATGTATATGCAGTCATAGTTATCAACCCTGAACTTAAATGGTTTTCTCTAAGAGGTTTTTTTCTTTATATTCCATGTTAACACTGCTTTATATTGTCTATTATACATTTAATAGTTTTCTTATCCTTGATTGTATGTCTCTTGTACATCATAAGTTCTCCCTTTTAGATTCTTTTTCAAATTAAATGTATTGGTTAATACCACCATATGAGATTCAGGTATACAATTCCACAATACATCATCTGTATATTGCATTGTATGCTCACCACCCAAAGTCTTGTTTCCTTTATCACCAGACATTTGCCTGACTTTACACTCTTCATCCTCTCCTGATCCCCTTTCACTTCTGGTAACCACCACACTGTTGTCTGTGTCTATTTCTGTTCTATATTCCTTCGTCTTAGAGAGGTTTTTATGAACTTGACCACAAAGGAAAGGAAAGAAAAAGCAAAAATAAATGAATGGGACTAACTATATCAAACTAAGCAAAAATAAATGAATGGGACTAACTATATCAAACTAAAAAGCTTTTGCACAGCCAAAGAAGCCATCAGCAAAACAAAAAGGCAACCAGTTGAAAGGGAGAAGATATTTGCAAACTTACCTCCAATAAGGTTCTTCATTAAAGAACACATACAACTCAACAACAAAACAAACAATCCGATTATAAGAGGGACAGAGGACGTGAATCAACACTTTTCCCAAGAAGACATATAAATATATGAAAAGATGCTCAACTTCACTAGCTATACAGGAAATGCAAGTCAAAACCACAATGAGATACCACTTCACACCTCTTATAAAGGCCATTGTGAATTAATTAAGAAATAGCAAGTGTTGGAAAAGATATGGAGAAAAAGGAACCCTCACACACTGCTAGTGGTGATGTAAATTTGTACAGCTGCTATGGCAAACAGTATGCAGGTTCATTCAACAATTAAGAACAGAGCTAACATATAACCCAGCAATCCCTCTTCTGGGTATCTACCCCCAAATTTTAAAAACACTTATTCATAAAGATATATGTTCTTTTAATTCTTAACAGTCAGCCATTCCCTGCTCAATATTATAGAACATCTCAACTACAGTTTTTAATCTTTGAAATTATTTCTCTATTTGGTATTAGAGACAAAGAGATGGTAATTTTTTTAGATGTAAAGGAAAAAGAATAAAAATAAAAACCGAAATCTAAAAGCAATTCTAGTAGCACTCTAATTTTAAAAGAGAGATTAATTTTTGTCTTGTGTGGAGTCCAACACAATTTTCTAAATAAAATTGCTAAAAAGACTTATTTCAACAAAATCATGTACTTGGATTTATTTTCCCTTCACCTTGTAATGATTAATAATTTTCAGAATCTTGGATACCATCTCATCTTACCTTCCTGTGGGGCTAGAGCTGCTATCTTCACTTTCCCATTGTTCATTTTTACTTCTTGGAATTGGGGGCTGTAGCATTTCGGCTGCTAATGGATCAGCATCATTCTCTTCTCGACCAATCCATTCTCCAATTACACGCGGTCTTAGAAGAGAAGAAGTAAATGCCACTGTTTCCTGAAGAGGAAAAAAGAACGTGCTGCCTTAATTTACTCTTTTCAATAGGACAAGGAAATAATTTTATCTAGAATTTCAACTGCTTCCTCAAATCAAAATGTTATTTTTCCTTTTTGAATTAACTTAAAACTTCAGTTCTTTCCATCTCTACTAGATGACCTTTACTCTATGTGATTTGTGCTCATTCCAGAAGGTCACAAAGAACTTCAGGAAAGAATGCAAACTCTGTGACAGCCAGGAACACTCATGCAGAACTTCTAAACTATAAAATTCTAAGATAATAAGTCATCTTGTTTTACTTTGTTACAGCAGCATAGAAAACCAAGATAGTGACTAAGCAGAAAGAAATTTTTAGAATTCACAGGTGTTTTTTTAAAGGCTTTAAAATAGTATCAGTCTTGTTTTATCTTTTCATTTTTAGAATTAACAACTTATCTTTTATAGAATTCATAAACTACTTTTAAAGATCACAGAATAAATAATTTCAATGAAATGATGACCTAATTAGAGTGACAGTAACAGGCCAGTATTTTATAAAAATATATCTTTAGTGAACCCCCAAAATATTAATGGGAGATTAAAAGGAAATATATATATTTATTTTTATTATAGTAAAGACAAGATGTCATCTCAACACAAATTGTAAACCTTTCTGTTTGACTGATCTTTAAAAATTGATCTTTATTCTGGAAAGTTTTATAGATGTCCCCTTTTTCTGTTTGATTGATTTTTTAGTACCTGCCTGAGATACACTTTTTCTTACTGAGCAAAATGCAAAACTGAGTTTTGTGGTCACCAGAGGGCACTCTGGGGCAGGCTGTCCCTCTCCTCCAAGATCAGTTCCAGGAAGGCAAAGACTATAGGCTGTGTTTCTTTTTTGTATTATCTGACACTCCTGAAAATCAAGTGTGAGTGGGAACAAGTTCCTATAAGGAATTGTTCCTATAACTCTGAATCAAAACTTTATGAGCAACTACTCATATAAACAATATTTATTTAACAGACAACTCAGAATAAACAATACAAAAGCAAACTCTTTTTTGTTGTTGTTGCTAATCCTCACCTGAGGATATATTTCCATTATTTTTAGAGAGAGTGGAAGGAAGGGGGAGAAACAAAGAGACAAAAACATGGATATGAGAGAGCCACATCGACTGATTGCCTTCTGCATGAGCCCTGACAGGGCCGGGAATCAAGCTGGTAACCCAGGTACATGCCCTTGATTGGAAGTAAACCCAGGACTCTTCAGTCCATGGGCCAATGCTCTATCCACTGAGCAAACTGAGTAGGGCTAGGAAAGAGAACTTTTGATGCTATCCCAACCTGTCAAATTTGCTCTCTCCCCAGTTTTTCTAATTTTGGTAAATGGCACCACAGTTCATTTAATTTCTCCTCCTCCAAACTTAAGAATCATCACTGTCTGATCTCTTCTACTACTCATCAGGTCCAATCCATAGCAAGCTCCAGTGATACTACTGCTAAAATATATTCCTAATCTTATTACTTCTCACAACTAGCACCAGTGCAAGGCATCATCATATACTTCTGGCATCTTAAAATTACTTTTAAAATATACTTAGTAAGCCCTAGTTGGCTAGGCTCAGTGGATAGAGCATCAGTTGCAGACTGAAAGGTCCCTGGTTTGATTCCAGTCAAGGGCACATGCCTGGGTTGCTGGTTCAATTCCCAGTAGGGGGCGTGCAGGAGGCAGCTGATCAATGATTCTCTGTCATCATTGATGTTTCTACCTCTCTCTCCCTCTCCCTTCCTCTCTGTAATCAATAAAAATATATTTTTAAATAATTAGTCAGGTTTACAAAGAGCAGCTATAGAAAAGAACAAGTTTCTTCCATATCTTCATCTTCATCATCAATGCAAGCATAATATTAATATTATTAGTTTTCATTTTTTAATATAGTTATTCATGATTACAGTGGTTCAGTTTTCTCTAGTCAAATTTGAAAATCCTTAACTCAAAAGAATAGGTGATATTACATATTTCATATAATAACTTTCATTTAAAAATCTAAGCATATAACTTTGAAAAACATTTTTTAAATATTAGCACCATACATTATATTTGAACATTTAATGTTCAGTGGATTAAAACCTAAATTCTATATGTTCTTTTCATTAGATGTATAGTTCAACTTACCTTATCGAGTTCATCTGAAATTGCAATACCTGGGATTCAAAAGAGATTTATAAGAATGTTTTAGAAGCAATCTTTAATAAGCTAATGTCAAAGACAGAAGTTCTACTTGTAAAACTAGTGTATTTTCCATTCTATCCTTTCTTTTTATTAGTGATTCAAAATAGTGTGATACATCCTTTCTACTCATGAAAACAAATTAGGAATTCAATTCAACTAAGACAGCATGAACTGCTCAAAAATGCAAATGCTGCAACAAAAACAAGACAAGTACCACACTGGTTTTTAGATGCAGACCTAATGTGCATATAATTGTGAGGATGCAGTCTTTATGTTATAATGATTATAAAATATAACTTAGCTCATTATAATTTTGTTCCTGCTTATAAACTGATTTAGGCTCCTAGAGTGATTAAATAATAAGGCAGAATGGTAATTGGAGATAATTTACTTTAATCCCCTTTTTTACCGATGAGGACACAGACTAGAGAGCTCCAGGAATTTGTCCCAGTCTCTTAGATTGACAGCTTGTTAAGCCAAAGGATAAATGATTCTTTCTCACAATTACCCTTCTTACCATTCACAGATTCCTCACTGTACATCTTATTTCTGTCTTTACCTTTCCTCCAAAATTGTTTTAAATCAGCAATGAAAAGAGCTTAGTCCTTAATTTATTTGTCATCAATGCCCTGTCATTAAGTGCTGTTACCTCCCTCTCTTTTCTATTCTCCTGCTTTGTCTCCACCACAGGAATCCTCTTCATTGGAGTACTTTCCTGAAATGTCAATGGTTCTTTGCTGAGCTGTCTTTCTTTTTGGTTGATATACTTTCCTGGGTTATCTAACCCGTACCACTGACACTGTTATTGCTCTATATGGTGATGACAAACAAATCTCTATCTACAGCACAGACTTTCTTCCTGAGCTATTTGTTGAAGTCCTAAGTGCATTTCAGTCTCAAAGTGTCAGGCTAATGACATCACCTTCCCTACATAGCACATCCCCCTATTTGTGAATGATGCTGTGCCTAGAGCTGAACACAGGCCCTGGGACCAGGCATTGGAGCTGGTATGGCCACGTGGGGGTACTTTACCCATTCTTAGAGCCTCTCCACTCCAATACCTTATATACCCATTACACACAAAGCAGAAAAATATTGCCCTACTATAACTCAGGAAATGGCACCATTCTTCTCCTTGTAGATAAAACTAGAAAAACAGGTGAATCTGAGACTCATTCATCATAGCAATATTACATATAATTCTTTTTTTTTTTGTAAAAGTTATTGGTAACTAGGATTTGTATGTGTTACTGCACTAAAAAAAATGTCTAGCTACTGCTTTGTGAGTTTGGGGTGACCTAAGCTTAACAAGTATTCAAGGACATGCTATATTAATTAGCTCCTTCAAAAAATTCAAGAAAGGCTTCAGGAAGGAGTAGCATTGCAGCTGGCCAGTATCTGAATTGAGTGTGTGGTGGAAGACTCTGAAACATAATGGATTCGCAGTGGGAAGGATATGTAAGATCAATAAGTGATCCCAAAGCTTTCTGAACAATTATAAATATTTACAAAGGCCTAACATAAGTACCCATTGATGAATATTAGGGTTTAAAAATATATGTAATATATTAAGTGGTCACTTGGAATAACTCAGATTTCAAGATGATGTATGTATAGAACACCAAATGGTGTATGTCACAGTCTACAATATATTTAAAATAATTATTCCAGTTTATAAAAACTAAGTTAATATTTTAAGTACTTATATTTACATTTAATACAACAAAAATGTTCCTTTCCCATATGAATTCAATATTAAAACTGAATATATGGTGTAAAAATAAATATTTAAAAAACAATCCACTTTAAAAAGAGAGAGAGTAGATATATAAAACAAAATTTCTTTCTCACCCAAAGCCATAAAACTTAGATACCTGGAATTATATAACCCATGATTTCATTAACTGAGATTTTTGAAACACACTTGATTTTTTAAAAAAAACTTTTTGCATTAATGCCCTTGGTCTTGCAAAAAAGAGTTTTCTCATTAAATTTTTAGAAATTTATCAGTTGATCTTTAAGTTTCTTTTACATCTCAGTTTATAAATCCATTACTAATAAATATAATAATAGTAATTCACCTATCTAGACTGTAGCCAAGAACTAAGAAGTAAGTCAAAAGACTTTTGAATAGCCAAAATCTACATGTGACATAAAACTTGTCCATCATTTATGACCTAGCTCCTTGGATCCTCTATCCACTGTCCATCACTCTCAACTTTAGTCACTCTCAGATGCTGTCTTGAAGAACCAAGAAATGTTACCAATGAAAAATGGAGATGAAGGGAAATGTTGCTATGAAGATATATTAACAATACTGAGAAGTAATTGGTCCCACAATAATATTCAAACTAGATAAATTGGAAACTTGCCTTGGGGAAAAAATTATGCTTCTAATTATTCCAAGTGTTTGGTCAGACATATTTTGTTGAGATACCTATTATTGTATTTTTTAACATTTATATATTTTTATTATTTTGCCTAATAAATTATCTAAATAAGTCTCTATTCTATTGCATACAGTTCTTTCTGCTCCCAGTTGACAATATCAATTACCCAGGGCATTTTTCATATTTTTTGTAATTTTACTTTTAATCAAAGCTTAAACAAACTAAAAACAGTTGAAAGAATTTTAAAGAATTGATTCTTTAAAGCATGAAGCTCCAATGGGAACCATTTAGAATGTGTAGCCAAGATATGTCTCCTGGTGCCTAGCACAACATTCACAGCTATTCATTCTTAAAAGCTATCATATTTTAAGGTAATATTTTTAAACTATGTAGGAATGCCGGAGCAGCAGTGAACTGAAAATTCTAAAAGAAAATATAATGAGTCATTTGCTGCAATATGCTGTAAGGGAGAAAGGCCACTGCACCACTGGCTCACTCCACGAGCTATTTCCTGAGTGAGAAAGTATTGTATTGTATGAAGCCACATATTTTGGCCACGAAACTCCCTTAACATAAGGTTATGGCAAGCTAGCCAGACACAGCTCAGTAAAGGTAGGAATTGCACCTGTTTTTCCTGACCTGGGGCAGGAACAATATAGATCATGTTAACTGAATAAACCAATGATCTGGGCATTGTCATTGTGAGTGTGAACTAGGGACTGAAGATGAGAATCATAACCAAAACATACTTCAGATGGGAAATGAGCAAGATTTGGTAAGAATTAACTTTTGAATACGTAAGGAGGCGAGAGAAGAGTGTAGAGGGACTCCAGTTTAGGTAAATTGGTAAGCAACAATGCTACCATCTGAGACAGCACACAGAAGAATGGTCACAAGTGAAGAAGGAGATAGGATCTACTCTGATATACTGAATTTAGCATGGCAGTGAGCTATCCAAGTAGAGATATGTTTTAGGCATTTTGTTTCAAAAGCATATACAGACTAATGTTGCCAATAGCTTCTGCAATTTTAAGCAAAACAACATACAATAAAACCAACTTACCATAGGCTAATTGATATAAAAAAACATTTCTATAGCATTTCCTCAGAGCCTGCACATATTAATATAAGCCTTTGACATATTAATATGATAAGGTTCTTTTCATGCATATAGTATAGCAGTAAACTGAAAACTCTATCATTATTTGATCCAAAAGTAAATCATCAGTGGCAGAACAAAACCTCTAACCTAGGCACTTGGATTATAAATCATTGCTTTTACACAAAGTACATCACATGGCACTATGCTAGGCTCTGAAAATATTCTAAGAAGAATCTAGCCAAGTTACCAACCTTAAATGTAGAGACATTAAAATCCCATGAAAGCAATGGGAATAAGTGTTAAGATGACACAAAACAAAGAGGTTCTAAAGAGAAGAATGTAGTAAGGTATCATTAGGTGAACACTTGACCTTGGTAACAGAGATTGTAGAGATAGATGGTGAAATAACCATGAGGGGTCTATAGCTACTCCTACTCTGTATAACCAGTCTTCCCATGGGTCTGTGTAATAGGCAAGATCAATCTCACTTTCAATCCTGGCCCTTAGAGCTCCTCAAACTCTCAAGGATTTTAATGAGGATGTTGGAAATGGGCTACCAGCAATATTAATGAATGCTTCTACTTTAATATTGGTTAGGAATTTCAATTAGGATTAAATAGCTGAACTTACTTCGAGAGAGCTTCTCAAGGGCCTTTCCCAGCTTCTTGCTCTCTTGAAGGATGTGGTTCAATTCATCAAAATCACGGCTTTCTGGTTTATTGCGCCAGTTCCACTTAGGATGATCTACTGACCTTGACACTATGTTTAAAAAAAATGATTACTTCATAAGCATGCTGCATAGTAATAAAAACTTACTCTTCGTCATTATGTGAAAGACTGTATTAAAATGTTTATCTTGGAAATGGTTTTCTTGTGAGCAAGCAGTGGGAAGTTATAAAGCTGGGTTTAAAGAAATGTTTTAAATGAACAAGTAAAGGGAAGTGTGATGCTATTTATAGAAAAAGAAAGAAAAATCAGGTACTGATTTAAAACTAACCATTTCTAGAATTTAAGGAAAACATAAAAGTAAAGTAGATTTTATGTTTTATCAGCTTAAAAATAATCACTAACTTCTTTAACATCAACTAGTAAATATTTCTAAGACATTCTTGCTGTCTTCTAGTAAAACAGAGATGACAGTAATTACCTTCATTTCCCTTCAAATTCCAAATTCCCACTAAAATGTTTAGAGTAACAATAAACGGGCAGTCAGACATTTCATTTTTATTTTTTTGGACAAAGAATTAGTTAAGCAAAAAGAGAAGCCACTATTAATATGATGGCAAGAAATAGCATCATAGTTTATTGGAAGATGCAAAATGAATTGATGAGTAGTAAACAAATTTAGCAAGCTAGAGAATACCAAAACCTAGTCCCTGAAGAGAGAGATGATCCCCAAAAGTGATCATTTCAGACCTTTTAAACATTAAAATACTATCAAATAGGACCAATGACTAAGTAATAAGAATATAATAACTTTCTTCTTCTGACTGGAAGAATTCATTGAATATCACTAAATTTTACAACAATAGAAATAAAGAAAAGATCTTGAAAGCTTTCAGAGACAAAAATAGCAAATCATATTGTCATCAGACTTCTCAATACCAACACTTCTCCTCAGAAGTTGGGGGAGAAAGTCTTTCAAAATTTCAACTAAAGATTACTTCCAACTTAGAATTTTCTACCCAACTCAAGGATCAATCAAGATACTTGTAAAGACTCAAAATTTATCTTGCAAGCATTTTTTCCCCCCAGAAAGCTCCTAGTGGAGATGCACCACCAAAATATGAAATGGAAAGACTTGGGACTCAGGCAATAGTTGCTCCTCCATAAGGAAAAGGAAGAGGGATCCCCCAGGATGACAGTGAAGAACAATCCTGAGAGATAGCTGAAAGAGTGACTTGAGACCCAGGAGCCAAAACTGGAGCAATAGGACAGCTAGCTACAGGGGAAATGGATGTAACACTTTTCTAATGAAATCCTATCTAATAAAAAAGTAATATGAAAATTAACCATCACTCCAACACACAAGATGGCTGCCACAAGATGGCTAGCAGGGGAGGGCAGTTGGGAAGGACCAGGTCTGCAAGGGAAGGTAGTTGGGGGTGATCAAGACTGCAGGGGAGGGTATTTAGAGGCGACCAGGCCAGCAGAAGAGAGAAGTTGGGGGTAACTAGGCCTGCAGGGAAGGACAGTTGTGGGGGGGGGGACCCAGGCTAGGAGGCAGAAGAGGTTAGGGGCAATCAGAAAGGCAGGCAGGCAAGCACTTTGGGAGCCAGCCGTCCTGGATTGTGAGAGGGATGTCTGACTGCCCGTTTAGACCCAATACTGCTGGGATTGGGCCTAAACGGGCAGTAGGACATCCCTCGAGGGGTCCCATGGGAGAGGATGCAGGCTGGGCTGAGGGACACCCCCTACTCCGTGCATAAATTTTGTGCACCGGCCCTCTAGTAATGTATAAAATAAGACCAAAATTAAGATCACTTGATGTATTTGATCATCATATTGAGAATGTTTAATAGTTTAACACAGGATTTGGTAAAGTATTAGTTATGGATACATAGGGAAAAAAAACAGAAAAAAGTCAATTACTAACTGTAATTAAAAGTCAACTAATAAATTAACAATTGGCCATCTCAAGGCTGTACTGTGAAAAATGCAAATTAATGTAGGCTTACTTATTCCAAAGCAGAGTATATATTCACCTAACATTTGAAATATCTGCATGATTGTAGGGGGATGCTGAGATGGGGCCAGAGTATAAAGCACAAAGTAGGTCAAAAGATGATGCCTCAAATGTAAAAAGTAAAAGAGAACAAATAAGTACCTTTAATATGTTTAAATATTTAGACCTGTGTACCAAAAGCAACATCTAAAAGAGTTAAAAGTGGTTCCACATTAGAAGAATACAAGAAGAACACTGTTCCCTTGTAGTATCTACTACTTTACTTTTTAAACCATATATATTTTTGTTTTGATGAAAATAAATAAAATAAATTTTATATATTTATATGGCAAGGTTATAGGAAAGACAGGCTGTTAAAATATTTTTCTTGCTACCTATTTGAAAGGTAATCTGACAATATCAATTATAATAAAGTATAATGACCCTCTGGCCCAGCAATTTAATGTTTGGTTAATGATAATAAGGAAATAAAAATGTCTATAATAATGTATAAATTACAAGGTTGTTTATCTTATCAGAAATTGAAATATATTAATTTGTTTATTCAAAGTTTGTGGTGGAAAAATTCTGGAAATCATTTAATGTCCCATAGTGGAAAAAATAAATTAAGGTACATTCACACTATAATACCATCTGTACTTACTAAAAAGTTTATCTTCAATCCCAGCTTATTAGCATGGAGATATGTCCACAATGCACTTTAAAATAATAAAATCAAGTTACTTAATGTTTATAGTTTAAAGCCAGTTTTATGAAGCAAGTCAACTCATATATATTTTGTGTTAGTTTATACAAAGAAAAGGATGTATTCTTTATACCTATGTTTCTCTCAATATATATTTCTTATTACTATGACAGCAGTTTCTTTAATATTTTTTGCAATGCTGGTTTGGGGGTAATAGCCGTTTTGTTTGTTTGTTTGTTTGTTTGTTTGGGAAGGTCTTTATTTAAAAAGCAAAGGATGTAAAAATGCAACCTATTTCAAAGGCTGTAAAAAGATACAAACTATTTCTGAGGGAGTAGAATTTGAGTGGACTGAAGAAAGAAAAACTATCTACATGTCTTATCTTTTAATTGTCAAAATAGGCAAATATTACTCTGTAATTTAAGTACATCTAAAATATAAAAAAGTAGAATGCAAGTGCTTCCTCTGTGTTCTTTTCTGAAGGGATTCTGGGAGAGAGATATCAGCTAACATCAACACACTGGAGATCAAACACTGGAGAGTGGACAGAGTGAGTGTGATAAATGGTTCTAGAAAAGACTTCCAAGCACACTTCTATTACTCCAGAGGATCTCTGGAACAAGCCCAGGCACAGGGGCGAGGAACTCAGAAAAGGAACCAGATAAAACTGTATTTGTACCATATCCTTCAAAAGACCCTTTGGCACTTTTGTTAACTTCACTGAACAATTTCTCTAATTCTCGAATCTATATCATTGCATTATCTAATTTTCCTGCAAATTAACATATGCTATCAAGAGTTCTTACTCCTTTTAATTTACAAAATAAGAAAATAGTGTTAGTTTGTTTTTAAAATCAGTCCCAATTAATATTCCCCAACAACCACCAGACATGACCAGCTCCCAAAGCTTCCCAGCCTTTACAGACCTACCAACTGACTGCACTGACATGGCAAGACCAGAAGAAGAAAAAGCGCCCAGTCAATCCACTGAGCCATGAGGAACTATAAACTGTTTTTTAAGCCACTGAGTTTTAGGGAGGATATATGATGCAACAGAGAACTGATACAACTCTCAAAGACTTTCTTCAGCAACTTTCAAGAGGAACTAAAAATAACGTTTTAAATATGTTGTAGCTTGTGATGATCTGATATATACATGCACATATATCCAATTTATCAAGGAAACCAAATCTAGAACAACCAAGGCCACTGTATAAAAATGGTCAAGTCAACTATGCTGGAGATTTCTAAAGATGGTTCAATAAATAATGGAAGGACACAATCTCCAGATAAGGGCATCTCTTAAAGGTTTCCGATGGATTAAAATCTTACTTATTTATACTTAATCTTACAACTGAGAACTACAATTTAAATACATTTTAACAAATATTCTCTGAAGAAATGGAAAACAGCAGAATAGAATCAACAACATAAGATGACACATATGCGGTGATAGAACCTAAGAGAAGGCACGTCTGCGACTTCACTGGGGCAAAGCCAGCTCCATCGACAGTACCCTGCAGATGGCATCCTCCATTGGCCCAGAGGAGCTCGCTACTTCATACAGCAGCCTACTGTATACTCAGCAGAGCTAATTTTGAGCAATTCTTTATTATACTAATTAAATCCTGACTCACTGTGTGACCTCCACCAAAAGTTTCTATCTATGGGTTAAACAAAAATGTAATGTTTCCTCCAAATGACTTTATCAGTAAAACTGCTAATATCTGATAATAATATTTTTATGTCTAGGATGATAAAGGATCTAGTTTTTTTTTCCCCTTTTTAATCTAGCCTGATAATCTTTGCTTTTTGATTGAGATGTTCAGTTTCTTTATACTTGCTGTAATTATTGACATGTTTTACTTAAACCTAACATCTTGGTATCTGATTTCTATTTTTCCAATCATTTCTTTATTTCTCTGTTCCTCTTTTCCTGCCTTTGTTTAGGGAGGATAAATTATATTTTCTTTTTGTATCCCGTTTTAACTCACCTACTGACTTTTTATTTATGTCATCTTATGCTTTGTAGTGTTTCCTTACACATTACAATATGCACCTTAAACCTATCCCAGTGTAAGTTTAAAACATTCTGTTACTTCAGGAACAATTTAATATATTGTATTTTGATTACATTTTTTCCAATTAATTCTGACCCTGTATTCTTATTTTCACATATATAATCTCTACATATACTATAAAAGTTCACTTTGTTATTAATTTGGCTTTAAAAAGCTGAAGGTTGGGTAGAATCAGAACTTGGGAGTAGGGCACCTAAACAGAAGGAGCTATCATCCATCAGATGCCAGAACACCAGCAACAGTCTGTAACTTCGCAGCATCCTGTTAGGAGCACAGGCTCTTCAGAAAGAGCAGCCTTTCAGCATTCTTCCCTAAGGTTGATGGGATCCAGTACTGACCCTTTAAAATTAGTAAGCCTCTAAAGTTATAGACTTATCATTGAGGGGTAGGGTGGGTGTGGGAGGGTAAAGAAGAAAATGAGAGAGAGAGGAAAAGAGAGGGGGGAGAGAGAGAGAGAGAGAATGAAACAGAAGTAAATATAAGGGCTTCAGAAATAAATAATAAGTAGGACTTTAGGGAAATAATCGGTGAAGGACTTCATAAAATTTTGTTAAATGTTTTGAATACAAATCTTATTTGATCCTCCTCTAATAGACTTAATTTGCTTTTATGTACTTTTTAAAATGTAGGGTGAGTGTTACTTTGAATGTAATACAATGCTGCAACTGGCCATGAGAGGTAAGGGACCCATTGTAGGCAAAATATATTCTTAAAAGAGTATGCTCCAAAAGCGAAGGGCTGGGGGGAGGGGAGGCAAAGCGGGGAGGAAATAGGGGCATCTGTAATACTGTCAACAATGAAAAATACATTTAAGAAAAGAATATGAATAAGTTACTAAACAGAAATAAAGCTCAATGTTAATGTTGAAATAAATACAAAATTCATTATGATTAATAGCCAGAATGTCAGATAAAACATTTGGCTTCAATTCTTACCTTTTCTTCATTTTGTTAATATCACAGACTTACATATAATTAAGTAATTTTTTGAATAACAAACTTCCTTACATGATTTGGATTCTGGTGATGGTGGAGAAATATTAGAGACAGCAAGGTCACTTTTTGACTTTTTGGGCTTCTTTGCATTTAATTGCCAAGGCTTATCATAGCTTCTCACATCCCTTCTTGTTCCTTTATGTTCTGTTCAAACAAACAAACAACCAAACACATATGTAAATACATGCACACTAATGTGATTTCAAGATACATAAAAAACTAAATTCATGAAGTTATTAGGTACACTTGGCAAAAACAAATTACCTTATATAAAAAATAATGCATAGTTCAGCCAGTGTGGTTCAGTGGTTGAGTGTCAACTTATACCAGGAAGATCACTATTCAATTACTGGTCAGGGCACATGCCCGGTTTGCGAGCTTGATCCCAAGTGGGAGCCATGCAGGAGGCAGCCAATCAATGATTCTCTCTCATCACTGATGTTTTTATCTCTTTCTCCCTCTCCTTTCCTCTCTGAAATCAATAAAAATACAAAATAAGATAATGCAAATATCCAAAAGCATTTCTTGCTTAATTTCCCCTGTACATTTTAATTATCAATTTGATATGAATCAGTGTGTATAGTAATATAATAAAGATTATTTTAAACTGTGAAATTATTTGAAAGGCATGGGTTACCATCCTATCTAATAAAAGAGTAATATGCAAATTGACCATACCTCTGCTACACCCACAAGCCATGCCCACCACCCAATCAGAGTGAGTATGCAAATTAACCCAACCAAGATGGCTATACCACAGAGAGAGCAGGAGGGAGGCTTGGGTTGCCCCTGTTGATGGAGGAAGCCAGCTTTCCATGCCTCTGGTTAAGGCAACAAAGTTTCTATGGCTGTGTCAGCAGAAGGCTTGGCTCCACTCCAGGCTACAAAGTTTCAATTGTAGAAGATAAATAAATCCCAGATACCAGAGCCTCTGCTTGGGTTGCCAGGGGGTGTGTGGCTGGCCTGCAAACCATCACCGGCACCTTGCCCAGGCCACCCACATCCCAAGGGAGCCCCCACCCTGATCCAGGACACCCTTCAGGGCAAACCAGCTGGTCCCCACCCAAGCACCAGGCCTCTATTCTATCTAATAAAAGAGTAATATGCAGATTGACCATCAATCCAACACACAAGATGACTGCCCCCATGTGGACATAAGATCCTGCCCCCACGTGAACACAAGATGGCCACCACAAGATAGTCACCAGGGGAGGGCAGTTGGCAAGGACCAGGCCTGAAACGGAGGGCAGTTGTGGGCAATCAGGCCAGCAGGGGAGGGGAGTTGGGAGAAACCAGGCCTGCAAGGGAGGTCAGTTGGGAGTGCTCAAGTCTGCAGGGGAGGGCAGTTAGAGGTGACCTGGCCAGCAGAGGAGGGAAGTTGGAGGTGACTGGGCCTGCAGGGAAGGGCAGTTGGGGGGAACCCAGGACTGAAGGGGAGGGCAATTAGGGATGACCAGTCCTGTAGGGAGGGCAGTTAGGGGTGACCAGGCCCACAGGGTAGGGCAGTTAGGGGTAAACAGGCTGGCAGGGGAACAGTTAGGCATCAATCAGGATGGCAGGGGAGTAGTTAGGGAGTGATCAGGCTGGCAGGCAGAAGCTGTTAGGGGCAATCAGAAAGGCGGGCAAGTGAGCAGTTGGGAACCAGCAGTCCTGGATTGTGAGAGGGATATCCGACTGCCCGTTTAGGCCCGATTCTACCTGTATTGGGCCTAAATGGGCAGTTAGACATCCCTCAAGGGGTCCCAGATTGGAGAAGGAGCAGGCTGGGCTGAAGGACAACCCCCCTCTGTGCACGAATTTCATGCACTGGGCCTCTAGATACTTAAAATAACAGTCTTTATGCTGCCATGGAAGAAAACATTGTATTCTGTTGAAAATAAAACAACTAAATATTTAAGTAAATTTTACTGATGTTAGTTTACCCATTATTTACTATGACACATAAAACTGACATTCACCTAAGTTTCTTCCACAGCATCACTTATTTTCCCACTTGTTTCTTCAAAAAAGATTAATTCAACAAACTTTGCTAAAGTTATAGTTCCCCTTCAAAGGTGATCAATGTCATACCAAATCCCAAGTGATCTTTTCAAGAGTTCATCCCTCTTGACTTCTTCACCAAAGAATTTCATCTTTTTAGACAGACGTATCTTTGCAGAATGTTTTCTTCTATTCTCAGAGCATTACGAACTTCTCATCCCATTAACCTGACTACTCCTTCTCTGTCTCATTCATTGCTTCCTCACCTTCCTCTTTCATCTAGATGGCATTCTTTAGAGTTTCCCTCTGTGTTCTTGTTTACAATTACAAGTTTTCACCTCAGCATCATTAACAAATCACACATCTCTATCTAGCCACCTTCTCATAAGCACTAAATAAACAGCATGTGGATTTCTCAAATGTTCATGTTAAGATTGTACTTAACTAGGTGTTATTCGATTTTTCTACCTCCAACATCCCATTAAATACCAAAAGCGGTATAAATATTCTAAAACACTAGGAACTGAAATATTGGCCTGTGGACTGCCAGAAGCTAGGTGGTATTTCTATTGGTAGGATTAAGGCAAAATATAGGCAAATCAGAAAGATGTTGGGGGGTTTCAAGACATCCACAATGTTTGCCCCTATCTCAGAGTTATCTCCTTATGTTGTTTCATAATCTCTCAGAATTTTCCTTTCTACATGCATCCTAGCACCATAATTTATTCTAATGCAATATGGGTAAAGGAATAAAGAATCCTGTTTGTAAAATATAGCAGCTCAAGATACAAAGAAAAGCTAAAAGGAACCAGAGAGAAATGATACATTGTATTTTGTGTCCTTTTAAATTATCCATGACTGGCAAGAAAAAACAAGTCTACATTAATTTAAATGATCCAGTAATAATATTGTTCTTTTTAGTTGTTTGAAAAGAGATGAGGCATATGGTCACTAGGCAGTTTAGCTGAGACCCACAGGATTATACTAATACTGGAAATGTTAGTAGTGGCTTTGATTGCTTTCACCTGTTTCTCTAAAATCCTTCTCTTTAGAAGGATTCAAAAAATGCCAAGCTATACAGTGAGAGGACAAATTAGAGTCCACCTATTGACAAAAATAGAACATTCATCATTTAAATTTGAATTAAAATATGATTTTAAGAAAAACATTCACTATGCAAAACAAGAATACAACACTCAAGATACAGAGGAAACTGATGGTTTTACAAAAGATTTATTATTGAAAATGGTTCAAATTTTACACTGTGGCTAACTTGCCAATAAAAATACAATGGATTCTATGAACCGAAGAGAAATGAGAGAGGAGGTAGGCTAACTAACCTATGAAAAAATTTAACTGCAGACAGAGGTTTAAAAAAGAAGGAGGAGGAAAAGGAAGAGGAGGAGAAGGAGGGGGAAAGGAAATACTACTAGGAAGATGAAATGCAATACCAATATTTAAATTTCTGTTCAAAACCAGAGAGAGAAAACTGATATAGAAAATTAAATCAGTGACACAGAATACATTGACAAATAAATTTCCCGAGAAGTTAGTCTATAAAGAAAGGCAAATATTATGTGTAATTAAATGAGAGGTATAGAGAACAATATTTACACATACTTGATTTTCCTTAAGAAGAAATCTAAACAAATATAATAGAAGCAATAACTAAGTACAAAAAAGAAAAAAAATTTCTAGGTTTCTGAGTGGGATTTATTGATTGCAAGGATTTAGTGAGTATAGGAAAAGTTAGAGAAAAGAGACAAACATTTAGATATATTCCCAGTAAACTTTTGAACATCAAAAATGAAAAGAAAGCAAATACCATTTGTGTTTAAAAAGAATAATTAAACTATCTAAAAAGGAATACAATAAAGCTGCTTCCAGGTTTGTCCTTGACAATATTAAATGACAAACTTCTGGAAAAGATGTTGTATCCCAAATTGCTAGATCCATTTAAAGGCAATAAGAAGACATCTTGAGATATTTTCAAAAAGTATCATACCCATATACTTTAAATATTGAGACATTTTCTAGCTAATTAGAACATATACCAAAAGAAAGAATTCAAAATTGCAGACAAGAATTATTGACTGTCAACTGAACTAAAATTTCTCCAGCTATATTCATATCCAAGGATTATTCTGTGCTTTCTTTCTCTGTTTTGTCATACTCTGCCCTCCAAAATTTTTCCTCTTCATTTTCTGGAACATACATTTCATGGTAAACAAACATTCCTCTGTTCCTAATTCCACCCCTTCTCATGTCTTAAGAGACACCTCATTTCTCCCACAAGAGCACTTGGCAGCTTTCTGGAGTAGCGAGTGTTCTCTTCTCCATTGGCTGGGTTTTCCGGGTCCAGCAATGTAAAGTTGAAAGTCCTTCCTGACTTGTGAGTAATGCTGGCTGTCTACACTATTCACCACGCTTTATTATCACCATCTTACTGGCCCTGACATCTCTTGCAACCCTACTCACGATATTGACACATTCTCCCTAGACCAGTGGTCAGCAAACTCATTAGTGAAAAGAGCCAAATATCAACAGTACAACGATTGAAATTTCTTTTGAGAGCCAAATTTTTTAAATGTCTTCTAATGCCACTTTTTCAAAATAGACTCATCCAGGCCGTGGTATTTTGTGGAAGAGCCACACTCAAGGGGCCAAAGAGTCACATGTGGCTCCTGAGCCTCGGTTTGCCGACCACTGCCCTAGACCTTTCAACAACTTGGATGAAACCCTGGTGACCTTTTAATCTTAGAAAAACCTCCCATTAAACCTCAGACTTCCTTGTCCTCAATTTTGAAAGCTTCACTTCCCTGATGCTTATGATATTCCCAAATTAAGGCCATCAATAGGACTTTCTCATCATCTAGAATCATTCCACCTCAAGTCTCAGATAGCACAGTGTGCTGTCCTTCTGTATCTCTCCCATTTTCACTGAACTGTCCTTACACTGGCCTCCTAAAGATCTTCAGCTGTCGTCAGCAACCTCACTTCTCAATAAACAGACAACATTTTAGGTATCAGATATGACCTCACACTGGCCTTCTTCTAGTCCATATCCTACTCAATCTGTTAATTTAACCACAACTTCTTCCATTTCTTCACTCTCACAGTTTTAATGATTTTATGTATAATATGAATGCCTCACCTGTGACTCCTGCCCTGACCCATTCCAAAAGTTTTAGACTCATTCCTGCCTGCTGGAATCATCTACTAAGATGCCCCACAAGAAGATCAAATCTATCAATAGGAACTGGACTTACTATCATTCATAAATTTAGTCCTCTGTTAATATCTTACTTTATTAAACAAGCTAATAAACTGGGAATTATAGTGAACTCCACTCTTCCTTCACCCTAAGCAGTGCATCATTAAGCACTTGTGCCAGTCAGAATTCTAAGATGACTCCCTTGACCTCTATCCCCTGATGTTATACTTTATATAGTTCTCTCTCCTTCAGTGTGAACAGAATCATTGACTTACTTCTAACCAGGAGAATATAGCAGAGACGATGGGATGTCAATGCGATGATTATGTTATGTTATATAGGATGCCATCTAATTAAACTTGAGTGAGAGAAACCCCCATGAAAGTTTGAAAGACGTAAGCTGCCATAATGTGAGAGAGTCATGTGGCAAAGAATTGCACGTTGCATGCAGGAGTTGAGAGCAATCTGGACTGAAATCCAGCAAGGAAACAGAGATCCTGGTCATAATTAATTCTGCCGATAACATGAATGAGTTTGGAAGCAGGTTCATTCTTAAGCCAGATTAGAATGTGGAAATCTATGGCAGTAGGAATCAATCAAGCAAGGAACTGACTACTGAAACAACAGACATGGGGATATTTGGTTTTAAAAGTAAATGCCAACCCAACAGCCAATAGCTTGATCTCTAGACTTGTGAGATTAAACAAAGGATCCAGTTAAACAGGGGCAGACTTCTGACCCCTGGAAACTGTCAGATACTAAACAAAAGCTAATTAAATCTGCACTTTCACACATTACTTCCTCTTCATATACTATAATTTATAAATGCAGGCTCATATGAGCTTCACTTCAGCTTAACATAATGAGTGTCTTCTTTGTGCCTGCAAATCAGAGTCCATGCCTCTATACCCAAGGGCCTCAGAGCCTAAATCCAAGAAAGTGAGGTCAGGAAGAAACAGGAATATGCTCTTTTGTATGTCAAAAGCTCAGATGCTAGTTTCCTGTAAGATGCAGATCACTTTCCTATGGATAACTGACACCAGAGATGTCTACATTCCGAAAGGAATCCCATAAACCCTATGTACTTTAGTGTGCTTTTGAGATATGGTCTCAAGAAGGTACTAATATGAGAATACAACCAAAAAGACCAACATCAAGGCAGCACTAAAGCATAAAGATGACGAGAGTGAGGGGGTGGTTGCAGGAAAGGATGTGGAGACCTGGCAGTCAGATTTCCCATAGGAGTCAAAGAACTGGCTACTGAAGCAACAGACATGGGGATATTTGGTTTTGAAAGTAAATGCCAACACAGCAGACCAGTGTGTAGAAGAAAAAAGGTTATCTTACAAGCAGATATGGAAGTTAAGTCTACCCAATTATCTCACCAGGCTCACTGGGAAGATAAGGCTATTGCCTCAAGTAAATCTGGTTCCCAATTTCCAAAGTAAAGGCCTCTCTCTAAGGCTGCACTTCACAGACAGATAAAATCTGGGCTGGAGAAATCAAGAATAATCATCAGTTTGAGCAACAAGAAAAGTGACTTTGGAGAAATCTATCATTTACCTTTCTACAAATGAGCTGCAGACATTTAATTCAAATTCTTCATAAAAAGACATAAAGAAAAAAGCTTAGAAAAATTAGCTTGAATTCATATAAAATGAAATCTTTTCATGAAAATCTGACTCTTATTTTCAAAAAAATTAATACACAAATTCTCATACTTTGAAGCATAATACTAACACTATGTTCAAATTCAGTCATAATTTTATGACAAATTGTAGCATATGGGTGGTTACAGATTAATTCATGAAACCCTAGGTAACCATCTAGATTTATCTCATTATAGTCAGAAAGACTTTTTGTAACGTTTTACATTACATGTATCAGAATTAACTATAAAATACATTGTTTCATTTACCTGATGTTTCACTTTCTGCCCAGAGAGCTGCCGATCCAGATAAAGTTCGCTGAAGCTGCCCTCGGTTTCCTTGTTTGGACTGAAGATGGTCAATGAGAAATGGGATTGGCTGGTCAGGTGTCTCAGTTATTAATTTGGTCATTAATTCCTGAAGGCAGAATAGAAAATACATTTATATATAACAATTATAACAACTATTGTTCTAGCTGCTTTATATACAGCAACTAAATTAATCCTTTTAAAAGCAATATTTTCAGGCAGGTCCACGTTATTGTCCTCATTTTGAGGAAACTGAAGTGCAGAAAAGTTGTCCATGTTACACAGCTGACACATGGCAAAGCCAAGATATGTATTTTTTTATTATTATTCTACCTGGCCAAAGACATATTAGAAATTTAATCTAAACTCTTTTTAAAATCATAGCCTACTTTTACACTTCAGATTACCATATGGAGAGATGGCATGATAAACTCAACTTTCCATAAACCTCAGCATATACTTCATATAACAATGATTTTTTTCCTAACTATATATAAATATCACAAAATGAAGAACATTTATTTGGAATAAAATAAATGAGTAACAAGTCACAGAATCACAGAAAACTGGCCTACAAACACTGCAGAATTTCCTTTCTCCAAAAGTATTTGTTCTTTCTTCTTTTTTTAACCAGTTAAGCAACAGAGATGTCTCCACCGGCCAGACAGGTTGTTCCATTTTGGACTGTTCATGATGCCTTACAAAGGGCAGAAACCTAAGGTAATACCTACACATTGTTTTCTTTCCTGTCGGAAACAGCAAAGAGCAAGCTCCAACGTGTGGTCAGTTAGACTCCACAGACTGTTCTCATGTTAACAGCTGCCAACCTACATGGATATACTGAGCAATGAGGTTTGGTACTCACATGCAACATTTTACATTCACATCAGTCACATTTCATCTTGTTGGTTTTAGCCCATCATTTCAGTCTGTCGACGATCAATGTAAGTTCAGAACTTGTGAGCGGCAGTGGTTCTTGTGAGTAGGCCCAACAATCAAGTATCAGAGTGCGAACAGAGGGGGTACTAGAAATTTCCCACCTTGTTGTCTTTTTTGTCCGTAACCTATTTCCTCTGCCATGAATGCCATGCACTCAGATGTTGAGATGGCTGGCCTGTACTCATGCATCTCTAATGAGAGCTTCTTCGATACCATTCTTCATAAATCTTTATCGCTTCCTCATTTTATTTTCTTCACATCATTTAGCACTCTCCTGAATCATCTCATTTAATAGTTGCTCACCTGTTGGTGCTTGTCTCTACTCCTCCCTCCCGAAGCACTAAGAGGAAGGACTGCCTGGTCTGATCTATACGCTCTTCTTAGAGCTGGAACTCTACTGCTCATAGGTGGTGATGAATGAATGAATGAATGAATGAATGAATGCTAAGTTTACTGATTCCAGGAAAATATTAGTTATTAAAGTGCTTAACTGCCCTGGTAAACAATATTTCAAGCATTCATAGATTTCTTAGCCAGAAAAATATACTATTCTGACTCCATCTACAAGAAACTGCTGTCATGATACCTCAGGGATATTAATTGATATTCCTAACTGTAGGAACACACAGATTTATCTGAGAAGGGGCAAAGGATTGTGTAGATGACAAGCTTCCAATGTGATCTCAAAGACATGGATAAAGCAATTCAAGGTATCTCAAAAATGTGCAAACCAAACAGAGGGGTAAAAGGACCAAATGAATCCCACCTTAAATATACCATGAAGCAACCTATCACACAGATGTAATACTTCTAATATTCTGAAAACAGATAAGCAAGCAACAAGCTGACACAGGTCTTCTTTATTTCTATTATTTAAAATAACCATCATTTAGTTATGAACTGAGAGATCATTGCTCTATTGTGGTAAAACAATGCACGGTTCAATTAAATCCCTGCATTTATGGGTCAGTGGAGTGCAATTTAAAGCATTTTGGATCTTGCTTCTGTAGAAGAGATGTATTATGTTCTATTTAAATCCATTGTACATTACAAACACTATGAAAAAAATGGAGAAAAAGATAAATAGTAGGACTCTTGTCACAAAAGGCCTGAGCATTCAGATAAAGCGACATTAGATTAATAAGAGCTTTAAAACTTCAGCAATTTCTATCCAGAAATTTCTTAAGGTCTGATGCACATCTTTTTTTACCTTTCAAATTGGATGGAAAGTTTCTGTGGGTATGGTCTTTCTTTTGAAATATACTGAAGGGTTCTTATACTGTCTCTAGCAGATAGCTCAGACAATCATAATAAACCAATTAATCATATTAAATATTTTATCATTAGTCTAATAACTAATTATGGATATCTTTATATCCCATTCATAAATATGAGATCAAAGAAAGGATACATTTGGTTGTAAGAACATGAAACAGTTATTAAATTCAATACGCTTTGTTGGGCATCATAGTTGGATCAGAGTCTAACTTATGAATTCATTTGACCCCTGACCAACATGGGTTTGAACTGGTTAGGTCCACTTATATACAGAATGTCTTCAAAACAGTGGTAAGTTTTGGGGAGTCAAAAGTTATATTGGGAATTTTGACTGGAGGGGGTGGCTCTAACCCCCACATTGCTCAAGGGTCAACTGCATTGTATTTATAACAGTAATTATTCTGCCTCTCACTCAATCCAGAAACCACTTTCCTGAATATGAATATTTAACTCCTGGGGTTTGCAAAGTTGCTCCTTACAATAAAGGGATCGATTTTGCCCCCAGAAGGATTTATACAGAGACAGAACAGGGGGCTGTCAGGTTGGAGACAGAGACAGGACTGCAGAAAGTTCCACAGCCTTATCATTCTCCATAAGTAAAAAGTATCCCAGAACAGCAAGCCAGTGTCTAGGATGGAGGCTGAATGCCATTAGGAAAACGTCCTGTGCTTACCATGTAGGGGAGAGGGTGCATCCACAATTATTGCCATGCGTGAAACAGTGGTAAAGGAACTGTCTGGGTACCAGAGCCTGACCAAGGTGGACACTTTGCACCCGGCCATCTGCTACAGGGGCCACCTGTCCACTGTGTTGGCAGCGCTGCACACACACCCACATCCAGATCTAGATTTAAGCGCAGCTGCACTCTTACTGCCCCCAGAAAGATGAGACATTGTAGCACATCTTAAAACATGGGGAAAGAAAGGGATGGGAGGCGGGAATATATGAGTTCGTGTGACAGCGTGTTTTCCTCTCAGCCACGTTCAGCTGCACAGGTGCAGGCGTGAAAGAGGTAAGAATCTGCATTTCGGCAGGGCTGTGATTTAGCTAATGCGCGCAATGATCTGAGAGAGGGACAAAGGAACTTGTGAGTACATGCAAAGGAGCAATTACAGTAACTGTCTACAGAATTACAACAACTGGCCCCAGGATTTAGGATGGACAGGAAGCTGAGTGAGGAACATCAGTGAGATAAGGAAACATGAAAATATGGTTAGGACCAATGAACTGAATGTTTAGGTGGGACCAAAGAAAAGTGGGAATTGGGATACTAGAGACAGTAAGCTAGAAGGATAGATGGTCAGAGAGAAGGATTTGAAGTGAGACTATGAAGAGACTACAGTTAGTTGCCGGTAACAGCACTTGGAATGGCTGAAACAGGATATTAGATAAAAATCACTGGCCAAGAGGAGTTCACTAAAAACACTAGGATAATGAAAAAGCCATCTACATATATATGGAAATCACCAAGATGGAATACAGGTGTAGTGTTAGAGAGTGTGGCAAAAATTAGGAGTTAAAACTATTGAGGAATCTAGATTAACCACTCAGAGGTCTGTGGATCAAAATAACAATGAAAGGCAGTGGGCAATATAATCTGAAGACAATCAGATTATAAATCTCAAATTATAAAATGTTACTTGAATAGTAACATTTATATATTCATTTTCAAAGAAAAATTGTACCTAATATGCAGAATACCGAGTCAATTTACAAGCAAGTTAACAGGTAAGGCATATAATACTAAACTTACAAAAACTAAAATCATGGTTTTAGGTATAGAGAGAAATTCTTAAATAAGCTAAATTTATGAGCATGATGACATCATGCACTCCCTATGGTTTATGATAAGTAAAGGAGCATATTGATGTCCTCAGTAATTGCTGGAAATTCATTTCTAATTTACAGACACCTAACAGCTCCATTCTCAGAAGGTATGTGCTGAACTCTGTTTATATATTCTTAATATAAGGTTTTGTAGAGTTATATGTGTTTTTATAAAACAGACATCTAATTCTTAAAACTAAAATTCCTTGTTGAACAATAAACAGAAATTAGTTTCAACAAACCTGCAATGGGTCTGATTGAGCGCAGTGCAGCTGGTAAACTAAGAGGTGATTTAGAAAGATTCACAATCATTCAGTAAAATCCATTTTCTGCTGAAGCAATGGAAATTGCCAGCTGTTTTCAGGAATGTTTTACACATGAAATATGCTGTGTATGCTTATATATTTTTATTTAACTAAAAACATTTCTTTCAACACAAAATTCAGACCACAGATACTATTTGGAAGCCATGTGGTTCTGTTAACATTTGTGCAGCTAGTTAAATACATGTTAGTTTATTTTATAATATATTAGAGGCCTGGTGCACAAAATTCGCACATGGGGGTGTGAATCCCTCAGCCTAGCCTGCATCCTCTCCAATCTAGAACCCCTCAAGGGATGTCCGATTGGCCATTTAGGCCTGATCCTAGTATCGGACCTAAACGGGCAATCGGACATCCCTCTCACAATCCCAGGACTGCTGGTTTTCAACTGCTAGCCTGCCTGCCTTCCTGGTTGCCCCTAACTGCTTCTGATCACCCCCTAACCACTCCTCTGCCAGGCTGATTGATGCCTAACTGCTCCCCTGCCAGCCTGTTTGCCCCTAACTGCCCTCCCCTGCAGGCCTGGTCACCCCTAACTGCCCTCCCCTGCAGGCCTAGGACCCTCCCACCACCAACTGCTCTTTGTTGTAGGCCCAGTCTCTCCCAACTCCCTTCCTCTTCTGGCCTGGTTACCCCTAACTGCCTTCCCCTGCAATCTTGATTGCCCCCAACTGCCCTCCCTTGCAGGCTGGTCCCTCCCAACTGCTCTCCCCTGATGGCCATCTTGTGTCCACAGGGGTGGGGGGCGGGGAGGGCAGGATCTTTGTTCACATGGAGGAAGCCATCTTGTGTGTTGGAGTGATGGTCTATTTGCATATTACTCTTTTATTAGAGAGGATGGTCTATACACTTACACATTGACTGGCCCTCCCCTCATGCCCCAATGACCTATTAAAATAACAGAAAATATATCATTCATAGAATGAAAACATACTAGCAAGGATAATAAGGAAGGATGCCATCACTTGCCTAGAGCTTTAACAAACTCTAAAAGCATAAAAAATGAAGCAGGTGGGGTAAGACTATGATCATATCAAAGCATGGAAGACACTACAGCCCAAGAGAACAGAAGTAAGTTCTATTCTTTCCAAGAGCCAGAGAGACTGTTCCAGCTAAAGCACAAACAGTGGCCAAAGGGACACCATCAATGTAGATCATTAGGAAATTGCATTCCCAGTAGGTGGGCTGGCTGAAATCCCATCTCCCTCTTCTAAGGGGTGCTGTTGGAAGCTGGGCTTTTACACACAGAGTGAGGTCAGAGAACCTTGTCTCATGTTATCTGTCTAAGAAAGTCTCCAGGAACACTTTAGGGCTCTAAGAAGTAGCAGAGTAGAACCAGAGGTAACACTGGACTCTGCATCTCATGGAAGGTGAGGTCAGATGCCTGGGAGTGAACCCAGGAAAGCAAGTCCTCCCCAAAGCAAAGCCCTCCTTATCGGCCAATACCTTGACTTCCCACTGCTGTGTTGTTCAAGGAAGCCCAAATGCTAACCTCTCTAAGCCAATACCCAGCTTTCCTTGTCAAGGAAGAGGTCGGATGGAGGAATCTATTCAAGTACAGAGAAACTGGTACAAGCTTCCTATGATAATTAATCTTATCTTTCGTTCATATATATGAATCAACAACCAGAAATCACTAGAAATTTCAGGAAAAAATTTTAAAAACAAAGAGAACAACTGAGCCAAGAAGAAACAGAGCTATTTCAGGAAATTACTGAAAAGAATGTTGCATTTATAAAACAGGAATTTTCTGCTATAAAACCTGAGAAATCTGAAGCAAATATAGAATGTGTGAAGATTAAGACAGAATGGTTAAATTCAAAAATATATATGGAAGGACTCAATTAATTTGAGGCAATGTTAGTGATCTAAAAATAAAAATAGAATAAATCTAATGATAAAAAATTATAAAAATATGGGAAATATAAATTAAGAGACATGGAAGTAAGATATGAAAGGCCCAATAGCCTTTTAAAAAGCATTTCAGAAGAATAAAGTGGAAATACAGATAAGAAAATTCAAAAAAATAAAAACTCCCTAAGCTGAAGAGATAACCAAAGCATCATACTGTAAGACTAATACTGACTCAAGAATACATTCTACCCCTGACTGGTTTGCGTCAGTGGATAGAACATCGGCCTGCAGACTCAAGGGCTCCAGGTTTAATTCCGGTCAAGGACATATACCTTGTTTGCAGGCACACCCCCAGTGGGAGGTGTGCAGGAGGCAGCTGATTGATGTTTCTCTCTCATCGATATTTCTAACTCTCTATCCCTCTCCCTTCCTCTCTGTAAAAAAAACAATAAAATATATTTTCAAAAAGAATACATTCCAATAAATACAGTTTCGTACTGAAAAAATATACTGAAGGCTGTATAATTTGTGGGATACAGTACAAAATGAAAATGCAAAGCCCCTTGTTCAAAAATGATTAAGAATTTAAAGATAGCGAGAGAGCAGAGCATTAAATCAAGTATGGGGATCTTTGAGCACAGGGGCCTGTGATGGCCCAGGTCACACTGCCACGAAGCCAACCCTGGCTAAAGGAATGTTAAGAGTTGCTGAGTCAAATACTTTTGTGCTGTACACTGCTTTTTCCCCATAAATTTCCCCAGTGCTAAAACTGCATATATAGCAAAACAACTCAAATATAGCATGAATATCTCAAGAGTACTTGAAACTTTTTCAAAGTGTTATAAAATCATTTCTTTGATAGAGATTATATAAGTGAGTGCTTCTGGACCAAAATAATAATTCTGTTTTGTGGTAAAACTACTGGATTTTCAAAATAGTATTCCAGTATACTATCTTTGCTCCTGACAATTGTTTCATCACATATTCCTTTAGGCTTATGCTAATCAACTTATGAGTATATGTTTAATATAAACAGGACAGTGTTCACAGATACCAATCACTGGTTCAACTGCAAGCGAATTCTAACTAGCTTTGTTTAAGCAGACCTATATGGTTTTTAAAATAACTAAGAGGCCCTGGAGATTTCTAATAAAGTGGCTACAGAAAAATCATCAATTATATTTTAGTATCTTTGATTTCCTGTAATCTGTGTTTCAGGCTTGTAAACTGTGACACATATATTTTGCTTTTCTTTAGAAATATTCCATGAATAAAAGGATAGAAACCATCTAAAAGAAACCCATAAAAATAAAATATTCAGTGACAGTTCATAGGACAAAATGATTAAATAGGGCAGCACAATTAAGTAATGCATTTCAAAAGTAAAAATGTACAACGCAACTCAGTTGTCATTAAAAAAATGACAACTATATAAGGATATTTATTGACAACTATGTAAAATAAAGATAGTGAATAACCTAAAAGTCTATTGTTAAGATTTTGGCTAAAGAAGCTATTATATACCATATTTTGGAATATCTTAACAATTATTAAAGAGAATAAAGCAGTTTATATATACTCAAATCGATCCTTCTCCAAGTTTAATTGCTAAATGAAAGAAACACTCAGAGAGTTCATTTATGATTTTTGAGATAATGCTGCACAAAACTGCAAGTTAGGACACAAATTAGGATGGCATTTAGGAAAATATGGGGATTGAAATGAGAATGGAGAAATACCTGGGAGGCTGGGAGAAAGGAGACCGTCTCACTGTAAAAGCAATGAAGGGAACTAGGTGAGAGAATCAGAGTGATATGCTGAGACTGCTAGAACTGGAGAAGACTGCAAAACAATCTGGAAAATCTTCTCGCTTTACGAGAGAACTGAAGACCACTGGGATGGGCTGATCTGTCTGGGCTTATAAAGCCACCAGGAGTTGTGCTGTATCCTGTACAGGTGGAATTCCTCAGTCTGATTGCTATGATTATTAATGATTATCATCATTAACATTTTAGGATCTATAATACATTTAGAGACATTTAAGAAACAGACACTGAGCCTTTGGTTTTTCTTTAATCCTATGCCAAATTTCCTGCTAGGGCCTGAGAGATAGTGGGATAAATAGGACATGTCTCCTATAGTTTGGTGGCAAAGGGGTGGAAGGGGAGGGGGGTGGGTAGCACAGGGATTGAGACAAAGATATGCTCCCAAGCCGAAACCGGTTTGGCTCAGTGGATAGAGCATCTGCTGGGGACTGAAAGGTCCCAGGTTCCATTCTGGTGAAGGGTATATATCTTGGTTGCGGGCACATCCCCATAAGGGGGTGTGCAGAGGCGGCTGATCAATGTCTCTCTCTCATCGATGTTTCTTACTCTCTATCCCTCTCCCTTCCTCTCTTAAAAAAATCAATAAAATATATATATTTTTAAAAAGATATGTTCCCAAGGTTTCCATTTAGTGTGAAAATTGCTAAATTTCTATAAGTACAGCCTCCCAAGAAAGAGAGAGAGTGTACAGTTTTATTATATGTAAAGTAGTACCATTAAAAGTACCCAGCATACTTCCTATTTCCCTGCCTTCAGGATCTGCAGATTTCTTTATCATTGAACCCCTTGGACAAATATGTTTATTTTCTACCTCACAACATCAAACTCCAGTATAGGCACTGGAAGCTCACTGGCTTCCTACTGGGCCCTCCCAAACCCCCTCGCCCACCTCCTTTGCCTGCTATTATACAGTTGTTCTAGTAATACTAGAGGCCTGGTGCATGAAAATGTGTTCCTCAGCCCAGCCTAGCCTGTACCCTGTCCAATCTGGGAACCCTCTCACAATCCAGGACTGCTGGCTCCCAACCTCCCACCTCCCTTCCTTCCTGATTGCCCCTAACCACTTCTGCCTACCAGCCTGATCACCCCCTAACCACTCCCCTGCCAGCCTGAATAATGCCTAACTACTCCCCTACCAGCCCAATTGCTCTCCCATGCCGGCCTGGTCACCCCTAACTGCCCTTCCCTGCCAGCCTGGTTGACCCCAACTGCCCTCCCCTGCTGGCCTGATCACTCCTAATTGTTCTCCCTTGCCAGCCTGATCACACCTAACTGCCCTCCCCTGCTGGCCTGATCGCCCACAACTTCCCTCCCCTGCCAGCCATCTTGTGGTGGCTATCTTGTGTCACATGGGGGCAGCCTCTTAGACATCATGCGGGTGGCCCATCTTGTGTGTTGGAGTGAAGGTTTATTAGATAGGATTATTAGATAAGATAGTCCTAATACAATAGTTGTCCATGTGTCTCTCCCTTAGCAAACTATAAACTCCTAAACCGCAAGGACGTGCGCTCATACGTATTTCTAAATTTCCCATAGTACTAAACAGGTCAGACTGTTCATTTTAATTTTGTTTGACATGCTGAAGCAAACATGAGAAGTATAAAACAGACTATATTACTTGACATCAAAAAGCTCACAATTATTATTTGACCAGCGATTCTTACTAGAAACAAGAGGCCCCATTCCAGATGTTCAGAATCTTGAATCCCTGACTGAAGTGCCTGTGTGCGAAGTTGGATTCAGAGAGGTATCAAAACAAACGTATATTTTTCTACCTTCCTCCAGTCCATGGAAAGCCCCATGCCCTCTTCTTTGTGTCCCTCAGAGTGTTCATCCCCACGCACACAAAAGTTGTTCACTGATTGTTATAAAGTCCCTATGTACATTTTCCACATCTTATTACTGGATATGATATAAAGGAATTCACATTATTGCCTTTTTTATTATTGTTATTAAATTCTCCCTAAAACTACTAAAGTAAGTTGTTTCAAGTCCTATCCTAGAAAAACTATAATTTAAGCTATAAAATTCAACAGTATCTTCACATCACTAGCATTCTACCTAGTTGATTCATTTCATTATAGGGATACCTACTGTATTTCCAAATAAGCTGATTCTCTCTAACAGTTAATATGCACTAAAGTATGGCCTTCTTTCTCAGCAAGATGTAATTCAAGAAATGAAATCTTGAGCACAAAAGTGAAAGGTTCCATAACTACTAGTGGCCACTAGATGGCAACAGCAGAAATGTTATTTCTAGCACTAAATTACTGAGATCACTGCCTTCACTTGAAATGAGAAATTATGAGCTTACTACAAAGCATCTGAGCTCAAAACAAGATAAAATTCATCACTAAAATTGTAAAAAATGTTATAAATTTAGAAACAAAATTGCTTTGTACACTACTTGGCACTTTAAAATCAGGCCTTAATTGCCAAAGGAAGTGTGTTTCCTCTCTTAGAAATAGCATGCTTACCCACTCAATGTCACTCTCCATGGTATTATTCTTTAATCCTTCTGCACCTTCTTTCCCATAGGTAGCCACAGACTAAGTCTGACTGCTGGTGCCTTACAACTCCATCTAGAATCTAGTCAGTCCTCTCTAATCAGATGTCACTGCCTTGTCCTAACCATCCAGCCTCTCTTCCCTATATCACCAACTCTTCTAATTCTCTCTTCTCAAACTCTACACTGAAATAACTTGCTTCCTTTAGTAAGTCTTCTTCTAAAGGTTGTCCTTCCTCTATTATTTGCCATGCTGTTGATTTCCCTTCCCTATGCCATCCTTAGGAAGCCAAGTGAGAGTGAAAGCCATGCAGAAGCCTGATTTTTAGGCTGTGAAATAGCTTCCAATTTGTCACTGCGGGTGGGAAAGAAGGTTCATTGCAAAATTTCTCATTTTCACTGATCTTCTCACATTCCCATGCCTTGTTCCACCAAAAATGTAAGATACTGATATATTTTATCATTCTTCATGATATCCTCCATTTATTTGTTGTAATAATGAACAGTTTTGCCAAGAAGACCTCAACAATTCTCCACACTTGTATATCGGATCATATTACAAACACCAGCATTCCCTGTAATTAATGGACTTATTGTGAGACTTAGTCTTAGTTTCAGAAGGGCTAAACTTAGCCAGCACCCATTAATACCTAAATTCAACTCATGTTACTCACAAAAAGGCTATCCAGTTGTAGGACATTGACTAACTATGTAGATAGACATCAATTTCAGTATTTAGTATGTCCAGCCTCAAATAATTAGTTTAATGCATGAGTGAGTATGCTTTGTCTTACAGCTTTGTTTTACAAATAAAATAAAATTTTGATTAAATGGATTAAACAAAATTAAGAAAGTAATGTGTTTCTCTAATATATTCCTTGGGAAACCTTTTCAAGGTCAACATTCATTCCTTGGGCTTTTTTCCAAAGCTTAGTCTTTATTCCGTGAAGCCAAGAACATGATGTTATCACTTTTCAAAATCATAATAACCTATGAGAGAAAATAAGACTGCAATCCCTAATGTAGGCTACTCAAACCAAGAAGAAATTGAGGATGAACTGGGGTCAGTCTCCTTTAAAGTGGATTCTCAGAGGCTATCAATTTTTATACATTTAATTAAGATTTTTTTAAATTAAAGCATAATTGGGAATAAAATGTATTTGGTAAGCAAAATTATTTTCTAACAAAAATTTATCTGTAATATATTCAAAAACTTATAAAAGAAAAATAATAGTTTGGGCAGAACATTACATTTTTATATTTTGGAAAAATATACAAAAAGTTATAAAGACCAATCCAGCAATCATTCTTGTACTCAAAACTCAAAAGTGCCACACATTATTTTTGTTTCTAGTTTAACTATAAAACAAATCAAACTCCTCCATGCACTCAAGTAAAGATGGGAACTTAATATATTTTATAGATGACCTTACATATGAGAGGAGAAAAAATGGACTATATTATTAGGATATTGAAACAATTTGCTTTCTAAATATTTATTTTAAAATATTTAAAATTAGATTCCTAATTCAAACCACATACACAAATAAACTCGATTTATTGTAGTGGGGTGGGGGGGGTGTAAGAGAAAATCTTTGTGGCCTCTGGGAAAGAAATATCTTATAGATAAGAAACAAAAATCTTGGTAAAAAAATGGAAAAATTCATAATTTTGAAATCTGAATTTATAAACTCTTCAAATTGGTTACCCTTTCTATCAATAAAACCAGCTGATTTTATCCAATGTATTTTACTTGAGTGAAAAGTTATATGAATTATTCAGTATTTATTAGTGATGTTCATCAATTTTCCTGGTTTTCCATTGTAGAATTACACTTTCACCCTTCCAGGAGGCTTTGGATTTGCCTTGAACAATGAAATGAAATGTGAGCAGAAGTGATGTGTGTCAGAATCTTTTAGAGCCAGTGCCCTCTATCTGCCATGCTCAGGCCCTCTGCTGTGGTGGCCAGCCCTATTCCACACAGCAGAGGTTCTTGAATGAAGATGCTAGAGACCAGGCTTAACACTGACCAAGATGAAAACTGAGTATGAATGAGAAAGAAGCCTGGTTGGCATGGTTCAGTGATTGTCAACCAATGAACCAGGAGGTCACAGTTCGATTCCCGGTCAGGGCACATGCCTGAGTTATGGGCATGCTGGAGGCAGCCAATCAATGATTCTCTGTCATTGATATTTCTCTCTCTCTTCCTCTCCTTTCCTCTCTGAAATCAATAAAAATATATTTTTAAAAAGAATGAGAAATAAATCTTTGTGGTTCGAGCCACTGAGATTCTATGGATGTTTGTTACCGATCAGTTTGATAGCGATATGACAGTATTATGCTGTACTCTGCTAGCAAGTGACAAAAACCCAACTCAAAGTTTCTGAGAAAAGAAAAGCAACAAGTGGTTAACAAGGTCTTACAGTAGAAGAGGAAAGACCTGCATGGACATCCATGGTTACCTTCCTCTGACTCTCTTCATTGCTTATCTGAGCCTGTTGGTCTCATAGCTCCTCAACTAGCCTGTTTTATGGCATGATGGCAGGGGAGCAGGCAGGGGGCATGGCCACCAGCACATCAGGAAACCTTGAGTTTTGAGGTGGTAAAAAATTTCTCTTTTGTAATTTGAATTTGAAAATTTTTGTGACAGAACTCTAGTCTAGATGACCTAGACATGGCCTGGCTCCCGTGCCTGTGCAAGTTACTATGGGACAAAGGAAGTTTTATCCTAAGATCATAATTTCTCCTATGGTTTTCATCAGAATGAAAAGAAATTTTCCATGGGAACACTTGCCTCATAGTTAAGTAACATGAGCTATTATTAATATGATGGCTGACAATTAGTTTTATGTGTCAACTTAAGTAGACTGTAGTACTCAGTTATTTAGTCTAATACTGAGGTGCTGCTATAAAGGTTCCTTGCAGATATGGTTAACATCTACAACCAGTTGACTTTAAGTAAAGATTACCCTTGCTAAGGTGGGTGGGCCTCATTCAACCAGTCTGAAGCCTTAAGCACAAACACTGAAGGACAAATTCTGTCTCAATACTACAGTACTAACTCCTGCCTGAGCTTCCAGGCTGCCCTACAGATTTCAGAATTCCCAGCCTCCACAATTGCCTGAGTCCCTTTCTTAAAAGAAATATCTGTTGTATCTGTTTTTCTGCAGTCTGGCTGATCCAGACTGCAAATATACTCACAGGTAACCTTCATCTCAATTTTATAGACAAAAACCTGAGCTGATACGTAGTAGAGGTGAACTCAACCTCAGATTCTCTGGTTCCAAAGCTCATGGCCTGGGAGAGATAAAAGCCCTATGAGAGAGAAAGGGGAAGAGAGAGAGAGGTGGGGGGGGGAGGAAGAGGGAGGGAGGGAGGAGGGAGGGAGAAGAAGTGATATGAAAGAATGGAAAAAAGAGTCTGCCCTAGTGATATGAAAGAATGGGAAAAAGAGTCTGCCCTAGTTTTAAAGAATTCTATGTGATGCAGTCTCCATTCATAATCCCTCCTGATTTGTATTACCTCCTACTATCAGAGCATCTGCTTTTGTGTATAGTGTCTTATCGCCAGCCTTTTCTCTGGGCCTGCTTATGGGTTATATAGAAGGCATGTAGCCATCACCTTTTAGCTCAAAAAATTTTCATAGATTAAATCAGTCAAATCTGACTACCTCAGACTTTCCAAAGGAGAAGAAACTCAGTTCATCATTCTCAGCTCTTGGACATGAAACTCAAATTTTAGGATGCTGATTCAGGAGACAGACCAGCAGACTCAGAAGCAGAACCCACATTCATCATCCTCAATCAAGTGTATACTCACTGCATTCTGCTTCCTTCTCATTCCTTTCATAGTAAAAAAAAAATCCATTATCAAAAGGAAAGATACAACAGTGAGGAAGAAGGCAAACCACACTCAGATTAATGAAATAGGATACATTAATCTGGAAAAATGGAGGAGTTACCTTTTTACTAATAATCATGGTAGTGGGGATCACTTCAAGAAAAAATTGTAGTTCACCAAAATGCTTACTCATATGGCTTAATACATAAGCATTTTAGAAAAGAGATTAAAAGAAAAGTGGTTATCAGTAGGATTATGTAAACCTAAGAATAATTTTCATCCAAATAAACTGTCCTTGAACTAGATTTTCCTCATATGTGAAAGGTAAATACATTTCTTGCCATGTAAGTTCACCAATCCTTTGAAAAACAAATAGAAAAGAAATTGTGAAATTGCCTCTTCTATAAATCAAAGATTACTTTCTTTTATTTGGTCTCACCTTTAGATTTTTAACATATAAACCCTTGGATGAACACATCTCCAAGTGCCTAATAAATTCTGAGTTCCTAAGCAACAATTTAAAAAATAGTGTCACCCATGCCCCTTACAATACAATAATTATAAAATAAATTCACATCTTTAAAGAGGGAGCCATGTGCCATGTACAGCAATGTGGACAGAGAGTATACTTAGGTGTTAGATGTGCTCAAAATGAGCTTATAGACAGCATCACAATGCATTAGAGTCATCTATTTCTTTCTCTCTCTCATGGTCTATCCCGTATGCACTAGAAGCATAGTGCATACCTCACATCTAAGTAGTATTTGATATCATACTAGGCACTTATGAAACCTCATTTAATTCATGGCAACTATGCAAGGATTATTATAATCACAGATGTGGAAAATGAGAAGTATCCCAAGATCATTGATGATGCTGAGACACCAAGATGGAAGAATTTTATACATCCTTTTCTCTTGATACTTTAAAGGCTCCATGAAGAAAATATTTTGCTCACTATTCTATCTTTATTTTCTAGGAGAGGGGTGATTTTATAAATCTCTGTATAATAAATGCATACTAAAATCTGGATTCCATATCTTATTAGTAATGATAAAGCTTCAAGTCACTGTATACCTGGTGGATAGCACACTCTATAATTGGTATTTTAATGCATTCTTTTCTTATACACACACACACACACATATGTACATATATATGTGTGTGTATATATATATATACACATAAACTATATATATATATATACATAAACTATATATATATATATATATATCTTTATTGATTTCAGAGAAGAAGGAAGAGGGAGAGAGAGAAAAAAAATCAATGATGAGAGAGAATCATTGATCAGCTGCTTCCTGCATGCCCCACACTGAGGATTGAGCCTACAACCCAGGCATGTGCCCTGACGAGAATCAAACTATGACCTCCTGTTTCATAGGTCGATACTCAACCACTAGGCTACATGCATTCTTTATCAATTGACAATGCAAAAGGATTACAGTACAGTTCCTAGTGAGAGAAGGCTAATGTGAAATTTACGACACTGATGTAAAGCTCACTGAGCAGTGGTTCTCAAAGTGGATCTCTGGACCAGCAGCATGCACACAGACTTGGGAACTATATATGCATATTCTTGGTTTCCACTTCCTATCTACTGAATCAAAAGCTCTGAGAATGGGACCTAGCATTCTGTGCTTTGTCCAGACGACTTTGATTCATGCTCAAGTTTTGAGAACTGCTAGTTATTGTGAAACATCCATAGAAAATATAGCTTAATGGATAAAGGGTCCTTCTACTTATCTAAAGCTATGTTGGACTCCACTGGGGCTCTAGAATTAAATACAATGAAGCTATCAAGCTTAAAGAATAAAGTTGCTAAATTCAAAATACAAGCAATTACATTTTATCCCCAAACCCTTTATACTAATACAACCTTTGCAAAGATTTTTTCCATGGAATCTAATTAACAAAATAAACTGATGAATGGAGTGGATCCAGAGACATGGAAGCAGGGAACAGAGTGTGGAATCTTAGAGGGAAGGCAGGGGAGGATGGGTGAGTGTGAGGTAATCAACCAAAGATCTTGTATGTATGTTTAACCCATGGATGCAGAGAGTGGGGCGAGGGCCTGGGGAAGGGAGCAGGGCAGGATTGAGGGGAGATAGGGGGGCATGTGTAATACTTTCAGCAATAAAGATGAAAAAAATGCTAATGTTCCTAAAAAAAAAGTTATTTTTCTCTATGGAATAATGAGCAAAAAGGGAGACAAAACAATAAATTGAATGTCTTCTTTATCTGAAAAAATAAAATAAAATTTCATGGGGACAAAAGCCGGAAGCAATCTTCATGAAATTCGTTACTGGAAAACACCAGTGGGAAATAACTATCAATGGGAAGCAATCAAGTATTCACTGGGACACACTACCAGGAAATGGGAGTTGATGCTAATCAGAAAGTTGCTCTCTAACAGCAAAAAAGTCATACAACAATTGCAGAAAGTTCAAGTGTGTGGGCTATTAAGTGTCTTTTACTAATTCAACCTAAATGCTCACACATTGGAAGTGCAGTAATAACGTTTTTTATTGTTTTTAGTTCTGCACAGTCATCAAGAGTGGCTTTCTATATGATTATTTTCTTTGGAAAAAAAATCATATCAAGTAGAGACATAAAGTACTATGAAGAAAACTCTATTTCTGTGTCTTCTACCATAGGAAATCATTTTCTTTTCAGGAACATTTTCATCTTCCTTTCCACCACCACAGCTGATCCCTTCTCTATTTCCAATGGTGTTTTCTTCATGTTGTATTCTTGATGTACAGATGCATATTAATATATGCTAAGTGAGAAAATGAAGTGCTTTGCTCCCTGACTTGAAAGGACACCTGGTGGAGCACCCCACCTGGGCTTATGCTCCCTTAAAACATATCACCTACCTAGCTTTTGCTAATTCTTATCATACTATCTCCCTGAATTTAACTAGTTTTGTATTCTGTTTCTGCTGGCCACAGTTAACATTGCTAAATGATAAAGCGCCCCGTCTGACAGGTCAGTGACTTGCCTTTTAAGATGAATCTCAATGCCTTTCCCTAAAGCAGTGGCTATCAATCTGTGGTGATGTTGCCCCTTGGGCACATTCTGTGATGTCTGGAGATATTTTTGATGGTCACAACTGGGAGAGAAGTGCTACCAGTGTCTAGTCCATAGATATGCTAAATATCTTGAAACTCATTTCCCCTCAACAAAGAATTATCTGGTCCAAAATGTGAACCACGCTGAGATTGAAAGACCTTGCCCTAATGCCATAAATAGCATGGACGTTAGCAATCCAGCAGTAAACAGCATTTTGGAAGGAGGTGAAGGGAATGCCTTAACACTTCTCGAATCAAAACACAGATGCAAGTGGAAATGGCAATGACCTACGGTCAGCCTCCTATGTCATGGACATTTAGGAACTTGCACAAGAAAAGACAAGCCATTGTATTTTTAAACTGTTAATATCATTAGGAAGTTGTCATGTTGTTTTGATGGTTTTTAAATATATTTTTATTGATTTCAGAGAGGAAGGAGAAGGGAGACAGAGATAGAAACGCCAACGATGAGAGAGAATCATTGAACGCTGCCTCCTGCATGCCTTACACTACTAAGGATTGAGCCCACAACCCAGGCATGTGCCCTGACCAGGAATCAAATCGTGATCTCCTGGCTGGCTGCTTTTATATTTTAAACACAGGATAGAAATGGTGGAGATGTTCCAAAGATGACAGACTATTCAAAAAGCAACATTTGCAAACCTGAGAATATAATACTGGGTGTATATGAAAGTCTAGGATTTAGTGGATTAATTAGAACCTAAATAGTTAACCTATAAAAGGCTCCTCTTTGGAAGATTTAAAGTTAGAACAGTACTTTTGAATACAAAACATGAAGTTTATTGTTTCCCCTTCTTGTTAGAAAATTATAGCCTAATCTTCTCCTTCAGATAATGTGACAACTAAACTAGCCAATACTAATATAATCAAGCTCCTTGTTGCACCTCTTAAAATATTCAGAAAAAATTAAGTATTCTTTCATTAATCTATTCTTGTACTTAATAACTGAGATCTTTCACACTTTATTCATTATAATCTCTTCTAGAATTAGTAATGGTAATTCTGTTACCTCAAAGCCTTCTTTTTCAGAGGACAACTTAATGTACTAGCTTTCAACTTTTTGCTTGCATTTTATTATCTACTTTATTAATATGGCCTTTCATTGGAATTTGGCCTTCAAACACATTTTGACACATAAAAAGGAGTTAATGTTTACCCAAAAGAATCTTCTGAAGCCAGTGCATGTGTTGTAAATCTTAATGCCTTGAATTGAATACATACATATATGCATCTCAGGTGTATCAATTAATAATGAGGATTTTTTTCACTAGATGGAATTACACATATGCTTATATATATGCAATTTAATAGGTATGCTATTTTGTTGTATTCACAGTAAGCTTCAAAATTTCATATCTCAAATTTTCTGAAGATGTTAACATCATAGATATTTTTATGCTTAAAAATGTCGAATTTCATGCCAAAAAAAAAGAGTATTTGTGGGAAGTTTTAATTCATTATTTTGAAGAAAAGTGCTGCTGAAAGTTATACTTCGGGAAGCTTATGGTGAACATGCTTCATCTCAAGATACTTGTGAACACTAATTTAAACGCTTTAAAAGTAGTGAAAGACAAAGAATGTCCAGGTCAACTGAAAAAGTTTGAGGACCAACAATTATAAACATTATTGGATGAAGATGGTGTCAAACTCAAAAACAACTTGCAGAAATATTAAACATTGCTCAACAAACAATTTCTGATCATTTACAAGCAATGAGAAAGATTTTAAAGGAAGAAAAATGGGTGAAACATCAACTGAATGAAAGACAAATAGAAAAGCAAAAAGTCATCAGTAAAATTTTGCTTCAATGGCACAAAAGAAAGTCTTTTTTTGCACCGATTTGTGACTGGTGATGAAAAGTGGCTTTATTTTGAGCATCCCCAATGCACAAAATGATGAGTTGATCCAGGTTAACCATCAACATCGACTGCAAGGCCAAATCAGTCGATGTTGTTCTTAGGAAAGAAGACAATGCTCTGCATTTGGTGGGATCAGGAAGGTGTTTTGTGTTAAGAGCTTCTAAAACTAGGTGAAATCATTAATACTGATCACTACAGATAACAAATGATCAATTTGAACCATGCTGTGATCGTGAAATGACCAGAATGTGCCAGAAGACATTCAAAGTACGTAATTTTGCTTCATGATAACGCATCATCACACACTTCAAAACTAGTTAAAAACATTAAAAGATCTTGCCTGGGAAGTATTAACCCACCTACCACATTCACCAGACCTTGCTCCTTCAGGTTACCACTTGTCCCAATCCATGGCACAAGTACTTTCTGAGCAGCACTTCAAAATGTACGAAGAAGTGGAAAATTAGATCTCTGAATGGTTTGCTTCAAAACAAGGAAAGTTCTATCAGGACAGTGTCCACAAATTACCTGAAAGATGGGGAAATGTGTAGCTAGCGATGGACATTACTTTGAATAAAGCACGTTTGATGTTTCTCTTGAAACTATTGTTTGATTAAAAAATCCGCATTATTAGCCAGTACATCTAGTATACACACATATATGTGTGTATGTGTGTGTGTGCATAGGTTTCTTTCCAAATTGTCCTACAGATGAAATATTTGCTGAGCTCATCAATGTCTTGCATATGTCTGTTTACCAAGCAGTATGACTGAATTCAGTCAGTGTGGCAAAAGTGGTTTTATGTCAATTAAATAGTGATGCATTCAATAAGCCCAACTGAGAACCAATACATTGGGCCTGCATTCATCTAAAAAACCTGTCAACTGTTTTGCTGACCTGTCAGCCACTGAGCCAAATAATGATAAAAACCTACTATGCTGAAAAGAGGACATTATCCTAATCAAAGTATAACTTCTGAAAATATCTTTTTAGAAATGACAATACTGTACACAGAAATTTCCACAGTGACAATTAAACATAATTAACTGCTAGATTTCTCTTCAAGCTTCTTTCATTCTCTACAACATATTTTTTCTGGTACATCTTGTTCCTGTCAGGGAAAAATGTGGCTACCATTTTTTTGTTTAGTTTTTTTAATGTAGTAAGTGAATTTAAAGGCACATTGGGCCATATTATAAATCTTAATGACTGTCAAGATATTTTCTCTAACCATAATCAGAGCTTGGGATTTATATGCAACAAGACAAAAGGTGAGAAGTATATGTATGTGTTCGCGAGAAACAGGAGGATGTTCTGACACATCGGTATCCAAGACAGTAATGTGAATTCTCTTATTTGCTAGAAAGCGGCCTACACAGTTCAGAGTTTAGTTTATTTGGATTGTTCATATGTGTTTCTTTGAACAGGAACCAGTGACTTATGGAATGAATCAGAAAATGTTGCAGAGAGAAATTAAAGGAAGGTCCAAGCCATGGAAGCCACAGAAGAAAGAGAATGAATGAAGTCGCAGCAATAGCACCAGTGGGACTGAAAAAAAGAAAAGCAAGAGTCACACAATGGTTAAAATTATATTCCAATATATTTTTGTCTAAGTCAATACTGCTATGGAGGAGGGCAAGAAGAGGAAGAGGGAGAGAAACATCGAGCTTGGCTAATTAACCAGCAGGAATATAAACATTCTTCCTTCGAGGGGAAGAAAATAGGTCCTTGCTAGTTTCATTCAGAAGAGAGTTTGATTCTTGCCATCAGGAATGGATTGGGCCTGGTGATGATGACTAATGTAAACACTAAAATTTTTGACAGAAGCAAAGTCTTTGATTCTCAATTATCCATGACTGGCTAAAACAGTCCATCATCTCATTACTCTTCAAACAATGATTAGTTATAGACTATTGTTTACAAACTAGGGCAATAGTCAATTGTAATCAGTGTGTTTATATTAGTATATGCAGTGTATTAATATACATATAAGTGCATGTAAGTGTGATTATTTTGTTCATATGACAAGTCTTTCTTTGAAAACCTTAAGAACTTTTAAAAAGCATTTAATAATATACAAGGAATTCATATACTAGTATATGTTTGACACCTAATTTTCTCTTCTTATTTCAAAGTTAATCCTTCACCTTTTGAAATTTCTAGTATTAGGTTTCTATTTTTAGCTGGATGTTCTTAATGTCAGCCTTTATATACTGATCTAGACTTCAGATTTAAAAAATAAATGTTCCTCACAACAAGCATAGGCATCCCAAACTCTCTATTTCTTGTCCCCCAAATTACCTATTAAAGATGATCATTGTTGAAGATGTTTGAGGTTGCAAGCAACAGAAAACCCAGTATTAACTAGCCTAAATAATAAAGGCAACTGACTGGCTTACTCAGCTAGACAGACTTCTAGTTGGTTGACTGAAGGGCTTACTAACATCACCAAGGATTTCACAAGGATCTAGTCGTTTCTGCTTCTCTGCTCTGCTCTCCATACTGTGGGCTTCATCCTGAAACAGGCTCCCTACACGGTTGTAAGAGAAACTTCAACCTAACTCTTCCCAACAAATCTAAGCATCTGGAAAGATAAGCGGGCAATGAATTTATTCTGAAGACTATTAACATTCAAGCATAAACATGGAAAACAGAGTATATATACAATATGTTGCAATGTTTTAAGGATTTTTTTGGTTTTGGTTTTATCTGTTACATTAAAATATAGTTGAATTTACATGCAGGGCCAGAGTGAAGTAAAATGAGAGAAAAGGAGACAAACACATTGTACATAACAAGAAAGGCAGGAAAGCCAAAATGAGGAAGCACAATGAACCTACAGGTTTTAGAGGATCTGGCCCCTGCCACTGTCCAGCCACATCCTGCAGCATTCCTCCTCCCTAATTCTCTACTCCCGAGGCACACCAGCCTTATTACAGTTTCAGTTAAGCCAAGCATCTCACTACATCAGGGCATTCTTCTACCCTATGATATTTTTTATCATTCCTCTGCCTAAATCGTGTTTGCACTCTTTCTTTCAACTTATTAACCTGTTAAGTCCATGTCCTGCCTCATTGTCACTGCCTGAAAAAGCCTTCCATAACTTACCATGGCTTCATGAGATGAGGTCCCTCATTTTTAAGCACTCAACAAGAGCTGTACTCTCCCTCTCTCTTCTCAATATAATAAAAATTAAATATCTAATTTTATTTTATGGCCGTCTTTTCTGATAGACTACATGATCTTTCTTTCCTTCCTTCATTCAGCCAACAAACAAATGCATTGTTCAAGGCCCTGCAGGTACAAACATACACAGAAAAGAAGAGGAACCTTGGCACTGTCTCATGCAGCTTGTGTATCTTCAGCACCTTGGTGCCTAGCACAGTCAATAGTTGATTGTGGCCACTCCATAATATTTGAAGGCTAGATGATGGTTGAATTAATGAAGAGAGATTATGAATTAGAGATAAATGGAAGGACTTGATTCAAACTTAGATATGTCTGACTCTAAAGCCCATTCTCTTAACTAGTTGGCAATCTAGCCAAATGCATTTCTATATTGTCTATAATAATAAAAGCGTAATATGCAAATCAACCAAATGACCAAACAGCAGAATGACCATCCGGACAACCTTCCAGATGATCACACTATGACATACACTGGCGCCAGGCCAGCCAAGTTGGGTGCAATGCAATTGGTCAGGAGGCCCCACCCTAGCCTCATGATCACCCCATAGAGGGCAGCCTGGACTCTCTCTGCAAGGCGATTGATGAGGGGGGCTCTGTGATTGATCACCCCAAAGAGGGAGGCCCAGGCAATTGGCCAGAGGGATGATTGATCCAAGGGTGGAAAGGGGGGTCTCCACGATCACTCCAAAGAGACCCAGGCCACCCTCTGCACAGTGATCAATCATGGACCCCCGACCAGATGGACAGGGCCTCCCTCTGTGGGGTGATCCATCACTGAGCCCCAAGATAGATCACCCCACAGAGGGAGGCCCAGGCCACTGGCCAATAACACTGTGGTGGGTATGCAGCGCCAGCCAGCAATCATCCCACAGAGGGAGGCCCAAGCCAGCTGAGCAATTGCACCCCACATGTTGCAGGCAGTGCACTGATGGCAGAGGGGTGGGGGGGCAATGCCACACAGACAGCAAGGAGTGGCAGTTGCAGTGGGGGCAGGGCCAGCTCCTGGCAGCTTGGGAAGGAAAGCCCCAATAAGCCCTGATTGCCAGCCAGGCCTAGGGGTCCTACTCAAGGGGTCCTGTATTGCAAGAGGGCATAAGCCAGGCTGAGGAATATTCCCAACCATGCACAAATTCATGCACCAGGCCTCAAGTTTAAAATTAGAAGTTAACACCTAGACCAATGCTGGCCATATAAGTGCCCTCTAAATTTCTATGATAATTCCTAGATTAGAATAGATAAAAACATGTATTTTAGATAGTCTGTGATTTAAGTTGTGGTTTTTTCCTAAACAAAATAATATTGCCAAGGACCAACTCTGTAAGAAATGCTTCGTGAACATCTTTCAAGATTAAAAGATCGCCTTGTCTTGTGTCATCCTGTTTCTTTTCTGGAGTTTGACTAAATGGTTAATGATGCAAGAACACCAATAGAAGCAGAAATAAACATATGAATATTTTATACAATAAGTCATTATCACAACTATATTATGCTCTTTCACTTAGTGGTTCGAGCAAGCAGTAGTGTCCTAATAGGATACACATGGTCATCTGTTAGGGAATGGAAGAAAATATTAGACTTATACTTTGATATATTTTTATTTCATCTCTTGAAAATGTCCTTGCTTACATGTTTTATTGTGCATAAAATTTATTAACACATTTCTATATGCCGATAATTTAGATATGAACATAAATATTGTGGACACATAAAAAAACATTTTTATGAATAAGGTTGCATGATCAAAACATTTGGACACTACCGAGTTAGAACATGATGTAGGCAAAGCCCATGTCAAAAATTCAACTTCTGCCTGATTGGCATGGTTCAGTAGATGAGAGCCAATCTATAAACCAGGAGGTCACGGTTTGATTCCTGATCAGGGCACATGCCCGGACTGCGGGTTCAATCCCCAGTGGGATACATGCAGGAGGCAGCTGATCAATGATTATCTCTCATCATTGATGTTTCTATCTCTCTCTCTCTCTCCTTTCCTCTCTGAAATCAACGAAAAATATATTTATTTAAAAAATTCAATTTCCTACATCACCTTATTGGACATAAATAAAATCTCTCTCCTATATGGCATAAAATTAAGTCCAATGAAGAGGATTCAGATGAGTCATCACAGAGCCATCTCTGCTAAAGAGTTAGAAAAATTACTCAAAGAATCTTATTGACATTGATTCTATAACACCTTTTCCTACATGAAAAGAGAAAACTACCTATTGATTGTCTTGTGTTATATGAATTGCTCAATCAAAATATATATACTTATTTAAGCTTTACTACAATCCACTAAGCTGGAACTATTTATCCTATTTCATGTTTGATTGTTAGTTAAGAAAGTTCACTTCTTAATGCATACTTCTACTAAAAGAAGAAACTGGTATTTGAACAATTTACAAAGTCAAGCACTTTTATTTTCCTAAGGCAGAATCCTAATTTGGCACTTAAATTTATTTGATCTTGGACAAATTGTCTACATGCTTAAAGCCTAAATCATTTATTTTTTAAAAGAGAATGAAAGATAACCACTTTTAGTTGATTAGTATGTTTTACATATGCACTTCTTTTACCACAGGAAAAAATATGCTAATGTTTTGGAGCTCTGAGATGTCCTTTAGGCTTCACTCTCTGAATCCCCAAGCTCATGTTTAGTAATTACAAGGAAATTCAAATGTTTTCATCTGTTTGGTGGCTAGCAGGATCCTTGAATAACATTCATATCTGGTCAGTTTTGAACTACAACAAATCGTGTCTAATATGAATAATGAGATAGACTGAAGCCTGTTGTGCCATAGTCAGAAATTGGAGAAATTTTTTTTATTTTAAATTGGATTTCATGAGCTAATAACCTGAGTATCAAGGATTTTGAGCTCCCATCCTGGTTTTGATATAGATTTATCAAAAACCTAACAAATATGTTCCTAATATAAGCTTCACAGAAAAATTTCCAACATTTAGTATAATCATCATTGAAGTAAGAATTATAATATATCATTTTGGTTTTGCTAATAATAATAATGCCTTGTGGCTCTATTCATTTTAACTGTGTGGTATACCACGATTACTAATTGGATAATAAACTCCAAGAAATGTATTTATTTCCAAATGAATCTAAAGAAAATGCATTTTGTTTTTTTAGCCACATGCTATTGTAAATAAAATATACTGTGATTAAGGAAATAGATTATATTATCAAATTCAGGGTAACAGAGAGTAAAATGATACAATTTCAGATGCCTCAGAATTTGGGGCTAAAACATTAAAGCTGAGAAGAATGGGCGAGAAGTAAATCTTGTGAAGGCTAATTTTACTTGTCAACTTGGCTACGTGAAGCTCAAATAGCAGATAGAATGTTTGAGTTTGTCTTCAGGAGTGATCCTGAAAAGATTAGCATTTGAATCAATAGACTGAGTAAGGATGACTGACCTCAGCAACATGGATGGGTGTCATCCAATCTGTTAAGGCCCTAAACAGAACAAAAAGGCCAAATTCAATCTCTTTGTTAAAGCTGGGACATCATATTCTCCCAACTTTGGACACTGGTACTCCCCTGGATCTTCAAACTTACAGACCCAGAAGAAATTACATCACAGACTTTCCTGGTTCTCCAGCTTCCAGAAAGCCGATCATAGGTCTTTTTAGCCTCTATAATCAGGTGAGTCAACTGATTTGGGAGAAGCTACAGATTACTTATGTCAAGTGTTAGCTGTCATGTTCTACTAGCTCATTAACTGACACGTGGCCTCAACAGAGGCCTACATTCAATGAGGTTGAGATGTCCCAGTATATCCCATATAATAAAAGGTTAATATGCAAATTGTCTGAATGGCGGAACAACTGGTTGCTATGATGTGCACTGACCACCAGGGAGCAGACACTCAACACAGGAGCTGCCCCTTGGTGGTCAGTGCACTCTCACAGGAGGAGTGCTGCTCAGCCAGAAGCCGGGCTTGCTGCTCCTTAGCGCTGCTTCAGAGGCAGAAAAGGCTCCCACCACCACAGCAGCCCTAAGGACCCCTCAGTGGATGTCCACCTGCTGGCTTGGGAAACGGACCTACACTGGCAGGTGAATACCCCCCGAATGGGTACCAGCATGCGAGAGGGTGCAGGCAGGGCTGAGGGATCCCCCAGTGCACAAATGTTATGCACCAGGCCTCTAGTCCTAATAAAAGAAAAGACTCTGAAGGCTTAGGAAGATAAGAACAGTAGAGTGAGTTTATCATGTGCAAACTGTACATTCGCTCACCACCAATTCTAAACAGGCCTAGAGGACATTCTCTTCCCTACCAAGAGAATATCCTTGATAAGCTCTGTGGTGATAGACCCTACAGGCCAGAGATAACACTGAGAGTTGTCAACTATATAGGCTCTGCAGGCAACTGGGCTGATGTCATGCAAACTAGCAAAGACCAGGTGGCATGCTTAACTTCCATAGATAAGATGAACATATTTGCCATAATGGGGAAGAAGGACAAAATGATAAGCAAAATATTATGACCAGCAGTAATCTTTCATATTGTCTGATAATCAATCATGGTGTCTTTAAAGGTGAAATAGATGGGCAGCGTATGGAAATATAACTTAATCTATGTAACAGAAAAAAGAAACTAGATCTAGTAAGCTGAAACCTGATTTGGCTTACCACAATAGAGAGTCTGGCCTCAAGAAAGTTTAGTGGTGTATCAAGTTGGTGAAGCCTCTGAAGGCCCACTAATCCTGTAGAATATCCTCTTTAAAGGGGCTGTGCTCCCACCCCACCCTGCCTAATTCTACAAAGAAGCAAACCTTCTTTGGATTTTGGAGGCATCATGTACCACACAAGAGTGAACAATCCATTAGGCTATCCTTTTTGACTCAGTCCAGGGGAAGACAAAACTCTGCAGCAGGTCCAGCTTCATTACATGCTATGCCAGCACTCAATCCTTATGCCCCAGTAGATCCAATGATACCGGAAGTGCCTGTGCCAAGAAAGATGCTGCTTAGAGTGGCTGGCTAGCCTTCATAGGAGAATCACAGCACAGAACTCTAGAGGATTTTAATGAGGTCCTGTCTGCTTCTCCAGCTAGCCTGTTTCCTTTTGAGATGGACCTGTTGGCATATTACTGGACCATCTAAGACCATCTGACTATAAGATATGAATTGGCCATGAGACCTGAATTGCTCTTCATGAAGTGGGTATTCTCTGACTCACCAAACCATAAGATTGGATATGTATATTAATAATCTAACTGAGTGGCCAGATTATTATGATCTCTGAATGCATAATAATCTGGCCATTCAGTGTATTTGTATCTCAAATGGCTAACAAAAGTATTCTAGACTTTTGCTGGAGATCAATCACCTATTTGTCCTGAGCTTTCTATTAGCTAGTTCAAAGGGGAAAACTGATCAGATGCACGATTTATAGTATCTTTGATATCAAATAAAAGAGAAGTATACCAAGTGGCCAGATTATTATGCATTCAGAGAGCACAATAATCTGGTCACTCAGTGTAGAATATACAAGTAAGTTAAACATGCAGGTAGCCTCCTTCAATGCATACGTCTTCTACATTGCTTCCATTCTCTCAATCCATTTATATATCTCCATGGAAAATTCATTATGACCCATTACTAAGATAAAAACTTGAGATGGGTTTAGACCTGTTCCTGCATGATATAGTAGCATAAAATCTAAGTGGTCTATTAGACTGTTATAGCACTATAAGTTCACTCCTAAGTCTGCTAAAAAGACAGAAAGAAAAGTTGCCATGCTTTAAGAATATTTATTTGTCCACATAGCTGATCTACTGCCAGAAGTAGAGATCCACTGATTTATTGACAGTGGACAATGGTATGACTCAGGATTGAAAAAGAACAGAATTAGTATATTGTTTTCAAGGATGTCTAGGGATAGGTGTTTGAAAGAACACTTTAAAATGTGCATAAAAATTAAGGTATTTGTTTCCTGTCTGCTATGTGGGTCTAAACGAAATGAAGAAAAAGAAGAAGAAGAAATGAAATAAACAACAGTATACAAGCTAAGGAAAGTGGGAGCCAGAAGTAAAGCACTCGAAAGTCCTTTCATTTTTCGTGAGGAAGGCAAAGATGTTGCTCAACTTGAGGTTTTTAAGTTAAACATGTATCCTACTATTTGTGATGTAACCACAAAAGGAAGAAATTAAGTTTAAAATTCCAAAAAGTAGGAGAAACCAAGATGGCAGCAGAGGTGAACACCTAAACTGCTGCCTTGCACAACAATTTCAAAATTACAGCTAAAACACAGAACAGACCTCATCCAGAACCACAGGAAAGCTGGTCAGTGGAAATTCCACAATTAGAAGGAAAAAGAGGGTCTCTTGGAGACTCAGAGGAGCTGCAAAAAGCTGATATACGGGGACATGTGTGTGGAGAGGACAGATGGCGGATAACCTGGCTGGCTTCCTCTAGCGGGAGGGAGATGGAAACTCCCAACTGCACTGAACCCCATTTCCGACTGCACTGAACCCCAGTTCCAGGCGAGGCTCATGTGGGTGGAATCTGGACTATAGAAAAAAGGGAGAAGTACACAGAAACTCAGGGAAACTCAGGGGAGCCATGAAAGGCAGAGGTCTGAAGGCATGCATGCAAGTAGGTGCAGAGAGGACTGACTGCTGATTGTGCTGCTGGCTTTCTCTAGTCTAGTAGGAGGAAGACAGAACCTCCCAATTGCACTGAAATCTAGTGCTGACTGTATTGAACCCCAGTTTCGAGCAAGTCCCTGGGGACCCAGACTTATATTGGTCCCTGGAGCACATGGAAACTCAGGGGAGCCAGAAAGGCAGAGGTCTGGAGGCATAAAAGTGCCAGTGCACACAGAGAGGGCTGCGGTGATTACCGAGGGACACTGAGACCCAGGGGCCACACAGGGCAGGGCTGATAGGAAGCCAAGGCTGTCTGCTCAGCCTGAGACTCTGTCCCATCCAAGCTGAACATAGAGGCTTTTGCAATTTTGCAAGTCTTATGATATCTTATGATTAATCATAAGATATCATAAGGTTGACTTCCAGCAAAGAAATTCTTCCAGCATAGACACAACTTATCCTCACAACCAATTGGCTTGAAGGTCAATCCCCCGCCCACCCCTACCAGTGATACCAACAACAACCAAGACTTAACTACACCAAGGCTATACACACAGTCCACAAAGGGGTGCACCAAAAGAGTCCACCTCAGGTAACTGGGGAGACAGAGCTACTGGGCCATATAAGACACATAACACACAAAGCTACTCTACCAATTCAGGGAAGTAGTGAAAATGCAGAGACAAAGGAACAAATCACAAACAAAATAAATGGAGGAAAACAAATGACTGGATATAGAGTTCAAAATCACGGTTATAAAGTTTTTCAAGAATTTCCTAGAAAAGATCAATAAATTTAGTGAAACCCAAGAGGAGAAGAAAAAGGACCAACTAGAAATTAAACATACACTGACTGAAATAAAAAATATTATACAGGGACCTAACAGCAGACTAAAGGAACACAAGAATAAAGTCAAAGATTTGAAATACAAAGAAGCAGAAAACATTCAACTGGAAAAGGAAAAAGAAAAAGGAATCCCAAAATTGGAAGATAGTATAAGAAGCCTCTAGGACAACTTCAAGTGTACCAACATCAGAGTTATGGGAGTGCCAGAAAAAGAGAGAGAGCAAGATACTGAAAACCTATTTGAAGAAATAATGACAGAAAACTTCACCCACCTGGTGAACAAAATAGACTTACAAGTCCAGGAAGTGCACAGAACCCCAAACAAAAGGAATCCAAAGAGGACCACATCAAGACACATCATAATTAAAATACCAAGAGCAAAAGACAAAGAGAGAATATTAAAAGCAGCAAGAGAAAAACAGTTAATTACCTACAAGGGAGCACCCATATTACTGTCAGCTGATTTCTCAATAGAAACTACGCAGACCAGACAGGAGGGGCAAGAAATATTCAAAATGATGAATAGCAAGAACCTACAACCAAGATTACTCTACCCAGCAAAGCTATCATTCAGAATTGAAGGGCAGAAAGAGTTTCACAGATAAGAAAAAGCTAAAAGAGTTCATCACCACCAAACCAGTATTATATGAAATGCTGAAAGGTTTTATTTAAGAAGAGGAAGAAGAAGAAAAAGGTAAAGATAAAAATTATGAACAACAAATACATGTCTATCAACAAGTGAATCTAAAAACCAAGTGAATAAAAAATCTGATGAACAGAATAAACTGGTGAATATAATAGAATCAAGGGCATAGAAAGGGAGTGGATGACAATTCCCAGGGAGAAATGTATAAGGGGAGTACAGGGAGAGACTAGACAAAAATCATACACCTATGGATAAGGACAAAAGGTGGGGGGGAGGGCAGAGGGAGATTTGAGAGATAAGTGGAGGGGACCTATGGTGGGAAAAAAGAGGAACAATTGTACTAATCTGAACAATAAAGGCTTATTAAATTAAAAAATAAATAAGTAAATAAAACTTCCAAAAAGTAGAGGGAAATATCTTAAACAATTATTAGCAATTCAAATTCAGCAATGTAAGAAAATAAAGTATACATTTTAATCAGAATCAAATTCTTTCAGAAATACAAAGTTGGTTTAACATTTTTAAAATTCAATAATAATATAGTTTTTCCCATTAATAAAGGTCAAAATCATATGATAATGTCAATATACAAAGAAATATCTTTAAATATTATTGAACTCAACTTTTAGTTTGAAAATCCTAGCAAACTATTAAGAGCAGTAAACTTTCCTAACTTTATAAAAGGTATCTATTAAAAAAAATTACAGTAATCATTCCTCTTGAAATCAGGACCCATACACAAAAAATATCAAGTATTACCATTTCTATTCAGCATTATATTAGAGGTCTTAGCCATGAGAGTAAGACCAGAAAAGACATAAATGCCACTGAGTCTGAAAAGAAACTGTCATTTTTCCCATTTTCCATTAAGAGTAGCTATCATATAATCATATGGAGACCTCAAAAAAAGGAAATAAAAGCTATAATGACTAAAAAGAAACCACTCTGCCATTGTCACCAATATGGCTCTCAGCAAAGAAAAATACAAAATAATTTCCAGGTAAAGTAAAAAATAATAACATAGCACATTTCTAGATGCACATTTAGAACCAAACTGAAAAATGTATCACATAATAATGAAATCCACTTTCTAGTCCAATCAATAAATTAACCTGTGGTAAAAGCCCCTCCTGTTGCTTTCACTGATATGGCATTCAGAAACACTTTAGATCATGATTTGACTTACATGAGCCTCCAAAGTCACATTTTTAAGTCTCATTAAAGTACAGAAGAAAGTAAACTAATAGATTCGATAGCACCTTCATTAGTCCAAAGTAGAATAAAAATAAAGATAGGATATGCAAATTGACTGTAACTCTGCAACAAAAGATGGTGGTGCCCACAGCCAATAAGGAGAGAATATGCAAATTGATGCAACAAGGTGAGAGGTGGAAGGCGGCTCTGGCCAGAGTAAAGGTGGAAAGGCAAGCTTTGGGTCAGAGTGAAGCAGTGCCAACAGCCAGGGGAAGGAAGCCCTATTCTTGCACGAATCTTCATGCATTGAGCCTCTAGTTTATCTATCTTTAGCTCAGTAATGCATTTGCTTTACATTTAAGAAAAACAAATGTGGACTCTGCTAGGTATTAAATAAAATCTGTGTTAATAAACATCAAATTCATAATTAATATGCGCCAGCTATATTTTATTGAATCTTTATTAACTAATCAATAAAAACCAGCATGAAATATAAGCAAACCTCCATTTAACAATTCCATGTATACTATACCCATGTGAGAAAGAGGGCAAACAATTAAATGAAATAGGATGCCTTTTATTTTAGCTGCATCTTTCTTAGGCTTGAATGATTGAATGGCATCATGAAAATATTTCTTTTCTACAAATTACAATATTTATAACTACACTGATAACTGAGGACTCTATATTATAAAAAGAAAATTCAGAAAATCCAAATCAGTCTTATTTATACACTCAAAAAAGGGGGTCAGTTAATTCACAAACTTACTATAAATTTTAATTCTTTTTCTTTTGTGAATCATCTTTTAACTTTTGTGTTTTTCCTGGTGAAGTTTAGAAATAGCAGAAAATTTTAGCTTGCTTTGTGTACAACATTATGTTTTATTTCTATAGAGCATGCTGTTTGATATGCATTTATTCAATCAACACGTATTCAGTTGAATTCTTATGATGCATATACTATAGTAAAAGACAGATCCTTGAAGAAATGGGAGGGGAGAGGGGAGCCAACAATATAGTTAGAAAGAAAGCCATAACTCAGAAAGTAGTTAAGTAACAATGTGCTTAATCACTAAAATGAGTAGCTCAGCCTCTCAGTGCAACAGGAGTTCACAGAAACAGAAAATCTAGGGAAACTAGAGCAGTCAAAAACTTTAATTAAAAAGGCAAAACACAAACTATCCCCTAATTAATGGTGAATGGTTGGATAGGGGAATACAGCAGAAACTGGGATTTGTGCCCAGATATTCCCTTCAGAAATAAATACTCATTATGACAGCTGCCAGGAATATGGGCTTTTGAAGGTTTTTAACCTGAAGCCTCCTCCAGAATTGTCCTCCCATAGAAGGCAACTTATTCACCCAAGGTCACATTCTTTCCCTGGAGGAAGCCTGCTTCTAATGACTGGAGTACAAAGGCCTGACTGCCATGTATCCACTGGAACAACCCTTACCTGCCTCCCCATTCCAGAGCTCCCCAGGTGATCCTGTCTGTATGATCAGCTAAGGACTCTATTGTAACTGCGTCTTCTCCCAACTTTTTCCTCTACTCAAACCCTCTACCCTCACTCCCTTCAAGGTGCTGATCCCGTGAATGTACATGCAAAGCTGCATTTCTGAGTCTGTTTCTCAAGGAACCAGGTCCAAGACATTATTGAAGAAAAGGGAAACGTTACATGTAAAGAAATTATTAAGAAAAGACTTGACATTATATGTTGTAGCAAAATTGATAAACTAAGCTGGCTATGTTGAAGGTGGTGTTGGGGGACAATGAAAAGTTCTGGTTAATCAGATTTTGAGCGACCTTGAATGCCACCCTAGTTTGGAATTCATCTCATAATTCAGTGTTGCAAAACCTTTGCATCCTCAGTCCTCCAGGACTGTGAATTCATCCTCCCAGCTGACTGGAGGCAAAGCCAAATGTGGTAAAAGCCAAGCATAAAAAATTTCTAAAGTTTAATTAGCTTTGAAATTTACATGAACCTTAGCTGATGTATCATCTGAAATGAAAACAATAGCCAAGTTAAAATATCTGAAAGATAATCCAAGTCTCAAAAACCAGGGGATTTGTATGTTTATTTCTCCGTGATCCAGTGAATTAAGAAAATCAATAAAATAAGGTGTGCAAAGTGGTGATAGTGAACAGCTAGTGCAGCAATTATATCACCAATCCATGCAAAATCACTATGACCCACCTGCTTTAATTTAATAATTCCCTTCCTTTAGTCACATTCAATAAGCTTTCTCAGGTGGGGCTGGTGGGGGTTTGGGGGAGGGGGGAATTACATGAACCTTGTATTTTGTCCACAGTTAGCATTTGTTATAATGAATGAATGCTTGTTTAAGAAGCATGGCCCAGTGAATGGATAAATGACATGATAAATGTCACTGCTTGGAACAGTTAATTTGTCAGCCACATGTAGAATGGCTCAGAATGGCACAAACTGATGGAGTTTGTGTGGTTGCCAGGATTAAACTAGTAATGATGATAAGAGCAAGAAAGTGTCACAAAGGGCATTTCAAAGAACAAATTGAAAGGATTTGATAATTTACCAGATATATTTGTTTAAGAAAAGGAAGGCAGGAAAGTTATCTGGGCCTTGGGGAGAATTATTAAACTGTAGCTGAAATAAAAAGGTAAGGAGTGGGACATCTTGTGTTGTTTTGGCTTCCTTTTAGTCATTTTGAGTTTGAGGTACCTATAAGATAACCAACATGGAAAGTCTTTCAAACAGTACCCACTCAAAATTATTTCTGGACTGGGAGATACCGTGTAGACAGCTGTCATATGGTGATGGTACAGCACATTCCCACCTGGCCTTAGACATGTCCAAATGAGATGCCCCATGTTTCCTTTATAATGCTGTCAGCCACCTCCTTCGGTGTTCATTTTTCCAATTGATTCCTGAGTGTTCTACAGAGCCTAGGACAAGTTCTGTGAAGTCAGGTAATATGTAAAGTGCACAATTGTGTGTGTGTGTGTGTGTGTGTGTGTGTGTGTGTGTGTGTTTCTATTTGAAAAGGGGTTTTAAAGGTGGGAGAGGGCTCATAGAGTGACAGTAGGCTTGTATTGGAAATGTTTGACTTACTTCTTTTCCATCTCCCAGGGCACCATTTCTACTCCCCTGAGGCTCACTTCCACTCTACCTGCCCTCTTATCACCATCACTTCTGATCTGGTTCTTCAATTAGAGTTTTTCTATCAGACTGGGGTAAAAATCCCTATTAAGGTTTTAAATGACAAGAAATTCAGTATTAATATGCAAATATGCTACTAGTCATGTGAGAGTCCCTAAGGGCCTCTAGAGGACCAAATCACCTAAAAGCAATTTAGAAGCAAAACAGAGCTTGGAAAACAGAATGGGTTCTTGGAGCAAAAACTAGCCCATTAATCTGGTACCTTTTATAAAAGCTATGAACCATTCTTACTTTCCATTCTTTTTGTGTATCTTACAAAGTTGTACTAATATTGTGAATTCAGGGGTGGGCAACAAGTAGGCTTAGAGTTGTGGGTAAATGAAACTCAGAGATTATTATTATATTACTAGAAGCCCAGTGCATGGTGGTGGGCAGGGGGTTCTTCAGCCCAGCCTGCATCCTCTCCAATCTGGGACTCCTTGAGGCATGTCTGACCATCCCATTGGTTGGACATTTTCTCTCACAATCCAGGACTGCTGGCTCCCAACGGCTTGCCTGCCTCTGCCTCATTGCCCTAATCACTTCTGATTGCCAGCCTCATCACCCCCTACCCACTCCCCTGCCAGCCTGATCAATACCTACTTGCTCCCTGGTTGGCCCAATTGCCCCTAACTGCCCTCCTTCCCATCTTTATTACCCCTAACTGCCCTCCCCTGCCAGTCTGGTCATCCCTAACTGCCCTCCTTCCCATCTTCATTACCCCTAACTGCTCTCCCCTGCCAGTCTGGTCATCCCTAACTGCCCTCCCCCTGCAGGCCTGGTCTCCCCAACTGCCCTCTCCTGCAGGCCTGGGTCCCCTCCAAACTGTCCTCCCCTGCAGGCCTGATCACTCCCAACTGGTCACCCCTAACTGCCCACAACTGCCCTCCCCTGCAGGTCATCTTGTGACAGCCATTTTGTGTTCACATGGGGCAGCCACCTTTGACCACTTGGGGCGGCCATCTTGTGTCTTGGAGTGACAGTCAATTTGCATATTACTTTTATTAGGTAGGATTATTCATTAACCACTGTATTATTTATTTGTATTACAACTCTAAGCCTACTTTTGCCCACCCCTATGTAAAGTGAAGATCATCTTTTCTATATTTTGTATGGCTAATCCATGCAAAATGACTTGGGAAAGTTGATTTAACCCTTTTTTGAAAAAAGTTAAGTAACAGGAATAAAAATGAATAGCCAATTACAGGAAATGGGCTCCTGAACAATGTAGAGATATGTCAAAGGACAAGGTTGACCAAGCCCTTTCCTCGTGGAGTTTATATTATAGAGGAGCCAAATACTGAACATCTGGATAAGAAAGTACCAGTACCTGAGTGGAAATAAAACAATGGCAGGTTGGAGGCTCACTGGGAAGCTGCAGAGAGTGAGATGATGGGAGGTTTAGATCTGAAGCCAAGCAAGGTGTTGGGAGGTGGGGAGGATCTTTCCACAGAGCATATAGATCATGCAAAAGGCCCTGACACACAGGTAGGTGTTAGGCAGCCATGTCTCTGCTATTCCGGAAACTCATCCTGCGAGAAAAATCATCAAACTGAAAATAAATATTCAACAATCCAAAAGGAGGAAAATATTTTGTCCAAAGAAAGCCAGCTAGAGTGTGTATCAACAGGAAACAGACAATTCAAATATATCCTATCATGTACCTAAATTATTTGGACCATGAGTGGGTGACTTTATGATTTATATAACATACTTATATTCATCCTTACTTCAAAAAGAATTTAAGATATCTTCCATAGAACTAAAAGTTATGATCAAATTGCATAAAGGAAATGTGAAGGGAATAAGATAAAGTACAAAAAGTGAGGACATTATGGGGGGTCAAGGGCAGATGTGGTGATAATGGCCTACATTCTAGCTATCACTAGGCTATGAGTTTTCCAGAAATCTAGAGCAGGGGATGTGTGGTGGTCCAGGAGGGCCTGCTATTAATTAAACAATTCAAATTATTCATACGCCTTTTGTGGCATTATAAAATTAAGCAGTAGTTCCCATAAGAGGATTCTGTCTGATGTAATGAACATGCCCCTCCACATCCTTGAATTGACAAAACTGTATTTTCATGATCTGGTTCTTACGGTGACTCTCAGTACAGGCTTCTTAAATCACTCCACTGTACAACTCAGTGAAAGTAAATCTTCAAAGGGCCACCTTGTGCAGAGTGAGTATCCAAATCACTGTTCAACTAATTTTATCCAAAATATATTTTTAATAATTTGATAACTTAATGTGCATGACCCTCATGACTTCTTCCCTAAATATTATTTCTCAAAACTGAATGATAAGTGAACAGAAGTAAACTTAGTGACACTTACTTCTGTCTTGGATTCCCTACCAATCCACAGATCATAGCAACGGTATGTCAACTAACTACACAGACTTCAATGTCTTAGGTCGGCAAACTCGATAGTCAACAGAGCCAAATATCAACAGTACAACGATTGAAGTTTCTTTTGAGAGACAAATTTTTTAAACTTATTCTAACACTACTTCTTCAAAATAGACTTGCCCAGGCTGTGCTATTTTGTGAAAGAGCCACCACACTCATGGGGCCAAAGAGCCGCATGTGGCTCACAAGTCTCCTTTTGCCTATTACTGTAACTTAACTGAATGTTAAATGAGGATTTGAGTTAAAATAATTCTGTGAAAGCTTATGCTTCATATGAATTTCCAAAAAGTAGAATATTTGCCTTCTGTGTAAATTTAAAGGTGTTTTTGCCATATCCTTGCTATGCCACTAAGAGGAAAGATACCAGGGAATGTATTAATAAATATTTTTAGTTAGAATAAAATAATATTCTGTGTTTAATAAACTGTAGTTGTTTTTAATTACCATTTATATAATGCTAAGATGATTATTATATTTTGTAACAAAATATAAAAAGAAAAAAGAAAATAACAGGTCCACTAGAAAGAATTCATAAAAGTAAGCAGTAATTCAAAAATATCTCAAAGACATATAACTACAAGAAAGATTACATAATGAAGTCCACTTCACACATATAGTATGTTATCTAAAATACAAGAAAAAAATGTATTCTCAATTCATAGTTTGTCACTATGAATTTGATCAATAGTTCTAACAGTAAATAAATAGCAGGAGTTATATACTACTCTATGCTCCAGGCTATCCTTCAAAAAGAAACTCCTCTTTTTTATGTTAAAGGAACAACCTATAACCTAAAACTATCAGAATGTTTCACAGAGAACACTACCCAACAACCAGAGCACTTAGATCTTTTTAATAATTCATGTTTCAATGTGATTTTTGCTAAGAACTTCCAGGAATAAAAGCTACAACAAAAACAAACACATCTTCCCTTGACTTTATTCAGTTTACATACTTGATTCTATGGCAAATTTCTTAAAAACTAATATCTAAATCTAATTTCAAAGTGAGTCTCACTTTTAATATTATAATGCTGGAATGAACTAATGAATATGAAAATGGACACGGCATATAAACAGAAAACAAGATAGCTTTTGTAAAATTATAAGTGTATCAGTCTTTTCTAAATACACCTGAGCTTTTGAGGACAGGAAATGTTTTACTTATATTTATATTTCTCAGTAGATAATACAGTACCCAATAAATATAGATTGAAGGAATGGAAATAAGTTTCATATATTATGCACCAAAGAATTTAATATCTGTTGAAAAGATAATAAAGTCATAATGAGTTTTCAAGGTGAAATCTCCCATAAACTCTGAGGATATTCCCAGACTCCTGGTGTACATTATCATTTATACACATGCCACACTTTTCAGAAGTGACGGGCTGGTCCTGATTTCTTTTCATTCATACATGTATTGACAACTATTTAGTAGACTACCTACTATGCACCAGACATTTTCTGTGAAGACATAAGCAGTTAAAACTGATCAAATATCTGCCTTTAAGAAGATATATTCTAGTGAAGTAAAGAGAACATAAACTGAAATTATAAAAATCCAGTGAAATAATATCAAATGACAATAGGGATGCAAAGAAAAACAAAACAAAACCAAAAAGCATATTACAGAGTGATGGGGAGTGAGGGAGTGAAGGTTTCTTCTGAAATAATAAAAAAGATATTCTGGACTGTTTTCTAACTTTATGCAATGTTTCCAAATTTTGCCAAAGTATATTGTCAATGTTGAGATACAGCAATAAGCAAGGCCTCCCCTGCCCCCACCAATGAACACACACACACACACACACACACACACACACACACACAAACACATACACACACACACACACACACACACGCAAGCACAGACATACACACATTCACACCCTACATTCACACTTTACTCTGCCAAGCGCTGCTCTCCTTACTCCTTTTCAGATATAGCAGAGCTACAACCTAAGCAGATGCACACTCTGAGTGTGTTCTAATTTCCAAAAGCAACTTATGACATGGTCTGTCACTGGGTTACTAATATCAACAGAAAAGAGAAATAGTAGCAGCATATAATGTGATGGCAGACAAAACTGGGTGTTCACCAAGTGGCAGACACTGAACTGGGCTCTTTAGACTTTGTTTTCTCTCACGTGTTCCTCATAAAATGCTCCTTAGGCACTCTTATACAGGTGAGGACATGGATATTCACAGGGATCAAGTAAATTGTCAGGGCCAATTGGACAGTAAATGACACTAAGCCAGAGTTATCACCAAAGATCACCTTCCTCATCCCATGTAACTGTGCCAAGCATCTTCCTCTATATTAAATGCAAATGAATTTGAGGGAGTTAGGCAGTAAGCCTTGCACAGCGGTGTGAATTAATTTATCAAACCCTCTCCAGAAAGCAGATATTAAAAAGAGAAACATATGGCTGAAAGGGAATTAAATTAGGTTAATTCACTTAAGTACATAATTAAAAGTTATTCACTGTTCATAAAGGCTAATTAATAGAATGGAGGATATTTTGCTCTCCATTTAAAAAAAAAAAGTATTAAGATGCTGTCCTGGCCGGTTTAGTTCAGTTGGCTAGAGCATCATCTGCTATACCAAAAGGTTGCAGGTTTGACTTCCAGATAGGGCACATACGGAACGCAACCAATTGATGTTCTCTCTCACATCAGTGTTTCTTCTCTCTCCCTTTTCCTCTCTCTAAAAATCAATAAACATAACCGTGGGTGAGAAATTTTTTTTGAAATATGCTATTTTCTAGCTGGCTCTAGCTTCAATGTGTTTTTTTTCCCACAGAAGGAAAAAATATATACAAGTCAATGCTCTGTTTAATTCAACAGACACCTACTGAGCTTTATAACCTTCAAGAGCTTCAGCTCTACCTTTAGATATAATATATAAACCAGCACCTGTCAGCAGATTACTATACCATATCTTTCAGCCTGTCCTCCACTAGAGGGAGGGAACAGAGAAAAGGAAGAGAAAATAGGGCAGGGCCTCTGTTCAGACCAGTCACAACAGTTCAGTTTTGTAACATATGCATCTTAGTGCTATAAAATTCCCTCTCAGCACTGCTTGAGCTGTTTCTCACATATTTCGTTATGTCATATCTTTCTTTTTGTTATTCAATGTATTTTCTAAATTTCCCTGAGATTTCTTCTTTGTCCAGTAGATTACTTAGAAGAGTGTTGCCTATTTTCCCAATGCTTTGGAAATTTTCCTGTTTTCTTTTTTATTTAGTATTTACTTAGCATGTCTTTTCAGTTTGAGACCTCCCTTGACTTGTACCACCTTAACATTTTTGAAGATTCCAGGAAAACAGAATTTCCCCAACAAGTTTATCAGGTATTTTTCCCATTACTCAAGTCCTGTGTGATTGGCAGAAATATTACAGAAGCAATACTACATTGTTTTACCTCCGTCCTACCAGGAGGCACAGGATTATTTAACCGGTTTGATTAAAGTAGTGTCTGCCAGTTCCTTCACTATAAAGTTACTTTTTCCCTTTGTAATTAAAACTATTCTGTGAAAAGACACTAGAGAGGTAACATCTCATTCCTCATCCACTTTTCACCCATTTGTTTAGAATCAATTAATGTTTCTTGCCTACATTACTAAGAAGATGGTTGCCAAGTAGTGATTTTCTAAATCCATCATCCTTTCTATTTTTATTAATTGGCATGCTACTATACAATAAAGCATTCTCATCCCCCTATAAATTGAATACATTCATGTATCTCATTATTGTCCCTGTGCAATAAAGCACTATTTTATACAGCAAGATAATCTGTTATCATCATTTTTTTTTGATTCTTAAGATGTCACAGATTTAGTTAATAAGAACTTCTTAAAGCTGCCTTCTATATTATTCTAACATGTACCTATTTTTCTTTGGCCACTTTCTTACTTTCTGGCATAAGATTTTTCAGGTTTGTCGAAACCGGTTTGGCTCAGTGGATAGAGTGTCGGCCTGCAGACTGAAAGGTCCCAGGTTCCATTCCGGTCAAGGGCATGTACCTTGGTTGCAGGCACATCCCCAGTAGGGGGCGTACAGGAGGCAGCTGATTGATGTCTCTCTCTCATCGATGTTTCCAACTCTCTATCCCTCTCTCTTCCTCTCTGTAAGAAATCAATAAAATATATTTTAAAAATAAAATAATAAAAATAAAAGGTTTTTCAGGTTCATCTTGTACTTTCTCAGCTTCAAAGCTGGAATCAACCATTTCTCTAAGGATACCTGGTTCCACTAACAGAGAATGGTATTTATAATCCAAAATCTGGTCACTAAGTGTGCTCATTGCTACTGGGTGTTGCTATTCCCAGGCCTTTACAGTCAGGCCGAGTAAGGAAATAAATGTATACATTTATATATACTAGCTTGTTAATACACACAAATCTATACTTATCTTTATTACATCTATTTCTTATTATTGAAAGTCATGAGACACATTAATATCTCCAATTTCATTACAGCACCACAAGGTTCATTCTACCTTTTTTCCTTTTTATATTTGAGATGCCCATCTCCATCAGTGTGATAGTTTGCTCACATTGTGTTCAATATATTTAATTACTTTCTCAACACTCCCCTACCTCGTAAGTAACAAATCTCCTGATCCTGCCAGGTGACTACTTGATACTCTCCAGGCCAAGTGGATTTCAGGGTTGCAGATGTGGCTGGAAAGTGTGGGACAGGGTACCTGGAAAAAGCCATTTGTGCAGCAGCAAGTGTGTGACTGATGCAAGCTATGGGTGACCATACACTGGACATGAGTCCATTTCATAACACCGGCCAAAGCTATTAGCACAAATGCAGGCCATGTAAGTAGAGGTTCTTTGAGCTAAATAAAGAAGGTGATTTTACTTGGAGTGAATCACATTGCATTTGGAGAAATGCAGTGAATTTGGTTGGCCACATCTTCAATACACAGAGATTTAAAATTTTATGGAGACTTTATAAAGGACTGTTTATTTTGCTTTTTGGTAGTTTAGAATTTTACACTCTTATGAGTACTCTCAGGCCTGAATCAAGATATATGACTGCCCTGAGCAGCTTACAACCAATAATTTTCAAGTAATTATTCTAACAGCAATGTATCCTTCTCTGTGTTGAAAATAAATTTACTGCGATGTTCCACAGCATATAATCTCTTGGAAATGAAGTTAAGCTGCTTATAATATTGACAAAATAAATCTCTTGATCCCAATAAGAAGCTATATGCCAGTTAATTATTCAGTTTCAGAATTTCTGACTGCCAAATTCTTTGATGGTTAAGTGGTTGGCCTTAGGGTTTGAGATAAATCTTGTGTTTACATTATGCTTCTTCTCTATGTGTGTTGCAAAAATACTCCTCTTTGGTGGGAGACAAACCATGTCACAGTTAGGGAACTATGTGTGGAAATCCATAGTAAATAGGATTTTAGTGTTAATTTATTGAAATGGCGTCAAGCATTCCTTATAGATGGATGCCCAGGCTTCCTACCTACCAGCCCTAAATAAATGAATAGAATACTGAAAGTGTTACATCTTACAAAAATATGAAATAGTTGTGGAATGTAAGTCATCACTACCATTTTCATCCTAAATCTTCATATTATTTTATTAAAAATATCATTATTAGGAAACAAATCCAACTTCGTATCAAAAATATCAAGACTCTAATGCAATGATTTCTAGCCATAGTTTTATAATGCCTCAAAATATCTTCAATCATATTTAAAGGTAACATAAACTTACACTACTAAATCATCTGGAAACAAGATTCATTTTAATTTAAAGTAGTTTTTGAAACACCATATTGTGTGCAACACTTTATAAGCTTCCCAAAATGATAAGATGTTAGAAATAAACAAATTAAGTAAGAGATAAACTAGCAAGTAAGTAAATAAGATATCCAGGTGAAAAACAAAACAGGATACAAGTATCCTCAATAATAGTATATGTGACCTTTGCTATTGTTTTAAAATAACATTCACGTGCTCTCTTTTGAGATACCTCATTCCAATATGTGTTTTTTTATTAATAAAAACAAAACATTACAAATTTACAAAATCTGTAAAAGGGACATAATGTCAGGTGTTGTATATTTTCAAAACAAAAAGTAAACTTGTTTCACCAACTCCGTTACCTCAGCACAAACACAAAATGCACAACAAAGCACATAAAATAAAACCAGAAGACATCTAACCATTTCAATGAGTGGTTGAGAAAAGGAGATGTTAGCTTATGCCACTGTTTCTTAAAATGTGGTCCAGGAATTAAATACATAATAATTTGTGCCTCTTACTATATTTGGATGCCTGGCTCCCTCTCTGGTTTCCAGAGCAGTTCTTATAAGAGCATTGATCAAAGTGCTGGGAGCACTGAGGAGAATGTTAGATCAACAATATCTGTGTTACACCAATTTCTCTGGTTTTCTAGAATGAGAAGAAATAGGCAACTACAAGCTGGAGATTGTTCAATTTTATGAAGTATGTGTAATTCTACTCTCAAAACCGAGCTCTATAAAGATCAAAATTATTGTATAAAGATCTGCTTTTCCTAAAAGAGGAAGTATCCAATTTCTTCCTTCAGTTTTTAAAAGTGCACATCAATCCTTAAAAATCACTTACTCATCACTACATACGGGATATATGTATGTAACACGTCATCAACAAAATCTACAAAAATCAAAGCACATCATTTTTCCTTTGTATTGAATTTATTGGGGTGACAATGGTTAACAGAATTATGTAACTGTCAGGTTCACAATTTCTTAGCACATCATCTGTACACCACATTGTGTGTTCATCCATCACCATTTATCGCCCCCTCCCCCGCATAGTTCCTTCCAGCTCCCCCCAATCACCACACTGTTGTCAGTGTCCATAAAGCATATACTTTTGTCATTTTTTTTTAGTGAGAAAGTCTTATGAATTTATGAGAAGATTTTGACAAAACTTAAAATTCATCAGTGCAGAACTAGCTGGCGAGCATTTTTCTTAAATGCGGATCTGATAAATAAGAAGTTGGATTTGTTTCCTAATTATGTAGAAAGTTTATACACATTCCAAGCTCTATTATCACTTGGAGTAACTCTTCAGAATTTTAAAATACATTGAGAACAGCATCTATTTTTAAAAACAACTCAGTTATTTACCCTAGTAAATTATAAATATTTCAAGAGAGTAGAAACACTCTAAATATATTTACTTTATGTTTTTTATGTCATTAATACAATATGCCACAAAGGATTACTATGCTTCTGTTTTTTAAAAATATGCATATGGCCTTGTCTATAGTCTCCAATTATTTCACTAAAGGTAAAGGAATCTAGTAGCTCCAGCAATTCTACTTTGCTTTTGGATTTGGACCTCCTTTGCTAACACTTTTAGCAGAATCAATTCACACAGTGTAGGACGTTATGACTACACTACAGTGAGTTTCTGCAGAAACTATGGTCAGTCTTTCAAGACAGCATCACATTAAGGATGGACAGAAAACCAAGAGATCGCACAATCCTGGTTATTTCAAATCGCTCCTCCCCAGAGAAAAGACCTATCTGATGGCCTGGACCCTGTCTCCCTTTTTGTGTTGAGGCATTAGTTTGAATCACTGTGTTCTCTGCTGTTCTCACTCTCTTAAGTCCTAGAAAAGCTGCTCCATTCTTGGTACCTCTCCCCGCTGCTGCACTCAATCCCCAATCAGAGGCCAGGGACATGTAATCCCAAAGAATGGCCACAACTGCTTTCTGCAAGGGCAAGCGAGGGTATCTGAACCCTTCCACAGCCCCTGGATGCCTGCAGGTCCTAGTGAGGAGGTTCAACCTGGAGAAGGGACAGTGGCCTCCCTCCCTCGCTCCTGCCTCCACATCTGCCCAGCCCCTGGCAACCGGTGGGACACTTGGCCCGCGCAGGGTTTCTGTCTCCCATTCTCATTTTCTTGAGTCCTCCCGTTCTTCCTTGCTCCTACCGGATTTTTGCCACCAATATCGATGGCAAGAGAACACAGCACAGAGCTACCTCCCTTTCCCATAAATGCCTGTGTGCTTTTCCTGAACCTTTCCCTGCCCCTCTCTCCCCACCATCCAGGTAGGGTCTGGCATGCTCTCCTTTCATGCAGACCCCAATGTCAGCGTCTCCCTTTGACAATTTCACTCAACACGCCAGCACCTACCCAAGCCCACTCCTTAACCAGCTCCACCTTCTCCCTGTTAACCGTGTTCCTTCCACTGCTAACACTGCTAAGCACCTCCTCCACCTTTCCCGGTTCTACTACTGCCCACATTTTTAAAAATTCAATATGCGAGACAGCATGAATTCCAGAAAGTGTGTGTGTGTACGTACGCGTGTGTGTGTGTGTGTGTGTGTGTGTGTGTGTGTGTGTGTGCGCGCGCGCGCGCGCCTTCCCTCAGTCTGGGTCTTGGGCGTGACTTGGAGAGCTGGACAGTCAGAGGGCTCAAACTTCCCTGCCAGGCTGAGGCTGGGCCCTGCCGCGCTCACCTGTCTGCGCCCAGGTAAGCAGGGAAGTGCCAGCCCGCTGTGTTCCTGACACCTGGCCCGGTGGCAGGCAGAGCAGTGACCAGGAGCCCCGGGGCGCCCCTCCTGCGGGTCTGTCTCTATTCCCCTTCCCTCCAGGTGATCTGCTCCTGGCTGGGCACCCCTTCCTCCTCAGTGCCTTACCTCAAACAGGGGACCAATCTTGTTCTTCTCCAGGTAAGCCTGGATGCGGGATTGCTGATAGGACGCCATGGAGACAGCAGGAGCCACGCAGAGTGCGGGCTGAACAACGCGCCTCTGCCTGGGGCTCGCCCGCCTTCTCTCCCGACTGGGACTGGGGCTGGGGCAGGCGCTCACGAGCCTGGGCTCCTCGGGGTGCGGGTCTGGCCCGGCCACGGGTAAGCGAATGGGGCGCCGACAGCCCGGTAACCAGCACAGCGCCGCCAATTCAGACAACTCGGAGACGCGGGGGGAACTCATTCACTGGCTCTCCGGCTGCACCGCCCCCAAGGCTCCTGGCTCCGGCCGCGCGGCACGGGCTGCGGCACCCCGGGAATTGGAGCAGCGGTGTCTTTCTCCTCTGGGCGGCAGCAGCGGGGACCAGGGGGCCTGAGGCTAGCGGGGAGCTGCTGCTCCACCCAGAGTGGCACCTGGGGGCGCCTTTGGCGGCCGGGGGCCAGGGTGGCACCTCGCCTAGAGTGTGAGTCCGCGTGCGGAGTGCAGGTGGCGCGTGCCCCTCTCCCGGGTGACAGCCCAAACAACGCGGGCTTCTCCGGAGCCTGTGCTCGCCCTGCCCGCCGCTCCCTAGCGACAGCGCTGCTCAAAAAGCCAATGGTGAAGGGGCTTCTTTCAAAGTGCATATAAATCTGGTGCTTGTTGGCTAATATATGGCAGCTGCAAATGCAGTTCGCCAGGGGGTCGTCCCCACTACCCCATAGGAACCTCTCCTCGCCAGCTCCTGTGTTGCCTACACCGGTTCAGGGGCCGAGAAGGGCAGGGTGGTGGAAAGGTGCGTGGGTCTGAGGGTCTGCCACGAAATTGAAGTTCCCTTCCTTTGGAAAATCTGACTTGGCTTGGAGCAAGTGGGCCCGGCGACTGCAAGCTGAGAGCCCAGCAGAAAACTCCCCAGGGTTGGGAGCAACCCTTCAGCTTTGGACAGGAAGAGGAGATCAAAGCCAGCCAGTCCTCCCTTCCAAGATTGCCTTCCTAACCCACACAAAATCATGTCTATGTCGAATTATATGGCTGCATCTCAGATGCTACCCAATTCCGCTGAACGGTGTTCCTGTAGATACTACATGACTCCTCAAATTTAGCCCATACCTTCCTTATCATGCAGGCATTTCCAAGTTGAAGATCTACAAACACAGAGGTTTCTTCCCAGAGCTCTCTTTCTTGTGAAGAAAAAAACAAACAAACAAAAAAAAACACAAACCATTGAGACTTCCAATGACCATTTCCCTGGCTCCTAACCATGACAAGCTACCAAACTAAAAAAAAATATTTATATAAGTAAATATGAAGATTTAGAATGAAGGGAATAATTGTCCTTGAAGCAGACTGTTAACAGTATAGATTTTTCTTCACTGTGTTCTGGGTTTCTGTAATTCATAGTTTCTTTATTATCATCAGTTTTTTTTTTCACCTGTATTTTAAATGATACACTTATATGAAAACATGCAATAGTTAAGAATGGAATATCTCAGAAAGTATCATTAATTTCATTTAAATAATTCAGATATGAAATCCACCAAGATACCTAAGAGCTTAACTATCACTGGTGAACAGAAATAGACATGATTTGGAGTGGGAAGATGCAGTATTACTTTGACTGTCCGACTCAATGATCTGCCCAGGGAGAGTGAAATTGAATAGCAGTGAGCTGCTCAGAGTTGTCATGTGTTTTCCATCATGGATCAAAGTTGTGCTTACTTATATTTTTTAAATATGTCCAGAAGAAATTAAACATACAACCCAGATGAAAATTCAACTATTTTTTTTAAAGGGGTCTTTTTTTAAAAATATATTTTAGTGATTTGTTACAGAGAGGAAGGTAGAGGGATAGAGAGCTAGAAACATCGATAAGAGAGAAACATTGATCAGCCGCCTTCTGTACACCCCTCACTGGGGATGTGCCCACAACCAAGGTCCATGCCCTTAACCGGAATCGAACCTGAGACCCTTCAGTCCGCAGGCCAATGCTCTACTGAGACAAACCGGTTTCGGGGAAATATATTTTATTGATTTTTTACAGAGAGGAAGGGAGATAGTTGGAAATATTGATCAGCTGCCTCCTGCACGCCCCCTACTGGGGATGTGCCCGCAACCAAGGTACATGCCCTTGACTGGAATCGAACCCGGGACTCTTCAGTCTGCAGGCTGTCGCTCTATCCACTGAGCCAAACCGGTTTTGAAAAGTCAACTATTTTTGATACTACATAGCACTGAAGAATCAGAGTGGTACTTTTCTGAAATCAAGGAGACATTAGTCGGATATTATTTAAAAATCAGGTAATTAATATGCTAACTAAATCTTCACTGTTCTCAGAGTACTACATGAGGGCATTGGGTAGAAAAAGACAAAATACATATTCATGGGAGAATCATAAAAATATATACATTTGTATATTTTAATACACTGAAAACCCCAAAATTACACTTTTAAAATTCAGGAAATATTTTGAAAGTTTTTAATGCCTACCTCAAATACTAACTCCTTTTCTTGGTTCTTTGCACTTATCCCCAAACCTGATGTCATTACTCCCATAAATATGTATGGCACACACTCTGCATGGCAGACATTACGTTAGGAATGAGGATGCAAAGGTGAAAGTCCCTGTCTTTATTCTCGGGTGTTCAGTCTTGTCTAGGCACCAGGCACAAACACAAATAATGACATTAAAAGTATTGTGCTAATACAGTAGATATATAAAACATATTGTGCATTTACTAATGACGGAAAATTACCCGTGCCAGAATCATCAAGGAATGCTTCATAAAAGAGATGGTGTTTGAGCAATATGTTGAAGGAAGAATAAAATATTTAAAGATTTTCAGATAGAATTGGTAGAGTGAGGATGCCGAATAATATTTTAAGCTCTGGCATAAAAAAATGGCATGTACAAATGCATGGAAACACAAAACAGATTGGGGGTTAGAGAAACATAGAGTGTGAATGGAGGAAGATTGGCATGTGAGGTTAAAAATGCAAGATGAGTAAAGCTCATTAAAGGTCTTAATGCTTTGTACAGTGTATAGACTTGCATATTTTGGGCAATGAGAAATGACTAGTTTTGAGCAGAGGAGTATTATACAGTCAGGTAAAAATTTTAGAAAATGTCTTTGGTTACAACATTCATGATAAATGGAAGAATGAGATGGGGATTACAAAACCAATTTGGGTGACAGAATCCATAAACAAATCACGAGGGCCAGCCTTAGGACTTGGTGTAGATAGAGAGGATATGATGTATTCAAGAAATATCTGAAGACAAATTTGTTAATTAACTATTTGTAGGATAAAATTGGAAGAGAGAATCAAAGATGACCCTCTGATTTCTACAGTGAAGTTCAGAAATTATAAATTATTTGCCCAAGTCACCGAATAAATAATTGATAAAGACAGGTTTTTTAACTCCGAATATGAAACTATTTTAATTCTCTATCCAATACCTTGCAAATTAGTCAAGAATTTAATTTACAGATATCATTGTCCCTTAGTAGAAAGGGCTATCTCATGACCTGTCACATAGTAGGCACTCAATAAATCGCAGGTAGATGAACTGATTACCTTTTAGCAGATCAGTTCAATCCAGCTACATTCATTCAGGGTAAATTTTGCTTCTAACTATTAGAGTCTAACACATGACATTTTGTTCTATTTTGTTCCGTTTAATTAATTATATGCATATCTTGGTCCCTCTTTTAATTGCAAACTCACCAAAATCATGAACTGTATCTTAATAATTCTCTTATACTTTATAGTATGTAACAGTATATTGTGATATAGTAGGTTCTTCCTAAACATCTTTTAATAAGATATTTAATTAATATCCTATTGCTGTACATTTTATGAATTTCATTTAGTTCCTTTAAGGTAATCTGAAAAGGAACCATCTTCTTAGATTGAATTTAACCATTGCACCCATAACAGGGCACCCTTATGATCCTTTACCTTTTGTTTTATTTATTTATTTATTTATTTATTTATTTATTTATTTATTTATTTTGGTTTAAGTACAGCATGAAAAGGCCCTTTTCTCTGATACTGTTTGACCTCATTGTGTTATAGAATTGCCTGTCTGCATAACTGAAAAATATACAGAATGGAGTTTATAGGATGTAATAAAGCCCTTGTCTAACTTTATTTGTATGACACCTTGCACAGCACCTTACATAAATGACTTTTGATGAGAGACAAGAGAACAATGGTGAAGGCCAGTTGACCTAATTAGGGAGTATTAACAATGCAATCCCTTCAAATTAATTAAATATTGAAATCAGAGGGCAGAGAAGTTCTATACAGGCTTCTAGAATCAGACTATTAGCCTGAAGCATACGTGTCCCCTTCCTGCATCTCTTTTGCCCTACCAAAGTATAACAGGGACACATACCTGCCCAAAGAACACAGTGCAGCATTAGGATTTTGATTTTTTTTTATTTTAATTAAATCTTTATTATTCAGATTATTACATTTCCTTCTCTTTTTTCCCCTCCATAGCTCCCTCCACCTGGCTCCCAAACCTGCCTCTACCCTTACCTCCCTCCCGTTGACCTCATCTGTAGGTGTATGATTTTTGTCCAATCTCTCCCTGTACACCCCTCACCCCGTGCCCCCGGAAAATTATCAGTCCACTCCCTTTCTGTGCTCCTGATTCTAGTATATTCAGTAGTTTATTCTGTTGATCAAATTTTTAATTCACTTAATTTTTAGATTCACTTGTTGATAGATATGTATTCGTTGTTCATAATTTTTTATCTTTTACCTTTTTCTTCTTCCTCTTCTAAAAGAGTACCTTTTAGCATTTCATATAATACTGGTTTGGAGTTGATGAACTCCTTTAGCTTTTTCTTCTCTGTGAAGCTCTTTATCTGCCCTTTAATTCTGAATGATAGCCTTGCTGGATAGAGTATTCTTGGTTGTAGGTTCTTGCTATTCATCACATTGAATATTTCTTGCCATTCCCATCTGGCGTGCATTGTTTCTGTTGAGAAATCAGCTGACAGTCGTATGGGTGCTCCCTTGTAGGAAATGAACTGTTTTTCTCTGGCTGCTTTTAATATTCTCTCTTTGTCTTTTGTTCTTGGTATTTTAATTATGATGTGTCTTGGTGTGGTCCTCTTTGGATTCCTTTCATATGGGGTTCTGTGTGCTTCCTGGACTTGTAAGTCTATTTCTTTTACCAGATGTGGGAAGTTTTCAGTCATTATTTCTTTAAGTAGGTTTTCAGTATCTTGCTTCTCTTCCTCTGGCACCCCCACAATTCTGATGTTGGTATGCTTGAAACTGTCCCAGAGGCACCTTACATTATCTTCACATTTTTGGATTCTTTTTTCTTCTTGCTTTTCCAGTTGAGTGTTTTCTGATTCTTTATATTTCAAATTTTTGACTTGATTCTTGCCTTCCTCTAGTCTGCTGTTAGGTCTCTGTATAATATTTTTTATTTCAGTCAGTGAATGTTTAATTTCTAGTTGGTCCTTTTCCATCTCTAGTTGGTTCTTTTTCATCTCCTCTTGGGTCTCGCTAACTTTACCCAACTTTTCTAGGATATTCTTGAAAAACCTTATAAGTGTGGCTTTGAACTCTATATTCAGTCATTTGTTTTCCTCCATTTCTTTTGTTTGTGATCTCTTCCCTTGTCTCGGCATGAGTAGAAATTCTGTGTTGGATTCAGCCTTATGATACCAGTCTTGAAAAACTGCAAAAGCCTCCATGTTGAGCTTGGGATGGGTGGAGTCTCAGGGCTTAATGGACCACTTTGCCTTCCAGTCGGCCCCGCCCTCCACGGCGCCCCCAAGTCTCACATGACTGGGTAATCACTGGAGTGGTCCCTGTGTGTGCGCAAGCTCTCGCAGTGCCTCTAGACTGCTGCCTTTCCGGCTCCCCTGCGCTCTGAGACTATATGAATTTGGGTCCCCAGGACTTTGCCCGAATCTGGGGTTTAGTGGAGTTAGAAGTGATGCAGTTGGGATGCTTTGTCTCCCATCCTCTTGTGAAAGCCAGCGTCACAATTAGCAGTCGGGGTCTTCTGCGCGCAGTGCTGTGCGTGCTGCCCAACTTCTGCCCTCCTGTGACTCCCCCAAATTTCTATGCACTTCTCCCTTTTCACCGTCCAAACTCCCCCCATATGAGTGTCAGCTGCACCTGGGGTTTAGTGTCATAGGATAAGGGGTTCAATGCCATTGGGAGTCTCCTGCCAGAGAAAGCCAGCCAGGTACTCTGGCACCCACTCTCTCCACAGGCGCGTCTCCGTACCTCAGCTTTTTGCAGCTCCTCTGGGTCTCTGTGAGCCCCTCTTTCCTTCTAGTTGTAGAATTTCCACTCAGCCAGCTTTCCTGTGGTTCTAGATGATGTCCGTTCTGTCTTTTAGTTGTAGTTTTGAAATTGTTGTGCGAGGCAGCAGTGTAGGTGTTTACCTATGCCGCCATCTTGGTTACCTCAGGATTTTGATTTTTGAGCTGTAAGGTGGAGAGGCTACATTAGAAACAGAAAAGATAAAGCAGATAAGTGGAAACATGGAACAGTCCTGAGTGAAAAACTTCCCTAATGTAATTGGATTTCACAGTCTGAATTATCTGAAAAAGAATGATAATTATGGTTCATACTACATTAACTTATTACACCATAGGATATTCTATATATGGACACTTTCAAAGTACATGTTTCAGGAAACCATTCAAAAGATTACCAGAGAATATTTTGACTCTAATTCAAGAATGTTTATTATCATTTCACATATTATAGTGTCTTTTCAATTACAAAGATACCTATACTAAAATACTGTTAGATTTGTGGTTAGCATGAGTATAGCTCATATCTGTGTTAGTATGTGTGAAGGGCCATTTAAGTCTCCTCTGAATTTGATTCTTTTTAATAGCTCCTCAGTAAAATTTAGTAAGTATTTTCTTGTTTACTGTTAAGTAGTAATTCAAGTCCAGCTAAAAGGGAGGGACACATTATTTGGGAGCCTATCAATTTCAATCATTGAGAACATTGACCTTGGAGTTCTAGCCCAGGACAGAATCTAGGCTTTGCCACCAGCTATGCCATCTTTAGGAAGCCACTTATTCTATCTCATCTGTAAAGTGCAGGCAAATAGCACTTAGTTCCTACATTTATTATAGGAATTACCTGAGACAATTCAGGAAGCACTCAATACAGGGCCAGGAACACAATAAATATTCAGTAAAGGGTAGTGCTAATACTGTTATTATTGTAATTATCTATATACTAGAGGCCTGATGCACTAAATTCATGCATGGAGTGGGGGTTCCTCAATTCAGCCTGAACATTATCCAATTGGGGACCCCTTGTGTGATGTCTGACTACTTGGGATCGGGCCTAAACTGGCAGTCAGACATCCCTTTCACAATCTGGGACCACTGGCTCCTAACTGCTCACCTGCCTGCCTGCCTAATTGCCCCGAACTGCCTCTGCCCGCCAGCCTGATCACCCATAACTGCCCTCTCCTGCAGGCCTGATGTCACTCCCACCTACCCTCCTCTGCTTGCCATTTTGGTTCTTTTTGGTCGGTTCCTATGCCAGTCAGTGTCAAAAGCTCCACCTCCTAGGCAGCTATTGGTTCCCCACAGGACCCAGATTTGGTTTTCATCGGTCGGTTCCTATGCCAGTCAGTGTCAGAAACTCCACCAGGAGTTGGTAGAATGCCCACAGTACCTATCTTTGGTTCTGACTGGTCAGTTCCTATGCCAATCAGCATCTACAGGCCTATCTCTTGGCCTGATCAAAGAGGCAGGCTTTAACAGCAGTCCCACAGAAGCTGGGAAAGAAAGAAAAACCTGGCTGCTGGTAAAGATCAGAAAAAAAGAGGGAGAGGAAGAGAGAGGTAAGTACACTGATCAACAGCTTACACTGAGGCTGCAGATCAGACCCTAACTCAATTTCTGGGTCTCAGACACCTGAGCAGTCAGTGCTGGGTCGCCAGGCTGCAACTGGGAAACCCATCTCTGACTCTGACTTCTGAATGGTCTGCGTTTGGTCCCAGGCTTGGCCCCTTCCCAAGCCTAAAGCCTCCACCTCAAGCTTTAGGCTTGGGAAGGGCCACCCCTCCTCCAAAGGCTGGCTGGGAGTGACCTGGGTGCCAAGGAGGTTCCCAGGACCCAAGTATGTATGCAAATTAACTGCCATCTTTGTTAGGTTATTTTTCAAACTCACTCTGATTGGCTGTGGGCATAGCAGAGGTACAGTCAATTTACATGTTTTTCTATTATTAGGTAAAATATAAAAACCTAAGCGACTGTTACGACCGAACGACCAAAACAACTGGAACAACTGGAATGACTGGTCAATCAGTCATTATGATGCACACTGACCACCAGGGGGCAGATGCTCAATGTAGGAGCTGCCCTCTGGTGGTGAGTGCACTCCCACAGCCGATCTCCCGCAGCTGGGCATTGGTGTCCAGCGTCTGTTCCTTCTGAGCTCATCCTGGTGACCATGACTGCTTCTCTCAACCCTGCTGGGGCCTTTGGGCCCTGGGTTTGGATGAGGAATAGGGGGTGAGTGGCAGTAGATGCAGCCCCTTTCCCAGGGGGGCTGTTGATCAGCTCCCTCCCCAACCTCCCTCCAGCCGACAGGCTCCGATTGGCCTGCAGTCCCTCCCCCTTGCCAGCAGGCTCCATTCAGCTTGGCTCTGATCGGCCCTGATCGCTGGCCAAGCCTATGGACCCCACCCATGCACGAATTCGTGCACCAGGTTTCTAGTACAGTGGTACCTCGAGATACGAGTTTAATTCATTCCATAACCTTGAGGCGTGGGAAACTATGAGTCACGGTAAACTGGTGGGTTATGTGCAGCCAGCCGATCTGCGTGATTACTCCTATCTCAAATGTTGCTCGTATTTCAAAGCAAAAATCACTTGCTCGTATCTCAAAAATCTCATATGTTAGGGCACTCGTATCTCGAGGTATCACTGTACCATAATAATTATCACCATCACTGCTATCAATTCCTTGAGAATGAGATGAACCCAAATGATGCTGCCAGCTTGTGAAATCCCAGCCTTCTCAAGTGACATATCTCTTTAATTTCCACATTTAAATAGTAGGTTTTAATATTTAATTTTTAATATGTGGGATGTTTATAAGCAATAAGCATCTAAAATACTTTATGTCAATAACTTTATAATGTTAAGCCTGAAGCATTAGATCATGAATCACTTAAAGGAAATCTGAAGATGCCAAACTGAGTAGATACCTTTGAGATTATCAATAAATTGTTAAGCCTGTCATGCTTTTCCTTATACTCTCCAAAATAATAAGTGAGAGTCTTTGTTAAGAAGAAAAATAACTTGGACAATGAAAAGTTGTCACAAAATACTGTAATGTGATACTGGATTTATTGAAAAGGACAAAATAAGAGGGGCTAAGCAAACAAAAGATGACTTGGTAAGAAAAAACAGTTCTATTTGGTGTGCAGGGTGGGGAACCAAGCACCCTGCCTGAGACAGGATGTGTTCCTGCTCCCGTCCAACGATCAAGGAATAAAGAACATGGGACCTACTTCTCCAACATGCATCTCTGCACATGCCACCTAATGCTCAGCCATAATGCGCACTTCACAACACCCCAGCACTAAAAGCTAAGTGTGCATTTAAGAATGAGTGGAACCTGCACTGCCTAGAGGGAATTTAAACAAAAAAAGAAAGGAAGAAAACTCTGCAAATAAATGCTGGATATTATAACACTCCAAGTAGTCAGCAAATTCTCTCCTTTCAAAGTCAATGTTGGTCCATTTCCAAAGGATAATACTCATCCTCCAACCCTCAGTAGGTTTTGAAACTCTGAGACAGAGAATTCTATGATGTCTAAGCATACGCTAAGCTTCTATACATGCCAAGGAATCACACTGACATATACCACAAAAGATTTATGATGAGGTCATGAGTATTAGCAGTTAAACTTGCTAACTTTGCCTGGGGAGATTCGGAAACCAAACATTGAGTGAATGAATGAATGAATGAACAAATAAATGAACAAATAGGTATAGAATAAATAAATTATATAAAGAATAAATAAGTGCTGGTAATTCATTAGGCATATCCAATAACCAGTTTCTCAATCACATTTAAATCCCCATTTTTACTTGTGCAATAAACTCTAGATTTTGTTCAGTAGATTCTAAGTATTTATCAAGTATTCAATAAGATACAGCACTAATTTGCCTGTATGTGTTTTATGAGTCTATCCTCTTCAATTTGCCAATTTTCTTTTTCTCTTACTTCTTTTTTTTGTTTCCTTTTTTTTTAAGGAGGGTTATTCATCTTGTAGCCTGAGCCTGAATTATGAGTAAGCAATTGTCAGTGGTCAGTGAAAACCAATGGACTAAAATTGATGACAAATGTTTTCTGCTACATCTGTTTTCTAAAATGTACAGTAAGATCCCTTTGAGTGTAAATACTGCTCTTGACAGTCATATCCCTATACATATTTTAATATAAAGTCATTGTCACTGAACCCAAGATTTCATATATGTTAGGATGGTTCTTCCTTACTCTCAGCATTCCTGATGACTCTGCTTGTCAAAATATTATCAAACAAAAAACATTTTTATTCTTATTTTCACTTAATTAAGAAAATGGCATTGTATCAAAAACTTGTCTTAATGTGGCAATGACAGAATATTTCAAAATTTAAGTAAAGAACAAGGAAACATAGTCTACTTCCTATATGTCACTGATATTTAATTTTAAAATAGTCTCCCTAATACAGAATAGTATTAAATATAACTGTAATTTTAAAAAAATTTAATGAAAAATAATTTTTAAACCTCAATGAGATACTGCATCTATCCATTAGTATGACTATTTATATAAAACCCTAAGGAACTATCCAACCATTCAGTAGCTATGACACACATTGACCAGCAGGAGCAGACACTCAACTCAACTCAGTAGTTGCTGAACTGCAGTGACTTGGCAGCTGTGGTTCTCCGGTGATATACCCGGAACCAGAGAGGAGGGAGCCCAATTCTGTATTGCACCACCTGAGAACTACCCGTTCTCAATCCAGGACTCCTCAGAAAATGTCAGAGAGCTGGTTTTAGAACAGGCTGAAAGACCCTACCAGTGCATCCGTGCACTGGGCCTCTAGTACTGTAATAAAATAAAACATAGACAATAAGTGTTGGCAAAGATGTGTAAAAATTGGAACCTTGGTACACTGCTGGTATGTAAAGGGTGCAGCCAATTTGAAAAAGTCTGACAGTTCATGATAGGATTAAATACTAGCTTATCATATTAAACAGCAATTCCATTACTAGGTATATTTAAAAAATGCATGCCCACACAAAAATCTATACATGAATGTTCATAACAGCAATATTCATAAAAGCCCCAAAGTGGGACTGATCCAAATATCCATTACTTCAAGAACCAACAACATGTGGTATATTCATTTAATATGATTTTGTGATAAAAAGGAATGTAGATAAATGAAACCACAAAATACCACATACTGCATGATTCCCCTGATGTAATATAGCCACAATAAGCAGATCTATAGAGCAGAAAATAGACCAGTGGTTTCTTAGAGCTGCTGGATGAACAGCAGACAGGGGGAGAGGTGGTGGGAAAGGGGAAGCATAGGGGCAGAGGAAGGGTGAGGGGAGTGCTAATGGGTGTCTTTTAGGCTTGATAAAACGTTCAAAAATTTATTGTGCTGATGGTTCCACAATTCTGAACATGCGAAAAGCCATTCAGGTGCACAGTTTAAATAAGTGAATTGTTCAGAATGTGAATTATATCTCAATGAAAATGTTATTTTAAGAAATAAGAGTAACTGTTAAATTTTGCTGGTTCCAAGGTCCTCCTAGACTCCCTTTTTTTTTATTGTGTGTGACAGAGAAAAATATTGTTATAAACACACACAGAAATATAAATATCCTAAACATGAAGCTTTGGTGAGCAGCATGATGGGATAAAAACGCAAGATTAAAAGCAAGAGAGTTAAGTGACTGCCTAAATCTGAAAGTATGTGCACCTGTGTGGACTCAGGAAATGAGAGGCAATTGGCGAGGCCAGTAAGAGGAAAAGATGTGGTGTGGAGAGGAAGATTTAAATAAGCTACTAGAATACTGAATCGATTTGAATATTGGTGAAATAAATGAGAATACTTGGGAAATATTCAACAAAACCACCATTCCATCTTCCTTGCTCTGCAGTGGGACTTGCAGGGTAGGTGCTGGGCCAAAGGGAAGCATCTGCAATCCTGGGTTGCTAGCTTCTGTGACAGGGATTCTTAGAGGTCCTTTTTCTTTCTTTTTTTCTTCAGGTTAAGAATTATAATTTTAAAAATTCTTTCCAATTCTCTGTATTTCAGCACTTATATTTAATCATGCAAATACTCTGTAACTTGTCTTTATCACAAAAGTGGAGCTTTTCAGAACTATCCCTCATGGCCCATGCCTACAGTACACTGATATTCACTACTCTGTATATTCCATTATATGAAGGTAGCACAATTCATTCATTTGCTCTTCTCTTCCAAGCTTTCATTTAATGCAAACAACATTGCAATAAATTATCACCCATGTCTGATTTTTCCCATGGTCTAAACTTTTTTCAGGGTATAAACCTGGCAAAAGAATTGCTTAGTCATAAGAATGCACAAATTTAGATTTATGAGACACTATCACATTGCTCTCCAAAATGACTGTATAAATGTGTAATCCTTCCCACAAAATTGGGGCGTTCTTTTTGCCTGAGTCTTCACAAATACTCAAGGGTTGGCACATAAAAGGTGTGGGTCTCAATCCCATTTCTCCCTCACTACACATGTATTAAATCCCAGCCCCTGTGCTGTTAACCCCGCAGGCAGTGCCAATTCTGCAGATCCCTGTCCTAGTTTTCTGTTTCTTCTTCATTTCTGGCCCAAGGCAATTTCCCTGCCTTTCTCAGCAGTTCAGCCTGTATTTATAAGGCTGTTGTAATTTATTGATCAATTCTTGGTGTTTGTAACTGGAGCGTTTTCAAGTTATCTCTACTGTCAGACCCTTACATGCCTGAGAACTTTTTCAGCACCTAAGTGATTTTTAAACATTCCCCAGATGTTGGACACCATAAAGAAGATAACTGAAATCAAATTAGCAACTACGGTGAGCTATTAAACTGTTTTGTGCGTATTTATTAGTCGCCATACTGCACAACAATTAATGGTAGGGACTTGACAGCTTACCTAGTTTGAATCCCAGCTCAGTTACTTACTAGCTGTGTGACCTTGGGCAAGTTATTTTATCTCTCTGAGCCAGTTTCTTCATCTCTAAGATGAAGATGTAAATAATAGAACCTATTCCTGTGGGGTTGCTATAAGGATCCAATGAGTTACTATTTATTAACATGCTTAAAACTGTATCTGACATAGCATGTTCTGTGTAATCATGTGATAAATCAAATGGAATGACTATTAAACATTCATCTTTGTATTATCCATGAATACTTTAATAATGATCTTTCAGTCCCCAGTATGGACATTTTAAATACTGTATCCAAAGTTTATAGACATATCTACAGGAAGTTCAGCCTGATTAAAAAAAAAAAACTACCTGGGTATCACGTTGAAAGTAGTACCCCAGCAATTTATTACTATAGTTGTCTGTTACATGCTCCCTGTGTCCTCTAGATGTTTGCTCCTATTTATTTGTTTGAGTCTCTTTTAAAAGCTTTTCTCTAATGTCTGGTGAGCCTTGATTGCACTTTCATTTTTTAAAGTATTGCACTCAAAGCAGATCAGAAGGCCGCTCCAGGGGCTATAGTGTGGCATACTGCTCTCACGGATCATCTTGCTGAGATTTTCTGAGTATTTTGATAGTGGACCTTCTGGAGTGCATGCCTCCATGGGGTTGGTTAGTTCTAAAGTCAGATATCCCAATACCGTTTTCATACTGAAATATATTAATTAAGGTGGTTGTCAATCATATAGACAGAGAGCTATAGCCTGAGGTTCCTTCTTCAAATTCATTGAGTGTGCTTTATTTGTACTCCCCTGTGCTTTTTCTCTGTGGGCGCTTGCCTGCTGTCTGAATTAGATATTTAGAGAAGATAAATGGGTGATGGGAAAAAATAAATTAAATCACATTTTAAAAATAAAAATATATGTCAAGACAAAACCAAACAAGCAGAACCTCCTCAAAATCCGTAAAGTTTGTTTTAATTGCTGGGTGACAGCATGCTTATTGCAATCACCTGGAATGTTTTGTGACCTTGTTTCACCCTCAGTGAGACATGCTTTCTGCATGGCCATACCGAACTTACACTCTGTCAATCAGATCTTACTCTTCCATCTTTTTCTGACTTTCCACAGAACGCCGTTTCTTCCTAAAAAAGCCCTCTTTTCTTTCTCTATTTGGCTAGAGAGCTTATACTTCCTTTAGTTATTCAGCAGGATGATCTTTTCTGTGAGGGGCTCTGACCTTGCCAGGTAGAATCATCCTAACTTATCCCTAACTGAAACGGTGCATATACCTCTACTGACATACTTATTGTCTTTCTCTTCTAACAAATTTGTATATACATTTTTTTACTAGTTTGTGAATTCTGTAAAGTCAGGGACTCACACTATTTTATGAAACCATCTTACCAACTGGAAGCATTCTCACTAACAACCAAAGAGGTCTATATCAACGGCATTCCATACTCTATTTGCTGTAAGGGTCAGATTTCCTCGGTGAGAGCTTAGGTATGGCATTTAGTTTTAAAAAAAATAGTGTGTGTGTGTGTGTGTGTGTGTGTGTGTGTGTGTGATTATCAACAGTTTAGGAAAGTATTAGCTAACTTTTTTTTATATTTAAGTATTTAAAATTCTAAGTGATGATCATTTATAGTTTCATTCTGTAACCTCAACTGCATGCATTACAGATAGTACAGGCTCTGTTGCCCTTTTATCTACTATGATTTCTGTTGTGGAATTTAATATGAAAGAGATGATTGTTCTTAATTAATTTGCAAATGTGTTTCCATTTGGAAATGTGTATTCATGTGTGCAGGTGCCAGCTGGATAAATACATATACAGCTTTTTAAGTCTTATAGATTTTACACAAGATGATGATGGAATCAATACCTAAAATCTGTGGAAACTAATGTTTGCATTATAAGTGACAAACTCTGAACCTGGTATACAGAGTTAACCCTGAGCAGTACTTTAACTGGACCTTAATGTTATTATACAGTTTGAAGAAGAACTCAGCAGCTGATGTGTGAATCTGCTGAAGCATTAGGAAAAAATATTCTCTAAGTAAATTTAACTGAAAATTCTGTAACATATTTGGGAAAAATACAAATAGTTGCAAACCTCATAGCTATGAAAAACTTGATGTGGTAAAGACAAATATTCTTATAAATATCATAAGATTTCATTAAGCAGCAATTTCAGAGATCCTGGAAGTAAAATTATAAAGAAGTCTAATTGTTATTTAAAGGAATATAGTATAAGTATCATAACATGCAAATGAAATTCACTTCTGAAAATAAGTGTGCCACTAATTGCCTGAGAATTCTTAAAAATGTCTTCACCCCAAATGTGAGGAAAATGAATTTAAAACCATGAGAATGTTTGCTTAATCATATGGAGTCTGGATAATCAAAGAAAAAGGAAGGATAAAAGATGATCTAAGCTAGTACAACATGCTCAAGTTTTACATTGGTGAACATGTATAGATATGATAAATGCATGGCCACCAGGAGGCAGGACTGGTGGTTTGGGAATCCTTGACTGCAACCCCCTTCAGAGACAACATGACTAGCATGACTGGCTATGCACCCATTCAGTCTAGTGAGGGAGAGCAGCTTGCCCCATGAAGTCTCTCAGGTAAGGACTTTGTAATTGCATATGATTGGACCTGAAAGATCACAGATAAAATTATGGCCTGGAGCCAATATAAATAATTGGTACTTTCTTTATATTGAAATATTCTCTCCTAAGGAACAGATTAGTCAGACCTCATCTATTAAAAAAATATTAAGATGGAGACAAATGATTCAATAAGTTATATAGATCAGTCTATCACTTCATAGTTGACTAGAGGCCCAGTGCACAAATTTGTGCATGGGTGGGGTCCCTTGGACTGGCCAGTGATCAGGGCCATTGGAGGGCCATCTTATCCAGTCTCAATCGGAATCACTGGGGGCTGGCCAAGGGTAGGGGGTTGGAGGTTGGCCAGCCAGCTGAGGGGAGGGGCTGCAGGCGGTTGGCCAGCCATAGGAGGTTGGCTGTGGAAGCGCAATGATCACCAGGGGACACTCCTGCATTAAGTGTCTGCCCCCTAGTGGTCAGTGCACATCATAGCAACCAGTTATTCAGTCAACTGGTTGTAATGGTTGCTTAGGCTTTTATAAATAGAGATACTGAGCTATATGGATCATTACCATATTTTCAGATAATACTTTAAAATTTTAATTCAAATTTATTTATTTAAATATAAAAATAATAATGATTCCACACAAAAATAGCTAGCTGATCTTTGAGAAAGGTACAAAAGCAATTCTATGGGGAAAGAAGAGTTATTTTATTAATCGGTACTGATACAATTCCACATCCATATGCAAAACAATAAACCTAAAGACAGACCTGATACCAAAATTTACTCAAAATTTAGATTGCAGATCTAAATATTGAATTCAAAAATGTAAAACTAGAAGAAAACATAGGAGAAAATATATGAAACTTATAAAATATAAGTCCATTACTTTGCTAGGGCTGCCAAAGCAAAATGTTACAAACTGGTGTTTTCAATGACAAAAATTTATTTTCTCATGATTCTAGAAGCTGGAACTCCAAGAACAGGTGTTGGTAACTTTGGATTTTCCTGAAGCCTCTTTCTTTGGCTAGCAGATGGCTATATTTTCACTGTGCCCTCACCCAGTTTTTTATCTGTGTGCATGGACCCCTACTGTCGCTCTCACATTTTATAAGGACCGTGGTCATATTAAGTCAGATTTCTACCCGAAAACCCAAAATACTGGTAACACTAATGTCCTGTGAGGATGCAAAGCAGCAGGAGCTCTCAGTTTCTGCCTGGAATGCAAAACGATTTAGCCACTCTGAAAACTATGTGGCAGTTCCTTTCAAAGCTAAGCATAGTCTTACCATATGATTCAGCAGTCGTACTCCTATTTACCCAACTGATTTAAAAAGATATGTCCACAGAAAACCTTCATCCAAATGTTCATAACATATCCTATAAAATAAAAGCCTAATATGCTAAGTGTCTGGTCATCCAGTCATCCGTTCAACCAATCAAAGCACAATATGCTAATGATATGTTAAGGCCACTCAACCACTTGCTATGACATGCACTGGCCACCAGTGGGAAGATGCTCTGACTGATAGGTTAGCTTGCTGCTGGGGTGCTGCTGATTGGGACTGAGTGAGATGGGCCGGATATGCCCCGGAGCCCTCCCACAGTCCCTTCCCAGCTGGCCAACCTTCCACATCCTTCCCTGGCCCCGATAATACACTGGTGGGGATCCCTCAGCCTGGCCTCTGCACTGTTGCAATCCAGGAACCCCTCGGGGAATGCTGGAGAGCCTGTTTCAGCCTGATCCTGCAGACCAGGCCGAGAGAAACCACTGGTGCCTGAATTCATGACCCGGGCCTCTAGTTCATTTATAATTGCCCAAAACTAGGAGTGACCAAGATGTCTTTTAGGAGATGAGTGGAAAACAAAGTGTAGTACAACCATACGATAGAATACTATTTTATGATAAAAAGCAATGTTTTGTCAAGTCAAAAACTGACTTGGATGAATCTTAAATACAAATTGTTAAATGAAAAAAAAAAAGCCAGTCCAAAAAAGTTATATACATTATGATCCCGATTAGTATATGATATTCTAGAAAAGGTAAAGCTAAGATGGTAAACTGATCAGTAGTTGGGTTTCTATTGCTGGGGGGAGGATTGAATGGGTGAATCACAAAGGGTTTATTTAAGGCAATGAAATTATTCCTTATGATGCTGTAATGATAGGCATATATCATCCTATGTATTTGTCAAAATTCATAGAACTTTACAGCCCAAAGAAAGAACCTTAATGTATGCCAATTTTTACAAAGTAATTTAGGCAGTTCAGAGATCTCAGAATGAAATGCCAATGATGACAAAACAATCTATCTGAATTGTTAAATTAATTACACAAGGATGCCACTAGACTGAGGTGGCTTTAATGCCTTAATCTATAATAATAAAAGCATAATATGCTAATTAGACCAGACATCCTTCCTAATATCCTTTCTTCTCTACAAAGCTGGTAGCAGGCAAGGGCTGAGGCAGAGGCGGCAGAGGCCTCAGAGGCCCCAGACGCCGGCAGCAGACAGTGGGTGGCAGCCAGGGAACGAGGCAGAGGCGGCGGGGGCCAAGGCAGAGGTTCCCACCACAGAGGCAGGGCCAAGGCCATTGCGCAAACTTCGTGCACCGGGCCTCCAGTTGTCTATGAAAGCAAACCAAAACCTAAGCCTGAAATGCTTCAAGATTAAGAAATCAAAACCTAAGGATAACCAACCCAAACAGCCTACTAGGCTTTCCCAAATAAGGCAACAGCTTAAGTGATAGCCAAAATAATTTCTGCTTCCACCTCCTCTGTGAAATCTGCTTCCACCTCTTCTGTTAGATCTGCTTCCACCTCTTCTCTGCAAAATCTGTCCCTGAGCTCCTGTTACAGTGTCTAACCACTTGTCTAACCACACTGCCTAATTCAAGTAGATTTTTGCTCAAATAAACTCTGCTACATGCCTGTTTATATTTTAACAGGTCTATAATTGTATGAAATATTTCCCTGGATGAATGAAATGTATGGAACACCTGAGATGGGGAAAAGGTGATGCCTAAGTAACCCTAGAAATTAAGTCTATAAGACCAAAGGAAAAGGAACCCCTGTACTCCAGTAAACAAAGTTATTTCCTACAGGAATACAGGTTATCAATTCTAAAGCACATGTAGCTACCTGAACAGAGACTTCACTAAAGAGGATATGTAAGAGGTAATTCAACACACAAAACGAGGTTCATTATCACTAAATGAGAGGGAAATGCACACACCATACATGAGAATGGCTAAAATGACTCACCATACCAAAGCTGGCAAGAACACAGAGCATTCAGAACACTGGTATACTGCTGCTGGGGATGCAAAGTAATGTAACCACTCTGCAGAACTATGCGATAGTTTTTATGAAGTTAAACATAGATTTACCACATGACTCAGGACTTCCATTCTTTGATATCTACCTTAGAAGAATTAAATATTATGTTCTCACAAAAACATGTATATACAAGTATTTATAGCAGTACTATTATAATTGCCAAAAACTGGAAACAGTTCTAATTTCCTTCACTGGATGAATGAATAAACAAACTGTGGTCCATCCATATAATGAAATACTGCTCAGCACCAAAAAAAAAAGAAAAGTATTTTTATTTTATTTTAATTAGTTTAACTTTAAAAACTAATATTTGATTCAGGATTGGAAATTTTTTTTTTCCAGGATTGGAAATTTTTAAGATATGTTTGAAAAAACTTGGGTATGTGAATCTTCTTATCAATTGTAAATTTTATAAAATCTAAATACAGAACAAATATATCTTATAAAATTTAACTTTTAAATTAAGATGTGCTGTGAGTGTAAACTTATACACTGGGCTTTGAACACTCAATATATATCAAGAATATAAAATCTTTTATTCATTTTTATATGAATTATATTGTGAAATAATAGTTTCGATTTGTTTGGTTACATAAAAATATTAATTTATCATGTAGCAGATATAACGATGCAAGAAAGAATTAAATGATAGTGAAAAATCACAGAATGCTAAAGAACTTTGGGAAGATACAGGAAATAAGAAAAGGATTTAAAAGAGATAATGATTGCAATTAGCCCAACACTACAATGACGTTGGTGCAGAACTGATTAATTTCAGTCATCATGCTCCACTCACAAACTATTTAATTAATTTTTCTTTTAACAAATTGGCCTATAGAGATCATTGAAAGTAGCATCTTTTAAAACTAATGAAGAGGATGATTCCAATGTTTCTGTGTTCCTTCAATAAATTATAATATGTTTTCAGAGAGAGAAGTTAGATTAGTTAGGAGATAATGATTAATATTTAAAAAATGTAAAGCCAATTTTAAGGTGCATGTTTTGTATCATGTCGGTGGGTTAAATTTTGCCAGTTTAAGAGAAAGAAAATAATTTAGGTTATTATAATGTAAGACATAATACTACATATGCCTTTTCATTACATGGAGGTATCCCTTTCTCTTTTATTTTCCTGGAAAATAACATTTGTGCTACTGGATGAGAGAAAACACAATAGTATAATCTCAAAGACTCTCTTTGTGTATTGCTTAAGCCAGAATGGCATTCTGCTACCTCATCTACTGTAGGCATTTTTTGCCAGTATATTATGAGATTCAAGATTCAAATCAAATAACAAAATATTTTTGTCTTTTTCTATTATAATATTTCCTTCAGATATGTATATTTTTAATCAGTGTTTAAATCTCTCTTTTCCACATTCTAATAGAAGAGAGTCTGTGTTCCAACTGACAGTGCAAGGAAAATTCAAACAGTGAATTTAGTATGTATTAGCCTTTTCTTCTGTATAACTAAACAATGGATTTGACTTGCTGTTCTCTTCAACGACTCCTAGGTCAGAAGAAGGCCAAGGAGGGCTGTAAGACGTATGAGGGAATCTTAATATAATTTATTTATGAGCATTTAAGGTGACCCTCCCAGTCCTTTGATTATTCCTCCACATGAGAAATGTATGGTTTTATATTTCCCCTACAGAGAGGTTATAACCAAAGATACAGGCTCCAATGATAACATGGTGAGTATATACCAGTTTCTTTCGGCTTTTTAATATTGGTAATAGGTTTCATTTGATTTTATGAAAACATTGAAGTATTGCTATAACAAATGAAGTAGTTTCTACATTTTGTGCCATTATGACATTATAAATGCTATTTATTAAAGGTTAAGGGTTCATTTGGGTTTTAAAATTAAACTTCTAAAAACTAAGTTAAATTAACCTAATAAAAATGAAAAAGAAAATGATAGAAAAATATATTCAGAAGTTTTTGTTTTATTGTATTACTTTTGAAGCAACGAAAAGAGCCCTGTCTATTTAGATAAGAGTAAAGAAATAAAGTATCAGACCTTTCAATATATGGATTGCAAGATACTTTTAAAAACTCCTTTCCTACCCAGTCAGTGTGGCTCAGTGGTTGAGCATCAACCGATGAACCAGGAAGTTACAGTTTGATTCCAAGTCAGGGCTTATGCTCAGGTTACAGGCTTGAACCTCAGTGTGGGGCCTGTAGGAGACAGCTGATTAATAATTCTCTGAAATCATTAATGTTTCTATCTCTCACTCTCCGTTTCCTCTCTGCAATCAATAAAAATAAATTTTTTAAAAACAATCCTATTCTCATTTCTCCAATTATACCAGATTGTTCTGCTTATTATTCTTTTTTTATTCTCACACTGGTACTTTTACTGAGACCATTTCCTCTAGTTAAATACCCTTCTCTCCTCTCCCTCACTTGAAATCTTCGTATTTTGAAACATACCTCCTATGGTACCTCCTCTAGCTACTCAACAATCTCTCCCTTTCCTGGATAACACCCATGGCTTATAGTCAATTGTGCACACAGGTACAGCATACCACTTAGCGCCCGCCCATTCTGATTGATTAGCCATACTATTTTATTCAATGAAAATGATGTCATTTCAATTGTAACTTTAAAAAAATTTTACTTCTGCCAAGACCGGTTTGGCTCAGTGGATAGAGCGTCGGCCTGCAGACTGAAAGGTCCCAGGTTTGATTCCAGTCAGGGGCATGTACCTTGCTTGCGGTCACATCTCCAGTGTGGGGTGTGCAGGAGGCAGCTGAAAGATGTCTCTCTCTCATCGATGTTTCTGACTTTCTATCCCTCTCCCTTCCTCTCTGTAGAAAATCAATAAAATATATTTTTTGAAAAAAAATTTTACTTCTGCTATCCATTATTCATTTGTTTATTCACTGAGCGGTTCCTCTAGCACAAGGGATAATTGATGCATTAAAAATCCGAAAGCTCATACTCTAGCAAGCTTTCATTCACATATTTGACCATGATTTGATTCTAAATATATATCTTGGGTAATTATATCTACATGTGTATAAATCTTATGTCTGTAAGTCTATTTCAAAAATTTACAGGACAGTTTCAATCTGTGTGTCTGACATAATCTCCAGAATAGAGCTTATAATGCACTGAGATAAAGAAAATGGAAAAAATATTTAGCAATCCATAGAAGAAAGTTGAGGCCTCGGTAGAGAGTGATGAATATCTTCCAACTGGGTCCCCACCAGCTTTGTCAGTAACTAATTTAAATGTAAATAGATTAAATACTCCAAAGACAAAAGTTACTATACTGAATTTTTAAAAATAATCATATTATAATTATGTGTTTTAAATATACACTTTAAATACAAAGACATACTAGGTTAAGAGCAAACACCACAGTGTTGGCTCAAGAATTGGTGAGAAAGGGGACTTCAGGAAATGGTAATGTTCTGAAAGGATGACTGAGGAATGAGAGAGGGAGTTCGTTAGAAAAAACGAGAAGATTTCCACTTCACCTCAAAGGCCAGCTTGTACTTGCAGCTCACAGATTTTCAGAACTCATCTCCAATAATAAGCCCAATACAAAAATACTATTGTAAGCAAAAAGTTAAGGACACAAAGTTAAATTAAGACATAATGAAAATATTTTCCTTGTGAATGAAACTCAGGCTTCTATCTAATTTGGATGCAATTCTTCCAAATCCTATGTTGCTCAAGCATTTTACAATTTAAATGAGAAACATTTCTGATGCCATGGTCACACAAGACAACTAAACTGACTTCATGGAACTATCTCACAAGAAAACACAAAACAACCACATCATTCAGCATATAAAAGGGTTTGCAAGTAAAGATAATTGAATTACATTTCAGAAAATATTTCAGTTCCAACTGCATTTTAAAACCTTTTAATTAAAGACATTAAAAATGTCATACCTTGTACATTATGTTGCAAGAATTTACCTTCATATGCATATTGTGTATTAGTTAAATTATCAGTCACAAGATTAGAGGACTGAGAAATTAAAGAACTAGATCATTCTTCAAGTGAGAAATTAGGAAGCTAGATCATTTCTCTTCTTTGAGCTTCAGATATGTTTCACTGGAGCAATATGTAGGATAACGTATTGCAAACTTATTTAAGACATCCTCTGTGTGTCACTGGGTAACTTGACCCACCATCAATTAAACTTGGGCTTAACACCAAAGTTGACCTTAATCTAGGCTTTCCTCTAGGCAATCCTTCATTTCCAAGCACTTAAGGTCATTTCTTCTTTTTGAATTTGAAAATGGGTATTGACAGGAAAGTCTAAAGAACAGCTATCTAAGTATTATTTGAACACAGAGACTATTTTCCGATTTGTGGCCTTTTGTACTTAGTGACTATCTTTTATATTTGTGGCTATCTACACTGAGTGGCCAGATTATTATGATCTCTGAATCCAAAATAATCTGGCCACTCAGTGAATATCCTATAATATAAAAGGCTAATATGCAGATTGTCCCCCCCCCACCAGGAGTCTGACCAGCAGGCAGGCTGACCAACCACCCATACCCCTCCTCCTGACCAAGCTGGCCAGACTCAACCCATGCATGAATTCATGTACCAGGCCTCTAATACACACACACACACACACACACACACACACACACACACACACACTGAGTGGCCAGATATTATGCGTTCAGAGATCATAATAATCTGGCCACTCAGTGTATAACACCATTACTATTTGTACTGTGTGCACTTCTCCGTGCTGCACTAAGTACACGCATTTCTGATGCCTGACGTTGTTTGCAGAACCTCTTAGCTTAATTTTGGAGTTTTCTCTTAAGCAAGAGTTGAGGTCATATGCATGTCAAAATTGTAATTTCAGAAAAGAGGTTGGTCCACAGTGTTCTATCTCATTGAGACCAGGAACAATGGTGACTAAGAAAGGCTATGGACAAAAAAGATCAGAAAATAGAGGTCACTGTGGAAACGGGGAATCAGATTGTTTCAGTGCCATGGATCATCTCTTAGGATCTTGGGAGGGACTTTGCGTTGTGTCAGTGTTAGTACCACACTCTGTGTCCCAACCTTTCCTGAAGGGTAGAGGGGAGCAAAATTTGCCACCTTCAAATGTGTCTCTGGTAGGAGGATTTTTTTGTTTTTAAGGCAAATGGATTTGACTATTTTATATATGCACATATTATAACAGGAGAGATCAACAGAAGGACTTGTATGCATGCATATAAGCACAAGCAATAGACACAGACACTGGGGTGGGGGGAAGTGAGAGCAAGTTTAACAATAATACTTATGTTCAAATTAATACGTGCATATATAAAATAGTCAAATCCATTTGCCAGCCAAGAATGCCTACAAAAAGATCCTTAGTTATGATACCTTCTGATTTTAAATTTGGTAGATATATTTCCAAACATAAATGCCCTATTTGAATTATATATCTAATATAAACACTATGGTTTTTAAGAAAATCATTTTGTAAACAAATTAATCGGATTTGTAATATTTTTCAGTAAAAATATTAAAAATAAATGATAAATTCTATCCTTTTAGAAGTTGACAAGTCTGATGCATTAACATAAGAAAAATTAACTGGAGAAAAATTTAATTACATATGTACAGGAATTTCATAACATTAAGTAATCCAAGGAAAAGTCAGGCAATTGAGGTTCATATGCCATTCTGAGCTATTGGATAAGTTTCTGGGATTTCAATGGGGAGAAAGGCAATTCACAGAAGCCTCAGAAAATTTTTCTTTCACATCCTCCTTAACTGCCTAAAATAATTTAGCTAGAGGGCCAGTTCCAGGAAGAGTTATCACTAGTGATAATTACAAAGAACCTGAGTGGTGGGGCGTGGGTCTCTGTATGGCATGGCAAACATTTGTCTACCAAACATTGGCTCTTCCCATTTCCTGTGAATTGCCTTTCTCCCCATTGAAATCCCAGATACTTCTCCTATTCCTTAGCTCAGAATGGCATATGAACCTCAATTGCCTGACTTGTCCTTGGATTACTTAATCTTATGAAATTCCCATACATATGTAATTAAATTTTTCTCCAGTTAATTTGTCTTATGTTAATGTATCAGACTTGTCAACTTCTAAAAGGATAGAATTTATTTTTCTCCTCAACAACTTCATGGTATTCTTTGTCATTTGATTCTCAGCTTACAGCAACATTGAGTATTTTACAAAGGGAATAAGAGCAATCTGTGGTGCTCTTCCCTCCCTTTCTGAGAATATAAAGACAGCACATCACCACATATCGACTGGGATGGAGGAGAGTAGTATCAGGCTGAAGCAACAACATGAACACCCTCCACACCAGCACTATGAATAAAATGGAACAAAATACAACTTCAAAATAATTAAGTTGCACTTGGATTGTATCTGTACAATAAAACCAAACAGCCTTTCTCTGGGTTATAACTTCGGGGTATTAAAGTGCAAAACTTCAGTTGTGCAAATTTGAAAATCTAATTGGCTTTATTTAATGATTCATGAGTCAGGTCGCATCCCATCTAGCAAATACAAGGGAGGTCCCAGGAGTTATAAAAAATGGAAGATTTTTATAGGCAGAGAGAGAGTGGAACAAAGTAGTTTAAAAGAGTCAATTATTTCAGGCAAGGTCACTTCCCCTTAGGAAAGGCACTAGTGTTGATCATGAAATCCCAGACTGATTTAAAATTCTCCTGAGAGAGGCTAAAACTGAAACTAGATTAGGTATTAAGTCTTGGTGGGGCTTACACAAATGATTCCATTTGTGCCTGTTGTTTCTTTTTGACAGGGGTAAAAAAAAATATTGTATGAGTTTAACAATAATACTTATGTTCAAATTAATATGTGCATATATAAAAGAGTCAAATCCATTTGCCAGCCAAGAATGCTTATGAAAAGATCCTAGTTATGATACCTTCTTATTTTAAATTTGTTAAGTATATTTTCAAACATAAATTCCCTATTTGAATAATATACCTATATAAACACTATGGTTTTTTTTTAAGAAAACCATTTTGTAAACAATTTAATCTGATTTGTAATATTTTTTAATTTATTGTTTAAGGTATTAGAAATAGTAGTACATATATCTCCCTTTTTTTCCCATTGACCTTCCCCCGGTCTCCCCTACTCCCCTCATATTAGCCTTCACACACACACACACACACACAGTATCTTTTGTCTATTGCTTGTGCTTATATGCATGCATACAAGTGCTTCTGTTGATCTCTCACCCCCGACCCACAACCCTCCATATCTTCCCCGGTAGTTTGACAGTCTGTTGGATGCTCCTTTGACTCGATCTGTTTTTTTTCAATAGTTTATAATGTTCTTTATATTCCATAAATGTGTGAGATCATGTGGTATTTATCTTTCACTGACTGGCTGATTTGTAATATTTTTTAAAAGATAATGACCTTTTTAAAAATTAAAATAAAAGCCTTTACTCTTCTAAATATCTAACTGAATGTGAAATTGAGTAGAGAAATACAGGCAGAATACACAAACCATTGAATTACAATAGTACAGATATTTTTAATAAAGTTGACATTACCTTTCTTATTTCTGAATTTTTAATTTGATTTTCTAAATAAATAACATTTTTTAGAAAAGGAGCCTCCTGAAAGATCAACTTTTGTTTGACATCACAGAAAATATAAGATCTAGATATATCTGCAAAACATAATGCTAAAAACCCATGCCTATTCAACTATTCTAACAACAAATCTATATATCTAAAAGCCTAAGTAACCATTACGACCAAACAACTGAATGACCATTTGCTATGATACACACTGACCACCAGGGGGCAGACACTCAACTTAGGAACTGCCCCCTGGGGTCAGTGCATGCACACAGCCAACTTTCCTGGACTGGCCTGCCAGCCAGCCCTGATCATCTGATTAGGGGGCCTGTCCAGCCAACCTCCTGTGGTCCCTCCCCCGCAGCTGGCCCCAATCACTAGCCAGGCTGAGGAACTCCACCTGTGCAGGAATTTGTGCACCGGGCCTCTAGTATTTACATAATAGTGTATTTTTTAATCACTTGCTATAAACTTGCATTTGAACTTTATATTAATCCTATTGCTGGTTTCTTCTAGAGGTGAGAAAAGGAAGACAAAAACTCAACCACATTTCAACAGCTTCAAAATATAAGAATTAAGATGCGAATTGAGGTTTTTTTAATTGACTTTAGTGTTCTTTGGGTAAAATTACTGTTATTTGTGATAGAGATTCTTTTTTAAAAAATGTATATATTTTATTGATTTTTTACAGAGAGGAAGGGAGAGAGATAAAAAGTCAGAAACACCGATGAGAGAGAGACATCGATCAGCCGCCTTCTGCACACCTCCTACTGGAGATGTGCCCACAAGCAAGGTACATGCCCCCGACCAGAATCGAACCTGGGACCTTTCAGTCCGCAAGCCGACACTCTATCCACTGCGCCAAACCGGCCTCAGCAGTGTAATAGAGATTCTTTGATAAATCTCTATTCTTTATGATGGGGCAGACATCACTTTCAAATTGTGTCATTTACTTTGAAAAATGGAAAAAATGCCTGAAGTCACATATATCTTAATAATTAATTATACAAGATCTTTTTATAGTCAAATTTGAATACAGAGACCCCCAATTATTAATCTTGAACCATGAAAAACAATGCTTTCTGCTGTCATTATTTTGCATGCTCTCATGCTCTAATTAAGGATGATGAACTATTCATTTATACATTCCATGCTGCATGAAGCAGTGGTTAGGCTTTTCTGTATAAACAGATCATTGGAACTTGATGTGATGTGTGTATTAAGCAACGGAAGAATATAGATGCAAAAACATCACTCTGTATGATGATTAGAGGGGATAAAATTCAAATAAATATATGGGATAGCTAAACCCACACTCTCCAAAATAAACAACCAATAAAACCATCCCAGCTGTAGTCAATGAGGCCCAGTCTGCAGCAGCTGGTCCTCTCTTCACTCTGCTCTGAGGCTTCTAAAGGCAAAGAGAAAGAATACCCAGCTGTGCTGCTGCCATTTTTCCCCCCAAAATTTTTAAAATCATATACACAAAGTATTTTAAGTGAAAAGGACCTGCCAATATCTCCTTCAAAATACTACTCTTGGGAAGGGCCAGAGGAAACACCCTTTCTCTATTTCTGAGGCATACCTGTTTAGGCTTCCCTGTGCTTGAGCAAAATTTGGTGTTGCTTATTTGTTCCTGGCCCAAAATAATCCCAGTTCAATTCAAACAAATTACTATTACTATTAATGTCTTTATTTGTGCATTTGTTTGTTTTGTCATCCAGCCAAGAAAGATAAAGTATTCAAAGTTATAATAAAAATAGAACTAGGTGATATCTTCCCAAAACAATTATGGACAGGTAGATGATGAGATAGGTAGGTACACAGTTATATAGATCAAGATAGATAATAGGTACCAGGATAGGGGAAAACTAGGTTCACAGTTTTAAGACAATTTATTCTTGTATTATTATTTATTAATTATTGTATAATTTTCCATATGAATAACTATAGACCTACTTTTGCCCCACCCTGTAGATAAACAGAGTGGTTTCTTGAATTTTACAGTTAAGACTTTGAAGGAGAATAAATCTAACAAGGCCAGAGTAGCACTCTCCAAATAGTCTCAAAAGATTTTAGCATTGTTCCAAGACACAGAAAATATTTTTCTTGTTTCTTCAGAAATAAGGGGAATGAAAACTTGCCTGTGGTTCAGTGCCCACAACATTTTCAACAACTCGGTAAACATGCATCTATTAAGGCACCATCTGCCAACAACAGAACCATCCAAGGAAGTGCCAACAGGACTGCATTCAGCTGCCTCTGGTCTCCAGCGTCTCTGCCTTTCCTGGGGAACAGCCAGCTCCCTAGACTCCTATTCCTAACCTGGAATTAGATTCCACTTCCCTGCAAAACAAGAAATGTCCTCTATTGATTTCAAACTATACTCCAAGCCCAAACCAAATGGCATTTAATAAACTATTACAAAGAGGGGACATGATTACATGGGAGTGTGGTAAGAGATTATATAGGTTAGAAAGAAGCAGGAATGGAGCTTATGAGCAGAAGAATTGAGAATTTAAATGAGGTCAAAGTCTAATATGTCCAGAAATAGAGACCAGCTGCCAATCCATGCCAAATCTATTTCTCTGATAAATATCCTTATTATCCCTTCTCTTCCATTTCTATGCTTATTTCCCCAAGTCGGACTTTGACTCTCTAAAATTATTGCTTTTACTTGGTCAGCTCTAAATTGAGCCTGCTCCTTACTGCCAGGTGAATATTTCTGAAATTCTCTTCGGATGTTCTCCTGCTCAAAACTGTAACAGAATAATGCCCAAATTCTTTAGTGTCCACCTTTAAAGCAGACCAGCATGCATACACACATGCAACTAGTGTCCAGAAAAAAACTTTGAAGGAACCACTCCAGCTGTCTGCCTTCATAGCTGTTCTATAGTTTGCTTCCTGACCTGTTGCTGCTTGCAGGAGCACAGGTTATCACAGGAATAATGAGATGTTAGGTAAATTCAAATAGTTTCAATGGTTCTATGAAACTTCATTAATAAATTGAACAACCATCTATTTGAAATTTGTATAAATTTGCTCACAGGTTATTATTACTTTAATATTCTATGTCCAGAAAAATCTTAAATGATGTAATATATGTATTATGAAGTTTTAACTAATGGATGTCATTTGACTTATGAGAAACCACTTAGAAATGAAATACTAATGCATGGCTGGAAGCTAAAAAAAAACAATTTACTTGTGTAAATATACAATAAAATATACAATTTTGTTACTATTATCATATATACAATACATAATTGTAGTATAATCATCTACAACACATAATAAAATAAATAATTCAGTAAATATTCTAACTTCTGGATTTCAAAAATAAATTTAAAGAGTGTCCTTTCCTATTTTCATTCCTAAAGTTCATACTGCATAGGGCTATTTTAATAAATAAAACTAAAAAAAGGGAAAAGTTGCAGCTGAAAACTAATACAACCAATTTATAGAAAGAGTTAACATTTATTGAATGCTTGCTGTGTTGTTGGACTGGGTGTTTTATATATTTTATGGAATATATGTTTACGTATTCCTCACAAGCGCCATCGAATGCTCAAGATGCTTCCATTTCTCAGGTGTGAATAATTGAGTTAACTGTCTGCCTCGCTTAGTAAATAAAATAGCAGAGTCAAACCTTCTGACTGCACAACCCACACTCATAATCCATGCCAAATCTTTGTTGGCATAATTATTTTTAAGGCCAAACTTGGAAAGATGTTTTATAATAGCCCCTAGCTCATCTCTTCATAAAAGAAACTCAATGAGGATGTTGTTTTATTGGATTTAAATGACCCCTTTGTATAGTAATAAACTGTTGTAAAGCTTCTTATATATTACTGAAGGGTATAAGCTTCTTATATATTACTGAAGGGTTTTTACTGGAAATAATATTTCATGATTCAGCCTCATGGTGAAAAATAATTACTGGGTAAAACAGGAGACTTTACAAGGAATTATCTCCAAAAAACCACATTAACCTTCTTGCATGTATATCTTAGCTTTGAGGCCTAGGAAATACATGCCTGCGATGTCCACAGTCTTTAAAAAAAAGAGCATTATAAGAGGCAGTAGGAAAGGAAAATGAATTATATTATCAAACCATTATCAAAATGGTTGACAAGAATCAGTTATATTTGGATTTGTGTAGTTAAAATGCTAGCTCCAATGAACCTAACACATAACCCTGCTACAAGTTGATAGGAATTAAAATTTTTTTAGTATTAAGTTCCAACGTTTGTTAATTGACATTTTAAAGTGAGAGACCGAGTAATGTATCAGTGATAAACTGAGGTTTACATGAACATATTCTCTGTTTGCTACATTTTCCATTTGCATTTTACCTCACACTGTGAAAAAACTGAAAACTAATAGATGCACAGCCCAGGAAGGAAATCTTGGCAGGTTTCTCTTTTTCACTAATTACCAAAGCAGAGGAAATGGGCCCTACTTGCAACTAAAGGACTAGGTTACAATTATTAAAAATAATGGAAAGGAAATAGATAAATTGAAAACAGCCTTGCGTCGATACAGGCTGGGGATACGCCCTGGGGACTGCACCCTTAGGCATCCTTGATGTTGGGATAGCCTATTGCTCCTAGGCTAAAGTCCCTGCGGCATGAATATTGGAGGCAACTGGACTGTACATGAACATCTGTAACTACAGGGGAGGTGCTGTGTAAAAGATAAAAAAAAAAAAAAACACTCTGCACACATGCAGAGTACTTACCATGTGTGGAGCGTCCTGGACTGCACGTTGCTCTGAGCCAAATCGAGTGAATATAAAGGCCTGGGACATTACCCTATGGCAGTGGTCAGCACACCGTGGCTCTTTGGCCCCTTGAGTGTGGCTCTTCCACAAAATACCACGTGCGGGCGCGCACCTACAGTGCGATGGAGACTTGGTAGCCCATGTGCAGAAGTTGGCTTTCGGCTCTAAATCGTTGTACTGTTGACATTTGGCTCTGTGGACTGATGAGTTTGCCGACCACAGCCCTACAGCAACGTATTGCACGCTGATGCACCACACTGCTTTAGACTGTCTGCGTCCTTACGCTGGTTAGGACGTGATGTGACGCAGCTTATGACGTCACGTAAAGACGTAATGCCAGCTAGGATGTTATGACGGCTGGGATGTTAGGACGGCTACCTCCTCATGGGGAGATAGGAATTTCCCTTTCCATTATAATCTTATGAGCCCACCGTCATATAGGTGGCCTATCTTTGAACAAAATGTCATTATGTGACATAACAATGTATAGGAAGACTTTCTATACGAGATAGAGTATGTTTACCTTTATGTGTACACATAACGTCCCATGGGAATGTTTGGAAATAAGTCAGAACGTTGACCACTACACACACACACACACACACACACACACACACACACACATATGTTTATGTTAAAACTGAAAAGTCTGCCCTAGCCGGTGTAGCATCCATTGTACTTCAAAGGGTCATGGGTTTGATTCCAGTCAAGGGCAGGTACCTGGGTTACAAGCACCAATAGATGTGTTTCTCTCTCTCTCTCTCTCTCTCTCTCTCTCTCTCTCTCTCTCTCTCTCTCTCTCTCTCTCTCTCTCTCTCTC
>JAAGEH010000040.1:10162482-10193247 GCA_011751065.1 Lasiurus cinereus | reverse complement strand
CTCTCTCTCTCTCTCTCTCTCTCTCTCTCTCTCTCTCTCTCTCTCTCCCTTCCACTCTAAAAAGCAATGGGTGCCGAGACCGGTTTGGCTCAGTGGATAGAGCGTCGGCTTGCGGACTGAAAGGTCCTGGGTTCGATTCCGGTCGGGGGCATGTACCTTGCTTGCAGGCACATCTCCAGTGTAGGCGTGCAGGAGGCGGCTGATCGATGTCTCTCTCTCATCGATGTTTCTGACTTTCTATCTCTCTCCCTTCCTCTCTGTAGAAAATCAATAAAATATATTTAAAAAAATAAAAATTAAAAAAAAAATAAAAAGCAATGGGAAAAAATATCCTCGAATGCGGATTATCAAACAAAAGAAAACTAAAAAATTGAAACTTTGAAAGCAGATATCCATCCTATTTGGTAACCAAGGACCCTTCCTGGCCCAGACCCTTATTGCATTTTACTAAAATCTTGTTTGTTTTGGGGAGAAACTGCCTTAGAGGCAGTACAGGGTGGTGGTGGAGGAGGTGTGTGTCAGCGAACTTACAGGATGGAGGGGCACATGGAAACATCTCCTCTGAGTGGCTTTCCTTAGGCTTTTCCTCTTTCAGCTTCCACTAAAAAGAAGAGAACATCAAGTATTCTACATACTTTTATTTTTGTTTGAAAAAATTGAGCTTTATACAGCTATAACTTAAATGGAAATAAACTACAGATATATTCCAAAAGGAAATGTCAACTTCAGTCTGGTATCAAATAATGTGGCTTTACAGTTACATTTTTTTAATCTTCCTTTTGCTTACATGGGTGAATAATACTGGTACCCGAACAGATGGCATTAAGTGACTAATAAGTCAGAGAAAAGCTGTCTTGAGAAACAGAATTACTAACACATCATCTTCATTATGAAAGCCAAGGAAAAAATCACTTCCCACAAAAATCTGACCTTTGTTCCCAGTCTGCTATGGGTCTTATTAATGTCATGATACTATTGTCCTCTAGAGGGTAACATTTGGTTGCTATTTGCATCTTTGTTATTTAGCCTTTATATAGCACATTCATCTTTTCTTAGGACTAAAAAGTCAATTGTGACTTAGGTTTTGCCAGCTTCCCCCTCTTCTCTTTTCTTTGAGTTCAGTTAGGACATTTGGTTTGCTGTCCTCTGAAGGAGACAATGCTGAGTGGGAAACCCATCCCAAGGATGCTTTAAGGATCTTGATGACCTTGATGACCTTGATAATGTTTATGTGCATGTGTTCTCATCTGATTCAGCATGTGGCTCACATCTTTGGCTGTTTACCTCCAGCCTCTTCAGATCGCTGTTAAAGCAGATAGGAGGGCAGATCGAATCTTTAAAAAGTTGAACCTGCCCTAGCTGGGTTGGCTCTGTGGATAGAGCATTGACCCATGGACTAAAGGGTCCCGGCTTCTATTCTGGTTCAGGGTATATAAACCTTCTTTCTTTCAATACAGTCTTAAGACTTACTGGAACTGTCAGTCCACATCCCACTATATAACTGGCATTATGTTTTTTCTTTCTAACCTAGATTCCTTCTTACAATTGCCATCAATTCTATTTTCCCTGACAATCTTTAAATTTAGATAAATCCAACCATTGGTCTTTTCTCATTATATCTCCTGGCAACTTAAAATTTATAGTGTGTTATTTTCAGGCTCTCGGCAAGCATTGAACACATACATAATCAGAAGCTGTTTTACCACTCATATTCCATATATTATTTTTAAGTACTTAATTTCATTAAAATTTGGCTAAGTTTGAATGAACAATTTATTGTTGACATTCTATTGTGGACTTTCACAAATACTATTTGTGAGGCCTTTTAAACCACATGTATATATTTGGTGTGTGTTTAAAAATGAAGAGATGCCATACTATATCTGGCACAATATCTCTTAGACCAGGGGGGTAAATACACTTATTCTGAATACCAATTTCAATTAGCCACTGAACTCATGGTGCATAACTTAGTCAACAATTGGTTGGATACAAAGAGTTAGGAAAGGCATATACTTCACTGTTGCTTGGGATTATCTTCCAAGCTCCAAGCTATGCCTGGCTGACATTGACTCAACCTTTAGGGTTCAACTTAAATATCTTCAAAGACTGTCCATCTCCAGACTTGGTCAGATGCTCTTGCCATAAGCTCCCATAACATAGCTGTTTAAATATTCTATCTCCCCCAGGAGACTAAAAGCCCCCCTAAGGAGACCCTGCCTATCCGGCAGGCTCAGTCACCATTGTATCTTTTGCTTAGGATAGTGTCTGGCACATAGTAATTGCATAAAAATATTTTCTGTATGGTCCCCATCTCTGCATTATTAAATCTAGTCTCTACATATTCTTCCTGTTCTAACCATACAAAGTCCCTTGTCCTTCTCCTGAAGGCTCTACATTACCCAGTTTTATATTTACTTGTGAGAATGAACAACCACACACCCCCGCCCTGCCAACCCACTCCCTAGCAAATTCATCATGCCTGATTCTATTATGTATCTTTCAATGTCCATTTCCAATTCTACCTTCTCTTGGAAGCATTTCTGAATCTTCTCTTCCTATTTGGAACTCCTGCACATTTGGTCACTTTCTCTTATATATAGTTAGAATTGAAAGGGACCTTAAATTTGATTTGCTCCCAACTCTAATTCAACATATGAGAAAACAGAAACCCAAAGCATGTAGGGTTTTCTTCACGGTGACTACTCAGTGGAGCGCCTGAGTCTGGAAATCATGCCACCTACGTTCTTTCCCCTGCACAATGCCACCTTCTGAAGGTAGATGGCCAACTTTGCCATCATTAGCTGAGAACTCTAGCGCATCTGATGGTCATAGCAGTATATACAAATGATCACAGTAGGGACACTTACAATTGAAAAAATGCTGTCTAACTATCTGGAATTACTAGTGTTCAGTGTACATTTTTTGGTAAATTAGGGTGGTTGTATATCAGAAATGTTCACAGTCATGCCCTAACCGGTTTGGCTCAGTGGATAGAGTGTTGGCCTGCACACTGAAAGGTCCCAGGTTCGATTCAGGTCAAGGGCATGTACCTTTGTTGCGGGCACATCCCCGATAGGGGGTGTGCAGGAGGCAGCTGATCAATGTTTCTTACTCTCTATCCCTTTCCCTTCCTCTCTGTAAAAATATCAATAAATATATTTTAATGCTGAAACCGGTTTGGCTCAGTGGATAGAGCGTCGGCCTGCGGACTGAAGGGTCCCGGGTTTGATTCTGGTCAAGGGCATGTACTTGGTTGCGGGCACACCCCCAGTGGGATCGTGCAGGAGGCGGCAGATCGATGTCTCTCTCTCATCAATGTTTCTGACTTTCTATACCTCTCCCTTTCTCTCTGTAAAAAATCAATAAAATATATTTTAAAAAATATATAGATATATATTAAAAAAAGAAATGTTCACAGTCAGATGCATCTGTAGCAATGGTTATAATATTTGAAAAACATTTTTCACTTTCATGCCATTTGAATATACAGTGGTACCTCGAGATACGAGTTTAATTCGTTCCATAACCTTGAGGCGTGGGAAACTATGAGATGCTCGAGTTGCGGTAAACTGGTGGGTCGTGTGCAGCCAGCCGATCTGTGCGATTACTCCTATCTCAAATGTTGCTGGTATATCAAAGCGAAAATCGCTCGCTCGAAGACTTGTATCTCAAAAAATCTCCTATGTTAGGGCACTCATATCTCGAGGTACCACTGTATTCACCCTGATTCTAGATTTTTTAAAAAGACATTTTAAAGCTGATTACATCGTGGTGATATTAATCTCCAAAGAGAAACTTTTACAAGTCCTTAAACTAGAATCCAGAAGTGAAATCACTTTCTAACCCAAACTACTGCTTTTATTGTAGAAGATTTAGTGAAGGTTGAAGAGCATGTCTGCTGCAGTATATTTCCTCCAGGGGCCCGCAGTGCCTCCTAGTTCCTATCACCACCCTCTCTCTGCCCGAACTAAAAGTAACTACCTAACTAGCTATCATGTTTTGTTGTTAATGTGCCATCATTAGCAAAGATTGATTCAGAGTCCCTCACAAAAGAAAATGTAATGACCCCAGATCCTTGCTTTTTATATTTCCTGAATATCTTACCCATAAACACAGTCTGTTCTCTTTTATTAACTCCATTTAGAAAAAAATTTCCCTTATCTTTCAAGGCCCAGCCGAGTTCCTGACTGACCCAGAAGAATTCCTATTCGGATCAGCCAGTAGCGGTACTCCATCTGTTATATCCCAAGAGACGGATGGTCCTTTGGATCCAGGACAGCATGGATCAGCAAAAATTGGTGGAACCTGTTTTTGTTGCTACCTGTTTTGCTGAAATAGTAACTAGAGAAAATAGAAGAAAGTCTGCTAATGTTGTATAACCAGCATTTCAGTTCTAAGATGGGGCAGTTGACAGCCTAACATTTCTAATAATCAGGAAGCCAGCAACTAGCTGATATTATATGAAGGTTTGGGCTAAAAAAAAGGGCTTAAAAACTGAATTCCCTGATACAAACAAAAATCACTCCTGAAATACAAACAACTAAAGGTAAAGGTTACTTTCCCGGAGGTGGACAAGAAAATTAAATACCATGGAAAAAGGATGTGTTGAGAAGGTAGCATGTATTAAATTCTACTATGTGCTGGGAGTTATTTTAAGCACTTTATGTCATTTTATTTAATTCATACAACCATATTGTGATAAGAGTATCTGGTGAGCTGGTGTTTGTACAGGCTGCTGGCCAACAATTCTTGTGCGTGTGTTATTTGTTCTATCCAGTACTCCACACTGCCTGATGCAAAATAGACTATCTATCTTCCAAGAAACCAACAAATATGGACAATTTAGGAACTGCTGAGGTGAAGAGCAAGTGTCTGGTGCTGACCACATAGAACTATGTCTTAAGTTAATAAAGCTGCTATGCCAAAAGGCCAGGAACTAAAAGTAACTGCCTAATCAGCATAGCCAATTGTGGACTCAGAAGTACAGCAGATGATGCTGGAGAGTCCTGTAGCCTCAAACTGCTGGAAAATAAGAATCTCTGTCTAGGACTTTCACAAAAAGGTTTTGAAGACAACTTGACTAGCCAATATAGCTTTACTTTCAGCTTCTCAGCTACTCAAAGAAGACATTTACTCCTGCCCCCTCTTTACTATCACCCTTATTTAAAAAAAAAAAAGATTTTATTATTCAGGCATTGTGAGGCCAGAAGCTCATGAGATGATTGTCATGGAAAAGATCTTTTGTTGCTCCCAGTTCTCTGGTATGCCATGCTGCACGGGGCCACATGGGAAAGCACCAAAGTTGGACAGGAGACAGGAAGAGGAGGTGGGGGATGAGGGAAGAAACAGGCAAGGTAGAATTCGCAGGCTTAGGGTTGGCTAGCTTAAATACTACTGCAGGCTCTTCGGTGTAGGGGCTGTCCCTAGTTGTTTGGTAGCTGGCTGGGGGTGAGTAGAACAGAAGGGCTGTGGCCAAGAGTGTAACAGCCTAACAAAGGAGGTAGTTGGGGTGTGGGTTCTGCCTTGGTCGGTTTGTATTTTAAAAATCACACTAACTGGTGAATTCTTTAAAATCTCAAGGTAGCCCTTGCCGGTTTGGCTCAGTGGATAGAGCATTGGCCTGCGAATTGAAAGGTCCCAGGTTCCATTCTGGTCAAGGGCACATACCCAGGTTGTGGGCTTTATCCCCAGTAGGAGCTTGCAGGAGGCAGCCGATCAATGACTCTCTCTCATCATTGCTTTTTCTCTCTTTCCCCCCTCTTCCTTCCTCTCTGAAATCAATAAAAATATATTTTTTTCAAAATGAAAAATAAAATAAAATCTCAAGGTATTGTGTAACCCCGGGAGGAGCAGTCCTCTAGGGTCAACCAGGCCCCAGATGTCAAAGCATCAGAATACAGAAAATAAAAAACATGGTTCATATTACCCTCCCATAACCCCCCAGTCCCACCACACTCAGTCAGCCAGGGTCAGAAGCAGCCCTTCCGCTAATGATAGAACTAGTACTGCCTTATATGTACAAATACATCTCTTTCCTCTCTGGGTGGCATTTTTCACCGTCTCTATATTTAACACAATAATAATTATGAATTTGGAAAAGAGATGTGATTCAACTCTAACATTTCAAATGACATGTTCCCATGAGCACCAGCAGCAGTTGCAACCAAGACTCCACTTTTTACGTTTCCTGACACAGCTGGGTTTTTTCCAACCGTTTCCTTAACTAATGTCAATATAAATGTTCATATAAAATAGTTTGGATAACTCTTCACTCTGCCTCTTCTCTAAAGGTGGATCTGGCGTCATTTGTCATCTGTCACTCTGGCACAAGCATCTGCTAACTCTGTTTAGTTTATGTTACAGACTTTGATGAAATAGTCCTGGGAAAAATGAAACTGCATCTCATAATCTTTTCCCTTTTCTCCTCTGGTTGAAGAATAGAGTGGCAGTGGGTTAAAGTTCCTCCAAGAGATCCTTGAAACATGCCCTAGATGTTTGAGAAAAGCTAAGGCAGTACCTCTCACATGGCTTCATGATTTATAACATCAAATGGGAAAGCACTATAATGGCTGTCCATTATCTTCTTTTGGTCAGAATGACTCGACACATTTCTTTCTGGATTTCAGTTTTAAAGTTAAAGTTCAATGCCACTGGCATTTATTTATTAAATTGGGCAGTGAATACTTCCCTGATAATAATATCATCTAGTTCTTCTGTCTCTGATTTTTAATTTTATCCTAAAAGCAAGGAATGGTTAGGGAATATGTTCAGAATCACACACTCCATCCATTGTTCAGATCTGAATTCACAACAGAGTGCCAAAACCTTCTTCACTGTTTACTTTTGTAAATATTCAAACATTTGTTAAAACATTAACTACATTTAACATTTTTTTATTTGTCTTTATTGTTGAAAGTATTACAGATGTCTTCTTTGTTGTCTTTTTTCCATTGATTCCCTCTACCCTACACCCACCCCTTCCAGGCCTTCACCACACTAGTGTGTGTGTCCATGGGATGTGCATATATGCATACAAGTTTCCAGGTTAATCACTCTCCTCCCACCCCCACCTTTCCTCTGAAATTCATCAGTCTGCATCATGCTTCCGTGTCTCTGGATCTATTTTGCTAATCAGTTTATTTTGTTCATTAGATTCCACATATGAGTGAGATCATGTGATACTTATCTTCCTCTGACTGGCTAATTTCCAGCGCAATTTACCATAGCTAAGATTTGGAAACAGCCCAAGTGCCCATTAGCACATGATTGAATAAAAAAGCTGTAGCTCATTTACACTGTTTACTTTTTAAGAATACTTGAACCATAATGTGTGCAATTTCAATGTAAAAATCTGCATTGTTTAGATGGCCATTCTTACAACTTTTTAAGAGGGGAGGAAGCCTTATGTAGAACATGTTGCTCATGTTCAGATCATCTATCTGCCATTATGCATTGGAACTCCTAAACCCACTTTCCCACAAAACATAGTCTCTACCAAGGTTAATGTTATACTGAAGGCTCACAGTTAAGTAATATATCTCCAGGGCTAAAGCCAAATAAAATAAATCCAAGATATGTATATTTACATACCCTTACCATGAAAAGTATTTTACCTAATAGCTACATGGAAAAAATACCTAAGCATTTTCATTCTTAATAGAAAAATAAATATTCATTGATCCCTGGCCAACTAGCTAAAAAAAACAAAAACCATTTTACACTGCTTTTACTTAAACTAGAGCTCCAACTCTCTCCTTTCTTTTTCTATTAACTTTATAAGAAAACTGTATTTGCTTCATTTTCTTCTTTTTCTGCTTAATATATTATCTATTGTCACCTGGCTTCTGAACCAAGTGCTTTGTAGAGATAATTTTCCTCTTCTAGTTTGATAAAATCAGGAAATTCACAGAAAAGGAAATATACTAATAGACTTGCCAACGCAAGATAAAGCATGAAATTGAGATTGGTACATGAGTTCTCCCGTGCTACTTTTATGGCCATCTGTTGTTTAGGCCTGCCCAGAATCTATTCCTGCTTCTGATAATATCACCCGGATTTTTATTTTTTATTAAAAGAATTTTTTTAGGAGTTTCTGACAGCACCCTCTCTTGAAACTGGGGGATCGATGATGTCTTGCCAATGAAAGTACAGCTTCTCCTTGGCTCTAGTGATGGTTTAAGAGATCACACTCAGACTAGCCGATCAGAAAACAATGCAGAAATTTTGCTGCAATGTTTGGCAAGTTCTTTTCCATTGAAATTGGGAAACTGTATAAAATAGAAGCTTAGTGGCCACTTTACTATCATTAAGAGAGAGCTGGTCTGAGCAAGCAGCAAACACAGAGGAAAGCAAAGGCGAGATGAAGAGATGATTTCTGATGACATCATTTTAAATGTGAGAGCTGGTCCTGCCCAGGAGATCCGCCTCTAACATTTAATAGCTTCAATACATTCTTTCAATGCTTTGTTTTACTTGTTAAAACCACTCAAACTTTGGTTTCTACCAACCACTTATACTAAAAGAACTGCAATACAAACATATATGTTATATAATCTGTATATTAGATATATAAATGTGCCAGGCAATAGGCATTCTGGTGGAATTATTATATAACTTTTTTAAAAAAAATTATCATCTTACAAAAAGCATGTAAAACTTTTGCAACTAAAAGAGAATGCAAGAAATAAAAGTAATTTAAGAGCCAAATGTCCTTTTTGCTTCTCATTCTACTTATAATCACTGAATCAGTTGACAATTCCCTCTTTGGACTATATTTTATTGACTTCCATTACCACCTCATTTCTTGAGTCTCCTCCCAACCACTTCAAATATTCCTTCTGGATTTCATTCACAGCATCTTTTCTTTCACGTACATGTTAGTGTCCCAGAATTATATACTCGGTTCTCTAGTTATTTATCTCCTTGTACTCTTGCAATTATTGCAATAACCTTCTAACTGCACTGCTGTGAATGTTAAGTATTTTGATAGTTTCCTTTGTTTACTTTCTTGAAAACTTCCGAAGAGTTACCACTATCCACAGGATAAACTACAAACTCCTTTCCATGGCATGCCTTGCTTTCAAATGGCAACTAACCCCTCTAATCCCATCTCTCTATTCCCCAAAGAAGCCATCCGCCTAAAGACACTGTCTCTAGAGAGTAGTAGGTCTTTCCTCCTACTTCTCAATTGAATCTCATAATGATACAATATTCTACTCCCTAGTGAACATTATAGAGTGCTTCCCGATGCCAGGCTCAGTGCTAAATTCTTACCCTGCATTATTTCATTTAATTCATGTTACAGCCCTATGAAGTGAGTGATATTATTATTGTGATTTTACAGTTCAGAGAATCTGAGGGAGGTCATAGAAGTACCTTGTTCATAGTCATGCAGCTATTTAAGTGATGGCTTTGGCCTCTTAATTAGACTTCTAGACTATACCTCTGGTGACAGGCTTACTGCACGTTAACATATGAACTCCTCAAGAGCCTCTGTACATTAGCGAGTTACTCAGTCCCAACATCAAGACTTCCATAAAATGGGTTCTCAGTTTGTGCAGGTGACTTACTAAATGAATGAATGAATGGATGGATGCTATGAGGGGCAAAGAAAAGATAAAGAATTCATCATATTTATTATTAGCCTCTATCTCAAAATGTGATTTCATTTTCAGGAAGATATTTCCCTTACTAATCCTTTAAAACTACCATTTTGAGAGACGTTCAATACTCATTTTTAATTGAAACTTCTATTAAGGCAAATGTAGATTCATATTCAGTTGTGAGAAATAACTCAGAGAAATCTCATGTCCCCTTCATTCAGTTTCCCTGAAAAATAAAATCTTACAAAAACAATACACAGTTTCACAATCATGATGTCAACAATAATTCTGGCATGATGGAGAACCTTCCATTGCTACAAAGTTCACTCTCTTTGCCCTTGTATAACTAAAAGTGCTTTCTTCCTTCCCATTTCTCATTCGTTTTTCATTTCAAGAATGCTACATAAATGGAATAATAGTTTGAAGCTTTTCACACCTGCTTTTTAAAAATATTCTTTACATGTTCTAATTTGTCAAATAAGTAATTTGCAACTATTTTCTTCCTGTCTGTAACATACCTTTTCACTGGCTTTAAAATAGAAAAAGTTTTAAATTTTGTTAAGATCTTACTTATCATTTTTTTTCTTTTATGGATCATGTTTTTTGGATCAAGACTAAAAACCTTTATCTTGCCTTGGATCATGAAGATGCTCTTTTATATTTTTTCTTAAAATCTTATAATTTTATATTTTACATTTAAATCCATGATCCATTTTGATATATATTTGCATGAGATGTAATGTTGAATTTAACATTTTTATGCCAATAGATGGATGTCCTAGCACCTGTTGAAAATGCTATCCTTCCTCCATAGGGCTGTTTTTGAACTTTGTAAAAAATTTGAATCTACAGTTATTTTTTCAAGTTTAATTAAAAATAACCTGCTTAAAGGTGATGAAAATTTTTGGAAATAGATAGACATAATGGTTGCACAGCATTGTAAATGCTCTAAGTGTCAGGGAGTTGCAAACTTTGAAATTTTTGATTTTGTGTTACATGAGTTTCATTTTAATAAAAAAAGTGGGAAAAAAGCTTATTGGTTGGACATCAATTAATATTTTAAACAATTTAAGTAAGGTTTTCAAAGGCGGTGTATAAAAGCCTCTTTTCATATCACCCCTGAGCCTGCTCTTTACTCTGGGTTTGGTTATAGTGTCCAGATCGCTCATTGCTAGTTAGGTACCATCCTAAGTTTAACCTCTGAGGGGAGCATTTTTAACAGTGAGTCAACATGTAGGCAGTTAGAGAAGTTTTTAAAAGACTTAATATTTCCTGGCCCTCAATCCCTGCATGCCCTTTGTCATTCTTTGATCATCATTTATGATCACTTGTCTTCATCCTTCTGAACTAAAGTTCCATAAACAGAATGCTCTACTATATCAAGGGTGATATCTGCCTTTTTCTCTGAGCACACAACCATGGAATAATATAGTTTAAGGCAAGGGGTTCACAGGTCTCTCCTAAATAAAAGCAACATAGTGAGTTAAGGGCAGAGTCTCTAGGAACTCCATGACTTGCTCAATGTTTAGACAGTTCTGCAAATGAAACCTTTTCTTCTGCATCTACTTTAGTTAATAGCAAAGGAGTCCACATTTAGATCTGGGAGATTCCTGATCCCCAGGAATCTTGGAGATGACCTGGGGGCTCATTGTATTAAGACTTAGCTTTAAAAAAAACACCAATCTGATATATGTTTTCCTATGTTCACATTATGTCCAAATGACTGACCAGTGTCAGTCTGGAAAACCCCACACTTAGCATATGTTTAAATATTTTCTGGAAAGATAAAATTCCTTCATCTGACTCAAGATACCTAGTCATGCCATCAAAAATTACAAATTTAGTCCAGAAAACATGGTAAATGAGAGTCAAGTTTATACATAATAGTAAAACATCTCATCGAAGTATAGAGCTGAAATGATTAGAGTGCAGAGGACGCATCTGCATTTCTCTGTGGATTAAGCACTTCCTCATGACTAATATCCTGAGCAGAGATGAAGGGTGAGAAAATATGTTACAATATTACAGCCTGCTTTTAATTCTAATTCACTGTTACTGTTCATTTATGTCACTATTTGTCATTCCTTCCTTTAAACCCTAATGACATCTCCATCAGATAAAAGCTGTGCCATCTCCTATTAATGCATTTATCTTTTTTCTTTTCATGTTATCATGAAACTTCTACACTAGTGTTCCTATACTGTGTTTTGCTGAATATTAACAAATCTTCCGTGAAATATGTCCTATCCTCTAGTAAGTTTGGGAAATATCGCATTAAAATGTTGAAAAAATCCTAAAATAGAGCCATTTAACTCTGTTTCTTAAACTTATTTTGAGCATATCATATGTTGTATGTGTAGCTCATCTAAAAACCTCTCTGGAACATCAGTGTCTAGAATGCTGTTATAGAACAGCCTGTGTGTGCTGGTTCTATTTTGTTCTTATTACTGTAATTAAACTTGCAATCTCAGCATATACCACAATCTCCAAAAAGTCAAACCTAGTTATAGATCTTTAATTCTTTCAATGGATATTTCTTTTGACATTTCTGAGTTGGCTTACAAAATCAATAACATACACATTTTTCAAACATCTCCCTGGGATTTCATAATTATCATTGTTATGAACTAGGTATTTCAACTGGCTTCTGCATACAATGCCCAGACTTCCTAGCCTGCATTCAGAGACCTACACCATCCAGACCCAATCTTCTTTCCTATCAGTAGCTCTTCCTCCTCACACTCACAAATCTTAATTCTCTATTCAGACCAATCCACACACCATTCCACCAAAATACCTGCTACATTTGTTGCTCAGCATGTAGATTTGTGCTGTTCTTCTCAACAAGGTTGCCATTCTCTTCTACTGTTTAACCTTACAAATCCTGAAAGTGGACCCAATCTCCTTTCATCATTTTTGTTAGTTTCCCCCCATCTAGATTATGAACTCCACATGAACAATAGCCATCTATGTGTTTCTAATTACTAAATATCCAGTTTAGCTCAGTACCTGATAACCTCTAGATGCCCAATAAAAAGATGTTGGGTTAAATGTAAATTCTCTGAAATTTTGTAGTACGTGTATCTCATTGCCTTACTTCTCATTTTGTATTAGTGTGTATTACTTAGGTTGATCAATGGTTATTTTGGTTTGTGCACTGCATTCAGTATCTGTAGATTCCAAGTTCTTCAAATGCAGAGTATGGGAATTATATCATTGATAACACGCTCAGAAGGTAGGACAGGGGCTTATACATAATAGGTACTAAATAAATCTTGATAGATTGTTAATTCCAGGAACAGCAAAAGTATCTTATCTCCCATGAAGCTTTTCCAAGCATGGTCACTCTTAAGCTTTGTTTTCTGACCCACCGCCTCCTGGCAGTTATTGTCTCTACAACTCACCTTGGCTCATATTTGTTGACTTGTTTCATATGTGTATAAATTTTCTTTTATAAAGCCTATGAATACTTAAAGGGTAAAAATCTGTTTTTCATGAAGTCTGTCTTCTAAACAGGTGAGAACAGCAGGTGAATTGGTTAAATTAAAATGAAAAACAGTTAATATGGTCATACTACATCACACTTTATTTTATTGACATTTATGATATAATGTTACTACTCTAGTTTTTTATGCAAACAAAAATAAATGATATAAAATACATAATACTTTGATCATTTTAGCCATACATAAAATAATAATGAGTGATTGAAACTATGTTACATGTATATTTTACAAAGGAAAGTATAGATTACTTTAATAATATCTTCAGGTGAAATTTGACATTATATTTTGGATGTTATACAGCATTAAATATGGATATATTCAAGAGAGTTACTATATATAGAACCAATTTTACTAATTAAGATAATGATAACTGTAAATGAATACTTATAAAAATATGTTTAAGCAAAAGCTATGTTCTACTTATTTATTTGGCAGTAACAAAAATATATATTCATCTGAAACTCTAATAAATTTGCTTGAGGCATTAGATATTCAAATTAAAAATGTATGTTTTCTAAAGCATTTTATCAACTTAGTGTTCTTGACTTAATACAGTATATATACCACCATGATATTAGAATAGGTTTGCGTTACAAATAATGTTATTTCAAGTAAAAAACATAGGCAGTCATTAACACATACAATACATAAATGAGGCCCACGGGCTGTGCCTTGTACAAAGTTGAACTCAAACACATTTGTTGAATGAATACACAAGTGGATGGCATTTATTAAGTTATTTTCACCCAAATCTAATTATCCAAAGCTTTCTATTTCTAGTAAAAATATCATTTAAAAACTCAACACTTTGACTTAATCAGCTACTTCTTCTGGAAAGCAAAGTTAGGTAAAGTGATTCCAGATTAAGTTGCAAACTAATGGCAGTGTTCAAAACCATGCTCTACCAGATGTACTTACTGTATATGTAGGCAGCTCTCATGTTTACAGGACATTTAATATTTTGAACAACTCCATATATATCTTCATACAAAATAAGACATCATAATCTAACTTCTATAATGTATTTTCATGAAAAACAAAAAGCAGTAAATATCCATGTGTATATTTATATCTTAGTAGACTTAGCAGACTTCAGGTGTCCCTCAGTGAGTGAGGCAGCGATCCTGAGTAAAGTAGCCACATGCCTACGCAATAAAGGCTAGACGATGCACAGGCCATACTGAACAGTCTTCCACACGTGCACGACTTGGCAATCTGAATGCTGAGATCACTGGCAAAGGTAGTTTGGAAGCAATAACAATTTTCTAAAGCCAAAGTCTAACAATAGTTGTGGCATTACAGTGCCTAAGATGATTGTGGCCACTATACTTTAAAGCAGTGGTTCTCATTCTTCCTAATACCGCAACCCTTTAATACACTTCCTTATGCTGTAGTGAACCCCAACCAGAAAATTATTTTCGTTCTACTTCGTAACTATAATTTTGCTACTGTTAATGAATCGTCATGTAAATACCTTGTATTTTCCGATGGTCTTAGGCTCTACAAACATCAGTTCTCAACCTGTGGTCGCGACCCACAGGTTAAGAACCGCTAGCAGGATCGCCTAAGACCATTAACAGTAGCAAAGTTGTGAAGTAGCAACAAAAAATAATTTTATGGTTGGGGGGTCACCACAACATGAGGAACTGTATTAAGGGTTGCAGCATTAGAAAAGTTGAGAACCACTGCTTCAAAGGAATCAGCCTGAACCTATTCTTGTCCCAAATTCCTCTTGTAACTTTCCCCCAACTCTTCGGCTTCATGCAAGGTGAAACTTTCTGAGGCTCATCACTAAAACTTCAAAAAGTTGATAGGGTACAGAATATTTTTCTTAATCAAAGTTCAGATCATCTATTTCAAAAGCTTTGGCCTTTATAATTAAGCAGAACAACTGAAAATTCATTCAGCAAATTGGTTAATATATTTACATAGTAATGAAATAAGGGCTATTGGCTTTGAGAAAGTAATTAAACTATAATTTAGTGCAATAATTCTCTTGAAAGTAAGTCTTTAAAAATTAAACATAGTTTCCAAAAGCTTAGAAACAATTTAGTCACATACTGAAGGATAGTTTCAATTAGTAAATACCACTAATGTAGAAAAATCTAAAAAATGACCATAGTCAAAAAACTTTGTACAACCTGTGAATCCCCCCAACCATAACTAATAGTCTACTCTTGACCAGAAGCCTTATCAAGAACATAAACAATTGATTGATGCACATATTGAATGTTATTTGTATTATATACTGTATTCTTATAATAAAGTAAGCTAGAGAAAATATTATTAAAATCACAAGCAAGAGAAAATACATTTATAGTACTGTATGCATTTGTTGAAAAAAAATCTGCATGTCAGTGAACCCAATGCAGTTCAAATCTGGTTGTTCAATGGCCAACTATATATTATAGTATCATAAGAATTTAAATTAATTTTAAATTGAACATTGTGGCTGCAAAAAGAGTGGTCACTGAATTGAAACCACTTGAAAAATGTGATTTAAAGAAACAGGAAATAGTATGAGACTTCTGAGATTGGAAAATTGGCTCATAAAATCAAGCTATACTCTTAAGTCAACATTAGATATACAATAAAAGGAAAAACAATACAAAATTTTCTTTATTATTTCCTGCTTATTAAATAGTAATGGGCATATATGTAAAATTTTAGTTTCCTAAAATTGCTCATTTTTATAATTATGAAATTATAAGATATCTTTGTAAGATATAATAAAATATTTAACGTGTATGACTAGGAGTTACTAGTTATCACACAATATTGAATCCAGTCCCCAGTTAAGAACCACATTTTCTATGCAAGCCCTTTCCTTTCAGGTGCAGAAAGGCAGATGTCCAAACTCAGAACTTGGAAGAACTGTTGGCAGACTTTAGCAATGTTTAAAGGTACACAGGTTGTACAGGAGTGTGTGAGCATTTATGTAAACCTGTTCTAAAAACTCAACGCCAGTGAAATGTCCAATGTCACACAGAAGTGCATCATGGTATTAAAAAATAGTTTTTATTCACTCATTACATAGACCTTTTTTTACTGTTACCACTGCTTTAGAATCATAATCAAATATTATATGATGTACTATTCCAGATTCAAAATATAGCTAAAACTGTTATCTCCAATTTGAAGAATTTTTTTTTTCAGATTGCAACAGCATTGGATTACTTCAGAATATGTAATTAGAAAGATAAAATGTCCTAGAAATCCTACGATTTTCATATATTAAAGGAATTTTACTTATTTCCATTCATTTTTTCTCTCAATATAAGATGTGTAATTTAATAGCAACACAGTCTACATAACTCCTACTTTACTAAGAAATAATTGGTAACATTTACAACAGTTCTGCTGGTAACCATAATGTATTAAGAAGGAAAACTTGCCTGGCTGGTGTGTTTCAGTGGTTGAATGTCAATATATGAACCAGGAGGCCATGGTTCAATTCCTGTCAGGGCACATGCCTGAGTGTGGGCTCCATCCAGTGTGTGCAGTGAGGTGTACAGAAGGCAGCCGATCAATGATTCTCTCTCATCATTGATGTTTCTATCTCTCTCTCCCTCTCCCTTCTCTGAAATCAATGTAAAAAAGAAAAGGCAAACTTCCTGGGTTCAAATCCTGGTTTCTACCACTTGTCAGTCATGTAGTCTTGGGCCAGCCACTGGACCATTCTTTGTTTCAGCTCCTGAACTGTAAAAAGGAGGTTATGAAAAGAATGCCACCTGGAATTGTCATTATGAAGATTAGTGAAGCAACAACAAAAAGAACAGATAAAGCACTTGTATGTATTGCTTGGCACATAGTAATTATCTAACTGTTATCTATAATTTTTGTCATAATAAAAAATGAAAAAGGCTGATGGTAACATACACCATTATTAACTTTGGAGCATTTAATTATTACCAAGCACTTATTAAAGTAAATGGTATACTTATACTACGTTTAACCCTTAAAGTAATAGTAAAAGCATTGTATTACAAAGAATGTAAGTCCTTAAAAACATGCTAACTTTTACATACCACAAGAGCAGGTAATTCTCCCATGAAACATACCAAAGTGTGACCAAAATGTTTAAGAACCCTTCATCCCTCTAGGAGATGATTGCTGCCAAGACAATGATTAGAAACACCAATGTCAGTACGAAAAGTACCTGCTAGTTAGTCAGTTTTGCTCCCTCATTAGCTCTACATAGAACTTAATCAGGTTGTCAGCATGTATAAAGTCACAATTTGCTAATATTATGGACCTTTAGGATCACTTACTGATAGTATTAAGAATGTTAAAAGTTAAGAATGCATTTAATATAAATATTTATGTTACACTCATCTCTTTATTGCATTCCAAGTGTTCCATTTTTTCTTTGAAAACTCTGATGTTGGATTTTTTACTTTTCATTACAACTATGAACTTATTGCTAAAATCTTAAAAGATCCTTTACCAAATAACAATATTACCTTAACTAGTAGATAAATAGCTCATACATATGTAAACATGGTATTTTTGTTATTTAATACACAACTGATAGTGATAAAGGTTTTTATGATAGCCTGAAAACCATGAACAAAGTTTATAAATTAAAATGTAGTAATGGTTTGTATATACTTTAGTTTTGAAAGCATTTTTCATCCGAAATTAGTCCAAATTCATAAAATTATAACAATCACAATAAGCGCATTTTAATTATTTTGAAAATTATGAATTTAAACTCAGTATTACTGTAATCACTATGCTAACAATGTTATTTTATCAAGGAAGAAATGATAAAAATTATGCACAGAATAAGTCTTGTGCTTCCATAGATTATCAAGATCTCTAATAGTCCTTTTAAAGTTCACCAAATAAAGCTTTAGTTTCATATCTTTTACATATACCTTGATAGAAAAATGCTGGATAGGGTGTATTCTCTTAAGAGTTTGATGTCTTATATGAAAGCCTTAATAAAATTCAGAATTTTAACTATCTAAGTTAAAGGTTGAGTTTTTAAATAGACTTATTTTCCCCTCCTTTAGCCTCGTCTTCTTTTCCACCTCCCCAATCTCTGCCTCTTCCTCCCCCATCTGACAGCATCAGTACATGTGGCCCAAGAAAGCCATGCCCACTTCAGAGACCTATAACAATTATTATCATGCCCAGCTCTGGCCTCTGGAACTGTCCAAGAGCATGAAGGACACCGTGAAGCAGATGGAAGAAGGTCTTGATGGAGACCTCAATCAGTCTCTTCTCTTCTCTGGACAAAACACCCTTTGAAAGAGGAAAGCATGCTCTTCACCTTTCATTCAGGAACTATTTTCTCTGATGCAGAGGACCTGAGGACTAGGACACCAGTCTGTTTTCTGTAACATTTCTGCACAGTTGAGGAAATGTGGGCATGTGTCTTCAGAGATCCATTATTATGTCTTCCCATTTGGAAAAGATAAAACTAAACAAAATGAAATGATTTTAGTAAGTTGGAGAATAAGCACCATGGTTCATTTGTCTTCTGATATTTTTTCTGTAATATCCAGGGATATTACCCTAAAAACGAATAGTTCATGTCAATACATAGATCGGTTTGTGAAACTGAATTGTCTGAATGAAGGACTATCCATTTCCAGCACAGGAGGAGCTGAACATTAGTTATTGACACCATGGTGAAAAATTAAGAGAAAAAAATCACTTTTCTTTCAGTGCAGAGGGTTTCACCAGGCAGTCCTTTGTCTAGTCCAGTGCTCAGAAGCTCTGCTCGCCAGGTTCCTAGAGGTTCTCTTCATTCTTCTCCAACTGGGGGAGGCGGCTCGCACAGCTTGTACAGCCTAGAAGAGGCATGAGAAAGTGTGATGCAGTGACATTACTGGAGATATTTTCATTAGTATAACAAATACATTAGTGTAATAAACACACAAACAATAATTTGTTTGGGAGGCATGATCATATTGCCTATTTCACTAAAAATCACATGTGAATTAACAAACTCCCAAATTTCAGTTGTATTTTTTAATTTTTAATTTAACCTCATTAGAGGATATTTTTTCCATTGATTTCTAGAGACTGGTGGAGAGAGAGAGAGAGAGAGAGAGAGAGAGAGAGAGAGAGAGAGAGAGAGAGAGAGAGAGAGAGAGAAATATTGATATGAGAGATACATCGATTGGTTGCCTTCTATATGCACGCATGGGGGCTAGGAAACCTGCGACCCAGGTATGTGATCTTGACTGGGAATCGAACCTGAGACCCTTTGGTCCCAGGGCCAATGCTCTAACAATGTAGCCAAATGACCAAGGCTGTTCTATTCTCTAGAAAATGCCAGTGTCCCTGTGCATACAAATATGATGACTGGTTGTGCAATGCTGTCTTGTTCACACCAGCTGCTTTACTCCAAAGTCTGCTATTCTTCTTCCTGGTAGCAAAATCGATTCTCTAAATTCCATAAGAATGATATTATTATGATAATTATCATCATGTCTCTCATGAATGTCTTATACCAAGATAATATCTATTCCTTAGGGGTCTACTGATTTTCTGACCAGTTTTAGAAATTTGCTTCATCTGGTACCATCTGGTGGTACAGGCAGTTCAATATGGAATGGCTGCTTGGCAGAGTTCTGAGTCCTGAACATCAAAGGCACAACTAGCTGGTGTTTCCTAAGAAATATATGCCCAGCTCTGCCCATCCTTCCCCTCACCTGTCAACAGAATCAGGTGGAGATTCACATGGGTCTAGGAATCCATCTGAACTGGTGGAGATTCTCCCTCTTTTCATCCCAGGTCTAGTTGTTTGTGGCCATACAGCTTCAAGGTCGAATTCAGGGGAAAGACCTAGGACTATACACATTCGAGTGCTCTACATTCCCCTGAATGGTGGAATCCTAACTCCAGAATAAAGGAAAGAGGAACATGGTTGCAACAGTGACTATATAGGGCATACCCATGATGTAAGCCATAGTCTGAGAGAACATCAGCTGGCCTAAGGTGGCTGGATGTTGGACCCCACTTGCGGTTTTCAACTATGCCCAGGGCCATGCTGGTTCTCCTTCAGAGCTTAGTTTCATGGTCTAAAAAACAAGTGCAGATTTCTGCTTTGCTTCTTTTGAAACACACTCCAAACCCAGGAATAGCTGTCGTATTCACTCCCTTTAAACACATTAAAGTGAACCCAGCTTAAATGAGTGTTGGCAAATTTAGCCAGTTAAAAATTTCCTCTCCCTTTAATACTTAATCCCATGCTAATTCTAAGTCAAAGAGAAAGAATGAGAACCATTTAATATTGAGTTAGAAACTTAGTTAACAAAATGAACTTTCCTAGTCTGGACACACATGCAAGAAGTGATGGCCTTGGAGGTTTGTAAAACGTATTTCAAGTCTGAAAGGTGGTTACTGTTCCACGTGTCACCTCCATAGAAGAAAATAAATACTGAAATAAAGACATCTGATATCAAAAAGCTTATTTCACCCTTCCTGGGGAAAATAATACATTAAAATGACCTGATAGGCTTCTAAGCAGCTTTTTTTTTTTGTTTTTTTTTTTTTTCAGCTAAAGGATATGGTATTGCTTTAAATTGCATGCCCGGGGTGGAATAGCAGAATAATTGGGAAGTTTTTCCCCTCTTGAATGCCTATCCTCATTTCCCAACAGTGCTGCCTGGGGAGTAAGAAGGCACAGAGGCTGTAGCCCCGCAGAACACAGTGAGTTGGGTAGAGGATGTCCTTCCTGAGCCATCACCTTCCATTTCTTTGAACTGCATGTTCACACAGAAGGTAACTAACGCCACGGGGTAGGCAAGTCTTTGAAACGTCTGCCTTGCAATCTGGCGAAAAGGCGACTGCCTGTGATCACCTAATGAAATAATAGCTCTGGGTACTGCAGAGCTGGGCAGATTCAGCTTCTACGAGGCTTCTTGGAAGCGATTCAGGGTTATTTGAGTTCAGACACATTTGTAATGAAAATTGTGGGGCTTTGGGGATTTAGAAAAGCAGATGAAGTTCGGAAGTAAAATGTAATAGGTAAGATTTAGACTTTTTCTCTGCACCGAGGCATTTGTTTTTTGGCAGCTAAATTGTTAGGTAATAGGAGGTTTTTGTTTTGCCCAACATTCAGGGGCCCTTGCTTTTCTCATTCCGCTCAGGCAAACCAGCAGCCCTGCACAAAGGGGTGTGGTCTCAGCTCCACTTTTGTCTTTTCTTGTTGGAGCTGATAGTTCCACCCAAATCTAAATCTGCAGAGTAGAACTTGCAAATTGCAGTCTATAGATCATGCCCTTCATCTGTGTACATGGCAAAGTACAAGTTGTGTTAAAGGAAACCACAAAGCAAATGCCTCTTTCAAGGCTAAAGTCCAGTAACACTGCATTGCAAGGCAATTTCCCCATTACACACAAAAGAAAACTGTCTCAGAAGATAAATAACATGACTAAATAAGGTCACATAGCAGGAGCTGGGACTTAACCATCTTGTCACTTTTAACCACTATAGTATGCTTGCCTCCCAATCCTATATAATAAAAGCCTAATATGCTTAGCAAAGTGTCTGGTTGTCTGTTGATTGGTGACTGACTGTTCAACCAGTCAAAGCATAATATGCTAATGATACGCTAAGGCCACTCAACCACTCACTATAATATGCACTGCCCACGAGGGAACAGATGCTCCAACTGGTAAGTTAGCTTGCTCCTAGGGTCTGGCCGATTGGGACTGAGAGAGATGGGCTGGACATGCTCTGGAGCCCTCTTGTGGTCCTTCCCCACCCCAATCATACACTGGTGGGGTCCCTTGGGCTGGCTTGTAACCCTCTTGCAATCTGGGACCCCTCAGGGGATGCCTGATCTCACAGGCCACTGCCCTCTGGAGGGCACCAGATGCAAGGCTCATGGCTGGCGAGAGCTGCTGTGACAAGTAGGAGCTGCAGGCGGCGTTGGACTGCGGGTTTCAGCCCAATGCCCACAGGCCACCCAGAGAAACCCCACCCGTGCACAAATTTGTGCACTGGGCCTCTAGTTAAACAAATAAAGAAAAATCAAGCTTTCATTAAAAATCCATTACAGATTTCATAATGGAATAGAAAAAAGACAAGTGTGCCATTCCAGCTGAAATGTAATATTTGGTTCTTGGTGAAGATGTGCTCAATTCTCTGAAAAGCTAACGTATGAACAGAGGAGAAAGAACCTCATCTGTACTGCCCACAAAGGCATCTCCACATGGATGTCCCATTGATCCTGAGTCTCAGTAGTACCAGCTGAGTTGTCATCTTCCCTCTTTGTGTGCTCTTTTCCCTGTATCTAGAACCTTTCATCTCTTGTCACTCAAAGCAAAAATGGGGTGGCCATTCTAGGTTCTTCCTTTTCTCAGCCTTCTTTTTCCAATTAGTGTCCAAAGACTATTATTTCTGTCTAGTAAGTGTTTCTCCAATCCTTCCTCTCATCTTTTTCCTCAATACTACAGTAATCTCCTTTCAAGCTCCTGACTTCAAGCTTAGCTCTCCTCTGATTGATACTCTTAATGTCACCAGAGACAAATTCTGAAATATAAATCTTTCAGGTAGGAAGATTGTTTATTAATACCTCCCTATGGTCTACGAGTTAAATGTCTCATACAAGTGTCTTCCTGATTCAGCTCCTGCCTATGTCTCCAGCCTCACTTGGCATCATTCTCGAAGCACATTCAGCCATCACAGAGATCTAGGTATAGTTCTCAGAATGTGATGTGTCCATAGGCACTTCTGTCATTACATCAGCTGTACAGGACATTGATTACCATGCTGACTGGGCCGGGACTACTATTCCATCTCCTTCTTCATTCCTAGGCTGAGATATGTGCAGCTTTTATGTATTCTCATGGCAATCTGTGCCTGTGGCTGTCACAGCTTTTAACTGTACGTATAACATTTTCATTGTGTTCAACTGTCACTCTACTGAACACATTGGTGCCTGATGGAAGACTGTATCTCTAGTTGTTTTTTAAATATATTTTTTATTGATTTCAGAGAGAAAAGAAGGGGGAGAGGAAGTTAGAAACACCAATAATGAGAATCATTGGTTGGCTGCCTACTGCACACCCCATCCTGGAAATCCAGCCTGCAACCCAGGCATGTGCCCTGATTGGGAATTGAACATGATCTCCTGGTTCACAAGTTGGTGCTCAACCACTGAGCCACAGTGGCCAGGCTATATTTCTAGTTTTTAACAAAGCACCTGACACCTACAAACACATAGCTAAAATTCAATGTATGTTTGCTGAGTGAATTTCTAAAAGTGAAAGAAAGTGAATGGTTTTAGAAAAACTATGAAAAGATTGGTTGGAGATTAGAACCAAATATCATCTTAAGCAGAGGTAGCAAATGTTATCTCCACAAAGATATTTGCTGACATATTACCCCAGATTTGCCTTTAGATGGCCTGGTTGTAAGAGGAAAATGTTCTTCAGTTTGGTGTCTTTGGGGAAGGAATCCTGGTTCCCAGCTACGAGGGAATCCCAGCCCCCTGCAGATCTTAGCATTCTCTTATCTTCTACCTTTCTTTATGAGTTACATTTTAATCATCTCAGCTCTTTAACTGAAAGCTCCTTGAGAGAGAAAACTATTTCTATTCTGTATTTACCTTCAGCATAGGGGATAGCAGAGTGCTTTGCATTTTGTAGGTCCTCAATAAACATTTGTAAAGTGAATGGAAGAATAAATACAATAAAAGGTGAAAACTACTCTAGCTCTCTCTCTCAAGGCCATTATTCCCTTGTAAAAAAAAAATGTCAACTTTATAGCTGGCACATTTTATTATATTTCATTTCAAGTGTTTTAAGACATAACCCAATGAAGAAAAGAGTGAGTTCATCAGTTTCTTTTCTTATATTCAGCCTGCTACTTATTGGTTTATTGATTAGGATGCTGAAGTCTAATCCTACCCCACTGTTTATTATTGTTTATAAGCTCTAGCTAAGAGGACCTTGCTGAACTGTTATCTTGTTTTCTTATTGTAATTTTAACACTGCACTGGGTTCATTATACAAATGTATCCTGTCTGCTCCAGGTGCTAGAGAGCTAATTCCTATGTGAAATGGTTCTTTGGCAATAGAAAAGTCTTAGATTATAACCTAATCAAATATGGAAGATAACATTAACAAGACTTGAAGCTCAGATAGTATTAGAAGTCAGCACTAAAGATAAATGCAATTAGAACATATATAGAACTTCATCCATTTTCAGGAGAAAATATGTTTTGTTTTTTGAAAGTACTTTCACTGCCCACACAGTATTTCAGAACAAAATTTAACTTCATAAATGCTGCAGTTTTCATTCTAACTCTGGTAACTGCTTTGTACATAGAACAAAGAGTGTCTCATCTGCAACAAGGCTTGGAAAGGCCTTCTTTTTGGTAAAATGCAAAAGTACAGACACAATCAAATGTAAAAGAAATTACTTAATTTTGCCCTACTTCTAGACAGATGATTGCCTACACAAATGTTACCAGGGAAGTCAAATCAACAACATTTCTTTGATGGCTGTTCCCATATTCATTTATTGTAAGGGTGAATTAAAGTCTTTTCTTGTAATGACATGTAAACTATGAATATTTGGCCTGCTAACAAACAAAAAAGCTCATTCATTCATGTATTCATTTATACATTCTTGAAATCAGTTCAGATATTCATAGGTAAGCAATGATAATCAATGAACAAAATCAAAACAATGTATTCCCTGCCCCCAAATAATTCATAATTCAGGTTGAGTAAAGAGAGATGTAGCAGTATATTATAACACAATCAGGGCTATAATCAATCAATATACAAGATGCTAATGGAACATAAAGAGGAAGGAAACTCAAGCAAGACTTCAAGGGGAAATGATATCTAAGTTGGTTTTGTGGTTAAATAGGAGTGTTTCATACAGACACAGATGGCAAAGGCAATCATGCCAGAGGGAACAAACAGCAAGGCCAGTCATAAAAGTATAAATGAAAATAGCATTTTCATAGTTTGGCACAGTTGGCATATAAATTTTCATAGGAATTGTGTGGACTTTTCTGATTGAATTCATGATGAAACTTGCAAAATTTAAAAGACTTCTACTTACTGCCGAAACCAGTTTGGCTCAGTGGATAGAGCATCAGCCTGTGGACTGAAAGGTCCCAGGTTCCATTCCCGGCAAGGGCATGTACATTGGTTGCGGGCACATCCCCAGCAGGGGGCGTGCAGGAGGCGGCTGATCGATGTCTCTCTCTCATTAGTGTTTCTAGCTTTCTATCCCTCTCCCTTCCTCTCTGTGAAAAATCAATAAAATATATTTTTAAAAAAAAGACTTCTACTTGCTACCTCCAAATTTTCTTCAGCTAGAATTCCACTTCATTCTGAGAACAATTATGCCTAATCACATAGCCACAGAATGTCTACAAGGCCAATTTCTATTACTATAATCAGTTCTACTCTGGGCATAGCTTTCAGCAGTTTCAGTAGCTATTAAGTTTCAGCAGTTTCAGATGCTTCCTGGGAGAGGTGGTAAAGAGATGGGGAGTCACTTACCTGGGAGCAGACTGTGGGGTCCGGTCTCTGACTCCTAAATTCTTTGCTGTGTTCTGAACTCTTGCTCCCTGGAAAAAGTAAAGAAAATCACTCTTGGCTCTACATCGCAATTAGTAATCAACATAGCACTTGAGTGTAGAGTATTTATTCCAACCATGTACTTAACATCAAGGGAAACTGGATGAGAAGGAAGAGAGAAATTTTCATCTGAGCATTTTCAAATTAATGTTTTTAAGAATTAAAACATGCTGATATATTGTTTCAAAGGATTGGTATGTATTCCAACAGCCATCTAAATTATTTGAAATTAGTTTAAATAACAGCTTCCTATTTATCATCTCATCTACGTCTTTATTCCTAAAAGCAAGCAATGCATACATAATAGGAAATGAGCAGGTTATAAATACCTGCTTTGTTTTCACTCTTGTGGAACAAAAATCAGTTATATTACACTTGTATATCTTAGCTAAATAATGAGCTATTTTAAACTTCAGAGTGTTTATCAAGAAAATAATTTATTAAATAGTTCTAAAGCAATTTGCATGTAGACTCTGAAATGTAAGAATTCTGCCTCAACATTTATAGCACAAAGACAATGTACTTGAGCAATGAAAAAGTCTTTATAATCTGTCAAGTTCATGAATGAAGCTATAATCATTGTTCAGTTCCTAATGGGAATTAGTTATTACACAGAACAAAACTCCAGGGTATGGGGCCGAGAACAGTTAAAGGAGAGTAGTTTAAAAAAAAAAAAAACACTCTGAAACCCTCTCTCCTGCTACCAAATTCTAATCTATGGGAAAAGAAGGAAGGAAAGAAAAAGAAAAGAAGAAGAAAAATTCTCTCAAGTGGACCAAGCAGCGATGGACAACATCTGGCCCATGAACTATATGAGGCCTGCCAAATCATTTGGTCTGGCCCTGCCAAAGCATTAGGAGTGAGTTAATGTTTGCCCAAATATAGTAGGCTGATTTTAAGTTGATAATTTTGTATGTCCTGCCAGTTATAAATATGCAAGTGGCCCTCGCAAAAAAAAAGGTTCCCCACTCCTGAAATAAAGGAAAGCAAATGAGATAAGGGATGAGAGTAGGGATGGGAGAGATGGGAAGGGATTTAGGAATTACAATTAAGCAGTTTAAAAAAATGACTTTTTTATTTTAAAGTAATTTTAGACTTAGAGAAAAGTTGTAAAAGCAAATTTTTACAACTCTTAGAGAATTCACATACAGTTTTCTGATTTATGTCTTGAGCCACGGAGTTGTACACCCCTGAAGAGTACTTGCCTGTTGGTGCCTGTATCACAGTGATTTGCCTACACAGATGTCCACCATGATATTAGGCAAGAAGTGCATCTTCCGTGGTCCTTGGTCCTAGTGCCCAGTCTAACGCTATGATACTGTTGCTAAGGAGCCAGAATTCTTTTCAATCCCAGTGTTTGTTAAAATGGTCAAAAAAGAATGTTTGGCTTCCATCAAAGAATATATAAAATGTATAATTTATTAGACAGAAAACTTTAAGTTCATAATGTAAATGGGAGTGTCAACCTTAATTATTTTATTAATCAAATCAGATGGTTATGTGAAAGTGCTGCCAAAGATTATTATAATCATAACAAAAAAAATTGTAAGGAGAACAGTATCCTTCCTTCTATCTTTTACCTCTCCTACTAACTCAAGCAGTTAATTCAAACAACTCTACGGAAAGCACATATACAAAATCTGTACGTGAAAACTGTACTGCAATTAGAAATAAGAATAATAAATAATGCTGCAAAGCTACTTCCTAAAAAAAGAAGCTAAATATCTTAGAAATAATAAATCATTAATTTGGCCAAATATTCTAACCATTCAGTCTTCTGAAAAACGGAGTCTAAGGGGTTGAAAGGCAAAATAAACATCTTTCATTACAGGTGTGTCCTAACTACTCAGATCCCGAGCTGTTAAGTGTTGGCTTGCAGACTGGTTCCAACCATTAATCCCATTGCCTGAGCTGCTGAACACTGGTCAGAAGATTAGCAGCAGGAGGAATATTGCAAAGTCTACCCCAGTTTCTCTAAAGAGAAGACCTAGGATCCATCATCTTTCACAGAGAAGGTAGAACTCCGTCTTTGTCTCTCAGAACCACTTAAAGATGTCACAAAAGCTTAGACCAGACAGACAAGCAACAAAGGAAGGGGAAGGGTTCTAAATGTACTTATTCAATAATTATGAGGAAGACGAAATGATAAATACTAAAAAATAGTGCAAATTAGAAATCAACCAGAAACTTTGTAACATTTTAGTCTTTTAAAATTGCATGTTATAAATATATAGTAACAGGTATTAATACAAATATATGTATATTATGTTTTAAAGAAGTTTGTACCAGTTAAACAAGTCGTTAAGGCCTATTAATATTGTTTTACTTTTTTCATTTTTTCTATCCTCATTTTCAGTTATAAGAAGTTAAAGGTTTTGAGTGTTTAAGTCTATATACTTAAAATGTATATGTAGCCAACTTATAATTACTCCCTTACTATTATAAAAAGATTATTTTAAAAAATGGTTAATATAGTCTCCCATAAACCATAATTTTGAAATGGCTTCTACAAATCTGGTTGCAAATGTAAACTAGTCACAACAGAGTAAAACAGAAGATTTGTCTCTTTCTGTATGTTTCAGAGCCCACATCCCAAACCAGATATGACTAATCGCACGTTCAACTTAACCTACTTGTAAAAAATGAACCCCAAGAAGTTCTTCCTAAACCTGCCACCTTTGCATCTGTATTTGCCCTTTTCCAGCTGGACTGCAATATGCCACGTGCTTCTCATGGATCTAACCTCCTTGTAACAAATTCCTCCTGGACCCTGTGAGACCTGAGTTTCCAATCTTCAGGTCTGGGATTCACAACCTGGAACTCCAGGGTATGTGCCCGCTGCACCTAATGTCTGCAGTGCAGTCCACAGGCCAGCGCTGACCTCACTTATCATCAGAATAAAATATAAAATTGTCTTTCATCCTGGCTAAGTAACTTAGTTGGTTAGAATGTTGTCCTGATGCACCAAGATTTCAGGTTTGACCCTGGTCAGGGCAGGGCACATACAAAAATCAACCCGTGAAACAAGTGGAGATATCTCTCTCTCTCTCTCTCTCTCTCTCTCTCTCTCTCTCTCTTCCCACTCTTTTCTCCCCCCCCTCTCTCTCCTCTCTCCTGCGTCCTCTCTAAAAATCAATCAATAAAATTTAAAACAATTAATGTCTCTCAACTTCTTTTGTCCTTCTACTCATTAAGTCTTTTTTACTAGAGTTAAGCACATTCTCCTAATAATCACTAAATCAGATATTAGTGCAATTTTGCTACTATCTTTTCAAAGAATTTTAAGGGTTAAAAACCAATTAATCACTCTAAATGCTCTTGGATTTTTGTATAGAATGTTCATCCCCTTTATAAGATAGTACATTCTTACCCACACATACTTCAGAGACCTACAGGCAGTCCAATGGTGCGCTTTATCCTCTAAATGAAAAACCGAGGTCTGTGCTTATCTGGCCTGTGAGGCCTGTGAGCTCTCCAGAAGCGCACAGGGGCTTCAGTTCTTTCCTCTCTCCCCAGTCTATTCCCTGCAATTCCCAGGAAGTGACACATATCTTCTCCTTTACATGAGCCCCAAGCCACCCTGTCTCATTTTGCCTGGCCAACTTCTTTTCCTCCTCAGGTGATCTCTTAGATACCCTTTTTCCAGGTTCTCTAAGTTTCTAGGAGAACCTTCATGTGGACATCTGTGCTGTCTTTTTGCCTGGGAGTGTTTCTTTTTTTCGACTTACTCTCTGAGCCTGGAAAACTGCCCATCACATCCAGGCACTTGTCAGACATCTGATGAGCGAATAAAGGAACCTTCAAATCCAGGTCTTATAACACAACTCCCTAAAATGTGTGAGACTCACCTGCTTCCGCATTACATCTGTAGCCTGCATAATGTAGCGAGGAGGCAGTCCGTGGCTTCTGGCCAGAATGATGGCCTGCTCCACTGTCACACTCAGGGTGCACCTGTGAGCAAAGGCAAGGGCAAGTCAAATTCCACCAGTTCCTGGTAAGCACTTCAAGACACTTGGGGTTACTAATGAAGATAGCAGAATATACCACCCCCAAATATGCCATCTTGGAGAGTTACTCATTTTCCCTTGGGTATCTCCCATGTATACATGATATATACATGTTTATAAATTTAATTTTTTCTCTTGTTAATCTGTCCCTTATTACAGGGGTCTCAGCTAAGAATTCAGTAGAAAAGAAATAATTTGAAAATCAAAAGGCACCAAGCAAAATCAAAGCAACTAGACAATGAGCCATTGATTTTTCTACAAAATATCTGTTCTAAAGAGATTGTAGAGCTACACTGTTAGGATCTAAAATGAAGTGTTTAAATTTCAAACAAACTCATAATGAACTATGTTTATTGGAAAGTTTGTACACAAGAAATTAAATAACCAAAATTGTAATAAGTTCTATTACCAGATGTTATTCTTTACTGATATTTTATACAATTAAAAAATGACTTCCTAATATTTCCATTCATATTGATAATAGATTTATATTGATTTATGCCTAATATAGCAGAAAATAAAGTGAAATTAATAGTCACTACGATTAGAATTGGTTTTTTAAAAGTATATTTCTTGGACTTAATTTAAAGACTGTAAAATTTTCCAAAGGAACCTTTAATTAATGATACAACAATGCAGTATCCAGAGTAGCCCCAAGGAAATTCACAATTCAGTTCCTGTATTCAATGACTAATGAGCCTTCTTTCTTTTTCTTCTGTTTATGGTCTTCCATATTTTTCTCTCTAGTAGTTCTTAGAGCCTATATTTAAGTATTTGTTCATGTTCTCAGGAGCTGATTTCTGAATTGTTTATTTCAGGGGAAATTTCTGTACACATTTAATAAAAATGCTCATTACTTTCAGATATTTTTACTAAAATTTATTTTAGTAGATATGTTTTACTTCACTTTTCAATTTACTAGTATTTTTATGTTATTTTCTCCATGTCTGCATTTACCCCCGTGTGGTTTGATTTTTACACATGTATCTTTCTAGATCGGTTTAGTTTTTCCCTACAAATGAATGTAAGTTCAATAATATAATTGTGTGTGTGTGTGTGTGTGTGTGTGTGTGTGTGTGTG
>JAAGEH010000040.1:10007049-10162472 GCA_011751065.1 Lasiurus cinereus | reverse complement strand
GAGAGAGAGAGAGAGAGAGAGAGAGAGAGAGAGAGAGAAATAGCTAACCCATTTATCCCTGGTTATGAGGCTGAACTATAGCAGTCTAGAATGTGTGGTGGCTTTCAATACTGATGATTAAGAAAATGAGAAGATAGTATTTAAAATATCACTGCCGTAAATTTAGAAAGAACCACTATGTTATTATACATAATTGCGTTCTAAGGAGAAACATGTTATGTTCCACTGGCTTGTTAAATGACTTGAAAATCAACTTCCATGTTAACATTACAGAGAATTCTTCAAAAAGCACTAATAACCCATATTCAAAGGCTAAAGTCTTATGTCTAGCTTCCAGTAGTACACAAGGTTTACAAAGAGTTAGTTTATGAATCTGATAATGCACCTGCCTACTATAGGACAGTATAAGCCAACGAAAGCCAAAAGTATCATTGACAGTTCATGTGTAAAAACCAACTGTTTAAAAAGCATTTGTTAGGTTACCAGACAGACCATAAGCTTATTCTCCTTCTTCTTTAATTATAAGTCCTTACTGATCCTAACATTTTAATCAATAATGCCCATTACACCAGCTGAAGGAAGTTAAAAAAAATAGTATCTTTTTCTAATCACACTGAAATATCTGTATGAAATTTCTATCCCAAAAAGATGGCTTCATCTATCCTTGCTCTTCAGATTAACCACATATTCCAATTGGGCCCCAAGTTTAACTTGCCATTGTTTAAAATAAGACATTTTAAAAGAGACAACCAGGTTCATGTGAGAGATAATGCAAACTGTTGATGAATCCATGAAGGTTCAGAGTTTCCATCCCAGCATCACAAGTCCATTTCCAAAACTGAATTTATGAAAGAAAGCCTAGCCACAAGTCCACAGTTTCACTGCGAATATGCCATTGTTTGCCTCATTACTTTTTATCTTCTCTCAACTATCTCAATCTAAATGTCCAAAGGAAAAACATAGCATTAGCAAGACACATTCTGACTTTGGCATTGTCTGAAAAATCTCAGGCGCATGGTTTTCCAGTGGTGTATAAATGCATACACAGAGTCAGGTTTTACAGGAGAACGTTTGATTTTGTAGCTATTACCAGTGTCAGTGATCTGCTAACCCTGGGCACGAGAGTGAAGGGAGCATCCCAAAGGCCAGGATCCTAAGCAAGTCCCATTCAGTACTAGATTTCTTGTCTGACCACCAGTTTCCTTTCTAGCATGAACTCTGTTGAAACATTAGATAGTACATTAAAATTTAAATAAATCTATATATTTTTAACTCCACCCTGGAAAATATGGACCTTCAATTCTTCGACTCCTTGCAAATGCAATTCCACATAAAATTTTTAGACTACTGTTTTCTTGGGAGTGACAAAAAAAAAGTCACAGAGTTGAAATTGTCCTTTTTAAAAAGGCAAATATAACTAGATATTGAAGACAGTTGTTTAATAATTTTAGTAATAAGACATTTCTAGTAGTAGCTTTCCTTAGGTCATACTCCTGAGGAAGTGAAGTAGACAAGACTGCAAAATTTTGCAGAAATAGTTAATTTCCTATAGAAAGAAGAAACAGAGGGTCATTATATCTGTGCTTATAATGAATAAATCTTGACATATTTTGTGTTAATAGATGCCAAGTCACTAAGATAAGTGTGACTTGGAGATAATCGGTCCAATTTAATTTGACTGTGGAAGTGTCACAAAGAAGTTCCTTTCTATCCATCCATCCAACAATTATTTTCTGATGTTCACTTTGAACCTACAAGTGACGTTAGGTGCTGCAGAAATGGATTCATCGTCAAAATAAAAAAGGTTGAGTTTCAGGGTCTCTTACCTGTGTGGATGCCTAGGAACCTGTTTATATAGTCACACACTTTTAAGGACTAGCAAAAACTGTAATACTTTCAATAATAAAGACAAATTTAAAAAATAAAATAAATTTTTTAAAAAACCCACAAAAGCAAAATGTTTTCATTGCAAATGGTTACTACAGCCACCTTTTTATATCCTGACTTCCCCCTGTCATGTTCTATAGTGTTCAAATGGCCATGGCTATTTTTGAAACTAAACTAAATGCAACTAAAAGATGCATTTAGGTTAGGTTACTGGGATCTATGTATATGATTCCTAGTTAGTTCAATTTATAGTTAGGTTATTAAGGTATCCTGATGCAGGAATGGATTCTGGAGTATTTCTACTGCTCCTTGTACAAATTCATCCAATGTAAAAAGGAAGTGCAGGGCTCCAGGTTGTAATGCAGCATGTTCATATCCTGTATGTGTGTGGAGGAGGAGAAACAAGGTTGGAAATGCATAAAGCCAGAAGGCTACTAATATCATCGCCACTGCTCATTGCTACTAACTCATAAGGTACACGTGTGCCTATATCAGCGGTTCTCAACCTGTGGGTCGCGACCCCGTTGGAGATCGAATGACCCTTTCACAGGGGTCGCCTAAGACCATCGGAAAATGCAGATATTTACATCATGATGCATAACAGTAGCAAAATTTCATGGCTGGGGGTCACCACCACATGAGGAACTGTATGCAAGGGTCATGGCCTTAGGAAGGTTGAGAACCACTAGCCTATATGAACTCCCGGGAGCAACACATTATTTGGAAAATCTGAGGAACATAAGCTTTCAGAGTCCCAGTTTCTCAAAACCCTTTATATTTTAATTATTATTTTTTAAGCCTTACCCAAGGATATGTGTTTATTTTAAATACAAATTTTATTAATTTCAGAGCGAGGAAGGGAGAAGAAGAGAAAGAAACATCAATGATGAGAGAAAATCATTGATCAGCTGCCTCTTACATGCCCCCTACTGGAGATTGAGCCTGAAACCTAGGTATGTGCCCTGACCAGGAATCGAACCTCAACCTACTGGTTCATGGGTCAATGCTCAACTACTGAGCCACAACACTGGGCAAGGATATCTTTTGATTTAATTTTAGAGAGAAAGAAAGGGAAAGAGAGAGAAACATCAACTTGAAAGAGAAATATCAATTGGTTGTATTCCATACTCACTTCAACCAGGAATCAAAACCACAACCTGGTAAGTCCCCTGCCAGACAACACTTCAATCAACTGAGCCACCTGGCCAAGGCTATTTTAACTATTATTAAAAGCTGTCTACTTTTTTATTTTAAAGAGAGATTCATTAAAACAACACTGGTAAATTCTTTTATAAGATTCTGATGTTACAGGATGATGATAATTACATGGAGTAAATGACAAACTTCTACTAATATTCTTTCATAAATTGGGGTTTGGCTGAACTAGAGTTTTACCTGACATAATTAGGCATTTGCTAATATGAGGTTTTTCTTTCAGATGTCTGTCCCAACTGATCCTAAATAGTAGCTATCAATTTTATATGTCAAACCACAGAGCGAAGAGTCAGGAAAAGCATGTGAACTGGCCTCTCATTTGCCATTTCTACTCAGAGATGCTAGGGGTTGAAAGTGACCAACATCCAAACCTCCTTCTCAACCAAGCCTCACTGCAGAGACATGACCTGGCTTCCTAAGTTGGCTTACTTTGAAAATTGTGTAGCTCAGTGATTAAGTAAGTGGAATCTATCATACTCTATTTAGTTCACTTCGTAAGGCTTCACATCTTAAATCAAATTACATGTAAATCCATTTTAAAAACATCAAACATGACATTTCTATAATAAATTAGACACAAGATTCTTGAAACCTAAGGACTGTCTACATATTTGGTCATTTGCCAGAAAAACAGATAAAAACATCAGTTGTACTCTAATTACATTTTCAAACCTCCGTGGATCTACTGCCTCATTTAATGTTGATTCAAATTGTACTGAACAATGAAGCCAATCCCCCAAGAGTTGAAATGTGTTAAATTGAACACTTGGGGAGATCCATCACCCCTTTTGGGCCATGAAGGTGAAGAAGTAACTTAGCCTGACATGGGAAAGGAGAACAATGCCAGGTTTGTGGCTTTGAGTTCTGTTTTCCTACAGTGGACTTATTTGCTAATTCTCAGCAAGGTCAAGGTCTTAAGGTTTTGCTAGGTAGCTAAGGATTATGTTGCTATCTCTTGGGGTAATCCCAAATTTCCTTATTATTAGTGGAGGAGGACCATTCAGATTCTAGTTATAAGCTAAATCACCTTCAATAAATCACCTGAAAACCCAATGTAATGAAGATTTCTGAATCTGCAGCCACAATAATTTTGAATAAATTAACATTATGTAGATGTTGAAATGAAAACATATTTTTAAAAGTAATTAAAAATTAAAATGCAACCTGTAGCAAAGGATACTTTGTTTTTATTTTCCCCCCTTTTTTAGAAAAAAATATCAGTATTCATATTTCACCAACAAGTCTCTAAAGGTCCAGGTGTTATAATCAAGGTCACACAGGGAGGAAGTCACAGGATTCAAAACCATTTTCTGATGAAAAATCTAGGTCTCTTTCCATTATTGCAAAATTGTATCACGTAGATGGCTGCATTTAGAGAATTCTAACTCCCCACATCCATAATTCAACAATCACAATCTTGGCTCAGCATTTATACTTTAGATATGTTTTTTAAATTGATTTTAGAAAAAGAGGAAGGGAGAGGAAGAAATAGAGCTAGAAACACTGACTGGCTGCCCCCGTCATGTTCCCTACTGGGGATTGAGCTTGCAAGCTGGTCATGTACCCTGACTGGGAATCGAACTCGTGACCTCTTGGCTCAACCACTGGGCAACATTTATACTTTAAACTCACTGTTTTGGGAAAGTTTAATTCAGTCAGCCCAAATCACTTTGCTATGAATGTAGACCTCATCATAATAAAATGAATGTGTTCCTGATTAAAAAAAAAACATAGAGCCAAAACCGGTTTGGCTCAGTGGATAGAGCATCGGCCTGCGGACTGAAAGGTCCCAGGTTCGATTCCGGTCAAGGGCATGTATCTTGTTTGCGGGCACATCCCCCGTAGGGGGCATGCAGGAGGCGGCTGATCGATGTCTTTCTCTCATTGATGTTTCTAACTATCCCTCTCCCTTCCTCTCTGTAAAAAATCAGTAAAATATATATATTTTTAAAAAAGGAACTTAGATGTGAAGCACATTCAATATGTATAATGATTGTAAGGCTATCACATAATAAAAATAAACTGAAGGAGACCGTGTACCTTCTCTATGACAGATTTGCATTTTTCGATATAAAATGCACTGTTCTGTGCTGAGAGTGTTCATTCCTGCAATGATCTCATTTATTCTGTCTTCTAATTACTTTTAACCACTGAGCACAGAGCACCACTGTGAAGTCTATTGATATCTAGAAGGAAACAGCTGACTGAAGAAATTAATTGCTTAATGTCGCAGGGTTATATATCCCCTGCCCCCTCTGTTACCTCACACCAAGGGAGAACAGTACACCTAGGGCTGATGCAGAATGTTAAGTACTGATCACCTGGATTGGCTGCTATGCTTTCTCACAGACTGAGTGTCTGTGACATTAACATGGAAAGACCACTGCTGACCTATTGGTCTTTCCCACCTTGTCCCCCCTTAGCAACGCATTTGTGACAAATGAAAAGCTTGAGAACACTGTCACAGGTTCTCAGGGAATCTCAAAACCCAACCCATGTCCTCAATCCCCTGTAACAGAGAAGACACTTTTCTTAACACTTAAGCATTATTATGTAAAAAAGGAGCAAACAGACTATTTTTTTTCAATAATAAGGAATTCACTTATATACACACTTATACACAGACAGAATAAAATATTAAATATATATACTCTCTCTTTAGGAAAATGTGAATGACAGTCTAACAACAGCTAGTATCCATAAGCCAGCAATCAGTCAAGCAAGTTTCCAGTATATTCTATAAAAATAAACTCTGGCCCTGCGCACCAGGAGGCTGCGTTATGATTCCCTGTCAGAGCACAAGCTCGGGTTGCAGGCTCAGTCCCCAATAGAAGGTGTGTAGGAGGCAGCTGATCAATGTTTTTCTCATCCATGTTTCCATCTTTCTCTCCCTCTCCCTGAAATCAATAAAAACATATTTAAAAGAAAAAGAAATAAGCTCCGATGACTTTTGAGGCTTTTAACATTATTTGACTCCTGTCAAACAGACTGTACTGATGAAATCTTCCCATGACTATATTGGGTTCCTAGGTTTCATGGTCTGTGAGCTGAAAGATGAGGGGTTAATGAGCATTTGAAAAAAAAATAGCACAGAGATGGCAAGTAGAGCGGGGCAGGGTGGAGAAGAACTGAGCAGAAGGCAGAAGTGAGCAGTATAGCTGGAGTGAGATCCTGGTGGCACTTGTGAGCCATATTGAATACTCCACTCACTCCATATATTTTAAGGCAACAGGCCATCGAGTGTAAGGGGCACACCTGCAGCATTGGCACAGGGAATGGGACATGACATTTTCATGTAAAATAATGGGACTTTCTACTGCAAGTTTCAATACATGCCCTGGAAGTTCTCGGTGTCTTTCTTTAAACCAAGGCTTACAAATTAACTGCTAGGCAAAAACTTTTCCCATCCCTCATTCTTTCTACTTAAGCACCTTAAGGCGTGTTTTCCTCTGAAGTGGTTTCATGGCTGCGTTTAGCACAGAGGCAGTCACAGGCCTTTGGGGAATTGCGCACTTAAGGCACTGAGGATGTACATTCTGTGCTGAGCACATGTATGAATATGTGTAGCTTAGTTGCCAGATTTGAATCTGCTTCTCCACATTTTAGATTTTTAGCCCAAACTCTCCCTATTTTATTTCATTTCTGTTTTGTTTGGGCAGATTTACCTGAATAGATTGGAAACCTTTTGCAACTTCCTGAACTTCCTTAACCTTACTCTCCATTTTGCTATCTCACTTGTATCTTTACTCCTTACAGGTTCTTTGATGACACCAACACTTAAGGCTTGCCTGATATGAGATTTTTTTTCTGTCTCCCCAGTTCTTTAACATTGGGCCATAATTGTTTTCTCTTTGACCTGTTATCCCAGACACCAAAAAGAGCTTAATCTGTATATCTTCAGACATTTCTGATGGGTCCTCCTGTGTATTCTGAGGCCCCCACTTGCAGGGCACAGAGAGCACTGGGAGGTGGAGAACCTGGGACAGCAATAAATACTCTGATGTGTTCCAGCGATCTTTCCTCAACCCCATGTGGGCAACTGATTCTTCTTTGTCTCACTTCTGTGCCTTCTCCTGGGTAGCCCTTCCTGCTCCTAACCTGAGTGTATTCATTCCCAGAAATGAATTCTTAGTATGTTTTAAACCCAGCTCACATATATCTCTGTGAAGTCAGCTCTGACCAGGACTCCTTCTACTCTCTCCCTGTACTAATATCAGCCCCATTTCTGTTTTTCCATAGCCTCCTGGGGAGTGGGGAGGAGGAAGAGTCCAATTATTTCTAATTGCCATACACTTTGTGAAATAGTCATCATAATCAAGCTAGTTAATATATCCATCACCTCACATAGTACTACTTTCCTATTCTTCGGGTGTGTGTGTGTGTTGAAAACACTTAAGCAATGTCAGGTATATGGCACAGTATTGTTAACTATAGTCACATTGTTGTGCATTAGATCTCCAGAATTTATTCCTCTTGCATATCTGAAATGTTGTACATTGATCAATATCTCCCCATTTCCCTCCTCCAAGCCCCTGTTAACCACCATTCTTCCCTCTGTTTATCTCAGTTTGGTGGAGTAATTAAGATTTATGTGTACTTCTATTCTATTCCGAGTGGGATATATTTTGCTATTTTCCCAGAACCCCATTATAGCATTTTATTGTTTTTTATGTTCTAAAGATTAGAGCATAATTTTATTTTTTTCATTTTTTGTTTTGATTCATTAAATATTTTATTAGATATCAAACAAGTGAGAACAGTTGATATAGTTATAATCTAATTATAACTTAAAATATTGAAACTAGTTATATTTAACAATTTTAAATGTCAGTTCTGTCATTGTTATTCCTTCCTTTATATAAAAGAACTGTTTTAGACCAATGTGTTTCAGATTCATGATTACAGAGCACAATTTTAGAAGTTCTTATTGGGAATGTACAGTGTCTTGGGATCATTAACAAGCAAAAAATGTTTCTTCTATGTAGTCGTCTTTCTGGAGATTTAAAATTTAAGCATTTCTACTAATCTTGTTACTGAATCTCTCAATTCATTTTTTTTGCACAGAAAGTAAAGGGATACATCTGAAACCTACATTTGCTTACTGCAGGTTTTTTTTTTCTGTCCCATAGAATCTAACCTACATAGGGATATTCCCAGAGTGCATCTCCTCGCCTTACCTGCTGTTTCAACGGCAAGTGGAGAAAGATGCCGCTTCATCATCTGCCCCCTGAGGAATGACGACCCGCACCAGGCTGCCCTGAGTGCCCCAGTTTTATAAGATCATGCATTTTTTAATCGGAGGCCTATTTTGTCAATTCGTCCTCCAATGTCATATGATGACAGAATAAAATATTGCTAAGTCCTTTAAAATTCAAACAAAAGTGGTTTTCAAAATTGTTCATTGATACTTATCTGAAAAATATTTTTTTAATTGTTTGTAAGAATTGAGAGTCACTACACTGTTTATCATAATTTGAAATACCAACTTTTTCATTAACCAAATTGGTAATATATAGTTTACTTTATTGTTTTGTATTTTAACTTCTGGATTTCATTTTTCTAACATGCTTACAATCATACCTTAGGTCCTATGCTTTGGTCAGATGACAGGTTATATAAGCTTCAGCTGGTAGGGAAGTGTTAGATAGGACAAGGGTATCCAGATCTGAGTGGTTCTTACTAAATGCTATTCTTGCTAAGTGATAAAATGTACCACAGTATTTTGCAAATGCAGGTATAAACAGATGAGCTTGACAGCAACTCAACCTAGTAAGATCAATGCAAAGAAGAAATCAACTTGTAACTAATCAAATAGTCAACATAAGCAATGGCTGAGCCTCTCTTCCCCGGGACAGAGTTTCAGATAGAAATCCTGTCTTCTTTACTTGTCACAATTAAGGAAACTACCCCACCACAACCATGTCTAGTCCTTGAATAGAGCACCCCAAGTGGCCAACCCCTTGAATTCAGTAACAGAAAGGGAAGAAGAACTGAGAATTCAATCACCATTGTAACACTGTCAAATGTGAGAATATATCCCAATTTCCAAATACCAAAATAAGAAAGCATTCTAGAAATAGAGCCCTTTTGAGACTTCATATATCTCTATCCCTAATCTCTATATCTATATCCCTTTTTTTCCTAAAACTTTAAACATGTTAAAGTTAATTTCTACAATGTATTGAAGTAAAAGCAGTCTAACACTGAAATACATAGATGATGGCCAGCTTAATGTTCATCATCATTACGTTGTGGTTTTTTTTTAATGATGAGAACAAGCTGGTGTCACCACAGACTGTTTCTTTCTCACACTTATATGTGGTTTTAATCAGAAGACAGTGGTAATGCTGATTAGTGCCAGACAGTCCCTGATGGGTGACCCCCTCTAGGTGATGCTGTTCACAAACCTGACTGGATGTCAGTAAAAAAATGCAGAGCCTTACTTCCTGGAAGAAATTTACCCTCTCAACAAAGCATAAAGATAAAAAGTAAGTTTGAGTACAGAGCCTCCAAAGTTTTAATTCAAAGAGGTCATAGGAGTCAGGAACATGGGACTTGTATTCAGATGACCCTTTTCCTTAGGGCCAGCCCAAGGGCTCTGACACCAACCACACCCCATTGTTAATAGAATCAGAGAGTGAGGGCAAAACCCTCTGGAGTAAATCCTTGGAGGAGAAAAATAATTCCAGATTTCTTGTCCTCACTAGAAATTTCTCTGACATATCTTTTCAGGTAGCCTCCGGAAATGTTCAGCCACTGGTTCCCATGGTGCAGGAAGCTGAAGCTGATGGAGTGGGAGGAAAAGGGCGTTTTTGGTTTTGGACACACTAGGACTCATGCCTCTGGTTTTATAATGTTTGTGGATACTGATTTTTATCAGTTAAAAAAAAACAATTGGGTAGAAAGCAGATATGGGAATAAAGAACCACAACAAAATGAAATGCTGCATTGAATGGAAGGATACTGCAGTATGAAATCAAAGAGACAAGGAGAAATCTCCAAGGCATGCTTCTAGATTGCCTGCAACAAATAACTGGCATGAGGACAAAAGGGAACTTTAACAGCCACAGTGGTGATTCAATATTTTAAAAATATTCACTTGAGCAAAAAGTTAAAAACACTCACTGGCATAAGGTAAAGTTGAAGTAAAGTATGCATCTAGACAATATATAGCATAAATATTGGTAGAAAAGGAAATTCAAAAGATCTTCAAATGTTTGTACTTATTAAACCAAGGAGTGTAAATGAAAGCACTGCTTAAATATCAGTGCCCATTGAGAAGAGAAGCATGATATGTACCCACTTTACACAGGGTAAAAGGAGGCAGGCCCATGACCATTACAGACCTGGTTGTGTTGTGCATGAGGACAATCCTTCTGGAACTTGAACAATCCTATTTACTCAAAGTATAATATGCAAATTGACTGCACCTCTGCTACACCCACCAGCCACACCCACCAGCCAATCAGAGCAAGTATGAAAATTAACCCAACAAGATGGCTACAGCCAAAGAGAGAGCAGGAGCCAGGCTTGGGTTGCCCCTGGCAATGGAGGAAGCCAAGCTTTCTGCACACCCTGGCCTCTGCTAAAGGCAACAAAGTTTCAATGGCTGCCACCACAGAGTGAGCAGAAGGCTTGGTTCTGCTCCAGGCTACAAAGTTTCAATTGTAGAAGATAAATAAATCCCAGATACCAAGGCCTCCACTTGGGTCATCGGGGGCATGGCCAGCCTGCAAACCACAACAGGTCCCTCGCTCAGGCCACCCCATGCCCCAAGGAAACATCCACCCTAATCTGGGACACTCTCAAGGCAAACCAACTGGCCCCCACCCATGCATCAGGCCTCTATCCTATCTAATAAAAGAGGAATATGTGGATTGACCATCACTCCAATACACAAGATGACTGCACCCATGTGGTCAAAAGATCTTGCCCCCATGTGGACACAAGATGGCCACCACAAGATGGCCAGAAAAGGAGGGCAGTTGGCAGGGACCAGGCCTGCAGATGAGGGAAGTTGGGGTGACTGGGCCTGCAGGGGAGGGCAATTAGGGGTGACCAGGCCTGAGGGGAGAGCAGTTAGGAGCAAACAGGCTGGCAGGGGAGTAGTTAGGCATCAATCAGACTGGCAGGCAGAAATGGTTAGGGGCAATCAGGAAGGCAGGCAGGTGAGCAGTTGGGAACCAGCCTGCATTGTGAGAGGGATGTCTGACTGCCCCTAAATGGGCAGTTGGACATTCCCCAAGGGGTCCTAGATTGGAGAGGGTGCAGGCTAGGCTGAAGGACACTCCCCTCCCCCATACACGAATTTCGTGCATTGGGCCTCTAGTACTATATAAACTTGAGGTTTCAACTCCAGTAATTCTACTTGGAGGATATTTTTGTTTTCTTTTAGCTTAATGGGAAATAAAATTGAAATATAAACAGCCACATAAAGAAATATGCCTCTGATGTGCAAAGAATAAAAAAAGAGAAATCACCAAAATAATATGGTAGTTGAGTAAACTGCGGTATAACAACTAGTGGAATGTAATGTAACGCAAATAAAAGTGATAATGATAGTGTTGATGTATACATTTTGGAAATACATATAGTTACTAGGAGCCTAAAGCAGATTGTTAAACTATATATACCAATAACACTGTGTTTAAATGTGTGTTGTTTAATGTAAGTTGCAAGAAATGATATAAAATGAAAATAAGGCATGTCAGGATGAAAAATTCTGGGAATTTTCTGTTATTAAACTACTTGTTAATAACATGTTTATATTGATTAGAAGGAAAAACCTGATCTTAAAAAGAGACAGTCCTGTTCTTCCACTATTCAAAAGCAATGAAGAGACTGTGGGCAGGAAAGTTCATCAGTGGAGTTATAACTCATGCAAAGGATTACCCTGGGAAAGAGAATTTAATAAAAACAAAGCCAGACTAAATGCTGTGAGTGGATTTTAATCATCCTGAATTCTTACCCAACTAATATCACATTCACTGTTGTATGGGTCTCTGCCTTCTAATTCAAATAGGCATTGAGACACCTAGACATTAATGCTAATTAAGTCTGACTTTTCATACTGAGGAACCACATTCTTCTCTTTAATATGAAACATATGCAGTATAATTCAATCCTTTAAAAATATTTCAGAAAAGGAAAAACTGACTCTCTAATGTGGATATCATAGGGTTGATGATTTCTCATCCTGATTTTAAAAGTAACTGATAAAAGGTGTGTGGAATATTTATTATCACACTGAACTTCTCCCCTATGTTGGGTTCCATGTCTAATGGCAGTGCAGGTGTGGATCTACCTGAGTTCCTCTCCAGCTGTCTGGATTATAACTAGCAAGATAATTATTTTAGAACCAGTATTATGTGGAATTTCTGTTTCCAACATAAATTAGTGCACATTTACCATCATGAAAAGTCTAAGCACAGCCTTCACTAAAAGGTTAAGGATATTATTAAAGTCTCGTTTCATTCTGCATCATGGAAAAACAAAACCATACCATTTTCAAATAGTTTTGACCTTCAAGCTCAGCATCTGTCATGGGGCATTTGTGCCCACACTTCAATAAATATCTCCAAAATGAACTAACCAAAACTATATTTATTTTGAATTGTAGAAATGGAAAAGGTCAAACTACTTTGAAATCCCAGTGTTACTTGTGATTCTAATACACCCTTCAATGAATACAGCAGTTGTAAAATAGTTGTGGGACATCAATCTTTTTCTCCTATACAACATCAGTCAAATTCTCAATTGCTCATGGAATATCTGAGAATATTTTGGACAATTTGGTCATGGTTCTTAGATTAAATGACAAATTAGTTGCATTAACTTTCAGTAAATTGATGTGGCGGTTATCACAGTGTCTCTAGTCCTCATAACGATGATCTTGTTCCAGGATAAGAGAAGAACACAAACGCTCAAGGTGGTGACACTTGGCTGAGGCCACCATGCCATTCCTGGAACCCACCAGGCACAGTGCCATTTGAGCTGCCCCAGGGGTGTGGCTGTTCCCTACCATGACCAAATGCCCTTTCTGGAGAGTTCTGCATAACTCACTCCATTTCATACAGGTTTCTACTGAAATCACCTCTTCAGAAGGCAGTACCTCTTCTTCCCAGCCCATCAACTTTTACTCCTTTGACTTCTAATCTTTTTTTGCATTTATTTCACATATCATATTACATATTTACCTGTTTACTTTATTTTCTGTTTTCCCCAACACAATGAACACTATGTGAGAGTAGGTCTTTATTTTTCCAATGCTGTATCCCCAACCACTAAAACAGTGCTGGCCCATAACTGGGGTTCAATACATATTTACTGAGTAATTGAATAATGATTGAATTAATAGGACCAGAATGAATAAACACAAGTTGATCATAAAGGAGAGATAATTTATCTGCTAGTAAAAAATATGAAATAATTTTATATATTCAGTTGCAGACAACACTTTCAATCTCTTAGTAAGCTTGCAATAAAACACAAAGTACACAGCAATAAAAATAAAGAGGGAAATTCTTTATACTAGTATTCTATCAACCATAATATGTTCCTTTCAGAAAAATCAAGTCTTGCTATATTGCATAAGCCAAAACATGCTGTGTAGGACTTGAAAACTAGAATTAAGGCATACCAAGTCAAACGGAATTTCCCACAAGAGCACCTGCTGCCTGGCATCATCTTTCTCCCCTTTTCTATCTCTCCAATCTCATGTAACAAAACCCAGTTCAACCATCAGCTTCTCCATGGAAACTTGCCAGTTCTAACCATCGCAAAGATCTTATGTTTTATGGATAACTTTCCTAGGTTATTTACATTTTCTGTACACAAGTAGTACATATTTACTTGTATTTTTTTAATTGTTCTTGCTATATGGTATAGTATTATTATTAATTTTGTTATTATTTTACATACTTTAAGTTGTTCATACCTTAAGTCTCTAACATGAGCATCACCACTTTATTACATAGCCAATAGCACCAACTGCGATCCATTGCATGAGTTAAATACCAAGTGCATTTAAATAAATAATAACCACCATCCTCAAATGTAACTGGCCTAGAACTAAGAGACAATGACAGATGACAAAAGGTTCTCTGCCCACTCAGATAACAATGATAACTAAATTCTTCCCTATTTTCCCACATACATGGTTTCACTTCCTTGTGAAAATGGAAGGATGACAGAAGAGGAACATATACTTTAAAAAAAGAACTTAACTTGTAGCTGTCTACTTCCCTTCTGCATCTGATGTAGCCACATGAATTCATACAGAGCACAGTTGCCGAAGATAAACCACATACTAGGGCCAATATGGGTGTCCCCTTATATGTTCAGGAATAACACACTATATGTGCTCTTGCACTATTATTTTGCCAGGAGTGGGAAAATGGTAGTAACCCAAGGCTGCATCCAGCTCACAATAATTGTGTAATAGGGATCTAAACCACTGAAGAGTGGAATGTCCACCAAATGCAATGAAAGGTGTCCTATCAAGCCAAGTTCCTTCAGTGAATAAGGTCAACGAATGGTAACTTTGTACCTAAAGTATAAATATTATAATATAAATAAAAGTGTGAAAACATTCTGGGCTACAATGACAGAAATGTGGGACTGTATTCATTTGTGTGAATAGTCACTGAAAAATATAGGAACTAAAACCAGGAAATACTGTGTAAGAATTATCTAATTTCAGAAATCTTCTCCCAAATATATTTGCCCTTCGAATGCTACCAGTTATAATTTCATGTGGCCAAAATGTAAAGCTGAACTACTAAGTGAAATTGGGCACGGTGCACGCTCACGTACCGGTGCACGCCGCTGTTGCACATGATGACATGGCAGGCTCCCAGCCTGCTGCACAGCTCTGACGACACCGACAACAGCCCCACGCCCGAGGCGCTGCACGCCGTGTTCGCACAGGCTGCCGTGCGCTTGGACCGGATAAAGGAGGCTACCAGTCGGTAAAGTTCATCCAGGGCATTGAGAGGCCTCAGGAGCTACAGAACAAAGGGATGAACATAAAGTTCAACATGTTTAGTGAAAATAAATCCTTTTATTGATTTTACTTGTCATTGAATTTATTAAGGTCATAGTGGTTTAAAAAATTAAAAAGGTTTCAGGTATACAATATGCATCACCATTATACTGTACTGTACTGTGTGTTCACTACCCCAAGTCTCCTTTCATCAGCATTTATTCTCCCAAATCCTCTTCTATGTCCACCCCCTCTTCCCTCTGGCAATCACCATACTGTTGTCTGTCCGTGAGTCTTTCTTTTTAAAGAAATACTCATACATGGAATATAATTCATAGCTATTATAACTTTTAATGAATAGTCTAAAATATTTGATTATGGAGGTAACAAAATTGGAGACTGCAAATAGAAAGCAGTAAGGGAGCTATGTAAATGATAAAGCATAAATAAATGCTATCCTCTATTTGTACCTTATCAACATAGGCAGCCTTGGATGTGGAGTTGGGTGGTGAATTTGACTTGTCCAAGTAAAATGCCCTGTAAGAATCCAAAGAATGAAGAATCATTCATTGTGAGAGAAATTAAAATGCACGAGTGTGCTTGGTACACAAGTCTACAGATAAATTATTCCTTTATCTTGAATCCCACAGCTGCTTGTTGGTCCAGGGCACATAGTACTTTCAAAGTAACCCAGGGAAGTGTTCAGCTCAGGATAAAGGGTTATGGGGGCAGAACCCCTGCAAAGTGGAACGTCCATCAAGTGCCATGACAATAGTTTCCTTTACCTGGTTGAGTCAATATCTACAAAGAGCACAGAATGGAGAGCAAGATCAAAGGAATTTGAGCTATTTTAAAGAGTTCGAGACTCTTCCTCGTATCCAAAGAAGATAAAAACTCTGTAAGAGTATTGCTGTTATGAAAGGAGGAAATGAGCTTGAATTGTGTGAGGTACAGAGAAATGCAATGTGGCTGGAGCTTGGTCAGAATGAATGAAGCTTAGGAATGAGGAGGCTCTGTAGGGCCCTGTAAGCCCTGATAAAGACTTGGGTTTTACCTGGCCCCATTACCAGACGGTGGGCTGTTTTATAAACTTGATTGCTGTGCCTAAAAAGTCATGTTCTCCTGCAGATCTGAGTACCTTTTTATTTGTTATACAAGTACACACTTAGGTTGAATGCTGTGAAAATGCATGCATGCATCATCATGCTTTAACTATGTTAGCATTTTGCACTTTGTTTCTCCTTTAAAAGAAATGAAACTTGACAGATGCAGATAAGCCCTCTGTTGTTCATCCTTCTCCATTCCCATCTGGCCCAAAACTCTCCCTCACAAAGGGCAGCACCACCCCGAAGCTGGCACTTATTACTTCCACAGTTTAAGGTCAACCATATGGTTAGCCTAAAATGGAGGCACCAAGGAATAGCTGTTTTTCTTTACTTTTTTTCCCTTTAAATTCACATTTTCTTTTTAGGCTTACTTCCCCAAGAAGGTGATTCTTGAATAAATATTTTGGTCAGCATCTGTCAATGGTATGCTCCAACAGAGTTCCAGAATTAGATTGACAGTACATTTTCCCCCTCAGTACTGCTTTGGTGTCTGACTTCAAACTAGTTGTTTTTGTTTTGGGCCTAGTCTATTTTTTCTCTCACAAGTTAAGATTTTCTTTTTATCCTCGATATTATAAAGTTTTACCACAAAATATTTAGGTATTGATTTAATTTTATTTATCCAGACGGAGTCTTAAAGTGCACTTTCAACTTGAAGAGTCTTATCTTCAATTTTAAAATAAGCTGTTACTATCTTTTTACATAATCTCACGTTCTCTCTCTCTCACCATACACACAGATACTCAGACAGTGCACTTTTTTTAAAGATCTTATTTTGCAATTATTGCATTTTAGATCATTTACTAAGAAATATCTTCCAAGTGAAAAAAAAAGTCAAGTATAGAGTTTAGCATTTCTGAGAATTTTATTTCCATGATTATCTTCTCATTTGCAAGATTTCTGCCTAATCTTATTTCATTTCTATCATTAAATGAACGAGAATATAAACTCTCCATGTGGAGGTGGGTTTAACTTTTGTTCATTGCTGCTTCTCTAGCACCTAAAACAGTGTGTGGAATATAGTGTTGACTTAATAAATGTAAATAAGTAATTAGGTGAAATAGGTGAGGGGATTATAAACACAAAACAGCTCATAGACAATAGTATGGTGATTACCAGAGAGAAAAGGGGGTGGAGGGATGTAGAACAAGGTATCGGGGGATAAACAGTAATGGAAGGAAACTTGATTTGGGGTGGTAAACACACAATACCAGATGCAAATGATGTATTTAGATTTGTGTATCTGAAATCTATATAATTTTACTAGCCAATATTACCCCAATGGATCCAATGAAAAATAGTTACAGAAAATACAAATAAATAAATAAATAAACAAACAAACAAACAAATAGTTTTGTTTTTCTTTAAGATTGTCTACCTTTTTAATGGGCTGCAATCCTTTGTTTATATTTTGAACACCTTAAAATATTCTTTGTTAGGCTATTTCAACATTTTAATTTTTTCTGAGTCAAATTTGTTTTTAGTGGCAATTTCTTTGGCTCTTTGCTTCTTCATGTTCTTTGGGATTTTGTTTCGCAGGTTCATTTGTTGTGGGAGGATTTTTAATTTAGTTTTATTTGTTATTTTGATTTAGCTCCATCCCCTATCCCTCATCATCTTTCTCTTACAAATGATTCTGTGCTCATTTAGTGCCCAGAACCCCCATCTTCATGTTGGAGATGGGAGTATCACATTATGCGGACATCTGGATTATTACCAGGCACATCATGAGCCAGTTTAGTTCCTAGTTTAATGGCCATGTCAGCTTCTTCCTTCATCTCAAGTCCATAAAAGCTATAGTCTCTGGCAGCCATAGACAACAGATTGCTCATCCTTTGTTCAGAAGTGGAAGAGTCCTTCTCTACACCCTGCTTTTAAACTGTGAGGGTGGCTCTTGATCTCTACCTAGTGTGAAATTTACTTTAATTCCTCATTTTTCTTAAGAAATTGTACAGAACCCACTGTACACCATCAGAGGTCAACAAGCCAGAGGCCTCAGCACAGAATTGCTCCCATTTCCTTTCCATTCACTGGTCACTGAGATGATAAATTGTGACCTCAGCTGTGACTTTTACATTTTTGGCCTTCCCATTTTATCCAGCATTGCTATACATGTAGAACAGAGGTAGGTGATGCTTCAAAGCTGGAAGCCACAGAAACACCTGATCAGATGTCCTCACGCCTCCTCGTGTGTGCTTGGTAGAAAAAAAAGCACACAAACCAATGAATTATTTTGCCCCCAAGGGTCTCAAACACCTCATTTTTACAGTGGATATTAAAATTGCCCTGCATATTGATAGCATGATGTTGAAGATTAATCAGTGAATATGAAGTGGTCAGTACTGTGGTCAGCAAAGAGGTCTTATGCAATAATTATTTTTCCAGTGCACACAGTAGGAGGCATCTCAGCCAAAGTGTCCAGTTTTCCCCTAACGCCATCTCAAATATTTTATGATTCATGTAGGAAATGAAAATTAAGGTAGATATTTGGCATCTACATAACTTTGCAATCACTGCACAGAGGTTCAGTTCTCAAAAGAAAGGAAACTCTTTTTGTTTGGGTGAAAGTTAAAGAGTATCATTTAAATGGCTTGCTCGTGTGCACTGGTTGTGGGGACTGCAGCTCTTCCTTACCCTGAATAGTTTGGAGAAAAAAATATTCTGTAAAAGCACTCCAGGGATCATTAGTACACCAAGGAAAACTTCACTACTGAAGCCTGCCACCACAGCTGGCCACACTGGGCACTCTACCTACTTTCTGCAAGAAATGTTCCTTAAAAAGAAAAGTTAACAGGAGGATCAGGTTGATCTAACTCTGCTACATTCACAAAACTTGACTTGGCAAAAATCTTCAACTTTTCAATGGGACAACATCTTCTAACAAACATATTTGATGAAGAGAATCAGTAGAAAAATAACTTTTATAGCTTTAAAACAAATAAGAAACCTTATTCAGAAACAATCATATCTGTCCTAAGCTGCTATATAGCAGAACTAAAATAGAAAAAAAAATTAAGTAATATAAGCTCATCCTGGAAAATACTCTTAGAAGAAAAAGGCCAACTATAAATTCAGAGTTAGATATATTATTGATCCAGACTTGGGCAAGTAGTTACTATTTGTTAGCCCATGATGATAGAAAGCAAGAAATTATTATAAAATACAACTGTGAGTTGATGACATTTAGAGAAAATGACCATGAAATATAGGCACCTTGTTATGCTTATGAAATTTATATAGACAACAAATCTTTTTATAATAAAAATTACTTCTTATAATAAAAACTTGGACTTGAAACTGCAGCCAATTTTAGGTATTCCCCATCAGGGGAAAAACACACACACACCAAAAAAAAACCACAGATGTGCAGCCAGTTTACCATCCCTATGGTTTACAGGTATTCACAGAATTTCAGTATTTCTCAGAATATGACAAACTGTGGACAGGGAATGAATTTCTAATGCACTTCCCTTAATTGCAAGTCTTACCATGCTCCTTAATCAAAATTTATGAAAAAGTTAATGGTAAAATTGGATTAATGCCAAAACTGACCATAGTTTATTATGTTTCTGAGGCTAGTAAGAATGAAGTCATGATCCTTTGTCTCAATATAGCAAATCTTATTGAGACCATTTGGAAAGTGCTGCTCTTATTTTATAGAAGGTGAACAGTAAGTTTTCTTTCATGCTTGATTACATCAGGCTTCACTGTCGCAATTTTATAAATTAACTCTACCACAGAAAATGGATACATTACAATAACATTTTTTCACTTAGTTCCTATAGAATAAAATACTAATGAAAGAAGTAATAATGTCATAAGTACTATCCGTAGTGATACAAACCTATCCAAATCAAACAACTACAATGAAACTAATTTGAGCAAATTAATTTCATACAATCTAATAGTAAAAACAAGTGTACAGGTATCTATAATTCAAGGTACAGTGTTGGGAGGTAAATTGAAAAGTGCAGAAAGTTACTGGGATATACCTGCAAGAGAAAGAAGGAAGGCCACGTAAGAATTCTATATACTAAAAGGCTAATATGCAAATCAGCCGAACAGCAGAATGATCAGTTGCTATGATGCACACTGACCACCATGAAGCAAATGGTTAACACAGGACCCCCCCACCCCCCTGGTGGTTAGTGCCACTCACCAGAAGCTGGGGAGTGCCACTCAGCCAGAAGATGGGCTCAAGGCTGGTGAACCTTTCCTGCCTCCATGGCAGCACTAAGCTTTCAGTCAGGCATCACCCAAAGGCTCCCAGACTGCGAGAGGGTGCAGGCTGGGCTGAGAGTCCTCTCCCTGAGTGCACAAATTTTGTGCACCAGGCCTCTAGTATATCATAAGAGTTGTACTTTGACCATGGAACAAATTCTGAACAGGTAAAAATGGGAAAGAATCATTTCAAGTGGAGGTAACACCATTGAGAACAGAACAGATATAGAGTGGATGGAGCCTATCTGGCTGAAAACAAGGTTCATGTAAGGGAGGGAGAGAGAATGTTGAGCAAGTCAGCTGGATCATACTGTGACAAAATTAAGTAGCAAACTAAAAAAATTATAATTCATTTGTTAAGCAGTTGAGAAGCAGTACACAGTAAACACTTAGATATCACAAAAAACCCACAATAAATAGAAAGAAATGTGTGATACACAAAATATGGAAATTTAAAGTTTCAAGAGACCCTAGAAATGAAAAGCATCATTCAGATTCATAACAAAACGACAGTACTGGAAATAGGGAATTGATGTTTGCCATGAGAGAAAGAAAATTAGTTTGGGGAACACAGAGATTAGTTGTGTAGAGTTAATCAAGTTCATATATGAATTTAAGAATTAGGAAAATGCTTTGTCAAATGGGTAAAGAGCCAGGATCAAAGCTCTAGAGGAACAGGCTGATGCTCCCAGGATGGCCAGGTTTTCACACAAAGAGAGACAATGCAACAGCTTAATGTAAAATATTTAAATGTATTAATTTTGTCATTAGAGATACAGAGAGTTTAATCAATGACAAATGTGGCATGCTTCTCATTTGGCACTACCCCCCTCCTTTTTCTGGGCATGTCGGAGTATATCCAATTTTCCAAGAGAGAGGACAAAGGCATAAGAGCCCCTGCTGTTTTACACATAGGGAAGAATAACTATAGTATTCAGCTCAGATCTCTGCTATATTCTTGTTTCTTTTCCAGATCAATGCTTATGAGATCATCTCTATATTTAAAATAATGATGGAAATTTCTCACTTGGCCAGACTCATCTGTACTTTTACATAAAATCGCATTTAAAGGGATACTGGTCTCTTGTCCAAGTGAGCGTCACCAGACAGGTTCAACCTGAGCTCACATATGGGTAAAAACACACAATGAGTAAGGAGGTAGGAGAACATTAATTTGCACCTCCATCCCAACCCATTTCTTTGGCCATTAGCATTAACCTTGATTTCTGTACAATAGGTTTTACTTAACTAAGAGAAATCCTGAATAATGCAATCAATGTGGATTTGCTTGGGCAAATGTGTTTTGGCTTGTCAAAAACAGAGCCCCTTAGGTGCTTGTTATTAGACAACCGCCTATTATCAAATAATAGTGCCATTTTTACTTCTACCCGAGTGTTGGGGGTGGGAGGGTGAGGAATTGCGGGAAGGCTGACAAGACAGTCCTGTGACCACAGAGAACAGGACTTTCCCACAATGAGAAAAGCACTCTTCTCAGACTTCCCTTATGCTCTGAAAACAGGATCATGAGGTTCAAGGAGGTGGAGATGGACCTACTGCTCCCTACTGCTGCTGCTGACCACATTTCACTCTCCTTTTGATTGCCTTCAACCGGCAAAGACTGGACTAGAATCCTACTCTCTGGTTTTCAAATACTCCTTTTTCTTCACTCTCATCTTGTCCCTCTTTTCATGATGATGCTAGGGTGATAGTCCTTCATTCACCCGTGAATTGTATATATGACCACATACCAGGAAGAGAGTGAGCCTTATACCATATCTGGTCATGGATTCTGCTTTGTAGAATTAGATGGAAATGAAGGGGTAAAAGACGTGAGACTTAAATGTTTCTAGTGTGATTCTGTCTTACCTTGCTGAAATCCCTGTGGCATTCAACAACAGTTGAGATTAATAAAAATTACTAATCCTACACAATGGTTTTCTGGACATAAGGATATGTTCTTAATACTTTTCATTCAATTATTTCAACTAATATTGTGTTGAGCATCTATTGTGGTGTGAAGCATTATATCCTATTTTAGGAATACAGCGATGATAACAAGAGACAAAGCTTGTTCGCTCACTAGAAGACGTGTACACGCCAGGTGAGAACACGGTACAAGTCAGGTGAGAAATGTGTCCTTCCCTCCCTGTAAGTGTCTGAAGAGCCTAACTCTAGCAGCCTTTCTTTGTGGGAAAATAGAAACTCCTCTAATTCTGGTTCTCCTTAAATCTGCTTTTCTACTATAGTACAGCCCTGTTCAGTGTTTTTTTTTTTCCAATAACATTTCTTTACTCAGACACAAGATAAGCTTGTTCTCACTCCTGTGGGATCTGCCCTGAGCTCACTTTATAATGCCCATCCTCATTTAGAAAATACACACATACATGAAGCGCCAAAATGACATCTCTCACCAACAACTGTTTATTTTAAATGCCAGCCTATTCCTCTCTCTCAGCACCACTCAAAATGTGGTTCACAGACTTAAGAAGGAATTTAGAAATTGCATAAAAATATATATTGAGTCAACATGCAAACCTTCAAAAGCACTTGTCATATTGAGCAGGACTTAGACCGGCACAGTAAGCCCTGAGCTGTGTGAGTTGCAGAATAGTCTAAGAAAGCAAGGCCACATCACAGTAAGTGGCAACTATAAACCCAAACTGTATAAAAATAGAAATCAAACATAAGCATTTGTTTCTATTTAAAACTTATCAACTCTACAGTCACTTTAATTACCAATCAGAATTTTAAAAATTGATGGTCTAACATAATTAACTAGGAAATAAAATTGGTAACATTTATCTATAATTTAGAGTTATGACAATAAAAATTTCACTGGAATTCTGTTAAGAAATTGCTTTTAAATCTTATCTTTCCTTCCATTAACATATCTCTAAGAAACTGGATTTCCCATACTCTGAGGGTAAGACCAACGTGGGAAGAGTTTAGAGGTACATTTTCTCCTGTAAGCCATGCTGACATGCCAACTCAGAGTAGGCAGGCCCTCAGGAAGAAACTAGCTTATTTCTCAGACTGAAAACTTTCAACATCAATCTATACAGTGTTTGTCCACGTATAAGTAAAACAGTGAATATGGAGAATCACAGTATCATTCAATTTTTACTTTTGGTTGAAGAATAGCAAAAGTGACTCATGGTGCTTGCGTATGCATTGCTGTAAGAATCTGGTAGTCTTCAAATTCAGTGGAGGAGAGCAGAGCCAAGCCTGATACTTCCCATTTGAATTATACCTGGCATGAAAAGTCTCTTCTTCCTGGGCTCTCACTGGAGAAGAGTACTGCAACCTCATTCATTGCAGAGTTGGGCAACCACATTTCCTGTCATTACACTACACCCAAGACTGGAAGCACAGCTAGGCTGTCCATCCTTCTGGATAGTTCTCCACAATCACTTCTATCCTCTTACAGTTTTCTGATATGAAGTCTGGGTTATTCTCATAAGTATCTCAGTGCTCTTCCAGTTCCATTTGCATAGTTGTTCATGCAGGTGCCTCTACGGTTTCCCCACTGGGACATGAGGTCAGCTGCCCCAGCACTGAGATCCTTAGAGAAGCCCTTCATACTAACTGTATTCTCTAATGAGCTTCTTTGCAGGAACCATGGAACCCACCTTCAGAAATAAGCCTTTGCTACTCTTTACATTTGGTGAACATGGAGATCTGCAGAAACCTCCTGACTACTACTTAAAGCAACCTCAAAAGCAATGCTAGCTCCAATGGAAAAGTAAGGACATCAAGGCTCAGAGATATTAAGAACTTGCCCCAAGTCATACAGCTAGTTGGTGGAACCAAGAGAGGCTCCTGCCACCACCTCTGCGCTCGCCAGCAGTGAGCCTGGCTCCTGGCTGAACAGCGCTCCCCCTGTTGAAGCACATTGACCACCACGGGCAGTTCCTGTGTTGAGCGTCTGCCCCCTGGTGGTCAGTGTGCATCATAGCGACCGACTGTTCTGCTGTTTGGTCAATTTGCATATTAGCTTTTTATTATATAGGAATTATTATATAGGATTACATAGTGTATATTCCAACATCTGATTGAAATCTGAGGTGAGAAACATGGCTGATAATGGATTTTGATGGCATTTAAAACATATGGAGATGAATTCCCCTTCCTGAGAGTGTGGAATCATTTATGAGGCACATTCATTGTGTAGATAAAAGTACATCAGTGAGATTGATTCACAGACTCTAGAGATGCTTCCAATTAATTAATAATATGATTACAATGATTTCAGTTTCTTTTGTCCTTTTTCTTCCACTTTGGCCTCTTTCATCTCTTCTAGTTCTACAGCTATGAAACAAAATCTTTTCATAAAAAAACAAACAAACAAAAAAATCAGGATGTTTCTTTGCCCTTTAAAACACTTGGAAATTCTCATTTTCCTCCCTGCAAATATTTTACATATTTGTGTTGTATTTAATGCTTGTAAATGATTACAACAGCATTAAATCACTTCCCCAAGTCATGTACATTAATCCTGTGATCATTCACTTGTTGGGAGAAGAAATGGAGTATTGGTATAAAAGCTTATGCTTCAGAGCTGAAAATACCTAGTGTGAGTCTCGGCTCTCATGGAGCCAGCTGCCTGCCTTTGAGCAATTCACTGAACCTCTCTGTGATTGAGGTGCTATCATCTGGGAACTCTCAGGCATTATTTTGGTTTTAACTGTTACCTCCCTGTTAGTGATACCAGCCTACTGGATAGAGCCTTGTGGATAGCAATGCCATATCTCAAATTCAATTCAATTCAGTGTCCTGACACTCCCAATCCCCAAGGAATTTCTCTTCTGGTTTTGCCATTATATCAGATAGTGATGCAGGTACCCAATCCAATGTATCTGTCTCCCTCTCAACACACTATGTATTCTCTTTTTTTCCTCTACCACCTAAATATTTCTAAAATTAATACTTTCCTTTCCATTTCCATTTGCTTCAATAACTTCCTAACTACTCTCTCTGACTCTGCTCTTAGTTTCATCCTTAATTTGTCCTCAATAGTGCCACCAGGATGCTCAATTTAAAATGCATGAACTCCTGCACCACTTAAAACTCACATGCCAATCAACCTTCTTACAGGCATAAGGCTAAGCTCCTCAACTGGTCCTTGGTCTGCTCCTGCCCACCCCTCCTGCTTCCTTCTACCATTCCTCGCCCATCATGGTTCTGTAATGTCTTTGCTCATATTGTTCCCTCCCCCTGAAAGAGCCTCTTTCCCTTCCTTCAACTAGCCTACTAGCAGTCATCTATCAGAACTGCCCATGCTAAACTCCTGGGTCTTTCCTAAGTCTCTTCTGCACTCCCAGGCATCCTGTTGCTTCTACCATAGTGTTTAGTAGAGTGTTTCAAAATAACCTGTATACTGCATTTCTTCTCCGTTTCCTTTAGGATTTTCAAGGGCATATTGTCTGATTCATCTCTATATCCCAATGCTGTACACAGTTCTGTACTTGCACAAATTACACAATAGCTGGGCTGGCATGGCTGGCTCAGTGGTTGAACATCGACCTATGAACCAGGAGATCATGGTTTAATTCCTGGTCAGGGCACATGCTCAGGTTATAGGATCAATCCCCATGAGGCAGCCAATCAATGATTATCTCTCATCATTGGTGATTCTGTCTCTCCTTCTTCCTTTCTCTTTGAAATCATAAAAAAATATATTTTAAATTACACAATAAATATTGTTGAAACATAAACACTATTTCTAAAAGGAAGACCTATCAGCAGTGACACTAAAGTCCATACTATTCTCCATGGATACTATTCTGTTAAAGTCACCATGTTACTCAAGAATCTACCACCATTTATATTCTCATCTAGTTGCCCCAACTTTGGGGCATTTATATACACGCAAACAGGCATTCATTAATCATCTATTGGTGGAAACCTTATCAACAATGGAAAAGTAAAAAAGAAAAAGACAAATTAAAAAGGAAAACCAGATATTCATAAAAATGAATATAAAGCATGGTGTGATGAAGTCTATAATGTAGGCATAGAAAGGAATTATAAAGAAAAAGACTAACTTATGGGAGGAAGGAAGATCTAATGGAAGATATATTTTGAGGTATGCCAGGAAAGATGGGTGGGAATTGGCCAAAGCAACTGAAATTAGAGTCAGTCTGGCTAAAATTACCTGATGTTAAAAGCCAAGCAAAGATGTTTTATTTTCTTCTTGAATGACTGACAGAATCTCACAAACTGGGATCTATATAAAACAGAACTTTGTCCACCACTGAAGTTGTAAGGTTCATGTAACTAGAGAACTAATATTCGAAACATAACTCTCTATTATTTTTCCCACAAATTATGATTTTTAGTAAGTTCATCTTAATTTCTTCTAAGTTACAATTATGTTTTTTGAATCAGAAATTCTGGGCCTGAGCTACATTTCCTGATTGGTACAAGAGCAAATCTTTGAGAGGATAATGTATAATCAGTCATTCATCTTCTGAGGTCCATCCACCAAACAGACATCTGAAATGTTAGCAAAAGAAACTAAACAAAAGCAATAGGGAAAAAAATTACATTCTAAGAACTGGACCAGAATGCCTTGAGTACATTTTTTAAAGACTGATTGTCCTTGTGATGGGCTAAAAAAACTCAGCAAAGTTACAAATTAAAATAAATCCTGCTGCTGTAAGCACTGACGACTTTTCCTCACAAAATATATTTCCTTAACTGAATCTTCAGGTTAGTCTTATTTTAACTCTAATATTTTCAGTTCCCCTTTATCCCAAAGGAAATTCTGGACACAAAGTCCTTTGATCTTCCCTTTGCTTTGGTGAAAACAACAGCTTTTCTTAGCTTAGAGACAGAAGTAATTCAAATATTTCTTTTTGAAGATGATTTTATCTGCTTCTCCTTGTCAGCCAGGCTATCTATTCATCCTTAATAAATATTATCACAATAAAAGACTTATCATAGAATGTGAAAACACTGAGGTAAGTAATTCAAATCTCATTTGCTGCTCTTATCTAAAGATTGTATTAAAAATTCCTTTAATGTAGATGTTAAATAAATATTAGATATAATTACAGCTTCTCAAGGGCAAATAAATTAGCATGCATGCAGATAAGCATGAGCAGAATGCAGATAAATGAAATAAAGTTACATGTATATATGTAAATGCTGCTAGATCATATTCTCAGAAAGTGGTGGTGGCAACATTTAATAGAATTATAGTGTTTTCCAAATAAAGAAAAGATAAGTTCTTCTTAAGAGTGTCACTATAATTTCAAGTTTACCTGCTCTTGTCTCATGTTAAATTTATGAACCTTGGCTATGCTGATGAGTTTTCTTGAGAGCAGTCTCCAACAGAGCCAGCATCTGTGCCCTTCAAATGGCCTAGAATTTTCTGTATATAAAGAGTAGACTGGATGCTAGAATAAGTTCAATAAAATAATAATAGCACAAAAAAGAAGGGTACTATACTAAAATTAATCTAATCTCCAATTCACTTCAACTATTTTTATGGTACTTACTTCATACCAAGCACAGAGGTGACCAGCACCTAGTTGCCCTCCTATGCATTGAGCAAGGCAGATAAAATAAATAACTCATACGTCAGAACAAAACAAATGACATTCAAGAGGTTATTAAGTTTTAAAGAAGAAAGTGATTAATTCCAGCTGAGACTGTAATAACTGAAGGCTTCCTGCAGAAAGATAAATGTGAGATGGGTCTTAAGTAATTATATTCTTTCACCAAATAGAAATGGACCTGAAGCATGCCCTGAATGATAGCTAGGTTCAAAAAAGCTGAAGAAGAACTGACAGCAAAGGAGGTACAGGTGGACATGCTGACTTTTTGTACACCTGTTTCATGCCCCTCTTCCTTTTGAATTCCAACATCATACCACTTTGTTATCCGCCCCTTGTAGGATTTTCACACATGCTATTGTCTCTGCTAAAACACACCCTCAGCCTCACACTTTTATTTCCTGTTCCCTCTACCCTAAACACTATATTTTCAACTCCTCTTTTCAGAAGATGGCTACACAAAGATCACACATCCTCAAATAATTCACTCCTTTAACTTTCAACCATCTTCCTATCCTGCCTCCAATTAAGAGATTCCCTTCTTATGCACATGCATAGCACCTTACACATTTCCTACATTATTTTTTTATACGTTGCTACAAATTGTTAGTAAAAATGTTGTTTGATGTTTATCATAATCCATAGGCAAAATTTTCTTGGAAGGCAACAATCTTGTCTACCAGAAGGCCCTCAATTTGAAGCGCTGTCCTGGGTACTTGGTGGGAATACAGGATTGGTGTATTAAATTTAAGTATTTAGGAATACCTTTACTATTACATTGGCACTTAAGTATAACTTATATATTTTAAATATTAGAGCCTTTATATATTTTACATACAGGAAAGAAGTATAGAAAACATTCAGCCATTATAAATTAATTCAAATTGTTTGTAAATTTAATTTCTCCTGCTATTAAAGAATCACTTCTCATAAAATGCAAAATTTATAACTCTGAAAACAGAAAGAAATTATATGTACACATTTAGTTTACAGTTTTTCTTAGAGCAACAGAAATATGAATGCATCTTAAGGTATAGAAACATAGAATCTGCCTGAAAAACAAACTAGAAAATAAATACAAGATGGCTGCCCCCATGTGGTCAAAGATCCTTCCCCATGTGGACACAAGATGGCCACCACAAGATGGTCAGCAGGAGAGGGCAGTTGGGAGGGATCAGGCCTGCAAGGGAGAGCAGTTGTGGGCAATCAGGCCAGTGGGGAAGGGTAGTTGGGAGGGACCTGGCCTGCAAGGGAGGGCAGTTGGGGGTGATCAAGCCTGCAGGGAAGGGCAGTTAAGTGGTGAACAGACCAGCAGAGGGAAGGTGGGGGATACCAGGCCTACAGGGAAGGGAAGTTGTGGGGGTTGGGGACCCAGGCCTGCAGGGGAGAGTAGTTGGGGGGAACCAGGCCTGCAGGGGAGGACATTTAAGGGTGACCAGGCCTGCAGGGGAGGGCAGTTAGGGGCAAACAGGCTGGTAGGGGAGCAGTTAGGCATCAATCAGGCTGGCAGGGGAGTAATTAGGGGGTGACCAGGCTGGCAGGCAGAAGCGGTTAGGGGCAATCAGGAAGGCAGGCAGGTGAGCAGTTAGGAGCCAGCAGTTCTGGATTGTGAGGGAGATGTCCGATTGAAGTTGGACATCCCTCAAGGAGGTCCCAGATTGGAGAGGGTGCAGGCTGGGCTGAGGGACACCCCTCACCCCCCTGTGCACAAATTTGCATTTGGAATGTTTCCAGTTAATTTAAAAAGAAACTCCATCCTATATAATAAAAAGGTAATATGCAAATTGACCTAATAGTGGAACAACTGGTCTCTATGACTTGCAATGACCACCAAGGGGCAGACACCCTATGCAGGAGCTGCCCCCTGGTGGTCAGTGCGCTCCCGCAGGAGGAGTTCTGTTCAGCCACAAGCCGGGCTGACTGGCAGTGGCAGGAGCCTCTCCCGTCTCTTCTGCAGCATTAAGGATGTCCGACTGATGGCTCAGGCCTGCTCCCCAAGGCCTCCCGGGCTGCCCGGGAGTGGGCCTAAGCTAGCAGGTGGACATACTCTGAGAGGGCGCAGGCTGGGCTGAAGGACTCCTCTGAGTGCACTGGGCCTCTAACATTTAATAACTCTAAAGCCATTAATTATATTCTAATTAATGGTCTCTCTCTCTCTCTCTCTCTCTCTCTCTCTCTCTCTGTCTCTCTTATTCTTTCTCTCCTAGATTTATTAAGTCCATACTCTTGTTGAATTAAGATAGTTTCCACAGTTCTTCATCAATAGAACAACCAAAACTTTCCATTTCAAGCTTGGGTACACTATTTGTTATCTAGACAAAGAATGGGAAACAGTGTTTTATGAGTTGAAGGCTCTGAGGAAAGAAGGACATGGGGGCGGAGACAGGGGCTAGGACTGGAGATGAGCTGTGAAAGCTGAGGTCCTTTATGTCCTCACACTCCTAGCAGTACTTAAAAACATGAAGTGGCAGTTAGCCCACACCATCCTTCACATCTACATCACACCAGGAGAATGTATTCATGACCTCCTGCCCCCCTTCAAAACATAGAGAAATGACACATTTCATGGAGGTGCTATCCTGGGAATAGCCAAAACTTCCAACCAGACGTTTTTTCAGTTGAAAAAATTGTTCAAAATATAACTCTGAGATTGGTATTTGGGTAGTATTCCTTGTGAACACAAATAAAATAGCTATCATTTCAAATATAGTTTGGCCCTTTAAAAACTTCCTTTTAAAAAAAATGTGCCAATCCATATCCACAAAGGCACACCTTAAGAGAATATATGCTTTGAGTAATTTTCTTGTCTTCATTCTGTAGGGATGATGGATTTACATTTAGATACTCTGAAATATAAACTCTAGAATGTTCAGTCTGAAGCTGACACATCACAAAAAATGATAAATGACCTCAGTAAACAATGTACAACCTGTTTCCTTTTGATTTTTCTGCTTTGACAGTTGACTTTATAATAAAAATGATACTTAAAAATAATCTAGAACCCTCTAATTGAAAGGAGTACTTTCATACAAGGAATAATGTTCACACTGATATTACATTTTATCTCACCAGTCATCATGCAGTGGTGCTTCTGGCCAATGACCAGGATGCATTAAAATGAAAGAGTTTGGTAACTGTAAAGTACATTTATGTAAGGCAGGAAAGAACAAGGCTAATGGGGATAATGGCTCAGGTCCAGAGGGAATGAATAAAAAGGAAAGCCTGTAGTAGAAAAAAAGAGAATAAAATAGTTAGAGGATGGTGAAGGTAGAGAATAAAAATGCCCTTGCTCCTGAGTTTCTTGGTTAGAAATTATGTTAGACACTTTATACGTATGCTGCTTTCTACACTAATAAAAGAGAAATGTGCAAATTGACCGTCACTTCATAATGCCCACCAGCCAATCAGGAGTGAGTATGCAAATTAACCCAACAAAGATGGAGGTGGCCCAACCCCCCCAGCTGCTCCGTGCCTCTGGGCAGCATGCATGCAGGCACAAGCAGAGTGTCTGGGTAGGGCAGGACCCCTGCTATGAGGTGTGGGGGTGGAGATTGGAGGGTGGAGGGATCTACAGGAGCGGCTCTCAGGGTGAAACAAAGACAAAAGGCAGTGGCCAGAGCAAAGGCCTGAGTCCCAGGTGCTGGAGGAAAACTGGTGCCAGGATCCAGGAGAAGGAAGGCCTATTGAGCGAATCTTCAGCAACAGGCCTCTAGTTTCTTAATAATCAGAGGGAAATCAATCAATAACTCTGACTTGGCACAGGAGAGTATAATTTAGACATAGTTGTCAAACATTTCTGCTGGCTTCATGCTGTCTATTGAGGTTAACAACTAAACCAGGTTGCCTTCCAGCCACTAGTGTCAGGGCTCTGATGCAGGTGGCAAGGATGCCTCAAGTGTCTATAAGCCTGGCCCAACATGGAGACTGGCATGGGCAGACCAGCCAGTTGGTCTCTGCTGAGTGCATTAATGTCTCATGAGAATTTTAACCATCTTAAATGTTATTTGCAATAGAAGTTAATTAAGTAAAAACTTTCCAATGAGTCTACACTATGGAGAGCTTCTTACCAAAGTACTTTGATAAGCACAATGCAAAACCAATATATTCATCATTCATTTCAAAGAGGCTATAAAACAATAAATTTTACTTACATGTGAAATCTAAAGAACAATACAAACAAACAAACAAAACAGAAACAGACTTCTAGATACAGAGAACAGACTGATATTTGCCACAGAGGAGGAGGGGTGGGGAATTGGGTGAAAAGGTGAAGGGATTGAGAAGTACAGATTAGTAGTTACATGTTAGTCACGGGGATGTAAAGAACAGCATAGGTAATATAGTTAATAGTATTGTAATGACTATGGATGGTGCTAGGAGAGTACTGGAAATATCAGGGGGAACACTTTGTAAAGTATATGATTGTCTAACCACTATGCTGCACACCTGAAACTAATCCTGCAAATCAACTGAAGGGCAGAATGACCATTTGCTATGACATGCACTGACCACCAGGGGGAGTGCTGCTCAGCTAGAAGCGAGGCTCACAGCTGGCAAGCGCAGCGGTTGTGGCAGGGCTAAGGATGTTCGACTGCCTGTTTAGGCCCACTCCCTACAGGACTAAGCCAGCAGTCAGACATCCTCTGAGGGCTCCCAGACTGCTAGAGGGCGCAGGCTGGGCTGAGGGATTTCCCCTCTGAGTGCACAAATTTCATGCACTGAGCCGCTAGTACAAAATAATTTTGTAGCCTCTATTACAAAATTACATATATACTTACATATAAACTATAAAAACAAGATTAAAGAAGATGATAAATTTTACATCTGTAATTTATCATCAGGGAGAAACACAACTCTGTGATAGCCACAAATAAAGCAAAATGGAAGAATGCAAGGGTGATCTGACATCCATTTAGCTCAGCCTGTGGTTTTAAAATTTGAATATATATGATTATCATGAGGAAGCCTTGTTAGAACACACACTACAGGGCCAGAAATTTTTAACAAGTTTGCAGGTGATACTGAGGCTGCTGGTCTGGAGATCATCCTCTGAGAACTCCTGAAACTAAGGGCACAGGTTTTCAATTCTAGCTGCAAATTAGAACCTCTTAGGGGACCTCTAAAAAGTTCTAATGCCCAGGCCTCACCCCAACCCAGTAATAAAAATGAAGGAGGAGACTCTACTCCAGCTGGACATAGAGGCATATGAAAAGTAGTTTTATAAACAGACACAGGGGTGGTAGATGCTAAGTGAGAAGTCAAAGAAGAAGGGAAAGACAGGGCATGATTGGACATGGGGCAAGTGCAGCATGGCTGGCGCACAGGCAGAGCAATGAAACCTTGGGTCAAGTCATCAAAGACCTGGACTGCCGTATCAAGAAGCTTATGACTCCTGATGTAGGTTGCTTGATGTAAAAAAAAGAAAATTATTTGTAAGAGAAACTCTGTAAAGGTGGCCTAAAAATTACTCTGGAAAGAAATAAAGGGAGGTTTCCTTCAAATGTCTGGAAAACTGTAATTAAAAGTTAATATATTAGGCTTCAAAAATAAAAGTAAATAATTTGTGGTTTTGCCTCCTTAGGAAAAAGAAAAAAGAAGAAGAAGCTTATGACTCCTGAGGGGGCAATAAGAAATCAACCAATGCTCTGAGCAGGAGAAGGACATGGTAAGATAAGGTTTAAAGTTATTATCTGGAAGCAAATTCTTGAGTAGATAACACAACACTGGTTCTTAGAGAAAGACCAGGTAGGTGCCACAGCAATGTTCTAAAACAGTGGTTGGCAAACTGCGGCTCGCGAGCCACATGCGGCTCTTCAGCCCCTTGAGTATGGCTCTTCCAGAAAATACCATGGCCTGGGCAAGTCTATTTTGGAGAAGTGACATTAGACGAAGTTTAAGTTTAAAAAATGTGGCTCTCAAAAGAAATTTCAATCCTTGCACTGTTGATATTTGGTTCTGTTGACTAATGAGCTTGCCGACCACTGGTCTAGAACTATTTTCTCAAACTGGACTCCAGGGATGTACTCTCAGGGCCCACCTGTTCTACACAAATACTTTTATTTCATGTCTTTATTTGAAAGATAACCCAAGAAGGTTATGCAGGCAAAACTTCTCGTTTGTGAAGACAGTACTCAATGTTGAGATTTTCATAAGACTGAACTTAAGGCTTCTTAAGTCAGTATTTTTTAATCAGTAGACAAACTATTTAAAATTTCAAGACTGGTTTTATTTTTTCCTTGAAAGTAGTTAGTATATTACATGACTTTGAGTTACAGTGATCTAGACAAGGCAGTAAAATTGGGGTAGCCTCAGAGTCATTGGGATCTTCAACTACATTTTAGGAGGAGGAGAAAATGAGAAATGATAATGATACTGAGGGCTTTGAGGCTAGAGCTTCAGAGGATTATAAAATGCTGGGAAAAAGTAAAAATAAAAACAGAAAAAGGGATAGTTTTTTGAAAAGTTGGGATAGGGAGACAAAGCATTGTTAGTGAAAGAGAGCCTACATCAGTCATAACCACAGGAACCAATACAATACCCCTTCTGTGTCAAGAATTTTAGGAATTAACTTCACCGTTTAGCCATATTGTGAACAAAACCAAAATATTGTCTCAATAGTGTTTTTTAGTTATTAGGGCTTAAGGTGGAATAAAAATGTATTGTCTTAAAAATAAAAGCTGCAATCAGCCATTTTAAAAGGCAATCTGTTAGCAGAATCCATAATTTTAAAAGGGTAATATGCTAATTAGACTGATGTCCTTCTGGACAAAGCCAGGCCAGAGCAAAAGCCGGGCCAGAATATATCTTCCATGTTAAAATATGCTTCGTTCTTCATAAGGGTTTCAGCTGCTTAATGGTACAGAACAAAACTATGTTACCTTCAACCCACTGGGTGCCTGCGAGCGGCTGGAGGGAAGCAGCTTGGGTCCCGTGTGCCTGCTGGCAGGAAGCCCAGTGCCAGCAGCCAGGGGAAGGAAGGCCTACACTTGCACAAACTTTCACGCATTGGGCCTCCAGTCATTTAAAAGAGGGATGTTAATAATTTGTTGAAAATTAAAGCTCTGAATTATAACACATTGTGGTTCATTTTCTCTGCCACTGATCACTGTATCAGTAACATTTTTAGAGAAAAACAATATAGTAAAATGCAAACATTAACATCAGATGTGTTTGAAAGTAGTTACATTTTCTGATACCAAGTACATGTTTCTTCATATCTTCCAAGTTAAAATATGCTTCTCTCTTTGTGAGAGTGTCAGCTGCTTAATGGTACATAACAAAACTATTTTACCCTCAACCCACTGAACCTCCTACTGTAAACATCAACTCTTTCCCCCCAGGAAATGGTCTACTAATATTCAATCCCTTAATCTTCAACAGAAATTAAAAGGATAGCATGAAAATTTATAAACATGTTTTCTACTTTATTTAGAAAAGTAGTAGCCATTAGAATATTTGAAATAGTAAACCCTAAATAGAGAATTTTATATCCAAAGAAATACCATGAATTATCTAATATAATGAATAATAGAAGAGGGCAAAAACACTATCTGCCCCTGTCAAAATAAAGAAACACAATTTTTTTTTATCTTTACTGTTGAGAGTATTACAAATGTCTCCTTTTCCCCCCATTTCCCACATCCACCTAGTTCCTTTGCCACCAATGAATAATTACATACCTGAGCTTCTGGTTGTATTGTTTGACCTTTTCCAATGAGGCTGCATTTATCTGGGCTTGAAATTCTTCCACTGAAACATTGTCTCTATAATAATATCCTTCCATGCTCTCTAGAGCTGTGGAAATAAGTAAATGTACTTTTCACATGATTTATAACTCAGTTTCTCCACATTTAATCTTATTTTTAGTAAACTAGAGGCCAGTGCATGAATTCTTGCACAGGTGGGGTCCAGCTGACCTGCCTCATTCAGGGCCGATGGAAGCTGGCTGGCCGGTGGGAGGGGCCATTGGGAGGTTGGCCAGCTGGCACTGCCACTATCGGGCCAGTTGGCTGGCCACAGTTGCACATCATAGTGACTAGCCATTCTGGTTATCCTGGTTGGTCCAGTCACTTGGCTTTTATGTAGATGTATTAAATATCACCAAATATAACCATATATGAAAGAAACTTACCTTTTATCGGACCAAAAATGAATAAAAATCACTCTTCTGCTCTCATAATAAAACGCAAACATTTGATGACTCTCTGTTAAGCATGGAAAGAAATTTCTAATTTAAACTGTTTTCTGTTCTTAAAACATTTTGTATATGTTCTTTGTGAAACTAAACTCAAACTCATATATGTTATTAATATATAAACACAAAGGTAAATACACACATACTTATGTATGAGGCAGAAATGTATATTAATATCTGTGAGTAAAAAACTGAAATTGTCTTCTCCATGTATATTCAAAACATTCTCTTATAGCTGCAATTAAATTATGATATATTAGTGTAATAAATAAGACATTTAAAGTTAAATCTTAGAATAGTGCCTCTACCCAAAATTTAGTTAAAAATAAAGAAGCATAAACATATATATGTGAATATATAACTAATATGTATGTATATATATATATATATAATTCTCATTCATTTTAAAAGTAATGAGTGTAAAACTCTCATTCATTTTAAGTCTTTTGATTAATATAAATTTTCTTCTTAAGTAACATTTTTGGTTAAGTGGTTCTTTTTCCTTTAAAATTTATGCAGTGATATTTTTAACCTTTTGGCAAGGAAATGAATCACATGGAATTGCCAAAAGTATAAGATTTCTTATAGAGAGGTTGCCAGCAAGAAGGAATGGCAATGGAATTAATCTTGTCCAATGTAAATTATTTCCCCATGAAATTATTGCCACTAAAGAGCCTCACTTGTCAGGAGACTATTTCAAAATTGAGTCAAAATTAATCTTTCAAAATTTCTAAATGCAATCATTTCTAAACTAAATAAGATTTCCTTGAATTGACAGAGACTTATCACCATTTTGTGAGGCAAAATAAGGAAGTCGCTGCTAATTTTAGCTGTGCTATATTTTCTAAACTAGTCAGCATGGAGCACTGAAGAAACAACAAAACTTTGAGTACTGCTGCATTTGAAATTTTTAAAATGGAATTACTGGCCTATAATCAAGAAAAGCATTTGTGAAAAATTAGATAGAAAGACTACTACATTTAGTTCAGTACAGGAAATAAAATGTGGAGCTTGTTTCAATGATTGTTTATTTGTTTATTCCTTAAAACTTCTGCATTAATTAGAATATTTGTACTAGTTCAGCAAGCTTCTGGTCCTGAATACACACAGACATACAAAGAAGTCTTCCTGAAAAATCAATCTTCAACTATTCCAGAAGGATTTGATCTATCAATGGTCATACTTCAATGTGGATTCCTTTTTTCTTAATATATTTTATTGATTTTTTTTTTTTTTTACGGAGTGGAAGGGAGAGGGATAGAGTTAGAAACATCAATGAGAGAAAAACATCGATCAGCTGCCTCCTACACATCGCCACTGGGGATATGCCCACAACCAAGGTACATGCCTTTGATTAGGGCCTTTTAGTCCGCAGGCCAATGCTTGATCCACTGAGCCAAACCGGTTAGGGTGTGGATTCCTCTTACTAGTTGTAAAGCTGATAATGAAAGCCATTACATTGGAGTTAAACCACAACTTCTGTTCCATAGTAGTTGTGTGACCTTGGGCATGTTAATTAATATCTGAGATCCTCAGGTTCCTCATTTATGAAATAGAAGATTACGTACTAATATGGTTCTTGAATTAAGGTAAATAATACTATTAAGAGAGCTTATAACTACTCTTATCATTCACTGCACGTGCATTATGTATGAGGCAACATGCCAAATGCTCTATGGGCACCATCCAATTTTCAGGGCATATAGATTATACATGAGTGTGCTTAGTCAAATAGGAAGTTTGTGACTCAAGATCAAAGAGACTAAAAAAAAAACACTAGGAAGGAGTAAGAGGGAAATAGGAGCTGGGAGGTGGGAAGGAAAGAAGAAAACACCTGGGATCTAATTTTTTATAAAAGTCTGGATAGTTTGACTTTAACCAGAATGTCTAGTCCTGATCTACACATTTGTTATAATTTAAAAACAAATGGACATTTCATCACTCTTCTCAACAATATTTCCAAATTAACAACACTTAAAATTCACAACTATGTGAAAAAAAAATGTTTATGAGAAGAGAGTCTAATAGTTTCTCCAGAGTTCCACAAAATTTTATGGGACCTGCATAATGCTGTGGGGAAATGAATAAGTAAGATGAGTTCTATATTTAAAAAGTAAACTTTGTATGGAACCACAGTCCCCTTTTTAGGCCCATGGCTTGGTATTTATTTTAAAAATAAAAGAAAAAGAAAGAAAGAAAATGGAATGACTTTCTGCCAAATTAAATTTCTGTTCTCAGGAAAGTAGGTTAAATATACATGAACTTTACAATTTGACCTCTCCTTAGCATTTTATCTTAATTCTCATTCTGGGGACATCTTGATTTCAGACTGCTATCCTCAAGAACTCTGATAGAACACATTTCTGTTGTTGTAAGCCACCTAGTTTGTGGCCATTTGTGTGGCAATCCTGAAAAGGAATACAAATTCCGTTCCGATGCCTCATGTAGGGAATGTGTTCGTTCCAGCCCTGAAGCTCTGGCTCCCTGGGTTTAAAGACTCTGATCCTAAAGATTCTGTCACTTTTTCCCTAGGAGACAAAACAGGGGTTCCACGGAACTGTAAGCTGTGGTTGCCACCTAGGCACTGGAGATTCCTTGTGCCAAGGCCTCAGCAGCCAAGAAGAGCAAATACCATCTTGGCAAGACTAATAGACCCTGATCATTGTAAGGGTAGTTAATGGCATCCAGGTAATCTACTCAGGTCCCTCTTGGTATGCCCTTGCCCACTTATGACCCTCCGGGATGAAGGTCCTAGTCATGCCACGAAGACCAGGCTGAGAACAAGGCTAATCTGTAATGGGTAGCAGAAGAGGAAAAATGAAAATCTATTGCAGCCCAAGACCAGCTGTAGCAATAGGGCTATCATGTGTCCCCTTAACATGTCTTCTCAATGATCCTTCCAGGAAGGGAGGTCCATCAGCCATGCAGGACACACTCCTGATTTTTAAAAAATGAATGGATCCAGGGTGCGAGAGGTGAACTATGGCAGATGCTGTAAGAGTCACCCCACTCAGATTCCCCTTCAAAAACGCTGCCCACCTGCTAGAATCACCATAAAAACATCCTAAGCTGTCAGCTCTCTAAAGCATCTTCAGCCTTTGCTGGAAATGTGTCCCACCCAATTACATCTCCCCTGGAGGCAGCCTGCATCCTAACGACCTGACAACACAGAAGAAAAAAGGCCCAGCTCCCTCTCCCCAGCTGCCCAGAATCTAGAAGGGTCAAACATTTATGAAAAGCGTTATTCTAATTAAGCAAGTATTTACTGGATAATTGCACAGTGTTTTATGTTCCACATAGTCCTGTGCCTTCTCACTCCCAGTGGACATAGGCCCCACCTCCTAAAGATTGTGATGTTATTGATTTAGTTTGGGACCAAGCCTGGGTATTTTCTAAACCTTCCCAAGATGACAAATATGAAGCCATTACTGGGAGCTACTGAGAGACAGCATGAAAACAGGCCCATGGGGATGAAGTGGAAGTGAGTGAGGAGGAAGTGACCCTCAATACCCCCCTTTATTCTCATGTCTTACTTCCTTTATCTCACCCAGGGCTGGGGGATGCAAGCAGGATGAATCCCCTGACTTGCAGGATGTATTTACAGAAGATAGTTTTAGCATGATCTTCAACTTTGGGCACTGTGTGATGCTTTGTGCTCACTTTCCTGACTGTGCCTGGAGCCCTCGCCTTGGAAATCTGTGCCACTCATTTTTGCCTGCCTGTAATTCCGTTCTGCAGCTCTGATATTCGGCGATGCGTGTTCCCTGACGTGTTCCCCACTGGCCTCCAACCCTGGAATTCCTGGTCTAATTGTTGGTCCCATCTCTGCAGCAGGCCCCCTCCATGAGTATGCATTCCCCTGCAAAAGACCCATTCTAATAAGAAAATTGGGCAGTTCCTGTTCAAGTATGCGGTACTATTGACAGCTTTCAGAGGGATGATTTTAATAAATTTTCCAGGAAGTTTTCAAATTCATCTCATATTTTTATATTTTTATTTGCTAGCAAAAACCCAGGTATGCATGTCCACACAGAACTAAAACCCTCCAAATCAATATTTATCCCAAAATAGATTTCATTTGGAATCTCTTCCATTTACCAACACTTTCAATTACCAAATGGTAGTCTCCATTCAAATCAGGGCTGTATTTAATGTGCTTCCCTCAATCTGATGAATACTGAGAGCTACTAATGGTTCCTCAGGGGAGTTTTATGAATGCAGAGGAACTCCTGCAAGCCCTTTCTATAGACAAATTTATCAATGACAGAATCGCAATAAGACAAACTGTTTCCAAGTCTTCTTTATCTGTGACCTCAACTGCACAAGTATTTCCACTGATGCTTATTCAATTCATTTTTCATATTTTACTGAGGTGTGACTACTGAAACTAACATTTGCTATAGTTTCTTTTTAAATTACATTTTTAAAATATATTTTTATTGATTTCAGAGAGGAGAGAAGAGAGGGAGAGAGATAGCCTATATATATTAAAGGCTAATATGCTAATTGTCTGACCATCTGACCAGTCACTATGCCGCACACTAACCACCAAGGGGCAGATGCTCAACACAAGAGCTGCTGTGATGCACACTGGCCATTTATAGAGAAACGGCACTGCAGACCTGGCATCCACAAAGCAACACTCGGCTTCCCCCAAGTGGGACATAGGTCCAGCCACCACCCTGGAGTGACAACCCACCAAATCGCAGCTGTCGTGCTGAGACCCGATGGTGCAAAATGTGATCCACAGCCCTGCCCAGCCTGGAAATAGTCACTGTGGGTGTCAGGTAATGACACCATGTAGCAATGCCCGTCTTCCTCTCCCTAGCAACTAGCCTCCTTGCAGTTTCTTCAGCCCAGGAACACAACTTGCTTTATAGCAGGTGGAAACATTTTACACATTAATCAAATGTCTGTGAAGTATTTTCCCATGCCTCATCTCATTTGATCTTCACAAAAGTCCTGGAGTAGGTAGATAGGAGATTCGGCAGAATCCTATTTTCTTTGCATTAGCTCAGTGGTTCTTAACCGTTAAAATGCCATGACCCTCTAATACAAATCCTCATGTTGTGGTGACCCCCAACCATAAAATTATTTTCATTGCTACTTCTTAATTGTAATTTTGCTACTGTTAATGATAGTTGTAAGCAACCCACAGGTTGAGAACCGCTAGCAGGGTCGCCTAAGACCATAGGAAAACACAGATATTTACATTATAATACATAACAGTAGCAAAATTACAGTTACAAAATAGCAATGAAAATAATTTTATGGTTGGGGGTCACCACAACATGAGGAACTGTATTAAAGGGTCACGGAATTAGAAAGGTTGAGAACCACAGCATTAGCTGGAAAAGGAAGATTTAGAAAGCTTAGAAACTTGACCCAACTGAAAAGAAGCAAGAAATAGTGGACCTTGAAAAGGAGTTCAGGTTTTCTCACTGCACAGAATATAGTCAAACACTACTGCAGTTAAATGTTTACCCTTTGTTCTCCCTGCATAATCTACAATAATAATCTGCTTCTTGTTGATATTTACTGTTGTGTTGCCGATAATTACATGAGAGAGAAGGTGGGGTGCTTCACTGGGCTGAAAAGAATTTAGCTACATTAGAAAGCATGTGCAATTAAGCAAGTTTATTCTATGTATACTAGAGGCCCGGGGCACGGATTTGGCCACCAGTTGGTAGGGTCCCTTGGCCTGGCCTGCAGGCTTAAACCAGCTCTTCAACAACCCCCAAGGCAGTGGTCAGCAAACTGTGGCTTGAGAGCCGCAGTTTGCCACTCTGTTGACTAATGAGCTTGCCAACCACTGCCCCAATGGGTCCCAGATTGTGAGAGGGCACAGGCCAGGCAGAGAGACCCCATCAGTCCACGATCAGGGCCAGGGAGGGACTGAGGAGGACTCCAGGGCATATCTGGCCCATCTAACCCAGTCCTGATTAGTCAGACCCCAGCAGCATGCTAACCTATGGGTTGGAGTGTCTGCCCCATAGTGGTCAGTGATGTGTATCACAGCAACTGCTTGATGAGTCAAATGGTTGGACACTTAGCATATTAGGCTTTTAAAATCCTATATAATAAAGAGGTAATATGCAAATTGACCATCACTCCAACACACAAGATGGCCATGCCCATGTGGTCAAAGGTGGCCACCACAAGATGGTTGGCAGGGGATGGCAGCTGTGGGTAATCAGGCCAGCAGGGGAGGACAGTTGGGGGTGATCAGGCCCACAGGGGAGGGCACATGGAGAGGATCAGGCCTGCAGGGGAGTATAGTTGGAGGCAACCAGGCCAGCAAGAGAGGGCAGTTAGGCACAATTGGGCTGGAAGGGGAGTGGTTAAAGGGTGATCAGGCTGGCAGGAGAGCAGTTAGGGGTGATCAGGATGGCATGCAGAAGCAGTTTGGGGCAATCAGGCAGGCAGGCAGTAGAGTGGTTGGGAGCTAGCAGTCCTGGACTGTGAGAGGGATCAGGCCTAAATAGGCAGTTGGACATCCTTCAAGGGGTCCCAGATTGGAGAGGGTGCAGGCTGGGCTGAGGGACATCCCCCTACCCCCCATGCATGAATTTTGTGCACTGGCCTCTAGTATAGGATAAAAGGTTAAGTTGACTCATGCATGCACAATACATATAACATTCTCATTGATGCCAATCGCACGTATGTGTTTCAAACTCTCATTGTCAATTATGAATTTAATTGACACTTCTATTATAAAGGGCAAATAGTGATACTAAAATATTTCTTCTAATAATTTCCTTTCAATGTACATGAATCTGTGCAGTGAGGCTACTAGTCAATAATAAGAGACAATCATTGACTAGCTGTTTCTTGCATGCCCTACAGTGGGGATCGAGACGGCAATCCAGGCACATGCCCTGACTAGAAAGAGAATTGTGACCTCTTGGTTCATAGGTTGATGCTCAACCACTGAGCACACCAACTAGGCTAAATTACATTTTAAAAGTGATATTGTACTTACTGAAATAATACATTTCAGTTTAGGAATTCTTTTTAAACTTGTTTTAGCCACATTATAAAATAAAGGTTACTTGCAAAGTAGTCTTTCTCCTATGCACACTTGCTGTTGGGTATGAATATTCAGCTATTTATGGATGATATGGCACACATGTAATAATTTTTATGAAAAGATTTTTAATGCATCTGTTATCTTACTAATGATTTCAAAGAGAGAGTTTTTAAAAAGAGACAAAGGAAAAGAAAGGAAGAGGCTGTAACAACTGTAAGCTCTGGTTAAACTCTATAAAAATTAACATTCTAGACCAGTACCTTCCCTGTCTTCTAAATCAATGTCTCTATAATGGCTTTTAACATATTTTAGGCTGATCTTAATTCTCTTAACATAGCTCTAAAGGTCTGTTTTTGTTCAGTGTTCTTTTTCTTGTTTTTTTTTTTTACTTTTTTATTCCTTTTCATTATAGAATCTTGCGTTACCTTTAAGGATCTTAATACAGTCGGAAGGAAGGAGGGAGGAAGGGAGGGAGAAAAGGGATGGAGAAGGACAGGGAGAGGGAGAGGGAAGGAAGAAATACCTTAAAATAACTCCTAAGATCCTCTCATCACTGAAATTTTCCTTTGCTAAAATGTATTCTTGCCATGAATCTGTTCTCGGTGGTCACTGTTTTTAGAATTCAAATAATATGCATGTCTTACAAGCAGAAATTTCACTTGGTAGTGAATTTAGGTTTTATATATGCCGTCTGCTCTTCAGTTACAAAGGTTGATTTTATTCCTCTTCTCTTCTCATTTTTTTTTTAAAGAATATAAAATTCCCCAGTAAAATCTATGCAGGTCTTGAAAACTCAGAAGAAACAAATGAAATGGTCTATCATACCTCTCAGAAAAATGGATATAATCTTGTGACCACAGCATGAATTAAAAAAAAAAAGAAAAAGAGTTAGACTACAGGAAACTACACAATAATCTGGACTTCTGATCTTTTCTTGGCTGCATTTATGACTCCAAAAAATAAAAAATAAAAAAAGGGTGTGAGACCTTCCTTTGGAAACACGTTCACTGCAAGAATCTTCTCACTCGTGTTAATCTTAATTTCTTCTACTGCACTGCTACTCACTGCTCATTTCGAAAATAAATTTTTTTTATTTACAATGGAATACATATTCGTTGACATAATGCATATAGGCAGGCAGGAGAACAGTTGGGAGCCAGCAGCAGTCCTGGATTGTGAGAGGGATCAGGGCTAAATGGGCAGTTGGACATCCTTCAAGGGGTCACAGAGTAGAGAGGCATGACAGCCTGATCACCCCTAACTGCATATAATTGCCGTCAAAGAATAAAATATCATCATTAATCATCCAATTATTTTAAAAGCATTTTAAATACATGTAAGTATATAAATACATGTAAGACATAATTGGTATTATAGATTATTTTTCATAATCTGAATGTGTATATGTGAACCTTTTTCTATATCATAAAATATTGTAAATAATACAACTTTAATGGCTCTACCATCATTTATTTAAACCAAATTAAATTATCTTTAGTTATGTCAACCAGTTGTATCTTGTTACTGTATTATAAATAATGCTGCCATCTTATTTTATAAATATTTAAACCATATGTGATTATTTTCTTAATAAACATTCCCAGAAGAAAATATATTAGCTAGGCATTATGCATGAATTTTTTAATTAATAAAAAAGCATGATGATGATTACAATTAAAATTTATTTTTTAAAATCAAGATAGAGTAATTTAGGTACATGAAGTTAAAAAAAAAGGAAGCAGTTTACCTTGGGCAAAAAGAACAGGATGAATTTTGAAACCTCCTCCATTTTTCAATCGTTGAGGCAGTTGTTCAAAATGATAACTATCAAGGTAGAAGTAAACTTTCAGAGCTTGCCGGCTTCCTTCCACTTGATATGTAAGAGGAACATCTAAAATGATATTTAATGTTATATTATTTCCTAAAATCAAATATACTGCATAGCATCAAAATTACTAGAAACTAAATATCTTTAAGTACCCATGTTTATTAAGTTCAGGTTTGGGCACCCTTTCAATGTCCTTCAGGGAAAGACTATAAATCAGGTTCTCATTAACTAAATAACAGATTAGTTACTATACTGTATATGAAGTCCTGTAATACAAAACTGCATCATGTTTTGATATACCAGGTGTCTCACTTAACTAAATGAGAAGTTACACATGGTTTGGAATCACAGTCTCCCAGGGCCACTGCCTCATTCATATTATAATAATAAAAGCATAATATGCTAAATGACTTTCTGGACAAATGGTCAATGAGGTACACTTCTTAAGTAGGGTGCAAGGAATTGAGTACCCACCAACCATTATCAAAGTCAGCTCCAGATAAAAACTGGATGATCTGTTGGTGTCCAGCAGTCATTAGAAATTATCTTCTTTCAAATATTCTAAATTTACTTACTCAAAAAAAAATAAATAAACAAAACCCAAAACACCAAGAGAAAATGCTGCAGGAGTATTTCACAGTGCTGTCATAAATCCTCTTCATCTTCATTATGGCAAATAATTTTCAGATAACTTTTTAAAAAATGAATGTAAAGACTTTCTTAAAAGCACCATATTAATATCTACAAATCTTTTATGCTAATAAAGTTCATTTTATTTTTGTTTCTTTTTTTCAAGGGAGATGAAAGATTTTGGTTTAGGAAAAATAATAAATAAACTAAGTTAAGGAGTTGGAAATAATTGCATTTTAATGATTGGGAACATATCTTTATTTTTCCTGATTCTAAAATTGAGAGTAAAGGATGCATGGACACCAAAGAAAATACAAATTTCTATATTTCAGATATTGGTATCTCCTTGCTCCCCTTTACATACAATGTTATTCATATGTATTTTTTAAATTTTGTTAAGTCCCATCCCTTTGCTCTTTGGCAAAATGTAGCCAATCTCTGCACAAGCAAATAAACAATGTTATTGGAAAGAACACAATGCAGTAGTTCAGTTCCACATTTTAGGACTAACAAATAACAAATAAAGGTGCTTTACCAGAAATTAAGAAACTGAAAATAGCCGAAACCGGTTTGGCTCAGTGGATAGAGTGTCGGTCTGCGGATTGAAAGGTTCCAGGTTTGATTCCGGTCAAGGGCATGTACTTTGGTTGCGGGCACATCCCCGATAGGGGTCGTGCAAGAGGCAGCTGATCAATGTCGCTCTCTCTCATCGATGTTTCTAACTCTCTATCCCTCTCCCTTCCTCTCTGTAAAAAATCAATAAAATTTAAAAAAAAAGAAACTGAAAATAAAAATAAACAGACTGGATTTAAAATGAAGTAAAAAACTAAGAGTACTACATGAAAGAATGGAAACCCATTTCTCTCAAAGTATTTGGTGCACCTAAAAAGTGCATAGTAATATGGAGTTGGAAACTGCTGCCTTTTATTTGTGGAAATGTACCAACTATGAAAATCAAACTTGATGATTAGGACTATGCAAGGATTAAAACCTTCAAAAACATTATTATATAAGGAAAGGTCTCTTTCATCCTACAGAGAGATTCACCATTGAGAGGTTTCAGTGGTGTGATCTTTCCCTGTAAACATAGCCCTCATCACGGAATGGGCCAGTGAGTTGAAAATAAGTGTTTGACTCAGAAGTTGTTAGTTGCTTTAGCTTAAATTGCTCTTCTTTTTCCTTCTGCAGGGCTGGATCCTTCATGCCCTTCAGATTTCAGCTAAAAGCTACTTCTGTTGAGAGCTCTTCCCTGGTGACTCCTAAAAGGGCCACCTCACCTTTGTTCTTCATGCCTCACTGATCTCCTGCACAGGATTGATCATGTCCCTAATTGGCTCAGTGGTTGATTCATTTCTTGCTGTCTCCCATTAGGTTGTGAGTGCCACAAAAACAAGGATGTGTCTTATTCACCGTGGCATCCACAGCTCCAGGACCATATAGATAGAGTGGAGGTTCAAAAATATTCATTCCCCTTATAGTTACCATAAAATTAAAAAGGGGAAGATCTGTTGTCATTATATTATTCTCCAAAACCATAAAGATTTCCCACAAAATTTAATTATATACAACATAATCATTTAGCTCCTTTATTCCTCCACCAATCTATAATAATAAAACATAATATGCTAATTAGACCAGACAGCCAAATAACCTTCTGGACAACCTTCCAGACGAAGATGTGGGGGCGAGGGAGGAGTCTCTTGCACGAATTTCCTGCTAATATGAGATGAGAAGTTTCTTGCAACTTGCCCATTTATGCCTTTATATCTATCATTGAATGATTCAGTACCTGAGGGTCATCACATCTTATTCATGTGGTGTAAGAAAACCAGAGCTTTATCATTAATTGTGATTTAATTTCTATAAGCATAGAAGCAGAGGCGTCAGATTGACTAATTAATATGTGTCACTGTAAGGAGAAATAGTTGACTGCATGTCTGTGTGAGAAGGACTGAGTGCAGAGGGTGGAAGCATGAATATATAAAGAGAATAAATAGGGAACATCGACCTTGAAGTCACGAACCCTTAGTTCAGATTCTGGCTCTGTTCTTATCTGCATGAGAATATTAGCTTTCTCCATCACAGGATTTGGAGTTTTAAGTACAGTAATGTATTTGAAAATCTCCAGCATTATATAAGGCTAATGGTAGTATTCAGGAAATAATCTGATCCATCTTCCTTGCTTTATTACTTTGCATCTTTTAAAAAAGGTATATTTAGCATTATTTATAGTCTAATTTTTTATTAAATAATGGTGACATTCTGAAGAAATATGACATGCCAAGAAATGTCTGGATTGAAAATAGTTCATTTTCTTGAAAGAAATAATTATTAAATATATACAATGTATTAAGTGCTAAACTAATTTTTTGGGATATAATGGTGACTTTATAAAACAAAGTCCCTGTTGGTCTACATTTACATACAAAAGTTAGTTAATTGGTCTTAATTATCTAACAGTGTATTTTCAACATGCCAAAGTCAAATCTCCCAAAGTGCATATGCAACAAGTAGATATTTTATCAAGCTCATGGTATTGGCTTCTCTTCTGCTTGTTCAACAGACCATTCATCAAGGAATGTCATATTTAAAAACCATGAAAAAACAGTACTCCTGTAATTCATAGTCTTTCAGGCAAAATTTAGAAGAAAACATTGTTATATTGTGAAAATAGAGTTACTCTACCTTCAGCAAAGTTGTGTCTACATTACTCAAGTGGATGAAAATACATTTTATTTTACACATGCCCACATAAGACTATACAATTTGTTCAAAGATTATCCTTATCAAATAATCCCTTTTATCAGACAAATTCTCCCTAGAAGATAACCTATATTCTTAACATTGTAATTCATGTTTTTGTTCATTGTCATTTATCAGTGAAGGTGAACACTTAATAAGATTTTGTCCTCTTATCTTATTTCATACATACAGAACCAAGGACTTTTACCATCTCCACAGCTCCTTTCAAGGTCAAATCACCATCATCTTTCACCTGGGTCACTGCAATTGCTTCCGAACTGCTCTTTCTGCTTCTGCCAGTAATGATTTATTCAACACAGCAGTCGGAGGCAGCCTTTAATAAGTAAGGCAGATCATGTCCGTCCTCTGCTCGATGGCTTCATTAGAAAGGCAGTCTTTCAATGGTCTGGCCTCTGTTTCCTTCTTATCTCCTTACTCTCTTCCCTTCAGTCACTCTATGCCAGCCACACAGGCCTCCTTTCTACCCTGAGAGCATGCCACATTGTTCCAATGAGTCTGGAACATGCTCTCCCAAATACCTATATGACTCGCTCCCTTAACAAAATTAAGGTCTCTCTACTCTCCTCTTTAGTAAGGCTTCCCTCCCCAGCTTGTTAAAACATTCGAACCCTTTCATCTGCTCCTTCATTTTCATCCTCTGTTCTCTTCTATTTCCCTTATACATTCATATTATTATCTTCTAATTTATTATCCAATTACCTCATTTTGTCTTGCTTACAATTTATTTCTCTCCACTTGAATATCAGCTCTGTGAGGGCTGTCTGTCTAGATCTCTATGGTATCCAGCACGTAAAATAGTACTTGGTGATAGTAGATGTGTAAGAAATTTTTTTAAAGATATATTTTATTGATTTTTTTACAGAGAGGAAGTGAGAGGGATAGAGAGTTAGAAACATCAATGAGAGAGAAACATCGATCAGCTGCCTCCTATATACCCCCTCCTGGGATGTGCCTGCAACCAAGGTACAGGCCCTTGACCGGGCACAGGCCAAACTGGTTATGGCAGATGTTTAAGAAATTTTTAACGAATGAATAAATGATTATCATTCTTAAATCAGATCACAAATTAAATGGATATTTATTGAGTCCCTATTTATTGTATTAGACATACATTAGAAATGTAAAAATAAGTAAAAACCTTTTCCAGCCCTGGAAAAGTTAGTATCTATATAGTACATAAGATCCTCACACTTACGGGGCAAAGTAAAAAGAGAGAGAGAGAGAGAAAATAATAAAACTGCTAAAGATTTCTTAGACTCACAGATAAATTTTAAACCGACTTATGACAATGTTGAAATAGTAGATGAGAACTTGCAGAAACTACAAGATATAGAGATTAAACCCTTGGTATTTCTATTTCTCTGAGTATGAACTTCTGAATTACTCCCTTCATTGAATATTCTGACATCAAATTGCTAAATCAAAGAAATATTTTTCAAACTTTCAACTCATTAAGTAACTTCTCTGCTACATTAGATACAAATACGTTCTGTTAAAGTTCTCTCCTTCAATCAAACACACTAAGTTTGTTCTTTCTTCAACTTTTATAATAATAAAGCCCTTCTGCCCATGGCAATGCATAAACTTAATTGATATTTTTTTCTTAATTTCATTGGGAAAAAAATAACAACGTGGCCTTTCCTGTTTTAGGCACTCTCTTAGGTGGTGGAGATATAACAACAAGACAGGAAAGAGTTTTGCTATCCTGAATATTGTGGAGCCAGTATGTCAAACTCACGGCCCATGAGCCACATGCTGCGTTTATTTGGCCCGTGTTAGCCTTTTAGCTAGACATGCTTGTTGTAGAGGACACGTAAGTGAATCAAGATAATTATTGTGATTATATTTTTACACGTTAAAATTCTTGACATTCAGAATGAAATGATTTTTGATTTTCATTTTTAAGCAAGCAAAAGGTACTGAATGTGTGTTTACTTCAAAATTATAACTTTTTTTAATTATTGTCAGATCAAATAACTATAATGTCTTTCTCAATTTGATTTAGATCTAAATTTTATACAATGTGAGCATAACATAGGACTCTTCTGCTTCCTATTGGCCCTAAATACTTGTTTGTGTTGCCTGGAGGAACAATTGTGAAGACATGGAGTGCAAAGTCAACTCAGCAAATTTTGTATATATTTTAGAAAAAGCTTTGGAAGCTACAGAAATATTAGGACAATCCTGTTATTTAAAAAAAATCTTTATTTTAAAAAGCAGTAGAAAGAACAAATATTCGATGACTCTACTTATATGAGGCACCTAGTATAGCAAATTCATAGAGACAGAAAATTGAAAAGAGATTACCAGGGATTGGAAGAGGAGGGGAAATGAAGTCTTACTGCTTAATAAGTATGAGATCTCTATTTGGGAGAATGAAAACATTCTGGAAATGGGTGCTGGAAATAGTTGCGCAATAGTGTGAGTTTATTTAATGCCACTGAATTCTGCACTGAAAATTATTTAAGTGGTAAATTTTATGGTATGTATGTTTTTACCAAAATAACAAAAATAAAAAGGGGAAAAAATCTTGACTAGCACAAAGTTTAGAATTATTTGTAGATTTACGTTATATATACTTTCTATGCCTTCCAGTTTGCTATTATTATTTTCTCTAAATATGACATTTTATATAAAATAAACTTCAGTCCAGCCAGCGTGGCTAAGTGGTTGAACGTTGACCTATGAACCAAAAGGTCACAGTTTGATTCCTGGTCAGGGCACATGCCCTGGTTGGGGCTCAATCCTGGTGGTGGTGCATGCTGGAGGCAGCTGATCAATGATTCTCTCTCACCATTGATGTTTCTATCTCTCTCTCCCTCTCCCTTCCTCTCTGAAATCAATAAAAATGTTTTTCTAAAAAAATAATAAAATAAACTTCATTTAAAATATATTAAATCGAAGTATTACCAAATGTGTTTGATGACAAAGTAATTCTATAAAACACTTAGCTACATACTTGCAACCAGTGGTTCCTCTTCTGACGGTTTAAAATAAAAAGAAACCTTTTCCAAATCAAATAGTGCAACCAGTGTATCTTCTAGCATGGCCTGTTCATCTGTCTAGAAAGAGAGGGAAAACAAACGATACATGATATAATAGGATTGTGTATAACATAATGTGACATGACATAGCTTAGCACAGCATAGCATAACATAATATTACATAACATCTCCAAACCTAAACTAGCTTCACTTGTGTTTTATTCACATACAAACCAAATTATCAACATTCAACTAAAAGTTTGCTGTTTAAAATAAAATTAATAAATCTCTCAAAGTTAGAAATTTCTTTATAGTTTTATATTTTTACTAATCCCAATTGTTTAAACAGTTCTACACAACTCTTCATTCTATTTTGTAGCTAGAGTCTAATCATATATATTTTACTACTTACAAATAAATCTTTACAAAAAAAGCATATCATTTGCCTCTAAATTTCTATAATCTTATTATTGTAACAGCTAAAAGGGGAAAATGTTGTTGCATTAAAAAGCCACAACACATAATGATCATCCTATTTTACAGTAAGATAACTATGCATTATTCATTTTGCAATTTATTAAAACTGTGATAAAAGCAATCTGCATGTGTGTAATGATTTTTCCAATGGCTTGGGGATAAGAATCATTTTCATCTCACTTATCTTTTGGTGCTCTAACCTAGAATCTTGTGACTATGAAATCCAATCTGTTTTAATCGTTTCTTATGTCTTTAAAGCATGTTATTTTCCAGCCAACGCAGGTCAGGCCAGGCATGATAAGTTCAGTGCGTGTCTCAGTGAGCACTATCATCTTCCTGGTGCTAGGTTCTGGCCTTTCTGTGAGCAATTCAGTGCACTATCTAATCTTTTACAAATTTCCTCATGAAGGAAGAATGAGTCTTCCCCTATACCGCTTATCTTGTAAAGGTAACATTTGTTTCTTAAGAGTGTGAATGATACTTTCAAACAATAATGTTAACATAATTTACACACATTTTTAAAAAGTTGCTTTAAGTTTACAGCCATATTTCGGGGGCAGCATTAGCAGAAACTGCAGGAGATGGTAAAGAACTCCCATCGTGTGAAAAAGAATCACTGAATGGAAACCAATAGGTTAAGAGAATTGTAACCTTTGCATGTTGGGGTGTTACTTAATATAGTGTATGGCACACAGTAAGTGCTGGATAAATGTTTATTGAGCTGTTATTTTTTTAAAAGTCATTCGAAGCAGCAGAAATATGTCATGAACGGAAATGGAAGGACCAGACTAAAGGATCAGCATTTTTCCAGTTGAGAGGAAAACGTGCAAAAAGAAACATCCCAGAGAGGCTGGCCTCTGATTGCTAAAGTGCAGGTCACCATGCTGCAAACGATATGACTGGAGCCAGAGCCACGTGACCAGGACTGTGCTCAGAGTTCAGTCTCACGGACTTCAGAGCCTGCCCCTGCCAGAGAGCCCTTCACAGTCCTGCGAGATGTTTCTGCTCTTGTTTCAGAGGCAGAAAGACGCTGGGTGCATGTGTTTTTCTTGTTACCTTTAGATTTTTAATCGATTCCGTAATAAATGTGTTTGGCAAGAACAATTTAAAGAAAACACAGCTTTCTTGAGATATAATTCACATGCTATAAAATTCATCCCTGGAAAGTGTACAGTTTAGGGTTTTAGTATACCCACAGAACTGTATTACTATCACCACCATCTAAAAATTTAGAATATTTCTATCACCCCAAAAAGAAACTCAGTACCAAAAAGCATTCCATCCTCCAGTCCCTAGCCCCAGGTAACCACTAGCCTGCGTTCAGTCTCTACAATTTGTCTGTTCCACACGTTACATAATAATGGAATCACATAATATGTGGTCTTTTGTAACTGGCTAATTTCATACTGCAAAACATTTTCAACACTCATCCATGTTACAGCATGTATTAATATTTCATTCATTTTTATTGCTGAATAATGTTCTACTGTATATCTTGTTTATCCACTCAACAGTTCATGGAAATTTGGGTTGTTTCTACTTTTTAACTACTATGAATAATCTCACCATCTATCTCACCTGTGACATAGTATCTCACTGTAGATTTGAGTTGCATTTCCCCAATAGCTAATAATATTGATTATCTATTTTATATTTTTTTGGCAATTTTATATATTCTTTAGAAAATCCTTTGCCCACTTTCTGAGCTGTCTTTTTATTGCTTAGTTTTAAGAATTCATTATATAACCTGGATATGTCACTTATCTGGTATACAAATTATAAAAAACTAAAATTTCATATAAAATTCAGGTTAAAGCTAAAGTACCAGCACTTGACCAGGCAATGGCAGTGTTAAAGCAAGAACAGAATAGAAATAAAGACTCATTCATTCATTTATTCATTCATTCGACACTTAATGTTTACCATGTGTTGGAAAGTAGGCTTCCTATCTTATGTAATTTCTGTTTCATAGGCAATGATTAATTAAATCTTATATTTGGTTGTAATAGCAACCAAACAAGAAATTGATCATCCATATGGAGTGCAGTAGAGTCTTCTCAGAAGAATCTAATTGTTTCTTTGAAGTACAGTGAGGTAGACTGATTTACTTAACCTTCCAGAACCTTTTATGACTGTGCAGTACAGCAATGACCTCCCTATCCTCAATGTCATTGAAGAAAAGCTTTATTTTGATGTATAAACTCATCTGCTTTTGTTTAAAATGTTAACCATGTTACTTGATAGCTACATTATCTGGGTACTTTTACAGATAAAATAGTATCTCATGTTCAAAATCACTATTCCATTTAACTAGCACCTTAAATTTATATTTAAAAGTGAATATATTTGCTTTCAAACATCATGACAACTATCAGAACCACAGAAAGTATGAGTGAGAGAAAAACTCAAGTTTACCACAGTGTTATTTATCACATATTTCAAGACACTTTCTTCATATGCACTGTGGAAAACTAATGCACAAATGTGGAATATTCTACAGTAATTAGGGCAATGTTCTTAGATTTTAACAGGACAAACATGATTACGAAGGAAGGAAATAGAATCATTTAACACATGCAAATTTTAAACAGATTGTCAGACCATATGACAGGCAAGTTGTCAGAGTTCTCTATCAAGAATGCTCTACAGTATCAACCTCAGCGGGAGGTTGGTTTCCATGCAGGGGAGGACCCTTTTCCTGCACTGGAAATAAGAAACCATAGCAGAGAAACATCATTCCTCTGAAGACCCTTTTCAGCCAGTGCTTAGGGATACAGGATTTAATAACAGATCAAAGCTTCTCAGCTTTTAGAAACCACTGAGAACAGCTCAAAATCAGGAAAGAAAGAACTCCTTTTGCATGCCTATTAAAAATTATATTTGCCCATGAAAAATGTACACTGAGTGGCCAGATTATTATGATCTCCAAACACAAAATAATCTGGGTACTCAGTGTATATTCTATAGAATAAAAGGCTAATATGAAATTTGGCCCCTTGTCCAGGAGTTTGACCAGCAGGCAGGCCGGCCAACCACCCATGCACAAATCCATGCACCAGGCCTCTAATATACTAATAAAAGAGTAACATGCTAGTTGACCGTACCTTCATGACTCCCACCATCCAATCATGAGGATGCAAATTAACCTAACAAAGATGATGGATTAATTTGCATACACAGGCACAGAATGACCAGGGGCGTTCCATACCACCACAGCTGTTCTGGGCTTCTGGGCAGCATGGGAAAGCAGAAAGGTGGCTCCGGGCAAAGTGAAAAGGTGGCTCCAGCCAGAGCAAGGCGGTGCCAGCAGTCAGGAGAAAGGAGGCCCATTCTTGCACGATTCTTCATGCATTGGGCCTCTAGTATATATATATAATACACACACACACACACACACACACACACTGAGTGGCCAGATTATTATGCGTACGGAGATCATAATAACCTGGCCACTTAGTATATATTCTTTGGAAGGAGCTGAATGACTGCTGATACAATAACAAATAACCAGTTGCTATTTGGGAACATGTTACAATAAATATATTACAACAGACACAGACAGCAGTGTGTTCTGTGGTTCCTTACCAAGTTTGGTGACAGAAGGGACTGAAAGTGAAAAAGAACGCCTGCATTGGCGATCTGGTCCAGCCACCTTCTGCTGGCTTCCCACGTTTCCATCTCATTTTCCTTGCTGTTGTCAAACATCTGGTTTAAGGCTGCCATGAGCTGCTCGGAGAAGGCACAGACTGTGGCCACGAGACTTTGGCAGAAAACCATGTCTCTTCGGAGCTGTGGCTCACTGTCTGCGATCCAGGAGAACAGAGGGAGTTTTGAGAAATGTCATCAATCAAACCACTCCAGTAAGCATTTACACTCGCTGTTATTTTGACCTCTCACTTATTTCACACTACGTGAGAATATAAATTTGAGCTCTCTTAATGAGCACATATATTTTAGCAAGTTTTTTAGAAAACACCAAAAGTGTTAGAAACATTAAAATAATTTTTCCTATATGACACTGTGACTTTATTTTATAATCCCTAAGTTGTTTCATAAAATCTAAGGAAAAAACCTAAGTCTTTATTTATTTACTTTTTTATTTTTCCTGATGGTCCACAATTTGTGTTTGTGGAATGTCCCTAAAGGAAATTCAGAGTCTATTTTTTCGGTTTATGCTGGCAAACAAAACACAGTATCATGCCCAGCTGGCGTGGCTCAATAGTTGAACCAGATCATGGTTTGATTCTCTCAGTCAGGGCATATGCCCAGGTTGCAGGCTCAGTCCCCAGTGGAGGGCATGTAGGAGGCAGCCAATCAATGATGCTCTTTCATCATTGATCTTTCTACCTCTCTCTCCCTCTCCCTTCCTCTCTGAAATCAATTCTATATAATAAAAGCATAGTATGCAGCCCTAACTGATTTGGATCAGTGGATAGAGCGTCGGCCTGAGGACTGAAAGGTTCCAGATTCAATTCCAGTCAAGGGCATGTACTTTGGTTGCGGGGACATCCCCAGTGGGAAGTGTGTAGGAGGCAGCTGATCGATGTTTCTCTCTCACTGATGTTTCTAATTCTCTCTCTCCTTTCCTCTCTGTAAAAAATCAATAAAATACATTTTTTTAAAAAGCAGAGTATGCAAATTGTCCCCTTCACCAGGAGGTCATCCAGGAGTTCAACAAGAGGATGGGGCCTGCCAGGGGAAGGGCGGGAATACCTGGCTGCCAGCTGGTACCTGTTAGGGACCCTACCAGTGCATGAATTTCATGCATTGGGCCTCTAGTAAAAATATATTTTTAAAAATACAATATCTTAATACTAAATTTTTTAAAATTGCCTTCTAAATCTATTGAAATATTGATGTGAAATGCACATGGGAAACAAAGTATAGATGTCCAACTGTTTGTAACAATGAACAAATCTGTATGTCCTGAATTCACTATTCAACTTCACAAGTTATCAATATGTCCCGTTCATAAACTCCTATATTTCTTTGAAATAAGTAATGTAGCTACAGTTTTAGCACAAATTGATTTTTACTAGGATTCTTATTCTTCAATTGACTGGCATTTTCACTGACTGAACCACTTTGTGAACTGCCACTCCTGGGTCACAATGTTTTCCAATGGAAAGAAGCTGTGCCTGAGAACCTGATCACAGAGGGTTAACTTCCTAGGGTAGTTGGATAAATACAAATTATATAATTACTCTAAACACCAAGCCATATATTATGTACATTAAAAAATCCCTTGAACTAGAAGAACAACAAAGGTGAAAATAATATATTCTCCCAAAGTCTATTGAATATTTTGAGGATTCAGAATCTTCTGAAATGAAGAAATATTGTCAATATTAGTGTATAATATAGTATAAATGCTGCCTTTATTTGGGGTTGAGTTCTAGCTTTATTCATAAAATAACATAATTTTTAAGATGTTTACCAAGAATACAAAACATCTGGCTTTATTAATCATCAAAGGCATGTGTGCACATAATGTAATTGCTGTGTTACTCAGTTTTACTGTTAGTAAATGCTACTCTTGAAATTTTATTAGAAAATAATTAAATATTTAAAATATTTAATTTTATAACAAAATATTCATTTGTTAGGTTAAACTACAAGGACTTGCTATTTCAGCAGGTCAAAATAGTTGACTATAGCAATTCCATATGGTTCAACTTACTAATTTAACCAACAACATGTGTTAGACATTTTCCTTATGTAGTTCTATACCAGTGCCCCATTCTAATAAATGGAGAAGAGCATTTTTATACAAGTAACTATAAAAGGGCTAAACTGAAGAAAAACTCTGTTTAAATCTCAATTAAGAAAAAAGCAAAAACACTTATTTGGTTGTTGTGTATAACTTCTCACACAATGTGGACATTCAATAAATGTTTACTGAATGAATGAATGAATGAATGAATGAATATAGTAAACCAGTGGAGCAACTAAGAGACAAATGAATTAAGTGAAATGCAAATGTCTGAGCTCATTCCCTGGCTTCTTGAAATCTCTGGATTTAGTTTTACTTAAAAGGGGACTTCAGAAAACTTTAGCTCAGAAGTGCTGCTAGAAGATTGACGTTCGTTCAAGACAGAGACTTAATAAACAAAAATTGCCCCAAATCTTCCTTATCCGCTGTTGCTTTGTTTTTCCGTTGTCAGAAAATCTGGGCAATTTTAAAATATACTTCAGTAGCTTTGGCAGGAATACTTCCACCTATAATCTGAGAATAATTTCTTAATAAAAATCTAAGTGGAAAGAAACTGCTTATATCAAGAGCAGAGGGCTAAGGTCTGTAGAAGGAAGGATCTGGCTCTACTGTGGGCTTTAGAAGAGATCACAAGGCTTGTGCCAGTAGCAGAAATAATTATCTCCAAATTGCTTTTGAGAAGAAATTCTCAAATTTCTTCTTCTTTTATCTTAAAACAAATACTTAGATGTTTGTTCTACTCTTTGCTAAATTCTGTATGCATTTTAAGCCAAATTAAATTTTTCATTCAGCCTCATTATCAAATCAAAACTAAATATACAAAAGTTGAATTGTTCACTACTTCAAGCTTTAACACTGAATGCCACACAAGAATTAAACATTTTTGCACCAATTACTGGGGGTGCGAAAGAAAAAGTCCAAATCGAAGCCTTGGCCATGGCTATGCTCCCAGCAGATGGAGAGAGTAGATAAGCAAGATGCCTTTGGACCACACTGCCTCTGAAATCTTAAACCAACATATTTTTAGCTGAAAAACACTTAACACTTAACACGTGCTTATTACTTCATGAGGTGGTTTTCAATTGCCCCCTTCCTATTTTTAACAGAGAGTAAAGTGACTAGTTTGCCTAGACTTCACAATGCACAGCATATATTAAAAGCTTCTCAAGTGACTTTTGATATGAGTAACAAAAGCAGAAAACTGAGTAGCAGAAAAGTCTATCTATACCCAATTTATGTTTATAGCTTCTCCACACATGACCTCTCTCCATCCCAGACAACCACAACAATTTTCAACAATTATTGTGAGAATATAATAAAATAATATATCTGAAAGCAGCCAGAACAGTACTGTACAGACCTCTGAGAGCCACACAGTACTGCTGAGCGTTCCTTGAACTTGAAAGGCCCCTATAGTCACAACTTTGTCCACCAACTCGCTGGCTGCAGGCCCTTTCCTCCTCTCCACCAGGAAACTTTAAATCACCAGTTAAGAGTCAAGTCATTGAACTACTGAAATGCCACTGAACTATTAAAATATTATCTCCCCTGATAACATTTCCCTTCTCCTTCAGGAAGTATTGTGCACTTCTACCTGCCACTAGGCCTGGAGCATCTCTGTACTAGATGGCTAATGACCTATGGTTGTGAATCTGCTTACTAGTTTGTGAACCTCAGGGACCTTCAGCAAAGGCCATGGGAAGTGGCATATAACGTATAATGTGTGAATTATGCTCATGGATTTTCGAGGCATATGATCAGCTTTTGTCTACCCATTCCACCAATTTTGAACCATATAATCCTAAGTATTAGATTCTAATATGTAAACTGGGGTACACCTATTTCTTAGATCACAATAAAAATAAATGACGTAAAAACATTTAGAGCATTGTCAGCCAGTGTAGTTCAGTGGTTGAGCCTCAACCCATGAACCAGGAGGTCACAGTTCGATTCCTAGTCAGGGCACATGCCTGGATTGTGGGTGTGATCCCCAGTGGGGGCAGTGGGAGAGGGCAGGGGGAGGAAAGGGAGGGTGTGCAGGAGGCAGCCAATCGATGTTTCTTTCTTATCATCGATGTTTCTCTCTCTCCTCCCTTCCTCTCTGAAATGAATAAAAACATATTAAAAAAAGATTTATAACATTTTAGAAAGTGAAATTGGACAGTATAATTACGGTGACTCCTTTCTCTAGCATCTAGCAGGGTGCCTGGCACTGAGTGGCAGCCTGGTTTTATTGCTGAATGGAGAGAGGTCAACATGATCAAGAAAACAAAAGAAGCTAACTCCAAGCAAAACACCTGGGTTTCTTGTGGGCTTTTTTGTTTATTTATTTATTTTTGTAATTATAAAGCTATTTAAAATCCATAAGTGGCCATCCTTTCCAAAGCTATTTTCATTCCTCATTTTTATCAAAAAGAGTTATAGCAAGAATCACAATTGCTGCTGCCAGCTTCCAGCAAACAAAGAAGAGCAGAGAGCTGTGTTTTCAAGGTGACAGCTTATTTCTTCTGCAGAGTAAGGATTCTCTTGTAGTAGAAGTGGACTAAAAAACAGACTTTTTGAAACTTATCAAATGGTTCTGTTTCATTTCCGTTTCAAGTCATTTTTTACAAACATGCTTTACAATATTAACACTTATTTATCTCACGGTTTTAAAAGTTCCATAGTTAGCTAGCTGGTCAAAAAAGAATGAGATGGTGTCTAGACACAGAAGCAATCCCTGCGATTTTTTCTGAGATGATGAGGAAAGAAAGCAAAATAAACAAGGAAACAAAAAGAAAAGATCAGAGAGATAGGAATAAAAGTGAATTAAGAATATTTAGCAGACACAGTCTACCCTTTTCAAGCGAAGAGTATAATTTCACAGCCAACCATATGGTGTAATTTGGTTACTGGTTTGGTGCCAGGCTACTTATAATGAAGGAACAAAGAGTGAATAAAGTAGGAAAAGGTAGAATTATGACAAAAATAAAAAAATGAAAATGAAATCAAAATAAGAATCTACAAGAACAGCCATTTGAATATTAATGAATAAAGTAAAACATTAAAGGACCACTTCTAAAATTAGCATTAAATTTTGAATTTCAAATCTGCCACTTACTATTTATTAATTCATGTATTCAATAAAACATATTCTAGTTGCTCAAAGATATGTGTTGAATGAACATCATTTACAAATTATTATTAACCTTACAGTCTTAATTTTTAATTATTTTTAATCTGCCTGATTATTAATTTCTTCACTTTTAAAACTGTGGAAAAATAATTATATTCTCACAGAGTGGTTGTGAGGATCTAATGAAATATGTAAAAATGAGATCCATCAACTGTGTGGTTATTAGTAAAGCTTAAAAAATGTTAAAAATGTATTATATAATCATTTAGTCAAAAAGCAAAGCAAAAACTTGTTTAAACAACCAACAAACAAAAAAATCCCTCTTGGTTAACTTGGCTCCTCCATTCATTTATTTATATTTTAAATTTTCTAACTGCGGCAGATTTGCATAAGTGATCACAAATTCTTCCCCTGTCTATACCATGCCTTTGCAATATGATTTTGAGATTGAGACTCTCCATCAAAAGCACAGTCCATTTCCCTACCCCGAATATTTGAGCCCATCCTTGCTCATATACAGAAGTTAGACACAGTTTCTCGGTATATTAGATTTGCACAATTAACTTTACCAAACCTGCTTCCTTTCTCTTTTTTAATTATATTTTTAATTGATTTTAAAGAGAGAAACAACAATTTGTTGTTCCACTTACTTTCGCATTCATTGGTTGCTTATTGTTTGTGCCCTGATGGAACCCACAACCTTGGTGTATGAGGATGATACTCTAACCAACTGAGCTGCCCTGCTAGGAACCTAAATTATATTCGTGTAAATCTCTCTAGGTGGTCACATGTTTCTATTTGTAATTGAAGATGGATATACATTTGTGTCGTTTTTCTTAAAACTAAGTTATTTTTTCTATCTTTGCAAGACTTTAGAAAAGGTAGGGATCATATTTCCATCTCTTTTGCTGAAGGCATTGCTTTGATATCATGACACTTCTAAGGGCATAATTTTAAAAAGTAAAAATAATGAAAAATATTACCTGAATACTCAAGAAGTGCCAGAAGAATTCTACACTTGACTTCTGCAGAGGAAAAACACAACATATCAGTTAATTGTTCAATATTTTTCTGCCACATTTGCACTATTTCCATAATAAAAATTAACACAATCTCATTACATCAGATAATAAAAATCATCTGAAATGCTATTCTTTCCTACCTACTTATATAAATTCTGTCCACTGCTCAAGACCCTAAAATGCCTCCTAGATCTGAATTATGTGAGTCAATGAAACATCATTAAAATTCTGCTACCTATATAAATCCTCCTTTGTTGCTATAGCTTACATGGTACTCTCTAAACTCTTAAATTGTCATAATCTTGATCAATAAACTATCAAATGGTATTTTTCTTAGTTATTTTAACTTTTAAATATCATATATAATATATACAATTATCCTATAAAATAAAAGGCTAATAAACAAATTGACCGAATAGCAGAATGACCAGTCACTATGATGTGCACTGATCACCAGGGGGCAGACACTCAGTGCAGGAGCTGCCCGCTGATAGTCAATATACTCCCACAGGGGGAATGCCGCTCAGCCAGAAACTGGGCTCACAGCTGGCGAGCCCAGTGGCAGTGGCGGGAGCCTCTACTGCCTCCATGGCAGTGCTAAGGATGCCCAAATGATGGCTTACGGGAAGTGGGCCTAAGTCATCAGTCGGACATCCCCTTAGGGTTCCAGACTATGAGAGGGCGCAGGCTAGGGTGAGGGACCCCCCTTCACCCAAGTGTATGGATTTTGAGCATGAGGCCTCTAGTATATTATATTGTGCATTATATATTATAATTATAGCTTATATATAATTACATAATTATATTTATAGATTCTATAGAATATATATAGTCTTCCTCTTCCATCTATAATTAAAGATACTGCATTAAAGGACAGAAAAATACTAAATGTTTCCAAAGAGTCATCTTCCCAACCCATCTATAAATGGGGTCAATCACAAATATTTCATAAATGATGTGTATGCACTTCATTCTCATTGCTCTGAGTTGAGTGAGTTATGTGCCCACTTATTTCCAATTGGCAAATAGTTTATTTGCCATAAAAACCTAGTTTTTTCCCAAGATTATGGGAAATAACAAAGGTTAGATTGCATCCTCTTCCATAGTCAGAGCAACAAAATTAATCTACAAGAAATGTAGGAGATACTTAAGATGGCATTAAGTTTTAATCTTTTGCTAAAACAGAAGATCCATTTGTTATATACTAGCAGTGTAGTCTTTTAAAAAAGTGCTAAAATACTTTGAGTCTCAACTTGCTGCATTTATTACAAAAGGACATAACTCAAGAACAGTCAGATGGAAGAGAGACAAGGGCAAGGTATGGGAGAAAGGCATGGAGCTTCCATGCTGTCTGCATAGACCACTCACCCAGCAGAGAAGGAAGAACAGTTCAGAATATGCTACCCCAACATATATACTCTGGCATATTAAATATTTTAAGCTGAGTGAATTTGAAAAGCAGTAGGTGCAGGAAGGACTCTCTGACCTCTCTCTTCTCCCCTAACACAGATCATAAGACCCTCATATGAGAAATATCCTCCCTGTTCCTGGAGGAACAAAGCATCCTATGTCCAAAGGTGCTGAAAGGAACAGACCCTGCTACGTCTCTCCCAGATTACTGTCCTTAGCCTATTCCCCTTTGTCCTTTCCCATTTTCCCACAACTTCCCACTCTTCATCAAACCTAGTATAAAAACTCCTAGGTTTAATTATTTCTTTGGGTCCTCATTTTCTTATGAAGGCTCTTGTTGCATGCAAAATTCATATGAAGTAGATTTATATGCTTTCCTCTTATTAAATTGCCTTTTGTCAGTATAATTCAAAGGAGGATAGGAGACAAAATATATTTATTTCCTCCCCAATAAGAACATCAGAATGGGATCAATCTCAGCTATGTATATAAACATTGAAATTCCTGGGCTGTCCCCACTAGATGCCAGTGGTATACCCCCAGTTGGGACAACCAAAGTGTGTCTCCAGATACTGCCAACCACTGGCTGAATATTGGAAATAAGATCATGAATTAAATATTTTAAAAAATTAAACAAATTTCTCTCTTCATCATTTTCACCATAACCATGTTGGAAACTCTCAGAATTTTCTACTTAATAACTCTGAATCTAAACATGCAATCAGATTTTGGAGTTGTCTTGAAGTTATATCTCCAATTACAGGTTGTACCAATTATATGGTGTTGAAGAAACAATGTCATGGTAGATAATAACACCATCAACTCAGACAAACAATTCTGAAAAAGAAACTTAAAATGAACAATGTAACCTATGTCATTATCTTGATTCTCACATAGATGACCAATTGATTTTTTAGACTCTCCATAACATTTAGCTTCATGTGTTTTGTGAATTTTTGAAAAAATTTTCTGTTGTCTCATATTATAATATATGAAGCTCCATGTTCCATTTGTCTTCATAAATATAAGCTCTTATTTTATTCACTGAGAATATTCTCCATCATGTAGGTCATTTAGATCCTTGGAACATAAGGTTCTGCAATCTTATTCCTTATTTCTCTCATCCTCCATCACACTTTACACTCCTTTTATTTCACTCTTAACAGGAAACATTGAAAAAGTGATCAGATCCAGTACTAAAATTTTGGGTTTAATGGGTTTTTAAATGATTACTACTAGTATAATGAGATATTCTTTGTTTTTCAACCTGACCTTCAACAAATTTTCTGATGTTCTGAGCAAGACTCCGGACGCTGCTGGGAAGATTCCAAGGATCTTGCTTGATGTGAAGCCTTAAACGTTTTGGACAACTCAGCTTTGGTTCCATTTCCTGCTGAAATTCTAAATAAACACACAAAAAACCCCTCTTAACACTCAACCATTTACCAAACAGTTAACAACACTATCAGCTTCAGAATCTTCTTGTTTTTCTTGCTGTTGTCCTAAATTATTATCATGTTGGTAATTTCTTCAGCCATATCACAGGAGAAAATGTGTTAAATCCAGAATGCCAAACCTTAGTATTATTTTCTTACAAATGTTTAAACAAAGGAGCAAATTTAGATGAAAAACTATACTTTAAACATTTTAAACTAGATGTCAGAAAGTGGAAGCTCTAGATCTTCTCTTGTTAGCCTATTCTGTTTGCCCAGAATTCTCAACCCTCCTCCCCCACCACAAGGATATAAAAGCCATTATGCTTGGTTTTGGTCAAAGCAACTCAATACCTGTATCTCTTCGGTTAACTTATATATGTTCAGTCTGGCCCCCATAGGCATTAAACATTTTAACTTTCAAAGAAATTTAAAAGATCCTATACTGTTTTTTTTTACTTAGACTTAAAAATTATCAAAAAGAAGCAATATTAAGTGAATTATGAAGCATGAGCAAATAGAACTTTTCTTATAGTACTACTAGAGGCCCGGTGCATGAATTTGTACACCAGTGGGGTCCTTCAGCCTGGCTTGCGCCCTCCCACAATCTGGGACCCCTAGGGGAATGTCAGACTGCCAGTTTTGGTCTGGCCCCTGCAGGCCATGCCAAGGGACCTCAAGAATCCATGTATCAGGCCTATTTCTGCTCGATTCCCCAGGCCAAGCTGAGGGACACCATTGGTGCACGAATCTATGCATCTGGTCTCTAGTATGCATATAAGATCTTTGGTTAATCTCTTCCCGCCCTCCCCTCTCCTGCATTTCCTCTGAGATTCATCATTCTGTTCCATGTTTCCATGCCTGTGCATTGAGTGTTTGCCCCCTAGTAGTCAGTGTGTGTATGACTACCAAACAGTTGAACGGTTGAATGGTCGAACAGTCACTTAGGGATATATATATATATAGAGAGAGAGAGAGAGAGAGAGAGAGAGAGACACTAATGGACAAAATTCGTGCAAGGCTCTTGGCCCTTGTAGCAGCCGTGGTGGCTTGCCTTGGTCCTCGCAGACCCAGCTTCATCCAGAAGGTTGTTTGGCTGTCCGATCTAATTAGCATATTACGCTTGTAATACAAGAGTATTACTATAAATGCTTTTGCTTCATAACTATACTGTCTCCCACTTTGCTTACCAATTGCTTCTAACAGTTATTTCATAAAGCTTACCCTGCAATCCTCGACCTGGGGTGAGGTACTTGGTTTGCTCAAAGGCTCTGACCACAGCTTGCCCTTTTAGGAGATTGGTAATCGAATCCACCTATGACAATAATAGAGATTCTGAGAGTTACATAATCTTGTAAGACATCACATATATTTCCAAGAGTAAATCTTTCAAGATATTTTTTTCATAAAGCAATGATTACTGCTTGAAATCCATGATTCTTATGAAATCAACCTTTAAATAAAATATTGTGATAAACTCAACCTGAGAACATTTGCAATAACATTTCTTACTATCCTACCATATATTAATACAAAATATAATTTTACAACACAAGAGAAGTATAGGTCCTAGAGTTATTAAAGAAAACTTAAAGTTATTAAAATCGTTTTCAAAGTAATAAAAGCTTATACACTATAAATTGTAGTTATGGGTATAAATTTTTAAAGGAGCCCTATGACAATATTTGTGCTTTTTGAAATTAAGAATAAAATTTAATAAGAAATGTCATAAAGGATTCTGAAAACCCATTAAAAATAAACAGTAAAAAAAATAAATAACTCCCGTGTGTATAACTCTTTATGATTTCCTCAGGACTGTAAAATATTTGACATTAAAAAAATCCTTTGGGTTAATTGGCTGAAGAAATATTTATTCCCATTTTTAAATTGTGGAATTGAGTTAAAGTGGGTACAAGGACAGATTGAGGCCTTTCTATTCTAATTCCAAGCTCTTTTCAGGTCATCAGAAACAGAGGTTCCTGACAGTGTAGTCTACAGAAGAAAATACCCACAGGTGTCCCAGTCATACCTGGCTGAAAAGATGCTCCAGACAACTATGTATCTTGTCCTGTTTTTCATGAGAAATTCGAACACTTAGTGGAAGTTCATCACCTAGATATTAAAAAAAGAATAATTAATCTTATGTTTAACATTCCAAAGTATTTTAATATAAATAAAATAAAAATATTGAAACACAAGCTCTTATTTAAGACATTAGTTTTCATGATCAGAAAATGAATTCCAAAAGATTTAATAGCTATGGCATTATCAGATTATTTGATCCTAGCAAAGGGGAGTGAAAGTGGCCACACAGAATGAACACTGCACTATGTTAACTCTTTCAAACAGTACATTTTTCTAATGATTAAGTAGTTGAGATAAACTTCAGATTTAAACATTAAGACTTATCCTAATTGGCTGCAAAATATTGTTTGTAATGCAAAGAAAACAAGAAATTTGAGGTATTTATAACAGGTATTTATTTACTATTTCCACCACCTACATTAAGGTTACTTCAGGAACATCTATTGCCCTAAAGTCCTTAGTTTAAAAGCCCTTCTCCCACTTCCATAACAAATCAACAATGCCTAATGTTTTAGTAAAACTTGCTTCCTGTATACCTATCATCCTTCATAGTGCCATAGAAGGATCATAAAACATATATTAAGGTAATTTAAAATTTTTAGTTTGTTTATTTCATCTCTTTTTAATTCACTATTTATATCAGGATTGAGAAACGGACTTTATCAAGCTGATACACTGAAATGCAGTATGTGCACTTACCAAGGATGACTGATGAAAGGTAAAAATGCACAAGGATCAAACAGGTCAATTCCAACGGTACTAGCATCAAAAAGCACCCATGCCGTCCCCAAACGCACCTGAGTCCATGTCATCACTATGGAAATATGAGCTGCACTGGCTGCTGCAAATGCTGGTGAAGGAGGCGATGGAGTTCCTGTTGCTATTGCAGTCGCTGAAAAGAAGGAGTTACGCTGACTTTAAAGTTGCACTCGCCACACTTCCCCTGTGATTTCTCATGAGAGAAACTTGCTATGCCAGTTACATGTATTAATATGTTTTATAGAAAATGATGCAAAAGATAAACTGCTCTACCACAGTTTATCTAACTTTTTTCAAAAAAATATACTTTAAGTTCAATCATATTTCAAGTTTTCTTGGTATTCATTTTTAAATGCATAGTTATGAAAATTTTTTAAATGAATATATAAACCAAGTATTCAAACCAAACTTGAAATTCTTCATAATCTTTTTGATGGTATGCTAGTATGCCTGGAGTTAATAGAGATAAATAAAGTTCTGTTTCAGATCCCTGACTTTCAACCCTTACTGGTACCTTAAATTATAACTTATCAATGACACTCTGAGCTTCCCTAGAGGGTAAGGCGGTCAGTGCCATCTTCCCACCTCAGAGCTTAGCACAAGGTATGTACCTTGAAAATGTTCAATAATGGTGAACACTGGAGAAAGGAAGTTTAAAATAACTGTGAATGTATATGGATATACTACACATATCTGAAATAGTGCAAGAGATTAAATATGTTTTTCTTCTCAAAATAAATAAAAATGAGTTCTTTAACTTTAAATTTACATTTAAAATTTCTATTTTCACCTAGTGGGAGAGTGAGGGTAACTTTAATTACTTGATAACTAGAATTTTAGGCAAGGAAGTATTTTTAGACAAATAATTTCCCATTGGAGAGGAAACCACAGATTCCTTTTAAAAGCATATTGCTATTCTTAGAAGCTAAAAGTAAATGAAATGGTAAAAGCGATCCTTCTGTGTGATATATTATTAAATCTCTAGTAATGATTAATGCTTATGTGTTGGTTAAAATCCCTTTCACACAGAAATTGAGTGGTTAAGAAAGAAACCCAGGGCCAGACCATCTGGTCTCATAGGTAAATTAGGTAAGTTCTGTGGGCCCCAGCTTCCTTAAGTGTAAAATGGAGCTCACCTCAGAACCAGTCACATGGGGTTGTGGTGGGAATTATGTGAGAGCATCCTGTTCCTCCATGTGTCGGTAAAATATGTTTTTAATAACTATTAGTATGTACTAAACATCTCTGATGGGAGTAACTTTGATCGAATAATAATTATTTTTTACAAGACCTTTGTGGAAAATAACGGAATCACATTTGACCTTGTTGATGAAATGAGTTCAAGGAATTAACGAATTACCTGTAAGAGTCTCTGTTGCTGATGGTGTCGTGACCTGAATCTTCCTGCTCCTCTCCGGCCACATTAAAACAGACTCGTTTGCTGTTTCTTTCCCCCTTCTCATTGTCACTGTCTATTGGCACTATGCATTCGGATATCTTCCGTTCTAACTTCGGAGAAGAGGTTATTGAGGACAGAAGGCTGTATTGTAATATAAAAAAGAATAAGTGCACAGTTTCAAACTGGCTGCTTACTGGTTGGTATGATGGGTTTTTAAAATATGTCTAGAGTGCCTCTGTGTTTCACAGGAAGTAAATATCCTACCGCATCAAAACCCTGTCTTAGAGTAAATAATAGGAACACAATTTAGACTAGAAAGCTGTGTTCAAATCCTGGTTCTCCAACTTATAAGCTTTGTTATTAGAGCAAAATGATGAGTCTCTTTGACATCCATGAGATGGGAATAATACGAATGACTAACCCACAAGATCACTGTGAGAATAAAAAGAGAACGACTCATTTCTGGTACATCCTGGGTATCACCTCTCTCCTGGACATTAGCCACAAGCACAGCCATCTGAAAATACTTGGGAAACTTTCAAGGGCTACCCAGTTATTAAAACAAACACTAAATATGCTTAAATATCCTCACTGGCTTACCCTCAGATATTAAAAAGCCATCTACCCACCTGGGTCTGTCTTATTTACCTCCCAAACTTTCTCCATTTGTCAATCCTTTCTTACTACTCGGACTCACAGGAAGGTTCTGGTCCTTGTGATCATAATATGCTAAACAGAGTCACACACAAGGTGCGGACAGGAAGCCAGCAGCTGCTAATCCCATATCATCTGCAATCCGTCAGGATGGAATGTCACAAATCTGCCCCCTCTCAAAGCTAAAATGCCACCTTCAGACGCTGAACTGGTGTGAAAACTGATCTTGGACTTGGACAAGCACTCTAGCCTTGAATGCTGGGCTGTAAAACGTTTGTTTCTGTTAGAACTGTCTGACTCAAAATTATGCAAAAATGGAATCAGTCTTTACTATCAAACAACATGCTATAAACTTGAGTTAAATCACACCTGAAAAAAAGGACCCATTATCTTCTCACTTATCAAATAGCAATGACACTCTGTTCTATCAATAGCAAATGTACATATCTTTGTTTTCAATCCTCACCTAAAGATAGGTTTATTGATCTTAGAAAAAGAGGAAGGGAGGGAGGGAGGGAGGGAAGGAGGGAAAGAGGGAGGAAGGGAGAAGCATCCTGGTGAGAGAAAAACATCAACTGGTTGCCTCCAATACATCAATTGGTTGCCCTGAACTGGGACCGAACCCACAACCTAGGTAAGTGCCCTGACTGAGAATTGAACCTGCAAGCTTTTTGGTGTATGGAACGACACTATAACCAACTGAGCAACCCAGTGAGGACAACATGCACATTTACGCATTTTTTATAGCAATGTCATGTTTGATTTATTTCAAGACCATGAAAATGTCTCATACCTCTTACATGTCAAACCCAATGTACACAGTAAAGATTTAAGTGATTTGTACTAATTAATTAGATGCATTTATTATATGATGCACAGTTCTCAGGCTGTGCATATCATAGTTAACAAAACAAATAAGATCTCCTCCCCTCTTGGAGCTTACAATCTCTGGAGAGAAAACAAAGCAATAAACAGTAAACTTTCTAAGAATCAGATGGTGACAAATGTTAGAGAGAAAAATGAAGATGGCAAGGAAGCCAGAGCTGCAACTTCAAATCACGTAGTCAGGCAAGGTCTCACTGGGAGATGACATTGGAACAATATTTGGCAGTTTATGGTTTTGAGGCACCATACAATCAGGAAGCTGAGGTACATTGCTCCAGACCTAGTGAGGCTCCTAGTGCTTTTAAAAACAGTCCCATTTGGAAGGATACTTTTATGTCTTGTAAGACAGATTGGATATGTATTTACTCCTTCCACCCAAAAGACTGAAATTATGTGCCACAAGCGCCACACTGCAGACAGATGAGCTCTGAATACCAAAGATTTTGCAGGAGTTCTCATTCTGCACGGCGTCCTCTGCGCTCTATGTGTTTTTAAATTAGAAGTCATGGGGCTAAGCATAAACATTTCTTTCCAATTTATAGGCACTGTATTCACATATTTGCTTTTCATCAGAATCAGCTGAAATTATGCTCATAGTGACCCTGCAGGAAGAAGTGTTGCACTAATGCTAGAAAAAGTTTGTGACACCGTGATTTTGCATAAAATGTCTAGATTCCTAACAGCAATAAAAGAAATAAAACTTAATGTGTGCATGCAAACACATTTTCCTGAACTGTTGCTCATATGTAATATGAAGAAGCTACCTACTGTTAAGTCCATTCATTCTGAATGAAAATTCTGAGCAGCTTGCCATTCCAGGTCAATCTTTTCCTGATGTCCTTGATTAATAGAGTTTTGTATGTCGGGTGTGCATTGACCTGTTTTTTCTATAATATTTAAATATCATCATCTTCATCATAGATAAGATTTAGTGAGCTCTTACTGAAGTCATTCTGCTAAGTACTAAACAGATATTAATTCATTTAAGCCTCAAAACTACCTTATGAAGTTGGTATGATTATTATTATACCCTCATTTTAGAGATGGGGTGAGACACACTGTTTTATACATATACTTTCAAATTCAGCAGAACGCATGCTCCCCTGCATATCAGTGACACACTCCGAAGGGAGGAAAGCGGTCATTACAGCGGTCCACTGCATCCCAGCTCTCCTGGGCACATGACTGGTGGCCTCCCTCACCCCTGTGAGGGTGGGAAGGACCAAGTGACTTGCTTTTGATGTGAGTGGAGGTGACATGGGCCTCTGCCACCTAGAAGCCTTTATGCCAGTGGGATTGGCCCCATTCTCTCCCTCTGTTGGGACAGTCAGAAATCCCAACTGATCAGGGCTGTTGCTTAGACTCTGAAGGAGGTCAGTGTGCAGCAGATGGGCATGGAGAATGAGTAAGAAAGACACCTTGTTGTGAGGTTTCCAGTTAACATAACAATGAAGGGAGTAAAAAGACTTGTGTAAAAAGTAGATGTCTCAGAAGACATGACATGAGCGACTGGGACACAGGAGTATCTACTCACTAGGGGTTATAAGGCAGAGCCTCTTTACACAGTAGCCATTAGCCTGACACTTAAATGCTTAGAAGGTCAGGTAGACTTCAGGAGCAAGGCTAACCCAGGCCATTTTTCAAGGTCCAGGAACAGGAAAAGGTTGTGATTTTGGAGATAAAGAGAGACGAGTTTCCCCGGAGAGGGGACAGAGCAGATCATGTAGGGCCATGTAGGCCATAATGATCCACTCGATGCTATATTAATTGCACTGCAATGCCATCAAATGGTTTTAAGCAAGAAGCTAGCATGCTTTACCTTTCAGACCCCTCTAGCATAGGGGAATGTAGAATGTATCAGAGAGAGGCAGAGCTGGAAACTCCTACAGTGGGCACACGTGGGGGGACGATGGTGACCCAGTCTAAGTGATGAGGTGAATACATTCTGAGGTACAATTGACAGAATTTAATGAAATATTGAGGTGAAGGGGAAGGGAAGGGAAGAATTCATGGTGAGACCCAGATTCTGACTTCATGAACTAAAGAGTTAGGAAATACTTTACTGACAAAAGGAAGCCCTTGGTGAAGGGGTTGAAATGGATTGAGTAAGAGAAAATCTAGAATTCAAGTTTGGAAACAAATTTAAGTTTGATATATCTGTGATACATCCCAATGGTTCATAAGCTATATGACAGAGGGACTGTGACAATGAATAAGCCAGTGCATAAAGTGACATAGTAAGTGTCTGGTGCGCAAGCTAACTTTCATGAAGCTGTGCCCTCTTTTATACATTTACCAGAAAAATGCTTGGAAAACCTCCTATCTGTAATCCCCAGCTTGCTGAACTTTCTACAATGTTCACAACTCAATTCTGGGGCATCTGGTACCTACGAAATGAAGTCCGTTTTCAAATATCCTATCTTCAATAACCCTCAAAGCTCTTTATTTCTTCCCTGTTTTCTGAAATCCCATGAAAGGTTTTAGACTATCCTAGACCATCCACAAATTATTTTCTATTTACTTATGTCTAGTACCTAAGTGTCATTAATCATAAAATATCCCATTACAAGGCAAAAGTATTTAGTGTTCCACAGTGAAACAGGAATCACAAAGTCTTGATGAAATCTATAACACTGCCTTATTTCATGGTACTAAACAGTCAGTTCATCACCAGTCCCATCTTTGGACCTGAATGAAGTAGTATTGAGTGGAATGTCTACCTGGAAAGTAAAATGTTATTTCTAGAACTGCTCCCAAGTGACAGGGTAACCAGGCTTCAGGGAAAGACAAGTTCACCACCAACAAGGCCCTTGCACAGGAATGAATGACTTCTAGAAAGGTTAGCCATAGGGTGTTCTGAAGCCATTTCCTTTAAAATGTGGCAAAACATCCGAGATCTGCTTCTCCTTTCTGTAGATACTTCTATGTATGACTAAGAATAATTACTACATGGTGAGAAAATTGTTTGGTATCTTTTCCAATAATTTGGCAATGCGGCATCTTTAAATTCTAAGGCCAACAGGGAATCCAAGCTCTTGGACAACTGTACTATATTAAAGTTATTATATCGCACACTGAATTACATAGAACACATTTATATTTAGAATTGAATTATATGGTGCACAGAGAAGACCAAGGTAGTTCCTCTAATCATTTGCTCATTTCACATCACTTTCCTAATAAACCTGCACAGTTGGGTAATGGCTTTTAGAAGAATAGAGTGGGGAACTCTTAAGTAAAAATAGGTAATCATTTTAAGTAATTTTAGATAAGAAAAATAACTCCTTTGTGCAAATAGTGCTTTAATTGTAAAGAAATTTAAACCAAGGAAAAGGAGTCCCTTTGCTCTTACCATTTTCTTGGGAGGAAAAAAAAAACATATCTACATTAGCAGAACTTAAAAAAAGGTTAAAAATATAACATAGACAGAGGAAGCCTGGACAAGTGCCAGGCATTGCTAGGTCATCAATGTATCCAAGGCTTCATCTCCCAGGCAGTGTGCACTCGGGCAATCAATTATCCTGCCACTTACAAAGGACTCATCTGAAAAGTAGGAACAATCACTCTTGGCCTGATTGGAGTATGGGATTGGTCCAGATGTTCTGCTAAAACCCTTTGAGATCTAAGATACATGATTCAATGCTATTATTTATGGCTTTATTGCATATATCTTTCTAAATGCATTTCTTAAATATTTCAGAGGGAAAAACTGATTTCTTATATAAAACATATCATATAATAAAATCAGACTTATTAAATAAAGCAAAATATAATGCCCTAAAATATAAATTTCTGTCAAAAAGTCACATATCCATTCTAAGACAATTTAAAAGTATCATACAGTTATTTGAAACTTCAAACAAATTAATTCATCTGTAATTGGGGCAGTCACAATGCGATATTCAAATGTCATTTTTTAAAATTTATTTTCAAGTTGTATTTTATTTTACTTTTTCTATCACCAATAAGCCGCTCTATGCCCTCTTTCACCTCCATCCACCCCTCTCCACCTGCAATCACCATACTTGTCCATGTCTTCTCTCTTTTTTCTTTTTTGCTCAATCCCTCCACCCTCTCCAATACCATTTCCTCCCCCCAACCCCCCACACACACATACACACACTAAAGCTGACTCCCAAGCACAATAGTTCATTTAAAAAAAACTAGCATATTAGATCTAAGAAAACAGAATTGTAATTCTAAATTATCTCATTAAAACATCTGGAAAATAGCATATTAACAGTAAATATTTAAAAATAATCTTATAGAAATGAGACTAAATTTCTTATAGACTAAATTTCTAAGATGTGTAAAATCAGATGATTTCTGTTAAGACTTCATTAATATGATGTCTAATTTCAATAAAAGCTTACAGCAACTTCTAAATATTTTGTCACAACTGAATTATCCGTGGAGGAATAGGAAGAAGTCTGTGTGTGTGTGTACTACAATAGCCATCTGAATGTATAACTTCAAAAGGAGGTATAATAAAATAAATAGCCATCTGAATGTATAACTTCAAAAGGAGGTATAATAAAATAAATTTTAAAAAAAGATTTTCAGTGTTTATACCATTTTCAGATTCTACCAACTTTGAATATGTTTAACAATTTCAACTCCTTGAATAATAAGCAAGCAGGATTACTGATTGCTTTTTGTATTAGGTTGAACAATGGTCACCACAAACTTGCAATGTGTTATTTCACCCTGTTGTATATATGAGACACTGTGCTACACTGAATGCTATGTTGTTTTGTACACAGAGAGCTGTCTTGACTAGATGTGAAACTCAATCAGATACCATGATGGGGCAAATCATCCTGCAGAGCTCAGGCAATTTTCCAAATGTCAAACTCCTCAATCAGACTCGCTTTGGAAAAGTTATAATTAACTTCCTCTGTCTTACTTGATAAAATCTTTCAAATTATTGGCATAGCTATTTGGGCTATTGCTTTCTCTGCCATTAATTTGGTCATTAGTCCAAGGAATATATAGGTTTGAATTTATTCATTTAAGAAGCATGTTAAGGACTTGTTATATTTTACATTTTTTCTATACATATACTGCATGCATATATACACCAAATATTGTGCTCTGCTCTGTGAAAGCTACAATGAAATCCCTTTTTCAATCATATTTGTCAATTTAATATTTTCACACTGAAACTTAGTGTTTTCCATACAATAGTTTTGTCACTCTCTTCCTTGTATTAAAGCTTCCTTAAAATATGTATCTATAGATATATGGCATGCTTTATCATTTTTAAGTTGTTAGAAGAGAGTCTATGTGGTCAACAAAAATCTCCTACATTTCCAAAAACTAAAGAGAGAATGATGGCTCTTCAAAAGTTTTATTTTCTACAGCTATTTTATTAGGCACATTTAAAAATACAGAAAATAAAATACTTACTCGTCTATCTGACAAACACACATCTCCACCTCTTTCAGGGCAGTCTGAAGTTTGCCCAGCAGTTTCACATAGATGTCTTGCGTTTCCAAGTCTTCTTCTTTTAACAAATACCGGAGCCCATGCCCATCCTGCTGTGCCAGAGACAAGCCCGAAGGGGCTGCCATGGTTGTGATTGTGTGCTGAATGTACACCATAGGACTCAGTTTCCCTGGGGAGATAAAATCATTCCATAGTAATACGTACTGCCTTTGACTTACAGTAACATCCAGGGCAATTCACCATAGAGGCCCAAGCTTACAATAAAATGCAAGCCCAATGCTGAATTTACTTCTGGAATTAAAGCTTATGGAGAATTGCCATGAAAGGGAAGGAATACAGTTTGATCCCACATCCTGCGGTGACCATGGGAATTACACTATGCTTCTCAATTTTTCATTAATTGTTTTCACAGCAAGATGGGCTGTACCTATCATGTATAAGAAGGCAAGAACCCCCATTCTTCTTAAAGAAAAAAACAATAAACTAATAAAACTGCATACTCCATTTTCATTCTATAAATGCTTATCCATAATTATCCAAGTGATTATAGTAAGGAGTCTTTCTTTACAAAAGTTCAGACTTGGCTTACACACCAGGAATCTGTCCCAGGCCAGGGATGTGGGAACGATTATGACTGCCTAAGTTACTTTTATATGATTTGACCAAGTTTGAAAAGCTAGCATACCTTGTTCAGATTTGTTTTCTTTATCCTGAGCATTATGCTTCCTACTATCCAACTGAACACCAAATGCACTCCCAAGGGAGGTCGATGTTTTGGGATAAGAAACTTCCATCACGTTGACATGGCAGTTGGTAGGGCAGAAATCACTGCTGTGCAGTGGGGATATTTTAGATTTGGCTTGTTTAAAGGTGGGCCAGGCTCTATTCTTTAGGACACGAGAAAACTATAAATTAAAGAAATAAACAGCAGTTTAACATACAGTGGTAACTCAAACATTTCACTTCTATCATCTATAGCAAAATCAAAATAAAATTAAATGTCAACTGAGACAAGTAAAATAAATTATAAGCTGCTAGGATTTAAATTGTTATTTTAAAATCCACACATTTTTTAATAAAGCAAATCAATGTAGGCAGCAGATGCGTGTAATTCCTTTGGAACTCTATTCACAAGGTAGTGCTAAAAGAAATTAATTTAAGAGACTAACATTACTTCCTAGGATTCAAATTCAAAGACTCTTACCACTTGAGAGTTCGATAGAGAAATAAGCATCCTACAACATCAATATAGGGTCTTCATCTTTAAAGTGAGACAAGGTGACAGAAGAGGGTAGCTGGCAGGTCAAGGGTGGAAGATGAGATTATTCCAAACACTGTCAGAAAGTCTATCTAAACCTGAGTCTGTGAGCAGGTTAGACAGCAAGGCGTGGTGCTATTGACCCAGAATGGCAGGATGACAGACAAGACCAATTGTATTTCCCATGTCTTCTGTTAATCCCTGCTGAGCACTTGGGTCAGGATCAGCCTGAGGACGGGTGTGGACTCTGCTTTAGTGCCATTGAAAATAAAGCACAACTCAAAGAATTGACATGCCTTCCAAGGATAGCCACTACAGTGCTTAAAACCTTGCAATCAAATCTAAATAATTCTTGCCATAATCTACAGCGGCCCAAAGTCTAATTGCACCTAGCTTATTTATCTCAAGCTCTCTTCCCCTTGTTCCCTGTGCTCTGTCTAGTCTTCACTCAGTTCCTCTCATACACCGTCTATTCACTCTTTATACACACTAGTCAGAGTGCCTGATTCTCACTGGTTATACTAGTACTTTTGTGTAAATAGGAACTATCTCTTTTTTTTTAATTAAATCTTTATTATTCAGATTATTACATTTGTTTCTCTTTTTTCCCCTCCATAGCACCCCTCCACCCAGCTCCCACCCTCCCTCTGCCCTTAGCTCCCTCCCATTGATCTCATCTATAGGTGTATGATTTTTTGTCCAGTCTCTCCCTGTACACCCCTCACCCCTTCCCCCCTGAGAATTATCAGTCCACTCCCTTTCTGTACTCCTGATTCTATTATATTCACCAGTCCATTCTGTTGGTCAAATTTTTAATTCACTTAATTTTTAGATTCACTTGTTGATAGATATATATTTGTTGTTCATAATTTTTTGGCTTTTACCTTTTTCTTCTTCCTCTTCTAAAAGAGTACCCTTCAGCATTTCATATAATACTGGTTTGGAGTTGATGAACTCCTTTAGCTTTTTCTTCTCTGTGAAGCTCTTTATCTGCCCTTCAATTCTGAATGTTAGCTTTGCTGGATAGATTATTCTTGGTTGTAGGTTCTTGCTATTCATCACGTTGAATATTTCTTGCCACTCCCGTCTGGCCTGCATCGTTTCTGTTGAGAAATCAGCTGACAGTCGTATGGGCGCTCCCTTGTAGGTAATAAACTGTTTTTCTCTTGCTGCTTTTAATATTCTCTCTTTCTCTTTTGCTCTTGGCATTTTATGATGTGTCTTGGTGTAGTCCTCTTTGGATTCCTTTTCTTTGAGGTTCTGTGTGCTTCCTGGACTTGTAAGTCTATTTCTTTTACCAGATGTGGGTAGTTTTCAGTCATTATTTCTTTAAACAGGTTTTCAGTATCTTGCTCTCTCTCTTCTCTGGCACCCCCACAATTCTGATGTTGGTACGCTGAAAGCTGTCCCAGAGTCTCCTTACATTATGTTCACATTTTTGGATTCTTTTCTCTTCTTGCTTTTCCAGTTGAATGTTGTCTGCTTCTTTATATTTCAAATTTTTGACTTGATTCTTGCCTTTCTCTAGTCTGCTGTTAGGACTCTGTATAATATTTTTTATTTCAGTCAGTGTATGTTTAATTTCTATTTGGTCCTTTATCATCTTTAGTAGGACCTTTTCCTTCTCTAGTTGGCTCTTTTGTATCGCTAGTTGGTCCTTTTTCATCTCCTCTTGGGTCTCACTAAATTTATCGAATTTTTCTAGCATATTCTTGAAAAACCTTACAAGCGTGGTTTTTGAACTCTATATCCAGTCGTTTTTTTTTTTTCTCCATTTCTTTTGTTTGTGATCCCTTCCCTTGTTTCGGCATTTTCACTGTGCCGGGGGGAAACTTCTGTGTTGGATTCAGCTTTATGATGCCAGAGGCAAAGCCACAGAAGCCTCTGTTGAGCTTGGGAGGGTAGAGTCTCAGGGCTTAAGGGACCATCTTGCCCTCCAGTCGGCCCCGCCCTCCACGGCCCCTGAGTCGCACGTGACTGGGTAATGGCTGGAGCGGTCCTTGTGTGCGCGCCTGCAGTGCCTCTAACCACTGCCTTTCCAGCTCCCCTGCACACCAGGACCACACGAGTCTAGGTCCCCAGGGTTTCGCCCGAAACAGGCTCAGTGGAGTCAGAAGTGGCACAGTTCGGAGGGTCTGTGTCCCGCCCACTCGCGAAAGCCAGCGGCACAATCAGCAATCTGTCCTGCGCGCAGCACCATCCGCGTGCGAGACCAGACCTGATCTTCTGCGACTCCCCTAAATTTCCGTGCACCTCTCCCTTTTCACAGTCCAAACTGCCCCCGTATGAGTTTCGCTGGATCTGGGGTTTAGTGTCGTAAAATAAGGGGTTCAATGCCGTTGGGAGTCTCCGTTTCCCTCCCGCCAGAGAAAGCCAGCCAGGTACTCCCGCACCTGCTCTCTCAGCGCATGCGTCTCAGTACCTCGGCTTTTTGCAGCTCCTCTGGGTCTCCGTGAGCCCCTCTCTTTCCTTCCACTCAGCCAGCTTTCCTGTGGTTCTGGATGATGTCCGTTCTTTTAGTTGTAGTTTTGAAATTGTTGTGCAAGGCAGCAGTGTAGGTGTTTACCTATGCCGCCATCTTGGATTCCTCGGAACTATCTCTTGAAAGCTCATGAAATATGTATATGGAGGAAGTATGACCAATACCCAAAATAAGTTCAATTATGGAAGTATTCTAAAACAGAATAAACCTAGATTTAAAAAGGATGCCTAGGATAATTTAGGGTGAGAATGTTTCCTCCATCCGATACTCAGTCTTACCCCTGGATCACCACATATCCTCCAGAGATTAACTGCCTGTGGATGACTCATCTAGGTCTCCAGTAAGGTCTGAACTTCTCTCACACCTGGGCCATAAAGCATCAATTGCCTCTACAACTGGCCAGAAAATCCATTATGATGGCAACAGCCTGGTTACAGAAACTATAGAAATCAACTGCTTTCTATTTTTATAATCTAAATCTTTTAGAGTCAAAATAAAGGCAAGGTAGCCTCTTTGAGATTTCAGTTTCTATGGATACATTTTATTTTACAGAAAGAAAAGTGTTTGAAGCCTTCCTCTAGAAGAAAAATATGTTGCTAATAATACATAGAAGCAAATATAGGGAAATTAAACACATATGTTCACCAATGCTATTGTTTCCATTGACATGCATTTGATATGCAAATGGTGCTAACCTTACATGACCTATTGAGGCTATTATTTTAGGTATCTAAACTTTGTTCAAATAGAAAAGAACCTTGAGATATTCTCTTGCTAATTTGGTTTCTCTATCTAGTGAGAAAGATAGCCAATTATTCTAAATATGCTATGGTCAAGAAGGGATAATGAAAAAAAAATAGCTTTATTTTTTTTAAGTCCTAGTTGTCGACAAATTTCTTTTTATTTCTAAATTGAAAATAAAAATAAGTGAGAGCTTTCCAAAGGACTGATACCTAGTCTTCCACTTGCCAGCTAAGGAAATAATCAAAGCAGCTTTCAGTATACATGGTTATTTAGAAACTCAAATAATAATGTACATACAAGAGCTTTCTGTAATTCAGTGTTATTATTTTTGTCATCTAAAATCATTGCCTGTTAGTTTCTCCATCTCTGCTTTAAAAGCTTCCCAGATTCCTAGTTACTCCTGAGAAAATGTAAAAATGATGTGTTTTCATTTATTTCACTCACCAGAATAATGTGTTTCAGAATCTCCTGCATTCAGGGGGAAACCCTGTGCTTTATGTTTCTAATTCCCCACAACATACACTCCTTAGTTTATTACAAACCATATTTTTTGTTAGAAGCCAGGGAATAACCCCTGCTTCCTCCACCATAACCAATTTATCATAAGGTTATACATACTTTAACTACACACACCTTGAACAGATCCTTTTCTCTCCATTCCCAATGCTTCCACACAAATCAAAGTCACTGGCACTTTTTACAAACAAACATGATTATTAGGTCACTTCAAACATCACTGGAAATATCAGACTTTTTTTCAGTTTACTTTTTTAATTGCATCCAACTCAAGTCCTCCCTCCTAGTCCAGGCAGTCTGCCAATTCTCCATCGATATGATCATTGTCACATCAACATCTCTGCCTTCACTCAGGATATACCTATCCCTTTACTTGAGCGCATTCCTCCTCTTCACTCTGATAAGTCTTTCCCAAAGAGCAGGTAGCACTTTTTGACGATTTGATCCACAATAATTCCTCCTTTTCTGAAATGCTGTTGCCCTTGTAGTCTCAACTATGCTGTTTAGCACATAAGCTGTATAGCTCAGTGTCAATACAGGTAAGCAAGCAACAACCAGCTTTAGCACAAAAAGGAGCAAGGTTCAAACTTCACTGCTGTTTCCAGCTGTGTATCTTTGGGCAAGTTACTTGACTACTCAGCTTCAGATACTTCATCAATGAAATGAATAATGTGTCCCATATTGCTGCATTGCTAAAATTATATAACATATGCAAACTGTGAAATATCTCATGCAGTGCCTGAAACCTGTGGCAGACTGCTGCAATCTGTTGTACACTACATAACTCCAAGGAGCACCCTCATATAGATCAGGGTGTGGGATGCCAGCACATCCAACCATTCACAATGGCACCTCCTAGTAGGCTAAGCAGTCAGTATTATTATTGCTCACTTCATGTATTTTGATCTTTCTTCCCAAGTAAACTGTGAGATGGCAAGAATCCTCAAGTAAATGATTTAAGGACTCATTTAGCAAACATTTCCCTATTCTTTCTGCCCTATTGGCTTCTGTGAAGTTGAGTTTTGACGTATGTCATTAGCTTTCATTAAAAGAGTGCATTAAAAATATCAGTCACATAAAACAAACTACTACTCCTTTTGCATGGATATGTTTACGGGCACTGCCCTGCCATTTCCTGGTGTTGCCCATTTGAAATCCAGTGTGAGAGATTTATTTTAGAACTCAGTCCAAGAAAATCTTTGTTTCTCTTAAGAAACATGTATATATCACAGGGATGCTGATAAATAGTACTAGGCTATGTTTTCTTTTTTATTTGGGCCATCAGGAAGCTGAAGTCTAAATAGAATATTCCACTTTAGTAACTAAATAGTCTTAGGACCTGCTTACCTATGACCTCTTACCCCTGGTGGTCTACACATTCTAATATAGCTTTACCTATAAATTTACCTCCTAATTTACCTACAGTATTTGTCTCCTTCTTCCTTTTGGTAATAAAATTCCTGAGTTTCAGTTGAGCACATGATGCCCAGGGCTCATGGATTCCCAGCCTCCCTTTCACTCAATGACTAACAGGATGTGAACAGGAGTGATGTCTACAACTTCTAGGTCATGCCCTCAAATGGAAACTCTTTCCTCTCTTCTTCCTCTTTCCCCTCCTGGGGAGCTATGACTTACATGGTGGTAGAAGAGAGCAATGTCCTAGGAGAGGATCCCTAGAAGATTGTCAAACCCAACCCCACTAGATTCCAGGTTGGGCCTCCATAAAAATAAACTTTCTATCTTGTTTTAGTCTGTGCTATCTTGGTCCTTCTTAAAGCAGCTGAATCAATAGCCTACCTGCTATATCCTAATCCCAAAATTTTATCTTTATTTACAAAGTGTACCTATTTCCATGTATATTTCTTGAAGCTACTTCCACTGCTTTTATTGTATGAATGGAGAGAAGAAAGTACAAAGAAATTCAAGACAAAATAAAATGACGCACACATATCGACAAGTTTGACAACCAGAATTTGCCCAACCCCCTGCCACACCTTATACAGATCCATCTCTGCAATACTCTTTTCAAAATGTGTTCAAAAGGGAACACTATTTTGCATTTGTGTAGAGGTCTTAAATTTTACTTCAAAGTATTGTCACATTTTTTAGGGATAGGAGAAGTAAAAAGGAAATCTTCTTCCTTCAACTTCAACAAGGTACATTCACACAATCTTGCCCAAACTTAAATAGATGAACTAAGCAGTCATGGAAAGAGTGTTAACAGTGATCTAGAATATCATTTTCTTCAGTGAATGGAGTTAGAGTAAAATAGCAATACATATTCCACTTAACAAGGCAAATATTATAGGAAATGCTTAAAGAAACACATAGCGGTCCCTCTTCCCCTTGTACCATTCCACCTAAGCCAGGGTTAGGGAACGTCTGGCCCATGGGCCATATAAGGCCATTGGAATCATTTGGTCTGGCCCTGCCAAGGCATTAGGGGTGAGTTACTTAAATGTTTGACCTAAAACAGCAGGCTTATTTTTAAGTTGGCCCACAAATAATGTTATAAATATCCAAATGGCCCTTGGCAGAAAAAAGGTTTCCCACTCCTGACCAAAGGGAACCAAGTTATCCCCTTCAGTATCCATTCATGCACCTCTCTCTTCTCATATGGACACACTGGACATGCATGGGTTTATCTTTTATTTATTAATAGAGGCCTGGTCTACGAATTTGTGCATGGGTGGGGTCTCTCAGCCTGGCTGGTGATTGGGGCCAATTAGGACTGGCTGGCTGGGGGAGGGGGGTGGTACTGTGGGAAGTTGGCCATGGGAGTGCACTAACCACCAGGGGGCAGTTCCTGCATTGAGCATCTGCCCCGTGGTGGTCAGTGTGCATCATAGCTAGTGGCCAGTCATCCGGTCATGCAGTCCTAATGATTGCTTAGGCTTTTATATATATATGTGTACATATATATGTATACATATATATACATATATATATATAATTTATAAATTACATATATTTATATATAAAATTGTGTGTGTGTGCGTGTGTATAGTGGCCCAATGCACGAATTTGTGCACATTGAAAGGGAATTAATTAGAAGAAATATTTTAATATCACTATTTGCCTTTTCTCTATAAGAGAAGTGTCAGAGATGAAAGAAAATTAGTAAAATGCATATGAAAATAATATATAAATTGATTAATAAGTAAATAATAACAACAACAAAGTCATGATATAACAACAAAGACATGATATACAAACAATAAAAACAATGACTGATCAATTGATTAAACTTATTCTATTATCTCCCTGTATACCACATTAAGAGTTAAAACACTTTCAGTATACTTGACTAATTTCCCTTTTGTGATGAAATATTTACAACTTTAACATCACACACTCTTTGAACTATATAGCTGACCATGTCCAAAAATGGGGTCAGGTAAGAATATTCCCACTCTGTCTGGAGTTTGTTCTTGTGATTTATTAATAGTCATTGCAAATGCTGGCATCACAGGAAACTGTCTTTGAATTAATTTAATTGGGAGGCCATTGTCAGATAGGGACAAATCAATTCTTGGAATCAGAACAACCACAGTTGACAATGACAGATAGAAACACATGCATGTGATTGGCTCCAGCGAAAGCTTTCTATGTAACATGCATGGGCAAGGCAACATTTATTTTTAAATTGCCAGTGCACGTCATATGTACCAGGTGAGCCTGTTGGACAGACATACAGTCAGTCACTTAGCCTTTTATATATATAGATATCAGGAACATAAGACACATAGAGTTAATTCAGATTCATAAACTTTGAGATAAATTATATTTCCCAGAATGGCATACCAAGCTTTAAGCAACCAGCCTCATTTTGAGATAAATAATTTAATCAGCTATTATCCTGTTGATATAAATAAGAAAGAAATTAAAATCTACTATATATTTAGGAGATAAATTACTATTCATTCTACCTCTAAATAAAGGGATAGAAAAACACAGGTTTAGAGTTGTTCATATAATTATGATTATTACAAGAGCTTTTATTAACTGCGTTTAATGTACTCATAGTCATAAACCTACTATTGTCCTCCTTTCAATATTCTCATATGCATCTAATTTTCTCTGTCTCCCCACCTTTACCATAGTTAAAGCTATCATCAGCACTCACCTAGATTATTTCCTATTTGTCTCTATACCTCCATTCCATCCATTCCTATAGGAGACAGGATGACCTTTCAAAAACCTCAATCAGGTGTTTAAAGCTTCCATCCAGCTGTTTAAAGCTTCCAATAACTTACTGATGTGAGAAGGAAATCTATCCTCCTTCCACATTTCCAAAAGTATAAGGACTTCACAAGTCCTCATACTGGTCCCTGTCTAAGCCTCTGATCTTATGCCTGGCCACACCCCCCTCCACGCTGGTCTTTTTCTGGCTATGGGGCCTCAGCTGCTCCTTCTACTTGGATGCTTTCCCACTCCAGTGTAAATGAAGAATTTAACTTGCCATTCACCATACGCTTTCTCAAGGAGACTTTCTCTAGCTTCCCAGTCTAAAGTTACCAACTGGGCACTTCCTGCCATGACTCCCTATTTTGACTTTCTCATAACTCCTTTCAATATTTGATTTCCCTCATTTGAAGATATTTATTTACTTTCTTGCTGCTTCCCCGACTCAAACATAAGTGCCACAAGAGGTGCTTTTACTGCCATATTTCTGGGCTCAAGAACAGTGCTTGGCATATAAAAGGTACTCAATAAGTATATCAAATAAATGAAAAAATTTACCAATTTAAAATAGCCGATGTTCCCTATAATTTCTGATTAATTGCTCTGTTCCCTCTGTTGAGAAAAGGGAAAGAAGAACTACAGTATAATTTTAAAATTTGACTTCAGAATTAGGTGGCTGACATTCAAATCCCAACTCTATCTTTTGCTGATAGGTTAAATACAATTCTTTAAGCCTCAGTTATTACATTTGGAAAATGTGGTGTAATGCCCTAGTTTACAGGTTTGCAAAGATAAAATGAGATAATAAATTTATAGGCATTTAAAATCATTAAAATGTTATGTAAAAGTTACCATTTTAATAAGCTGGAACATGAATAAGTAAGGAAAATATCAGATGAGTTAAATTTGACATTGAAACAATAATTTAAATAATACATGTGAAATGTATACACAGAACATTTACCTTTTTGTAACTGGATATTCTCTGACAGATGTGCTCAACTTTTTCACTGCAGATGGCACTGAATTTACTCTGAAGTTCAGTAGGAATCACTTCATTTAAAGAGTTAAGGCTGGAGCAGTTTTGTACAAAATGATCATCACTTTTAGCTAAGGCTTCAAGAATCTGTAGGGACACACAGACACACATGCAAAATGTAGCACAGAACAAGAAAATAAAACCTTCAAAATTAGCCAACTAAAATGTTCACAATTCCACAACACAGATGACTTCCCAATGCTCCTCTTGTGACTGCCTAGGATTTCTATGTTCACCCAGTGCTGGCAGTGGAGTGATGGGCTTGTGTCTGCAATCTCATTCTTTGCCTTCTGTTGACTATAAAAGGCTCCCTTGTAGGAGGTGAGTGGACTTCTAAGACATTTCACTGGATAAATCAGCACACTGATGTGGGAACTTCGTGCCTATATGTTACTCAGAACATTTCTTTTTTCAATTTTATAGAGCAACAAAAAAAGGTAATCCAATATAGTAGCCTTCTTACTTTCCCAGTACAGAGAGTGCATTTAACAAATGTTTGCTGAAGGACTGAATAAATAAGAGGTTCTCTTGCTAAATTAACAGTCAATGCTACTTGCAGTGTCGGTTCTCTATCTGATAACAGCATCGGATAAAAGCGTCCTATTATATAAATCCTTTTGGCTTTTTGAATCAATGGTAAGGCAGTGTGCCTGTGTCTGTGTGCATGTGTTTGTGTGTGCATGTGTGTATGTAAACATACATGTTCACATGAATACATACACACCCTAGATCACTGAGAATTTCTTATGAATTTAGAATTACTTTTCATATTTATATGCAGCATTTCTTATTGTTTAAAGATCACAAGGCAGATTACACTCTTGACATTTTTAAATAATTTGTGAGAAAATCTAGAAATTTGAGGGGTTTTTACTACCTTTAATTTTCTTTTCTTCTTGTATGCAGCAGAAACACGTGAGTGTACTAAACTTATACAGCATTCATATATAAAATAACCCACATCATTTTGCAAATTTGAAATATAAAATAAGGTAAAAATAATTGCAATAACTTGATCACAAATTCTTACATGGACCCTCTTTAATAATATAATGCAGTTGGGAAAGGGTTGCATTTTTAAAATATAGATTCTTAATCAATAATTAGATATATAGTGTGGTAAATGTCATCAGAATGATGGCCATTTTTTTTTAAATGGCTTTCAGAATATAATCCAGAAACATATTTATTTTTAAAATAGTGCATTTATATTTCTATAATTATTTTCTCTACCTAACATTTTTAAAAATATATGCTATAGCCCTGGCCAAGTAACACAGCTGGTAGAAGTGTCATCCTGTACAGCAAATGGTAGGGCACATACCTAGGTTGTAGGTTTGAATCCCAGTGGGGGCTTGTAACGAGGCAACCAATCAATGTTATTTTTTTTAATTTAATAAATCTTTATTGTTCGGATTATTACAACTGTCCCTCTTTTTTTTTTTCCCCGCAGCGCCCCTCCACTTGGTTCCCACCCCACTCTCTGCCCTTACCCCCCTAGCTGTCTTCAGTTGGGGGTGATCAGAGCAGCGGGGAGAGGGGGGGCAGTTGGGGGTGATCAGAGTAGTGGGATGCAGTTGGGGGTGATCTGGGGGGTGATCAGAGCAGCAGGGTGATCAGAGCACTGTACAATTTTTAACCAGTCTCTTCCCATATCCCTCACACCCCTTTCCCCCCGAAATTGTCAGTCCACTCCCTTTCTATGCCCCAGATTCTATTATATTCACCAGTTTATTCTGTTCATCAGATTTTTTATTCACTTTATTTTTAGATTCACTTGTTGATAGATATGTATTTGTTGTTCATAATTTTTTTATCTTTACCTTTTTCTTCTTCTTCCTCTTCTTAAAGAGTACCTTTCAGCATTTCATATAATAGTGGTTTGGTGGTGATAAATTCCTTTAGCTTTTTCTTATCTGTGAAGCTCTTTATCTGCCCTTCATTTCTGTGAAGCTTTGCTGGGTAGAGTAATCTTCGTTGTAGGTTCTTGCTATTCATCACTTTGAATATTTCTTGCCACTACCATCTGGCCTGCATAGTTTCTGTTGAGCAATCAGCTGACAGACAGTAATATGGGTGCTCCCTTGTAGGTAACTAACTTTTTCTCTTGCTACTTTTAATATTCTCTCTTTGTCTTTTGCTCTTGGCATTTTAATTATGATTTGTCTTGGTGGGGTTCTCTTTGGATTACTTTTGTTTGAGGTTCTGTGTGCTTCCTTGACTTGTCTCTCTTTCACCGTGTGGGGGAAGTTTTCAGTCATTATTTTTTCAAATAGGTTTTCAGAATCTTGCTCTCTCTGTTCTTCTGTCACCCCCATAATTCTGATGTTGGTACACTTGAAGTTGTCCCAGAGGCTCCTTACACTATCTTCATATTTTTGGATTCTTTTTTCTTTTTGCTTTTCCGGTTGAGTGTTTTTTGCTTCTTTGTATTTCAAATCTTTGACTTGATTCTTGCATTCCCCTAGTCTGCTGTTAGATCTCTGTATAATATTTTTTATTTCATTCAGTGTATGCTTAATTTCTAGTTGGTCCTTATTCATATCCTTGAGGTTCTCACTAAATTTATCAGCCTTTTCTAGAAAATTCTTCAAAAACCTTATAACAGTGGTTTTGAACTCTATATCCAGTCATTTGCTTTCCTCCATTTCTTTCATTTGTGATCTGTTTCTTTGTATCCAGATTTCCGCTGCTTCTCGGAGTTGGTAGAGTGGCTTTGTGTGCTAGGTGTCCTATAGGGCCCAATGGCTTGGCCTCCCCAGTTACCTGAGGTGGACACTCTTGGTGCACCCCTTTGTGGGCTGTGTGCTCAGTCTTGTTGTAGTTAAGCTTTGATTATTGTTGTTATCACTGGGAGGAATTGACCTCCAGGCCAATTGGCTGTGAGGATTAGCTATGTCTATGCTAGAAAAACTTCTGTGCTAGAGACGCCCTTATGAGACAAGACTTGCAAAGGCCTCTGTGCTCAGCTTGGATGAGGCAAAGTCTCAGAGCAGAGCAGTCAGCATTGGTTTCCCATCAGCCCTGCCCTAATAGGCCCCTGTGACTCTGTGTCCCGTGGTAATTGCTGCAAGCACCACTGAGAGAAAGCCGCCCCCAAGTTCCGCCTGCTGCTAGACAGTCCAGTTTCTCCCCAATGAGTGTGGGTCCTCAGAGTCTCTCCCAGAATTGGAGTTCAGTGCAGTCGGGAGCTTTTGTCTCCTTCCCACTGAGAAAGCCAGTCGCGTACGCAGTTGCCACTCCCACTACCCCCACACACACACGCGCACACTTTGGTACCTCTGCCTTCCACAGTTCCTCTGAGTCTCAGTGCGCTTTTCTCTTTCCTGGCAGTCCAGTTTTACCCCGTATGAGTCTGGCTCCCCAGAGTCTTGCCCAGAATGAAGTTCAGTGCAGTTGGGAGTTTTTGTCTCCCTCCGACTTGAGAAAGCCAGCTGTGCACTCAGTTGCCATGCTTCTCCACTACTGCCTCCTGGAGCTCCTCTGGGTTTCTGTGAGCCCCTCTCTTTTCTTCTAGTTGTAGAATTTCTCTCAGCCAGCCTTCCTGTGGTTCTGGATGATGTTCCTTTTGTCTTTTAGTTGTAATTTTGAAATTGTTGTGCAAGACAGCAGTTTAGATGTTTACCTATGCCGCCATCTTGGTTTCTTCAATGTTATTCTTTCTCTCTCTTTCTTTTTTTCCCTTTCTCTCTCAAAAGCAATAAAAACATATCCTTGAGTGAAGGATTTAAAAAAATACATGCTATAAATAGTTTAAGTCTATCTTGATTACACATAAATAAAATAAGAATTTAATGAAGAAATAAAGGCAGTGAAGCTATTTATCATATTACTTACTTGTAATACCTGAATCCTCACAGGGTGTTATAAAATCAGACAAAATACTAAAGTTCTAATCTGTGGAGAAGTCCCATAGGAGCTTGAAAGATCTCCCTTGTAGAGGATAATGATAACAAGCACAGGATCACCTCTCACTTCCTATATGATTTATTCATTTGGATGAAGACTTGCTTCCTCCCTCCCTGTCTTGCTGCAGGCTAAAGACTAAGGATAATATCCTTCACTCCCTAGAATTACATAAAATGTCTAAGGATCTATTCATAAATCATCTCTAAGCTTTGTGATATTTTATGAAATAAAGTTGAGACTTGTAGGATTTAAAATTTCTTATAATATATTTCATGACTATAAATACTCCTCCAAGAATGAAGTATCCTTTAAAAAAACACCACCCAGCATGGAAATCATTTAAAATGTATACATGATACTGAATTAACAAACACAGAAAACTTACAAAATGCAGAGAAGACTGCCAAAAAAACTAACACTCCCATGGGCTAGAGTCGCAGCTAACTTCCCACTGTGTTCCAAAAAGTTTCAATAAAAATAAAGACTGAATACATACTGATTAATGGGGGGTGGAGAGAAGAATCTGAATGAGCTGACAGCCAAACCGAAACACATACAGCTCTTTACATGTTTTAAGACGGGAGTAGGAAAGGGTTTCGGTTGCTTTATTTAGAGCACAGTCCCTTGTTCGCAGGATGGCCCTTACCTTGGCAGTGAGGCTGAAGAAACCTTTGGGTTCGATCATCTTCTCCACCACATTGCACTTGATCCCAGCGGTGCTGTCATACTCATACACAACCCCGTATTCCAGGTGCACATTATCCACCGTCAGACTCACATGCTCCTTCTTCCCATCAATGATGGCCATGGTGTTGAACTTGTCAATTACCTCTGGGATAGAGACAATTTTAATTCAGCAAATTCATGAAGGGTCTGTTAGTCTTTTCAAGTAATTTGAGTCTCTTTGAATAATTTTTAAGGAGTTCTTTAAGGATGGCTAAGTTTAATGTGCTAATGAAGTATATACCCTTGTTAACATTTTTTTTTAAAAAGAACATTTTTTAGAAATATGCTTGAGTTATCCAAATCTCACTACTCTATCTTCACATATCAATCTTGATCTATGGACCATATGTACGCCTATTTGCCTATTTACACCACTATAAACATTATACACACATTTTTACATTTTCTCATTAAAAGCATGCATGAATTCAAGTCAGCATTCTTGAAACTGCCCTAAACATTGGATGAATGTTTTCTGAAAGCATAAAAAAATACATAAAGCCATATTGAAGAAGCAGAAAGGAGATGCAGTAATCAATTTTTCAGCAGAGAGGTTGCCTGAATTCTCCCACATAGCATTTTCCAGAGAGCTCATTGAGAAAATTTCTCATCTTTCACTATATTAACATTCCCATTTGGAACATCTTCTTATAGGTCAGCTGATAAAAAAACAACAACAAAACAAAACCAGCAAAACCACCTAAAATCTCAAGTAAGAAACACTGAGAAACCTAAAGTAAATATTAAATAAGCAAAATAGAATGAGTTTATTTAAAATATTTCTAGAAATAGTGGAAAGAGCAAAAATAATTAAATCCCAGCATAGCTAGAAATCGATTCCCAGAGCATCTCATCAACCCTCTCTACCTTTCACTGAGACAGCAATGAGGATTAGCAAAAACTAACTCTAAAGAGGGGGAGTGGGGGAAGTTTCAGGATGAGGTTCTGAGATTCGTCTTCATTTTAAAAAAATAAGAGAGTTGATTTATCATAACAGTCTTGCTGCGCCAGCTGAGCATTTCTAATACTGCCCATGAAATGAGTGGCTCTTACCAAGTGGCCTTCCAGGAGTGGGGAGAAACAGCTTTTCTTGTTCCCCCATACGAGCAGTGTGTATAGGGAATTCTTCACCTGTGCTGGTTTGCAAGAAACTAAAACTACAATAAAAATTTAGGGACACCCACCAAATATGTGAGTGGAAAGATGGCAGGAAAATGGAAGAGAGGATTCAAGGACTTCTGTGAAAAACTTTTGAAACAATAATTCAAAGCACTTGTCAATTGTCTCAGTTCCTTTATCCTTGGCAAAGAAGCTACTCAATATAGCAATCTGCTGACTTGCTTCACAGAGAATAGAGATGATAAGCATCATTGTCAAAAGGTATTTTTCTCATTTGCACATTAGTTTGCTTCTTTCATTACTATCAGTGCTTCAATACAGTAAAAGTTACTTGAACCAAGAAATTATTTTCAAAAGGACTATGGACCTTCTAAACCAGGTCTTCTGGAATGTAAGTGTGCATGCAGATCAGATCTTAATAACTTGGTGATTCTGAGTCAGTAAATCAAGGGTTGGCTGAGATTCTGGGACTCTCTCTTGCTCCAAGTTCTGCTTCTACTGGTCTATAAACCACATTAGAGTAGTAAGGTCTATACAACATCTAAACTCAACACAAGGAAACACATAACTGAGATTTGAATCCTCATTTACCAGGCATTAACTTGGGCCACTCCCTTAACCTCCATTTCTTCTCCTATAAAATGAGGATGGTGATAATCACACCTCAAGAGATTTTCTCTTTTGATTACTTTATGAGGTAATCTATGTAAAAGACTTAATAAAGTGACTAACGAAGTGTAGTAGCTATTCCATGTTAGCTAGAAGCTATTATTAGTTATGCATTTGATATGACATCTATTAGTAACAATGACTTAAGGAAGTGGCTTGAATGGGGAATGGCCAAAAGGTGAAGGGGATTAAGAGGTAAAAATTTATGGTTATAAGATAAATTAGTCACAGAGATATAATGTACAGCATAAAGAATATAGTCAATAATATAATAACTTCATATAGTGATAGATGGCTCCTAGACTTCTCATGATGATAACTTCATAAGGCATATAAATATCAAATAACTATGTGGACATCTGAAACTAATGCACTATTATATGTCAATTGTAACTTAAAAGAACTGTGCATTCCCAAATAAAAAATGTAAGTGGCTTGAACATATCAGATTTTCAAAAATCGGCACATTGAAAAAGAATACTATGAATAAATCATGAGAAAAGAAGGAACCCACCTTCTACTTTGCAGTCAAAAGAATCCCCAGCTTCATCTCCAGGGGGTTTGGTGTTAGACTTTTGAAGGTCTTCTTGGGCACTCTCAAGGCTGTTATAAACCCACTGTATGGAATCTTGCTGAAAAGGGGAGGGGGAAAACCTCAGTGGCATTACTGTTTCCTAAACATGCATATCCATTTCATAAACCTGCTTCAGAAGGAGAGCTGCAACCTTATTTTCCTTCTACTTTGTTTAAAAATAATAAATTTTAAAAAAGAAAGAAAATCAACATCAGAAACTAATAGAATGTGAAAGCCAACCATCATTGTTTAACAAGTTGACCTTTTAAAGCTTGAAATTTTATCTCCCAAAAGTATGTTTCTAAGTAAGATATATTTCCCAAATGTCTTACTTAAATGCCTCTATTATATCTTAAAATGAAGTGTAAATTACATTTTTAATAAATAAATGTTAGATGAACAGTTTTCCAAAGAATCAAGCATCTATGATTGTACATACCCTTTAAGTTCTCTCCTAAGAGTCATATATATTTTAATGCATGTAATGTTTTTTTTAATCAAACCAATATAAAAATTGGAAGACCATCTTTCACCTCATTGGGTTCTTAAGTAATGTAATGGTCTTTTAATCCTCCCAGGTCATAAATCATCCTATATTTTAATTGAAATAGCAGTTCCAGTCTTCCTATATAATAAAAGTCTAATATGCTAAGTATCTGGTCATCTGGTTGGCCATTCAACCAATCAAAGAGTAATACGTTAATGATATGCTAAGGGCACTCAACCTCTCGCTATGATGTGCACTGACCACCAGGGGGCAGACACCCTGGTCAGTAGGTTAGCTTGATGCTGGGGTCCAGCCGATCGTGACTGACTGAGGCAGGTCGGACATACCCTGAAGCCCTCCTGAAGTGCCTCCCTGGCTGGTCAACATATCGTGTCCCTCCTCAGACCTGATCATGCACCAATGGGTCTCTCAACCTGGCCTGCACCCTCTCAATCTGGGACCCCTCCAGAAATGTCAGAGAGCCAGTTTTGGCTTGATCCTACAGGCTAGGCCAAAGGACCTCACCGGTGCATGGAATTCGTGCACGAGGCCTCTAGTAATTAGATAAATGAGAAAGTGGCTATCAAGTAAAGGCTTTTTGGGTTTAATTACTCTAAGTTTATACTTTTCCTATGTAAGATGATAAATTGAATTGCACTACTGAAGTGTGATATAATTTGTATTATCCATTTTTCTCTTGTTTATTAACTTCACAATTGTGTTTAGTTATATTATTGATATGCAACATTAAAATACTAACATTTGATCATTCAAATATATCTTGGTAACTTGTTGTGGCCTCCAATGACCCATATCCCCCAGAATCTACACCTTTAAGTGACTCCTCCCAGACTGACTCTGGGCTTGGTCATGTGATCTGATTTTCCCAAAGGGATATAGCAAGCATGATGTAAATAAAGAGCTGATCAATTGTAATATCCTTCTTGAAATCCAGACACCATGAAGAAGAGAAATAGAAAGGGAGACCATGTAGGGGAGTCTGGAGAGAGGTTAGCAGAGTATAACTGCAGTGCCAAGTCAGTCCCAGCGTAATGCAGACATGCTAGTGCCCTCACAGGAACTGACACCCAATCAGCCCACAATATCAAGAGAAATAATCAATCACTACTGTTGTAAGCCACCGAGTGGTGGGACAGTATGTTTTGTGGCAATGAATACCTGATGTTATTCATTTTGTAAATTTTTCTATCCATTTATTATTTTTCTCAATCATTTTATTGATCAACAATAACTCTCCAAGAAGGCAGGCTGGGAAAATAAAAAGGAGTAAAACTGAAATCAACTTAGCTACTTATTAAAATTCTGATAGAAAGGGAAAGATTTGATAATTTCAGAAATGTCCTTTACAAAATTCATTCAATAATATAGTTCAATAAGTACTTATTGAACTACTTACTATCAACCCAAATAACCTATGCACACCAATGTGTGAATTCTAACTTGCGATGGTAATTTAACCTATTGGTAAGTAAAATTGATGAGCTATTTTCTTGGATGTGCAGTATTTTGCAGGGGGGTTGGGCCTGAACTATGAGAAAACAGCCCTTTATCCTTCTGATTTGGACATAAAGTCTCAGTCCCCAATCCAGAAAACAGTACTTCAGTACACATGACAGGAAAAAATGCAAAGCCTCTCATCTGAAGATGTTTTGCATTAAAAAATCCTTTTGTATTTAGTGGGTTAAACTTAATTTTCTCTTTTAGTCCAATATGCACTTGGCACCTCATGATTTAATAACCTTTGCTTATAAATTAGGATTGTAATTTTAATTTTTGTATGACACTTGAAATCTGGGCAGGAGGACAGTGCTGACAATTTTAAATAATGACAAGTATTTTCTTTTCTGAGCTAAATTCAATTGGCTAGATTAATTTATTTAAAAATCTACTTCAGACCTCATAATACCCATAAGTTTTTGTTTTTCACGAAATTCTAATAAATGTTGTAAGCCTTTATAATTCATATCTACAGACACAGAATGACCATTCTATATTCTCAAGAAAATACAAGGTTTAGGAAAACAGTTTAAACCTTTGGATCTCAATTTGATAAATTTAAAACTCAAATCCCAAGGCATTTTTTAAACAGGTGGTAATATTGCAACAATGAAATGTAACATTTAAGCACAATCAAACATCACTCATTATTTTGACAAAACAATCATGATGAGATTTACAAAATTTAAAATGCTTAAATGTGAAGTGGAAACCACAAACATCTCTGGCACTTCCTGTGCTGTCCCTGGGGTTTCTATGCACGTTTGCAATTATATCTAAATAAACTAAGAGGCAGCTTACCTTGGTTGGTCTCCTGTACTTCCTGCAGGCCGTGACATGTGCAATGACACTGGCATGTGTCTCTTTGCTGACATTGATCCCATTGACTTTGATGATACACTGTCCGGGGTGAAGACCGGCTGCTGCGGCCACAGTTCCTTTAAATACAAATGGAAAATTTCCAGAAAGTCATGTTTAGATTTCTTTTTATCACATATGCAATAAAGAAAGCAATTAAAAATATATAATAAACATCTAGCTATTGTGTTTTGGATGATTTGTTTCTGATAGCAATGCTCTCTCAACATGTTTCTGCTATCTAACAGGTCATTCAAACTGTGAGTAACAGAATATTTTCCCACCTCCCTTTGAATTAGTTTGAAGGGATATTATAAGTAACCTTTTTAATGCTGATCAGTTATTTTCCCTTTAAACCACCTAATCAATCTAATTTTCTGAATATGCATATATAATGGCAAAACAAGAAAGCCAGAATTGGGCCTTATTTATCTTTCTTTAGTTTACAAAAATCTCTAAAAATTAAAATAGAATTCACTTTCATTTTTAAAAGTCCACCAATTAAAAGAAATTCTTAAGAAATAAAATCAAATCAATTAGCAATTACAAGTGGACTGGATTTGCTAAGTAAAATAAGTTCAGGAACCAGAGAACTGAAGAATAAAATTAATCAGATAACATCAACTGCCTGTCCTTATTTCCATAGACATAGATTTAAGTATGGAAGTGGCATATCCTAACCAGTGAGTTAAGATTTTCATATCTTCCTGTCATTATTATTTGATATTCAAAACACCATTAACAAAGCAATGAATATAATTAAGATAAATAACTACAAAACATATTATAAGTATATCAGAAGAGCCTTTTTATAAGCAATTTCCCCAATGAAAGAATTAATAAAAATCTTGAAGAACATAATTTATATTCAAGAATTGTCCTCACTAAAATTCACTCCCAGAAATTTTAAGTGGATTGAACTGATTCTTGCTGGAGTGAAGGACATTCCCAACAGAAAGAACAGCCTTGAAAATAGGCACTGTGTCAAGAAATAACCTGGACATTCAGGGACATATTAGCAGCTGGGAGAACAGAAAGGATACTGGAGAGCAGAGGAGAGCCAGGTTGGGAAGTTCTGGGTGTTTTGCATGAAGTCCTAAGTCTGAACCTTACTATATATGGAAGAGAAAAACACTTAAGAATTTTAAGCACAGAAGTGACATGATTCTCCCTAAATGGACCATGCATTATTGGAATTGAAGTCAAAAGTCAAAATCACAGCATCTACTGGAATTTTCTAGACTGGAACTAAGGTAGCATTAGTCATAAAGGAGAGAATAAGATCAAGTATTTGATGTCTGTTGATGGAATTTGTGGAGAGGCTACAGTACCCAAGATCACTCCTGTGTCTTTGGACTCAATGGCTGAGTAGATGGAGTCACTTAAATAAAGAGAGATGCCCTAACCAGTTTGGCTCAGTGGATAGAGCGTCGGCCTGCAGACTGAAGGGTTCCAGGTTCAATTCCGGTCAAGGGCATGTACCTTGGTTGCGAGCACATCCCCAGTAGTGGGTGTGCAGGAGGCAGCTGATGGATGTTTCTCTCTCATTGATGTTTCTAGCTCTCTATCCCTCTCCCTTCCTCTCTGTAAAAAATCAATAATATATACAGTGGTACCTCGAGATACGAGTGCCCTAACATACGAGATTTTTGAGATACGAGTCGTTGAGCGAGCCATTTTTGCTTTGAAATACGAGCAACAGTTGAGATACGCGTAATCGCGCGGATCGGCCGGCTGCACACAACCCACCAGTTTACCGTGACTCGAGCGTCTCATAGTTTCCCACGCCTCAAGGTTACAGAACGAATTAAACTCGTATCTCGAGGTACCACTGTATAAAAAATAAAATTAAATTAAATTAAATTAAAGATAAAGAGAAAATACAGAAGGTAAAGCAGCTTTAGAGAATGAATGATAAGTTCTTTTGAGGAGAATGTTGAGCTTTAAGGTGCCAATATATAGTAAAGAGATAATATGCAAATTGACCATCACTCCAACACACAAGATGGTTGCCATCATGTGGTCAAAGATGGCTGCCCCCATGTGGACACAAAATGGCCACCATAAGATGGCCAGCAGAGGAGGGGAGTTGAGAAGACCAGGCCAGCAGGGGAGGATAGTTAGGGGTGACCGGGCAAGCAGGGGAGGGCAGTTAGGGGTGGCCATGCTGGTACAAAAGGGAAGTTAAGGGTAACCAGGCCAACAGGGGAGGGACATTGGAGGCAACCAGCCTGCCGGGAAGGACAGTTAGGGGCGACCAGGCTGGTAAGAGAGGGAAGTTAAGGGCAACCAGGCCAGCAGGGGAGGGACATTGGAGGCAACCAGACCTGCAAGGGAGGACAGTTAGGGGCAACCAGGCCAGCAGGGAAGGGCAGTTAGGGGCCATCAGGCCAGCAGGGAAGCAGCTAGGCATTGATCAAGCTGGCAGGGGAGTGGTTAGGGGGTAATCAGGCTGGCAGGCAGAAGCAGTAAGGAGCAATCAGGCAGGCAGGCAGGTGAGCAGTTGGAAACCAGCAGTCCTGGATTGTGAGAGGGATGCCTGACTCACAACGGGCAGTCAAACATCCCTCAGGGGGTCCCAGATTGGAGAGGATGCAGGCTGGGATGAGGGGCACACACAAACCCTGTGCACAAATTTCATGCACTGGGACTCTAGTTATGTATATAACAAACAATTGGATCTGAGCGATAGTATACAGGAAAGAAATCTGGGCTGGAGATAAAAATGCAGAAATCCCCGGCAAAGAGAATCAACACGATTGTTTATGGAGAACAAGCAAAAAGAGAATAAAATATAAATAAAGATTTTAGTCACTAAAATCACTTAATTTAAAATGCATTTTATAGTTTAATAAAATGCATGGCTTATAGGAATTCTTGAAGTAATCATATGGCAAAGGCTATAAAGCGCACAGATCATTTTTAAACCTGAAAACTCACATCTTTGAATTAATGACAAAAAGGTAATTACTTGCTGTCAGAAAAAAGACAAAGACCTGCCCTTAAAATCATTATATCCTCTGGCTAAACTGAAGTATGCAGAAAAGTGATTTTAGGAGGCATCATTTGTTATTAACTTTTTTAACAGTGATACATATGCCCTACAATTTTCAAACTTTTTAAAAAAATATATTGTTTTAAGGATATACTACTATTTAGTTAATACAGTAAAATATGACGAGAACATTCATAACATGATTATGTACATTTTAAACAGATTCTTGTTTAGCAAGGAATCTAATTCATGCTGGAAAGCTGTTCACCATGCAGAATAGCTTTCTCACCTCTTCCCACTGCATGCACGACGGATGGGCCATATCCCCGGATCTGGAATCCAAGTCCGTCAGCTGAATCTGGGATTTTCACTGTCCTAAAATCAATCCGAAAATAGGGTAAGAGGACTTTAAAACATCCCAACTGGTTAAAACAATAGTTGTCCAAACTTTTATTTATTCTTTCAATAAATTCATATTGAAGGTCGACCCTGTGAAAAACAGTGGGTTCCAAACCCTCGAGGGAAGCATCATGGTGCATGCCCTTGGAAAGGCACGGAGCAGGCATACACCGTAGATTTCTCACTTGACACAGTCATTGCAAGTACAACCTGAGTCAGGATAGGCTCCAGGCTCAGACACTCCTTGCTCTGAATCCACTTTTAGTCACTTCATAGATGGATAACTTGAATGAACTTCACTTCTCTGAGTGTGAGTTTCCAGAAAGATGATAAGTGTTAAAACATACTTTGCGATGTATCAGTGGAGATTAAAAGAGCTATCACTGGTCAATTGCCCTGCATTGTCCCATGTGCTAGGTAGGTATTTAACAAAATGGAAGCTCCCTGCCTTTGTTTACTATTGCAAAGAAGACATTGGTGCACACTGTGAAATTTCTTTGCTAACATTAACATAAAAGAGACAGAGTTAATGCATTTCTATCTGTTGGGAACTCCCTCAAAAAACAACAAAGAGCCAGTTATAAAGAACAGATGCATTAAACACTACATCAAAGCAATTTAAGAATATGATTAACATTAGTATTTATCTCGTGGTATTTTAAAAGAATAACACAACAAAATGTAAACCTGCATAAGTAAAAAGAACTTTTCAATGAATCCACATGGAAAAGAAGATGAAGGGGTGGAAAACTTGAGTAAGCTGACATCGCAAACCACGGAGGGATGTCCAATTTGGCACTAACAAATCAGCTACTCCTTAGAAGGAAGGCAGAAATCAGATAGTGACAATGAAAAGCAGAGAATTGGAGATAAGAGGGAACCTCATAATAAAAATGAGTATAATAAATTGTGGTAGAGAGCACAGACAAATGAATACGATGCAATAAATTTTGATGGATAGCTCTTGATGCTGAAGAAACAAGTGTTCGCCAAAAGCTGCTGGATGAATCATGAAATAAATGTAGCAGTACTTCAAGGGCACATTAAACAGTCTCAAGTCTTATTTGTAATTTATGAAATAGCTGTGGGAGCCCCATGGTGCCTAGAGCATTTGAGAAAGCCAGATAGTGCATTTAGACCTGAAGGCAGGGGCCGGCACTGCCACCTAAAATATAACCCAGGCAGGCATTCAGGCCTTTGGTGATAGAAATGCACACTGCCCATTCCAGGGAGCCCTGAATGTATTATAACACATTAGGTTATACACTAGGAAGTGATCTGCATATTGGTGAGATGGAGGTCAAAGAATAAATTTATCCTTTATCCTTAATTAGATAATTTTTGGGGATATATATATATATATGTGTGTGTGTGTGTGTGTGTGTGTGTGTGTGTGTGTGTACCTGCTTTTTGTAAACAGAAACTTGTCACTAAAGTTTGTCAACTATAAACTTAAAAAGAGAAAATAACTGAGTGAGGGTAAGGGAATAAATACATTTTCTGAGCATGAAATAAAAAACAGAGGTTAACTCATAGTTCTATGTATTACCAATGAGAGCTCCCTTTGTCTGAAATAACTTTGAGCTTTCAAGCCATGATGAATTATTGTTCTTTAGGATTTTGCAGAATTCTTGGTGGCCTCTCAACCCTTCCTAGGCAAGGTCTTCTATCCTTCTAATATGGCTATGGAAACTGACCCAACTCTAATCTTCTAGAAGATTATTATACTTTTCTTAACAAAATTTGTACAAAACACTTTAAGATGCATTTGGTCATAATCTGGGGACCCCTTTCATAAAATGACCTTTGGAAAATGTTTACTAGTGGAAACACTATGTTGCCTATTAAAGGAAGAATTAAATTTATACAAGAAGGATGCTGTAGAAAACAAGTGCCTAAATTATCTTCTACAAAGCCTGCCAAAAATTCCTTGTGTTATCTTTTGTAAAATGCAGCTAGATTCGAAAGAGAAATTCTGTTGTATTTACCTCTCACATTTTTGCTTTCCCCCCAAAACAGGATACTTTATAAATTATAAGTAGCTAATGCAAAAAAATATGAGAGTGATTTATGAGTCATACATTAGAATAAGGACATGAAGGAATGGTTATAAATTTTGAACAAATTAAAAAGAAAAAATGAGTACTCCATCCTCAAAACAGTTTTAAAATACAATGTAATATATGCTTTTGATATAATAAAGAAGCAATGGAAAAATGAAATTAGAGAACAAAAAAACATCACAGCTCAGATCACTGGAGTATATATTATGGGCTTAACATGTCACTAAGTTCTTACAAACCTAGATTTATTTAAGTATTCTTAGCAGCTCAGCTACATAGTCACTCTTATCATCCCCACTTTTTTATGGATGAGGATGTTGAAGCAACACAATTAGCAAACAAGTGGTGGATGAGAGGCTTGATCTTGGACCAGAAATATCAGGATTCCTGCTATTGTGCAACCAACACCTTGGGAAGAATCAGAAGATCCACGTTCCAACTCTGCTCATCTAGCAACTTCTTCTAGGACTGGGGATTTGCCCTATATATTTAGTTTTCAATCTGGTGACTCCAGTAACCTCTACCTGTTGAAATGTTTGTGATCAGTGGACCAGTATCATAAGGTTAAATTAGGAATCAAGGACCCATGAGTAAAGCTTAGGAATGCTATTCTCTTATTCCTTTCCTGTTAAATATCCTCACAATGTTCAGAGGTAGGCAACTAGGTTAAACTTATTCTAGGTGGGTTGGATAAAGGGAAGCACTAAATCATAACTAGTTTTAGAGAAAGGTAACATTGTGATGGTTATCTGCTGCTCTCTAGCACAAAGTCCCTCTAAATTAGTAACTTGAATGAGCCCCACTTTCGGACCCCTTAGTAAGCTGTTGGTAGAAACATCTACCTTGATGACTTAGTACTACAAAATGTAGCCCATGATGCTACACTACAACTCTTAAGATAAATAGTGCACACAACTTTGCTGAATATATATTAAGGCAGGAAAGAATACTCCATTACATATCTTTAGAATCTTTCTATAAGTAGTTAAATCATTTCGTTTTTGAAGTAACCTTCATTTATCTTAAAATTGATGAAGTTGTCTATCACTACTGATATCTAATATAATATGAAACAGTAATTCTGACAAAACTATAGTATGTACACTAACACACCATGGTAAGCATTTTATATGCATTATTTCTGTTACCTCATTGGATAAAGAAGTGAAAACCTGATCAGGGAAAACAATGATTTAGAGAAGGAAAGCCAATGTCTTCCAAGTATATCCATGATATATTGTTAACTTTTGTATTATAAATATGTGATTATGCATATGTTTGACAGGACTTATAAAATTCAACTAACACTAAATTTCAAAAGAATAATAATGGTTATTTATGGGCAGTATGGTTATAAGAAAAATCCTTAGTAAAGTCTGTACTCTAAATTTCCTACAAGAAATATGAGTTTTTTCTAATTGTAGGCAGATAAATAGGACCTATTTCTAAGTACACATGAGTATAGGATTATCTTTGTCTTAGTTTTGATCCCATATCCTAACAGCATTTGATTATAAGTGTGTGGAATTAATTCATAGCCCCTGAAATTACTAGGGCTAACCATAGAGGAATGCAATTCTTTATTATCGAGTGTTCTATTAGTTTTTTTTCACTCAGAGTCAGACTCAACCCAAACTAGACCAGGAAAATTTAGGCATTAAAAGGAAATTATTATTTCTGCTGAAGCTACATGATTCAAGTAGCAAGCATTTTGTCATCATAAGAAATGTAGTTTTTCCCATCATTTAAACACCAATCTTAGTGATGTTTGGTGAGGTTTCAATATTCCAAGCAATGAAAAGCTTAATTCTAGATATTTGCTTAGTTAAATTTTCTATTTTGTTCATCTATGCATAATTTTTTAAAAAATCCCACACAAATCATACAACTTACTCCCTTGGTTTGGTGCTCACAAGAACTCTTAGAGGTTTTCTGCTGTTTAAGCAGGATTTCAGGAAGCAATCCACTTCACTGAAAGGTCTCATAAAAACTAGGTCACCGTTAATAGCAAAAATCTTTTTTCCAACTTCCATGCCAGCCATCTATGAGAGAAATAGGAAAAAAAAAAAAGTCAAATTATATTTTAATAAATGAACTATTTATTTTCCAGAATTAGAATCTGAAAAGGTCTAGAACTTATAGATTTTGACATTTTAACACATCTGCAATGTTTTTATACAATTTCACAAAATAAAACTGTGGTTGAAGTGACAAAATTATTCTTTCTGACCTAGTTTTAAATATGATCACCCATCTTTACCTCCCTCCATGACTTAACATTGTATGTCTCCTATAATCTTTGCTTCTGCTCTCTTTTATAGTCCCTTTTTTTAATTTCACCCTTTTAACTACAGTCAAACCCCAGGTTAATTTTTTTTACTGCATTTTCCATGGATAGCCAATTAACTCAGAGTTTCAATCTGAACACAGACATTAATGGCAACCAAATATGCATCATTAGCCTGAGAAAGGATAGGAGAGAGAAATGGCCTAGAATCCAAGGAAGTGAGTTCCAACAAGCACAGACTATGAGATGCTGAAAAGATGACAAAGAAGACATAATCCCAAATTTCCTGGTGCAGCCACTGTGGAAAACAGTATAGAATTTCCTCAAGAAATTAAAAATGTAACTGCCATTTGATCCAGGAATCCCACTGGAAATATATCCTGATTCCCTGAACACCAATCATGAAGAATATATGCACCCCTACATTCATATCAGCATTATTTTACAATACCCAAGATCAGGAAACAGCCTAAGTGCCCATCAGCAGATGAGTAGACAAAAAAAAATGTGGAATGTTTATACAACAGAATACTATGCAGCTGTAAAAAATAAGAATGTGTTACCCTTTGTGACAGCATGAATGGACCTAGAGAATATTAGAATATTAGACTGAGTGAAATAAGCCAGTCATTGAAAGTCACATAATTTAACTTACATGTGGAATCAAATGAACCTAATAAACTGACTGGTAAACAAAATAGGCCCAGAGGCATGAATGCATGGAATAGGCTGATATATCTCAGAGTGGAGGGTGGGAGATGGGAAGAGATTAACCAAAGAACTGATATACATATATGCATAACCAATGGACACAGATAATAGTGTGGTGAAGGCCTGGGATGGGGCAGGGGCTGGGAGGAGGGGGATTAAGGGGGTTCATGAGACATTTGTAATACTGTCAACAATAAAATAAACAAACAAATAAAGAAATAAATAAATAGTCATTATCTCTCCATACTAACAAGGCTGTTCTCCTTAACCAAATCTACTGCCTATAAACTATATGCTCTTTTAGTTATCAGATAAAGGATGAAAACCCTGGAAAAGACATTTTATCAGAGGCATAGGCAGATGAAATTCTAGAAACATCCTCTGAAAGAGTCCGGGAGAAACATTTGCTTCTCACAGAAAATTACTAAAAAGTCATTTGCTAGCTGGGCCCACTAAGAGTATGAGTTGACCAGAATTATTTGATGTGCCAGTAGTGAGCTGCACATTAAGTTTTGTCTTACATGAGACACCTTGGGCATTATCAGATGAGAGGATGGGTGACAGTTTACTACTAACTTTAAACAAATTCTAAGTTAAAAGCGATGTTCAATTAATCATCACATTTTGCATTAAAGATTTAAATATTGAAACGTTTGCTAGGGGATTAACCATTTTATAAGCTAGGCAGCAAGGTGAGCATACATTAACTTTGATAAACTTGGTATATAACACTGGGAAGTAGGTTTCATGAGGATTGGAAATGTTGTCTATTTTGTTCATTGCTGTATTCCCAGAATCCAAAACACTGCCTAGCATACAATAGGTACCAAATGGATATTTGTGAATGAATGACAGAATAAATGATCAGGAGACTTCGTGGTTTAAAAGTCTGGTGAGGTAAGAGAACATCAGTCAGCATTAACCCAATGAGAAAATAAGTCAAAGTGTGTGCTTTACTAATGGAAGGTTGTACTTATATGACAGTCAACAGATACAGGAAAATAGAAGCCACAGCCCTTGAATTAATGGAAGAACCATTTGACATGCATAACAGTCCCACCCTACGCAGTCCCCACAGGGTTCTGGGCTACAATCCGGGAACAGGGAAGAAGACCCAGGGGCATGGAATGCACCATTTGGCCTCCCAGGAGCTCAAGTTCACAGCTATAGATATTTCTAATACCTCCCCGCAACTACACCTGAGTACCCTCTCACAGATCCCAAGAGTATTCGATAGAACCTCAGAATAAGAGTATTCAGAAACATTATTTTCAATAGGATACTAAAAGACTGATTTCAAATAGTTTAGAAATTTTATATTTATATGTCATGAGCAACAACTTAAAATAATAATGCTAATTTACATTACCTCAGCATTAGACCCCTTTTCTACCAACTTAATTATTGGAACTTTATTTTTGTCTTCTAACCCAAAACCATAGCTGCCTTCATTGGATTTAATCTGAAATGTAAAATAATAACATTAATAAAGCAAGTAGAAAAAGAATTCTAAAGTCAAACAGAATTAAATAATATGCAGCAAACACATTTATGTAATATCCTGCTAATATCTAATCAAGAAGAAAGCTTATATAACATACCAATAATGATTTACCTATAACATTTTCCACAACTTACCAATAAAACTTACCAATAATGATTTAGCTATAACATTTTCCACAACTTTTAAGTCATGTTTCATAAGTCGATGTTTCATATTGGATCCTTCCATTTCCTCATCCGCAAAAAAACGGAAAAGTAGAGGTTCATCTTTGAATTCACTTTTTTCAAGGACTAATGAAACAGAGATTCAAATTGTTTCAATTAATCCAAAAATCAAATTATTTGTCCAAAGTGACAGACATTCAGTAAAGTAATAGCTGTACCATGACCTCAATTTTATATTCCTAGAACAAGTTACACGCACTAATATCCATAATATTTTTCCATTTCTTTCTAAAATTTCAAGCCAATTTTCCTTTAAATTTCTTTTACATAAAGGATTTTGAATTTTTAATATTTTGTCAATGTAATTTTTTATACTTAACCAAATCTTTCACTTTCCAAATTAAAACCTAAATTTAAATAAAAGATTATGTTGAATAAAAAATGTATACAATCCAAACAGAAAACTACAGTTTTGAAGAAAACATTTTAAGTATGATTTTAATATGCTGCACAATTCTGGGGAAATTCAAATGGATTAAGTGTTGTTTTTATGTTGTGAGCAATTCCCATTGTTCTAACACTTGAAACCAGAAATATGTCTTCTGGGTGAAATGTGATTTTAGTTTCCATTAATTCTTAGCTCATTTCTGTTTCAAAGCATTACTCTCAAATAACCTTATTTATGCAAAGCCCAGTTTTTTCTCTTTCCTCTGAACATTAATATATTCCCCCAAATCCCTAAGATTCCTGGATATAAGAATTATGTTTTATAAGCTTTTTAAAAAATTAAGGCTTACTATCAATAGAAAGAATTTGTATTCAGCAAGATCCTGACAGCAGTCAAGTATGTTAAAAGAGAAATCTTTTTAATTTCCATTAATCTTTGGGAAGTACCTTGAAGAGTTCTTTGTTGGGACAGATTGATTCATTGAGCCAGGGAGCTAAAGGGGAGGCAGTGTCTCCACAGCACAGTAGAAATTTAAGGCTTTATGTTGAGACAGACATGCATTTAAATTCCAGGTCTGAGATTGAACCTATGTGTAACATTGGACAAGTTACCTACACACTTTGAACTTCAATTTCCTCATTAAACCTTCATGATATTATATAAAACTCAAATGAGGTAATAAAGGTAAATAACTTGACATATGGCTATTTTATTGTTTTTACAGAGTTCCTAATAATAGTTATTGACCAGATATATACATACATATATTTATATATATATATTGATCTTTGGGTGAGAGACTGGCTGGCAGGCAATGTGAGTTAACAAGTGAAACTATTGACTACATATTAAAAAGTAACACAGTCACAGCTGACAATAGAAATGAGAATATAGGTGAAATGGAGTTAGGTTTTGTCTACATGACATAAACAGTTTCCCAAAACACATATGGTGTTTTTCTACTGTCTTCTTCCCCAAAATAGTCTGCCTCAAAGAAGTGAGAGAAGACATCAGAAAGGCCACACATGCATCGAATTGACTGTGCTTTACTGACAGAGACTTTTGTAGGAAAAATGTTTGTCATAACTCAGCATTCAAAAATTAGCGTTGAGATCCAATTACTGCTTGTTTATAGCTTGATATTACAGTTTTAATTCCCTATAATGATGCCATTTCTTTCATTCAATGGCTTGCTCTTCAAGGATTGATAAGTCTATTATCACAAATGACACAGTGCTCTAGAGATAGTGGGATGTAATGGAATTCCCAAAGGATATACAATATCTAAGAATGCTCTCAAAATCGCTAACTTTTGTTTCCTTTTTTATAAAAAGGTAACAACCTTCTGAAAGTAATGACAAATTGGTATCAAACATTAGACAAGTGTTATTAAATAATGTATATAAGCACATATATAAACAAATATCTAACAAGTACTATCAAATACATTTTTATAAGCATATATATGTACATATATGCTATATAATAAAAGCCTAATGTGCAAATGGACCAAATGGCAGAAAGACTGGTTGGCGGGATAGGGAGGGGGAGGGGGACAGGGTAGTGAGCAGGCAGTGCCAGGTGAGCCAAGATGAGTGCCAGCACGCAAAGGGTGGGGACCGTAGTTGGGAGGTGGTGGCAGAGGGGCTTTTGGGGGCAGGGCCGGAGCTGCCCCCTGGTGGTCAGTGTGCTCCCACAGTGGAACGCCACTCAGCCACAAGCAGAGCTTATGGCTGGCAAGCACAGCAGTTGTAGCCTCTCCTGCTCCTGCGGCAGCACTAAGGATGTCCATCAGTTGGACATCCCCTGAGGGCTCCTGGACTGCAAAAGGGTGCAGGCAGGGCTGAGGGACCCAACTCCCAAGAGCACAAATTTTTGTGCACCAGGCCTCTAGTATAACAATAAAAAAAGATCGTTTGGGTTTATGGAATTTCTAATATGGTATGAATAGAGAGGGAAACTAAGTCTCATTATTTTTATAAATTTAAGGGGAATGAAGTCATCAAACAAGAAAGAACATCTATCTTTAATTAGTTGCCAAACAATTAGATTTCTCCAAGATATTTATAATTTTGTTCTCTGAGATAAGTTTGAAAGTATTTTTATAAAAAGAACAATAAAAGAGAATAAGAAATACTTAATAATATATACTCTCATTTAATCATTTTAATATATATACTAGCATTAAAAACCCATAAATTTAATCTGAAATAGTTTCAAAGAAGCATACAAGGTTTTTTTCCAAACTTCTAAACTCAATTCCTTGCTCTTCTGGAATGAGTTAGGGTCTAGAAAAATAGAAAACTAGTCATGGAAACTCACGAGAAAATGCATGTGTGGTGACCCTACATAGACACATGGCAGGGCCTAGACAGTCTTGTTGGTTCATTTCTAAACTACCTCACTGTAACACTGGGATATTCCCAGCATTCTTAAAAAAAAAAAAAACCGACCAATAAAAACATGAAATATATCTGTAAGCTTCCAGAATAAAAATTCCTACCATGGTGCATAAATCCATTGTCACAAAGTCCAACAGCAAATATCATTGCCTCTTCTCTGGTGCGACAATCCCCCTGTTAACCAAAGAGCACTGTACAGGTTAATAGGCAACCAAAATCCTACACGTTTACTACATTTGATATTCTCAGCACTGACCTGACGAAGCCACTCATACATTATGATTTCCGTTGCTTTCATAAGCCCACATTATATCTAACTGCTATAAAACACAGTTGATAATGAAAACACTTTTGACCTTCAATGAAAAATATTTAACATTTCTTGAGAAAAACTATATTTTATTATGAAAACATATAAGTAACTAATATTGATTACTACCAAAATGATTCCTTTCTCTTATTTCTTCAATTTTGTATCCCAACTATGCATCTAGTAAATAGCCTATATATTGAAATCACACTAAAGAAAATCTCAGCTATCATTTCCCTGCCATCAAATGGCCTTGCTCTTTAAAAACACTAAATGTACTAATCTAGGGTGACTTGAAGTAAACTTTTTGACTGAGACAACAAATGCCTGCTTCTCTTTCAATATAACTGAACTCCCCTTCTTCCCCTCCAAAAAAACATTCAGCAATCTCTGATCCAGATTTTGAGCAGCTTATTTTATTCTTCTAATGCTAACATTTGGAAAGTAAAAATGGCAAAAGAAAAAAAAATAAGATGATAACTAACTTCCTGGGTCAGAACTTTAAATATTTATTCAGCACCAGCTTTTACTTTAAAATAAATACTCTTCAGTTTTCTCAAATATCCAACATAGAGTACAAAATCTTGTGAATTCTATAACATTAAAGATCCTATGTGACATTCCAACTCTGATATCAAGAACAGAACCAATTCCAATGACATTCATTGACCACAGTGTTAGAAAAGGCTCTAAATCCATTGTGTGTATGAATTAGGGTTTTATCTAAAGGTAATAGTTGGATTAATCTAAAATCTTAACTTTAAATAGAATAACTTTAAGTGTAATAAAATATAAAAATAAGTGGTCTTAGATAATCTAGAAATTAATATTAATAATAAAAAGTCTCAAAATGTATGTGTACAGATTAATCAAATGTGAATTAAACATTAATATTTGAAGTCAAAATAAACATTTTTATGATTTAATATCAAATATTATACAGTTATAACAGGAAGTGGGCCACTTTCTTTAATAACAAAAATGTAAAACTGTTTATGACACTGACTCAAATATCCAAACTTAATGACAACTTTCAACCAAGTAATATCCCCTCCCCAAAATAGTACATTCTGTCAAAGTGGGTATCATTTTTCTTATCCTTTTCTTTAATAAAGGGAAAATAATTGCTCATTCATTAGTTGGCCTAGTATGATAAAACATTTAAATAAGTTTATATTTGAAATACTATTATGATGGGTGACATGCCCTGATTAGCAAATATTATTTTCCTAGCTCGCATATTCTAAGCAGAATAAAAACCACCACAACAAATCTTGTACTTTCCTATTTAAAATATATGAAGATGGTTATTAAATCTCATAGTATCAAACAAGTACTATCAAATACATTTTATAAGCATATATATGTATGCTTATAAAGAATAGGCATAGGAAGATTAGAATAACTTACTAGGACTAATAAACAGATACTTTAAAACAAATTTGTGAACAAAACATGCAACACTTTTTAGTATATGTCCACTGCTTCTTTTTCTGTGGTATTCATATTACACTTCATTTTTTAATCATGAACATCTTCTTGAAAGACTATGTTGCACAAAAGTTAAGCCTGAAGATCTTGTACTCAAATAGATTGTCTAGCCTCAAATCTTAATTCTGCTTCATATTAGCTGTATGAATTGGTAAAGTTATTTTGCTGTGCTTCATGCGTAGGTGGAGTTTTTTTTCAAACTGTACCTCAATCACATGCTCAAACTTACATCAACAGAGAACATAACTGAGCAACTTCTATTTATTTACCTGTGCAATTAACCAGTCTATCAGTTTGTTGGCCATGACAACAGATTTGTAGGTCCTTAAATGGTAATCTTTATCTCTATAAAGAAAAAAGAAACAAAACATTAGGGAAGGAGATAAGTGAGTAAGGAACACTTCATTTAACATGTGCATTTACTCAATGCAATCTGAATCAACTGTCCACATTATGTGTAAATAAGAGACAAGGTCTGCATACCTGAAAACTCCTTCATCAGCTCATACCAACGGAAGAAACCCACAATGATGCCAAAACGAGACATTTCTCCTTTCACATTTTCTCATATCCAAATAGATTGTTACTGCTATATTACCTGGTAATAACTTAGCTAGACTTAAAATTTCTCATTAATAAAAGAATAATAAAATGGAATTCTTTCCCTTTAAATTAAGATAGATTATACAAAACATCTCAAAAAGCAGAGAAGAAAGCAATCACTGAATTCCCACTTTGACTTCTCTGGGAAGGCTGGACTTGCTCTAAAGGAGTGATCATTTGGCTCAGCTGAACTGGAAGACTATATGCCTATCCGAGGTAAACGCACTGAGAACCTTGTCATGCATTTTGTCACAGTGATACCACATCCTCAGGGAACCAAGGTAGTCAACTGTCTCCACATCAGACTACTTTCAGTAGATTTCACAGATCTGAGAAACAGTTCATATTTTAGTTACTACCAAAGTGCTTGTGATCAGAACGAGGCCCCAAAGGCAAAAATCTGTAATGCACTGAGTTTGCAGGTCTGGATCAAAAGGGAATGAGAGCCCTGGCCATGTAACTTGGTTGGAGCGTCATCCTGATGTACAAGGTTGTGGGTTCAATCCCCAAGATCGCCTGTTGGGCACAGGCAAAAGTGAACCAATGAATGCATAAATAAGCGGAGCAACAGGTTGATGTTTCTCTTTCTTGCTCTCAAATGAATAAATAAAATTTTAAAAAGAAAGAGAAAAGTGACAGTCTTTTCAAAATGTTAAAAAATCCAAATTGTAAACAACTTGAAGTGATGAACAATTACAAACTATATTTAGAGCTCTCTAGCCTCTGGCAGAGATTCACAATGAATATTTATATCATTTTCTCCACTTTCATAAAGAGCTCCCTGAAATATGGTTGAAATTTCTGATATTTCAATAATAAATGTATTAGATTGGCCAGTAATCAACAATCTTTTAAAACGTATCTCCTTGTTGATACTACACCACCCATTTCATCTTGGTGCCCATAAGCATTATTAAGAAAGGAAAAGGTGTATCTGTTATAGAACACATGTGGGTCTGAGGGTTCTTCACCCAAATAACTGTTCTTTTCATAAGCTGAGTTCACACATATTAAAAGAATGATTATCACATATCCCATCTGTTTCATGGTTTTTTCCCCCCACAAATATGCCCTTAACAGCTCATGAAAAATTGTCATTTCTAGCCAAAGAACAATTCCTTCTTATCAGCTCCTACTAAGTATAACTTTCTCAATAAGAAATTCCATATGCCTAAAATATATTTTCAGAACCTATTTTCTCACATACAAACTCTACATCTACATAAGTGAGATGAAAAAAATGACCATAATTGTTTTCTATTAATTTAGCATAAAAATCAAAATAAGTATCCATTTGCTATAGAGTTAAACAAACATCTTTTAATATTAAATTATCCAAAACATATACAGGGTGTCTGTGCTACAGAATCAACAAATATTGGTTCTTTTTTCCTCTTTTTACTGTGTGAAGCCTGCCCAGGCAAGGGGACAAGGCATTTTCAGGAGTAATGGGTAAGATTCTGCTTTCTCCCCAGAATATGCAATGTGTTCTTTATGGAACATTAGTGGGCATTCCAATTCACTTAAACAGCAACTCCTGAAAGATTTTTATTTTTAATTAAGCTCTGCATTTCCTTAGAGTGGGAAATCAGAATGAACACTAAAAACAATGTACATAAAACATTTGGATTCTATAACCACAATTGAAAAGCCTCTTTATTCATTTTGGAAATAGTACATTCATATTTTTTGTGTGAAAAATATGTTAAAATCAACAAACTTCAAATGATATCTGGCTATTTGAAGTCTGTTTACCATCATATTACATTCTATCAGTTAGTGTATATTACATATATAGTGTATATTACAAAGCACCATAATACTGCTGGATGGTCTCCAATTTTAATCATATCACAAAACTCAAAGTTTTCTGCTGTCTTTCTAAAGAGATAAAATGAAAATTAATCCTAATTTCTCTTAAAAATAAAAAGCATATATCTTTATAAGGAAAAGCACAGTGGAAAACAAAACTATTATACTTATTAACTCCCAAATGATTCTTAATTTCAAGAATAAAAATTTTCTTTGAATAAAAGATTATTAGAAGGAAATATTGTGAAATAAAAATACACACCCAACATTGGATTACACAATTTAATTTAAAAATTGATATACAAATAATCATAATGATAAATGTTTATAATAAACAATATGTCCAAATCCAAAACAATAACTATTGTTTATTAAATATTAACTGGATATGGATTGTTTCATTATAAAGTCTATAATTTACTATAAATTAATGGTAAATAATTATAGAAGTAAGAATAAAAGGAGCAGAGGAAACTATATATTTAGAGCCTCAGAAAATTTAGGAATATTTTAAGATAAATTATTACTTAAAAGTAAAATTTTCATTTTTGGAAAAAAATAAGCCAACAAGTTGCAGGTGGATAATATTTAAGTAATATGAAATATAAATGTTCCCATATAAATTGCCCAGAACTTAGAAAACAGACTCACCTTATCACTGGAGTAAATAAGCTATGAAGACGACAATATAATCTTACGCCCTATTGTAAAATAAAGATATGTCAAAAGCAAGTAAGAGTACTAAAAGGACATACCAATGACATTCTGAAATAAATGTATTTATTCACTGCTGATATTCTGGAATCAATACATCTCAACCAATATAAAAGTTATTCAAATGTTACATTACAACATAACATATATGCTGTCAGTCATAAAAATAATGACGTAAGCCATTAAAAGTAGAACTGTGCTATGAATTTGTCATACACATGTGACATACACATACACAAAGCATTTTTAAATTATTTTTCTTAAAATACAAAATATAATGTGCCCTCACTGGTGTGGCTCAGTTGATTATCATCCCATGAGCCAAAAGGTTGCCAGTTCAATTCCTGGTCAGGGCACATGCCCAGATTATGGGTTTAATTCCCTGTTCTGAGTACAGGAGGCAACTGCTCAATGTTTTTCCCTCACATTGATGTTTCTCTCTTTCTCCCTCTCCTTTCCTCTCTCTATTAAAAGCAATAAAAACATTTTTTTAAAAGATATAATGTAAACAGAAAATAAATCTATCATCAGCAACATCATTTTACTGGTTCATTGTATATCAATATAAATCTTGTCACATATACAAAAAATGACATGACATTAATTTTAAATATTTGTATTGTTTTAATTTATTCATGTACCATAACCACTTATTGCTACTTATGAAATAGCTTACAATGGTCATAACCTTCTGAATGATGCAATTGCATTACTTCCCTTTAGAACTAGATAAGAGAATGAAAAAACTGATTTTTAACATTAGAATTCTTGAAATAGCAATAAAAAATTGAGAGGTTTGCTATGTTTGTCATTTAAAACTTGCAATACCAAAAGAATATTTTAAGTCTCTCAACAGCATTTAAAAGTATGACATGAATTCTGCTATCGATAGAAGATTATAGAATCTATTACCTTTGAAATCACATCCTGCATCTCATTTCTTGGATAAAATGTTCCATCATCATAGCGAAATCTATATAACATCTGTTCTGGTCTGAATTGATGTTTATCAGTAACTAAGAACATAAAAACAAAATATGAAAAAACTAAAAATCTAAAAGAGCATCAGCTAAAAACAAGTACATTTATGAAATACATATTTCCCAAACACTGAAACTTTATCTAAAGCTTTTGTTTTCCTAACATAGTAATACAATTCTAGTATTTAGATAGTAAGATTCATAAGATTTGGTTATATAATACATTTACCATCCTATATAATAAAGAGATAATATGCAAATGGTCATCATATCCTTATGCCATTACACCTTGATGCCCTCATGTCATCACAATCCAACACCAGGAGGCTGCGTACACATGGAGCTGTGGAGGCAGCTCCCGGCGATTATGGCGAGGCCAGAGGTTCGCCCCAAGGCTGTGCCCCCTGAGGCCCTGCCTCCTCCTCCAGAGGCCTCAGCCCCTGCCCTGGTGCTGGGGCCAGGGGACCTGAGACCATCCCCCCTCCCCCTACCCCACCCCACCTCTCCGCTCCGGCACCAGGATATGAGGTGGTGTCCCCCATCCAGTGGGGCTTGACAGGGGTGGGGCAGGCCAGGTCTTGGTGTCACCCAATGGGGATGGGGCTGGCCAGACACTTCTATTATAGAGAAAGGGCAAATAGCAATATTAAGATATTTCGTCTAATTAATTCCCTTTTACATGCACGAAGTGCACCGAGTCACTAGTTTCCATATAATGACTTAAGAAATAAGTTGAGGTTAGCAATGTTTAGCTAGCATATTATATGTAATTGTGTGTATTTATCCATAATAATAAAAGCATAATATGCTAATTAAACCAGATGTCCTTCCGGACATCCTTCCAGATGACCATCTGGATGAAACCAGAGCTGCGAGGGAAGCCCAAGTCCCAGGTGCCTGACAGCAGCCTAGGGGAAGCCTGGGCCATGGGTGCCAGAGGGAAGCCGGTGCCAGCAGCCAGGGGAAGGAAGGCCTACTCTTCCATGAATTTCGTGCATTAGGCCTCTAGTATTTATATAAATATAGTAGTTTGTGTTTTCACTTCTTTATAGTGCCAAAAAATCAAGCAAGATGTGTCCTTCAAAGAGAAGATATTCCAATTAGTGAGTTATGGTTTGAGTCTCAGCCCTAGAAGTGAATTTTAACATTTATCTGTTTTATCCCACAGTGATCAAGCCAAGACCACACATACACCAGTCTTGACCATTTACCCTGTGTTTAGATCTTGAGAACAGATTATATAATTTCAGTACACAACTGATTCCAAGATTGTAATGGCTTTCTTACACTGAAAAATACTTTTCTATTCATGTCACTTAATTTCTTTTCTAACATGAATTTAAGACATCATATTCTCTTTTTTCCTGAAGTTATTTTATAGACAAATTTTTTAAATGACTGTTATATAAAAAAGAAAAACTTCAAATTAAAGCTTAGAGTTCGCATGTAAATAATTATTTTTTTAAAACGTATTTTTATTGATTTCAAAGAGGAAGGAAGAGGGAGGGAAAAGAGATATAGAAACATCAATGATAAAAGAGAATCATTGATTGGCTGCCTTCTACATACCCTTTATAGGGGATCAAACCCGCAAACCAGGCATATGCCCTTGACCGGAATCAAACCTAGACCCTTCAAGTCCGCAGGCTGATGCTCTATCCATTGAGCCAAATCAGCTAGGGCAGTGGTCAGCAAACTCATCAGTCAACAGTTTGCCAACTGCTGAGCTAGGGGAATAATTGTTTTCTTTACAGGAAATTCGACATTTGCAGAAGAGATAATTTAGTGCAATGGGCTGTGTTTTCATGATAGAAGACTCTGACCGTACATTTTGCTAACAATTTTGAAGGGTGAGAGAAAGCTGTCAGAATTAAATCTCTTAACTACATTTGGTGAATACTAAGAAAAAGCCAAAAGGTTTGTAAAACACACACACACACACACACACACACACACACACACACACACACACGCATGAATTTTCAGCTATTTTACCCTAAGCTATCCAAACCACATGTGTGGCTTATGGCCATAAAATTGGGAAATAACTGCTACCTCAAATAAAGACAGACAACACATCTTTTTGGCATCCTCTTTCCAAAATAAGCCCCCAAAATAAAATTTAAAAAATATTTTGGAAAAAAACTGAGATAAATATTTAGAAATCCAATGGTGTCTTTCAAAATCACTCATTTATTTTCCTGTGCTATCTACCTATTCCCATTTTTATCCCTAAAGATTCATTGAAATAAATTATTGTCTTGATATTCCAAAATTCAAGGAAATATTTGGGCCCAAATGTCTCTTGTCACAATAAAACAAGTGGTAGTTTAACCTATTCAAAATGGAGTGCTAACGACAGGCAAACTACTGTGACTATGAGAATTACTCTTAGGATAATCTGAAACTCTTAGCTGTTTGCCTGGGATAAACAGTGAGCAGTTCTACATTCAAACCTACTCCCTCAACTTCTTGAACATGGAAAAGAGATTTATTAACAGATGAGTTCAGGTCATCTTGTGAGAAAGGCCGTGCCATCTTTTCAACAAGTATGTGATGTTACCAGGGTGCACTGGTAAATGGGAGAAGGAGCTCTGATTTGTAGCATTTGCCAAATTTCCATGGTATAAATACTCCCACAATGGCCAATTGCAAGCTACTAAAACAAAGTCACTGAACACAGATTTTGACGTGTGCTGACACATTATATTGAGTAGTTCCATCACACAGAAATAATAGATATAAGTAACACCAAGAGCACAATTAACAGGAAAACATGGTAAATAATTAGGAAATGATGTGTTTTAAAAACATATCACCTTTGTTTATAAGTATGTAGTTATATGTTTCTATAACTTAAATTTTAATAATAGCTGTGTTTAACGATCACCTTGCAAGTTTTAAAACAATTAATTACCAGCCCTCTTGAGCTTGTACAAGCAACTTCAGCACACTAGTGGATATAACAGTCCAGGTCTCTGAATTCTCATTTTAGCATTTACAATGTAAATACTAGTGCCAGACAAGAATAATATTATCAGCACATCATCGAGAAAGCATATGCGCTTCAACCCCTGAACTCCTAGTGTAGAGGAGATAAACTGATTAGGAGTGAAATTCTCCCATTCTAATATCCTTTCCAAACAAAAATACTTACGCCATTGATTTTTTTTTCTTCTTAGAGGGAGAGAAAGGAATTCCAGATGATTCCTATCTAGATATATAGTGGTACAGGTACATTATATCAGTTGCCCCAGGATGATGGGAAAAATTTGGGAGGATCTAGTTTGTTTTCAACCTACTCCAAGTTAGAAAGAAAATCAACATCAAAATACTATAGCCAAATATTCATATTTATTCATAATTCCCTGCCTTTTTCTCCTCTCTTACATTTCGCATTAGACATTCTCCAAGCTTTTATTTTTAGTCTCATTATCGTTTTCTTGTATTTTGTTGTTTCTTATTACTGATTTGAGCAAACTGATGACTCTGTTGAAATATTCCCAAATCTGTCTCTTACTCTCCCTACACTGAGCTTCACACACACATTTTCAACCTTTGCTGGCACTTCCACACAGATGTCTCATATCCAACCCACAGCAAATCTTTATTTTCTCCCCAACCTGTTCCTTCTCCTGATTAGCTCTTTCTGACATCCAAATAGAAAGCTCAGAATAATCTAATTTCACTCTTCATTCTTCATCTCCCTCATCCAGTTATCAAATATGCTGTTTCAGCTTCACCAGAATCTCTGCAATGGGACACTCTCATCATGCCCACCGATACAGTCATGGCAATGACCTGTCCTTTCCCTTCTGAGGATGGAATGGCTCCCCCATGTATGGGACACCCTGCGTCACTAATATGTCTGCTCCAGGCTCCACCCTGCCTCTGGTAGCTTTAAAACCAAGTCTAGTCACTTCTTCACTTAAAAGTGTCCATCAGCTTCTTATCTCAAGAATCAATCACTACAGCGTGGGAGTTAAAATCTTCTGAGTCAGGTGTTAGCCCACCTTTCTCACCACAACTCCCATCCCAGTCTACGCATTATGGAAGTATAGTGTCTTGCCACATGAGACTGTAGCAGTTCCTAAAGAGGCCACCTTGAACTTCCGCTCCCAGCCTGAGTGCCATATAATATTGCTAAGGATGGAATGTCTTTCTGCCCTCTGTCCCTGGCAGAGTGCCATTCATTCTACAAGGCCCAACATTGATCCCACTCCCTCATGAGCATTCCTAAATACTCTTGTTAGAACTCATCATCCCTTTCTATACAATCCCACTACCTGCATTTCTGATTCTTGCCTGTGTTGTAGTTGTTCATTATAAAGTTAGCAAATACATCACCATAAACTTTCACTCCTTAAAACATGACTAGCTATTCAAAATGTTGAAAAAACATAAGCACCTTATAACATGGAGAATTATTATAAAGTAAACCAGTCAGTGGAGCCAACATATGTGCAATCTATGGATGAATAGAATAAATAAAAAAATTACTAAAATCATTACCATGATGTATAATCCCATTTTCTAATAATGCTTGTCCCAAGTGAACACCTTCTTCAGGCCTGTGAATCTCTCCGATTTCCAACAGCCATGACACAAATTCACTGCAGAAATCCAATGAAAAGGTTAACTAGTTAATTTCTTCCCCAGGGAGTCTATCTGTGCATGTATTCATCAAGCAGCTATGAAAGGTGTCTCAAAATGGAAGGGTCTATTTTTAGTGCAAAAGCATCCACTTTTGATATCCATAAAGCTCAGTTATTTAAACTGAATTCTTCTAGACAACCCATGTCCATACATTCAGACTTCCCTAAACAATACTTAATAACTATTTAACTTGTTGAGACTTCTAATAAACACAAAGGGAAAAACAATTGTAAAGTTACTATCTACATAAAGGCAAATTTGGGACTAAAGAGTATACAACAGATCCTAAAGATAGCTAAAGGAGAGAACTAGATAGAGTAATAAGAACTAGATAGAGCAATCAGAGATAAACTCCTTTTAAAAATTCTTCAAACCACAATCATAGTCTTGGGGATGTAAAGTCTAGGGAATAGAGTCAATAATATAACTACATATGGTGCCAGCTCAGTACTGGTAATAGTGGGGGAACACTTTGCAAAAAGATAAACTCTTGAATGTGACGGTGCAGGCACAGAGAACCAGTGCATGGGAAATTCCAAGAGGGCAAACAAAACAAAACCGTGTGCCTGGTATAGAAGACAGAATCTGAAGATACCCGCCTACCCCCATCAAGAATCCCACCCCTTACTTTTCTTATCACATCCTAATGTAGGTAATGCCAGTGGATATTCCATATGTAATTAACATCCCAAGTCAGCTGACCTTACAATATGGAAATCAACCCACTGGGCCTGAGCCAATCACTTGAGCCTTTGAGTCCTTAGAAGAAGACTGGTGGCCCAAGAGCAAGTGAGGAAAAGGAAAAACCCAGGAGGAAGATGCCACCCCTGCCTTTGAAGGCAGAGAACCAAGTCATGGGAATGTAGGCAGCTTCTATCATAGAGCTGCCCTGGCCTAGAGCCAACATAAAATGGAACCTCATTCTTATAAACCATGAATCTGCCAACAACCTGAATGAGCCTGGAAGTGAAAGCCTCCTCAGGGTCTTAAGATGAGAGCCCCACCCAGCTCATACCTTGATTTTGGCCTGAAGCAGAAAACCCAGTATTGCTGGCCAGAATTAGGAGCTAATAAGTGGATGTTGTTTCAAGCCACTTAGGTATGGGGGTAATTTCTTTTGCAGCAATGAAAAATTAATACACAATGACAGACATGGAATAGTTTTACCATTCTTTCCCCAAATTTTAAAATTATTTAGTAAATTCGTTGGTGTATCTAAACAGTCATCTGTAAGGAATACCCCAGCACAAAACTATCTTGCACACACAGAGGCTGTGGCGGTGAAAGGCCACAGAGGACTAGGGCTCTCACCTTTCACCATTCCTGGAGGGGATGAGGAACCCCAAGCATGGCAGATAAGAAGAGAGATATTTTGTAACATTTAGGAAAGAGAGCATCAGCCCAATAGTACATTTTTAAAGGCCCTGTGGTATCATTAAAAGAACACTAAAGACAGAGACATTTTACAATAAAAATTTTTATCAAGCATATGTTATAAAAATCTAACATTTGGCATTTTATGTAAACTAATGAATATATTTTAGAATGGTTTTACTTTTTTTTTCACAGAGGTCAGAGAAGCAAAGCTATGAGATATGTGGAGAAATTGCTTCTCTATTTATTTCAGAACCAAAAGCGACATGAATGCCTAAACAAATAGCCAAGGAACATGGAATTCTAAATGTGATGTCTAGTATAGCAAGCACATTTTTAAGGCAGAACAAATTGTTAGAAGAGAGCTTTTTATTCTTCTGTTAGGTAAGCACCTAACAGAAAGAAAATAAAAAAGGTAAAATATAGTCTAACCATTAAGACTGTGTTCTTCACAATAAGACAACCTAGATTCAGGTCCAGTTCCTGCTTCTACTAGCTCTGTGATGTTGGATTCGTAAATGCAGCTCTCTCAACTGCAGGTTTTTCCTAGTAACATAGAAATGATGTCATCCTCACAGTGCTGACACAAGATTAAATGAGCTGAGAGGTCAGAAACCCAGCCCATGGAGCACTTATTAAATGTCAAAGATGGGCAAGGACGTTGAAATGGCTAGAATGTAGCTAATGCACGATTTTACATTCTGACTTCACCCGATCCCTCGCTGCGTCAAATTCAAATGAGGGAAAGAACAAAATTCAAGTTCTATTACGAATCGGGAGAATGGACCAAAAGGGGATGTTGTAATTAATCTAACAGAAATTAACTTTACAGGATAATTTGATCATAAATTCCTAACTGGGCAGGTCATGGTGGACCAAAGAGGGAGTGTGGCAAAGGCCATGATTAACACAGCTAACATTTCCTGAGTTTCCTATATATCAGGCGCTCTGGGGAATTCTTTGCATATCATTGCATCTCACTAGCACCACAGCCCCAGGAGAGCTTGTGGGTAAAGAGTTAACAAAACCTATCACCTTCAACAAGGAAAAGTTTGACCATGGGTTAACGTGATGGCTCCGCTTCCCTAGAAACCTGATACAGGCAGGGCTTTGGCCGCATTAGTAGGCAGCACTGCTTATGGTAAAAATGACCCCAGTGGCTCAAGCGCATACTCATAATACCTAATGAAAAGCCAGAATTCGAAGTGACTCTCCTATCAATAGGCATGCCCCTGTGGGGACCTTGGAAGTTATGTCCATGAGGCTGTTAATATAAACAGTGTCTTCCTTGCAATACGGACCTTTTAAGCCAAGGTGGGTTCACATTTGCTCTTTCTCTTGTAACAAGATCCTACTGCTGGGGTCTTGGGGACACTAGCAACACTAGCCTGCTGGCAACCACGTGGTCACAGTGAGGGCTATGCCCACTGAAGAAGAGGCCCCTGCAGCCCTCCTTGCAAGCACAGGCTCCTGGCCTATATTCTTCTAATAGGGAGGAGTGGGAAAGAGGGGAGGAGGGGAGGGGAGGAAGTGTGGCCCATGGTGATAGAGGGTGTCTGCATAGATAATAAGACATTCTGATAGGTAATACAGGTAAGCACTATGATAATCTTCATTTTTAGAGAAGAAAGAGAAATTTAACTTTTCAAAATCTCAGGACCAGCTCTGAATGGAGAGAGCCTGACTGTGAAGTTTGGGCTTTGAACTACTCCAGTCTACTTTTATGACCTGACTTTAACAACCATTAGCTGTATGAACTTGGGCATGTTAAACTCCCTGATTCCTCATTCCTGCATCTTTATAAAATATAAGTATGTATTTGAGGATTAGAAATAATGTACAGAAAGAATCCAGCCCAGAGCCTGGCCTACCTATAGGTACCTGAGGCATTGCCCTTCCCTTGGGCCCTGCCTGTGTAACCCCAGCAGGCATTCCTCATGCACAGCTGTCTGCAACCACCCCAAGGACACACACAGTCCAACCATGCTAAATGCCCAGACGACTTCCCTGCTTCTTGTTCTATGCCTGCCCCTCACATGACCTACTTTTTAGGCTCTTCATCAACTGCCTTTCATCCTGAGCCTGCCTGTCAAAATACTAAATTAACCGGCAGTTGTCCTCACCAGTTTGACTTAGTGGATAGAGCGTGGACCTGTGGACTGAAGGGTCCTGAGTTCCATTCTACTCAAGGGCATATGCCTGGGCTGCAGGCTCAATTCCTAGTCGGGGTGTGCAGGAGGCAGCTGATCAATGATTCTCTCTCATCACTGATATTTCTATCTCACTTTCTCTGAAATCAATAAAAATATATTTAAAATTAATTAATTAACTGGTAGCTCACACTGTGTTTCTATTTTTTTAAAATATATTTTATTGATTTTTTACAGAGAGGAAGGGAGAGAGATAGAAAGTCAGAAACATTGACGAGAGAGAGACATCGATCAGCCGCCTCCTGCACGCCCCACTGTGGAGATGTGACCGCAAGCAAGGCACATGCCCTCGACCGGAATCAAACCTGGGACCTTTCAGTCTGCAAGCCAACGCTCTATCCACTGAGCCAAACCGGTCTCAGCTACACTGTGTTTCTTCAGTTCTCTAACTTTCTCTGACTTTCATATCACTTTCACTGGTTAGACATAAAGATTGAGAACTTGGCCATGTAGAAGTCAAAGTTGATCTTGTGGAAATAGATGATCCAGGCAAGGACTCTAGTTTAGAGGAGACCAGTGCCAAAGCGGAATCCTCTGTACTCATGTCCTTGCCAGTCTGGCCGCTACAAGCAAATCCACCTGCAGACATAGCCTCTGCATGCACAGCCTCAAAGTATATCATAAAATACTGAAGTCATGAATGGATAAATGCCTTGCATTTTCATGGTTCCCAGCTCTACATTCATTCCCTCATCCCACTACAGGCCAGAAAATGTTGATAATGAAGAAATTTTCAAAATGCTTAGGAGAACATTTTTTAAAGAGAAACAAATAAAGTTAACACATGAGATAATAAAAATATAAATATATATTATATATGCACCTAGACCACTACCTTACCTTCCAAGAAAGCATTTAGGGAACGTAGTCAGTTTTCTTTTTCTGTCTTTGATAAGATTTCCTTGTTTGCACATCATTTTATAGAGCTTCTCACCCTGTTCAGAGATCATTACCCAGGTGTCTTGCTCCATTCCTAATTTTAAACCTATCAAAAATGGAACAAAGGACAGGTAACTGAAAAAGTCTCTTCATTCACTCATGCCTCTATTAAATAACCTTTTATTGCATGTCGCCATGTGCTGGGGCTGTGGGTACAGAGCTCTGTACTACAGGGGCCTGGTGTTCAGGAAGCTCATGAGATACAGGGAGACAGTCAAGGTAAGATGCCCAGTGCCATTTGGCACCTTTGTGCAAGCTCTGCCTTAAAGGTATATGGTTTGGCCAGTGGAGGAAGAACAGCTGTATGGACTCCTTTGTCAGGACTACATCAGAACAATTGGACAGGGACAACCTAACAGGAAAAATTCTGATAAAACAGGGACCCATTCAGAGTAGATCCCTTATAGGAGAAATTTTCAGAAAGGCTTCACCAAAAGGCCTGTTTGAACAGGATGTGCAAAGAGAGAGAAAGGAGTCATGAGAGCTAACTGAGGAGAAGCAGCACTGACAGGGAGCTTTGGGTCTCGGTGAGAGCAAAGGAGATGCACCAGTTGATTAGGCAGAGTCCTTGCTCAACTGCAGTTCAAGGTCCTTCATTCCTTAGGTACTGGGGAAATGTCTGTTTTAATCAGAGGGGGAGGAGGCAGGGTAGTGCAGGAAAGGAAGTTTTGTTGCTTTGGAAACTAAGCTCAGAGGACAAGCCCAAAGGGGGAGGGTTTAGAAAGAGGGAAATCGTTTAGGAGGGAAATGCAAACATTCAGGCAAGTTTGTTCCTACAGACAATAATAGGAACAAAGTTGAGAAATAGCTAGTTGAGAAATATTGGGGGGTGGGGGGGGGGCACACCACCAGGTTAATTGTACATGTGAAGGCAAGAGGCAAGAGAAGAAAATCAGGATGCCTTCCAGACTTTTGACATGACAACTGAAAGGAAGTGTGAAGCATAGTGGGCAAGGGTTTCATGTCACGAGGAGCCCAGCACTGACCAGGTTTACCTTGGACTTTCAAGGGGAGTCCACGGACCAGTGGAATGCATAAATATGATGCTCAGGAGAGTGGACAAGGCTAGACATAAAGACTGAGAGCTTGGCAATGCAGAAGTGGAAGTTGATCTGGTTGGGAATAGATGATCCAGGAAGGAAACTAGTTTAGAGGAGACCAGTGCCAAAGCAGAATCCTAGGAACACTGACATTTAATCAGGGGGACTTTCATGAAGAATTATTGCAAAAGAAATACTTGAATCCTTTTAGTCTTCTAGCTACAGAAGTTCGTACTAACATTTTATTTTTTACAATGGCAGGAGCCATTAACATCTGTCAGTAATAGTGAACAATCCATTAACAAGTGAGCCTGTTGCCAGGCTAGTGTGCTCAGTGGTTGAGTGTCGACCTATGAAACAGGAGGTCACGGTTTGAGTCCCTGTCAGAGCACATGCTGCCCTGCTTTCTGGCTCCACACCCAGTGGGGACCGTGCAGGAGACAGCGATGAGTGAAAATCTCCCATCACTGACGTTTCTGTCTTTCTCCCTCTCCCTCTCTGAAATCAATAAAAATTATGTTTAAAAAAGAATTGATCCTATTAACATACAAAGATTTCTTTCTTTCTTTCTCGGGCATATCTATATACATAGCCATTCTGAAAAATAAATCTTCAATTTGATGAAAATTCCAACTTGTTTTGAAATAATTTGCCATATTTGAGTAAACTGCTAGATTTAACAAAACTTAAGAGTCCATTAGACATTCACAATTTTTGTCTTAAAATTACCATCCAGTTCTTCCTCCGACACCAATCAAAGGAGTAAGTATTTAAAAAATGCTTTGGAAATTCTTAACACAACTGTGTACTATGGATATTTTAATCAAGGTAGAAAATTTATACATCTCCAATGGAAAATACCTGGAGATGGAAAGGGATCTTTATGTTCTAAAATTTCATCACCAATGAGATGTTTTATTCCTAGACCTCCGGGGAAAGGAATAAACACTGTGGTGTTTCTTATTGATTGCTTGATAAAGAAACAGTAGTTATACAAGCATTTCTATTTCCTAGCTGAATTACAGAAATATGGTTACTTTCAGACAACTAAATATTGCCAGACCAAATACCTCCCACAACTCTCCCTGAAAAAAACATGAAGCAAATCTGAGCTAAGCCTGCCTCTTGTGAACAAGGTCTTTATTGGGTTATGTTACACAATACTCAGTGCCATTGTAACATGTTTAAAAAAGTTAATATATATCCAAAGGGCTGTCTTCCATAATTAGGACACTAACATATTTGGAATTCTCAGTGTAAATATACAGAGAATAATTGTTGGAGGCCCTATAACACTGCATATTATTGAAGCTTGTCTCCTAAAGGAAAACTCTGTGATGATGCTTTAGAAATAGCAAGAATAAAATGCAGAGAAAATGAACGAATGTTAAAGCAAGTAGAACTATTTGCTGTAGAGAATGTCAGTGTGCCCCAACATCCATATGTGGAAACGTAATCCCTACAAAGATGGCAAGAGGAGGTGGGGCCTCTGGGAGGCGGTTAGGTCATGAGAATGGAACCCTCATGATTGTGATTAGTGTGCCCTTATAGAAGAGACTTACGAGAAATCCCTCTCATGACTTCCACCTTGTAAGGTTACAGCAAGAGGCCTTGTATGAGGAAGTGGCCTGTCACAGAACACAGAATCTGCAGGTGTCATGACCTTGGATTTCCCAGTTTCCAAAACAGTGAGAAAGAAATATCTGTTGTTCATAAGCCACCCAGCCTATGGTAGTTTGTTATAGCAGCCCAACCAAACTAAAACACTATTTAAAAGACACTGCCAGTCACAGCACAACTATTTTGCTAACTACATAAGGTTACTTTCTTATTTTAGTAAGTAATAATGTTGGAAGCATTCAAAAATTATTTCAGCATGGGGGACTTATATCACATAGAAAATTCAAGTAAGCATTATATACCTTTTTCCTTTCTCATAACTTTTGCCCATTATCTACTTTTCTGCTAACTTAGAGATTCACCAAGCATAACAGTGCCCAATTCATATACCCACTTTTTCGTCTTTCTCTTTCTTTCAAAATAGCTTCTAACCATTCATGTTTCTCTTCAGGTGTTTTTGCCATACACACAAACCATTTATTTTTTGCTGTGTTATGTATCTTCCACCCATTAACCACAATGTGTCCACTGCTATGGAAGTCAGCTGGAAATTAAAGAGCAAAGGTGAATGAGCAATGTTATACATAATATTATTTCAATGCAATCGTTCAATTCACAAAAGTTCCAAAAATAACTGAATTCTTCAAGATATCTTTCCTTTGTATGTGTGTGTTGAAGAACAAAAAATAAAAAATTAGCAAAATGTTTATATATGGAGTGTAGTCAGTACTCAATTGTGGAACATATCTAACATCCATCACCCCTCACAGGCTCTCACTCCGCTACATCTGACACAGATACACTGAGGACAACATTTTATGCCCTGGGTGATTACATATTTATCTAGTGCAGTAGTCGGCAAACTGTGGCTAGCGAGCCAATGCAGCTCTCGAGCCACAGTTTGCCGCTCTGTTGACTAATGAGTTTGCTGACCACTGATCTAGTGTCCCCGTTTCCCATCAGCAAAGTAACCATAGCAATCAATACAAAATTCACTTAAGACTACTAGGGCAGATAGTACAAATGTTGACAACCACGTCATCTGAAGGAAAGGAAGGAAGTGAGACACATGGAGGAAAACAAAGAGAGTTGCTGACGCACCAGGGCAGAGGTTCCCCAAGAGAGGGCCAATAAAGAACAGCATGGAGACCTGGGTGTGCCTGCCACTATCTCATGTCCTCCCACCCCAACCACAATGTGGGCTCGATTATGCTCTCGTGAGCACTCAGGTTACTGAAGCCAGAGAGCTGTTCACATTTTAAACAGGTAGTATTTCTAAGTGCCACTAAACGGTCTCTTTGGAAAGCCTTAAAATGAGTTACTGTCACCTTATAAAGACTAACGTGCACACCTGCCATGGAAAAGGAGCCTGCTAGGTCCCATATGTGATCATGGGAGTATTTGCAATCAAAGTTTGAAGCACAGAAAGGAATCTGAAATGTGGCGTTTCTCCCTGTTCCTGCTGACTGACAGCTCCGCACCTCCATCCCACCATCAGCCAATGAGGATTGTCTCCACAGTGTGACTTGGTTCCCAAGGGAAGTGCCCTGTCTTAGGTACCACCCAAACTTGGCCCACGGCATGTCTTTTTTCCCTTACCTGTGGCAGTTCACTATTTTAAGAACTGGACAATTTGTTAGGATACTAACGATAAGGTGGAGAAATGGCATACAGGTGAGCATTTGAAAACCTGTGTTCCCGAAAGATTATAAACATTCTTCTCCCTTTTGAGATCCAGGAATGACAACAAAGGTATGTGAGAAGAAAGCTAATCTGTACCCCAACACCAAGTTTTGATTGAATATTACAAAGATATTTCTCTATCTGGGAATAAAAGTCATTTATCAACAATAAATATATTTTATATTATTTTGTCTTCTTTAGGAGCATACCTTTGAAATTCTAATTAAAATCTTTGGAAAAAGAGTGATTCAATTTACTAAGCATTTATATTAAAGACAATTTTTTCAAATAGTAAACAATTAATTTACTTTAACTTCATTTTATATAATGTTATGACTGATCATAATTTAATTAGCTTATTTATAAAAGTCCATATCTTCAAATGTACAGAGCAAAAGTTTACTACCTTTGTTAAAGAACTTAAATAACACAAACTACCTCCATCCACAACTTTCCTGTACAAGCAAATTGACAACCTGTTTATATTAATAACATTTATATATCAAAATAAATCTAAGGTTTGCTATATTCTACATTAAATATAGGAACACAATGTCATATAATTATAACAAATAAGATTACTTAAAGCAAATCAATTCATCCATTAAATACTTCTGCATTCACACTCACTAGACGAGGAACTGTGTCTACAACATTCCTATTCAGCTATTTCTTTATATGTGTTTAATGTTAGTGTGTTTCAGCCAAAAATATATTTTTTAGAATAGCCCTCCCCTTCCTTTAATCTTTTCCCTCTTATTGCTCTATCTAGCAAAGTATTTCTAAGCTTTAATGCACTGCACAGGAATTATTCAAGTGAGAAGTCTATCTTATGAGGGAGTTTACCATTGGCCTTTGATTTTAAATCTACTAATCACTTACCTGTACCATCATCCACATTCTCCACTTCCATCACCTCTGTATTGATCCGGCCACGAAAAAGATACCGATGTCCATCTGTAGATGTCTTGCTATTCTTCAGTCGTCTTATAAAGGAATGAAATCGCAAAATAATTATTACCCTAATTAATCAACACCATGTTGATGCAATATAATTTAAACAAATCTTTGTAAAAGAGAGACTGATTCAACCAATGACATGAAATGTTAGGTTCTTTGTGTTTTTCACTTGTATTCTCCTATTCATAATAGCACCGGTGAATTATGAGATGTGACTTCTAGTTTTTAATAAACAAAAGCTCTGGGCTCAAGATAATACATAGGTGGTAGGGTAAAGCTCAATATAGGACATCAAAGATACCTAATCACATGCTAACAGACACTAATAGTTGGTTGAAATTTCATTTGATTTCTTTCACCTTCATTTTTCAGTAAATAGCTGGTAATTTCCATTTTTCCAATCCCTGGTAAAATTAGTTCTTATGACCCCTCTGCAAATAAATTGACTCTGCTGGAGGTTCTTAAGCATTATCCAGCTAAAAGCATTTTCCCTATATGTTTTTATGATGTGACTAGAGGTCCAGTGTGTGAAATTCATGCATGGGTAGGATCACTATGCCTGGCCGGTGATTAGGGCCAATTGGGGCCTTCTGGTTGCAGGCCAGGGCCTCCCTTTCCCAGCTGCTGGACAGGGCCTTCTTTCAGTCCGCACTGCCCCTAGATGGTCAGCACACATCATAGCAAGCGATCAAACTCCTGGTCTCCCAGTCAAACTCCCAAGGAGACAATTTGCATATTAGACTTTTCTATATATAGAGAACTGTATATTTGTTGAATAAGTCTCTTAATACATTTATAATCCTTCATAAAGTCATATTTATTTTCAAAATAGTCTAAAACATTCCAAAATGTTGCATATAGTGGGTCCAGTACTGATCTTTAATCTTTAAAAGTATGTAACACAAAGTAAGAAAATCCAGGTGTACAGATGAACATTTGCAATAATGAATTAGATCATTATGAATATTTGTAGTTCAATCACTGAACATTCACAACAGATTGCTTTAAAAACTAGTCTTTTCCATTAAATTTAAAAGAAAAGATTGTAAGGAATGATTCAAGAGGATTAAAGAATACCTAATCATTCGGGAGATTTCAATTGACCTAGACTAATCAAGTTGACTTACTGACACAAGTCAGTATGCTGAAATAACCATTTATTGTCTAATACAGTTACACCTAGCAAAAGTGAAGCTGTAACTGCATACCAACACCAGTGTTCTCACTCCTCCTCTCCTTGGTAGATACCTGCCATGGAGTGGAAGGGGTGGGTGCAGGGGGGTGACACAAGGTATCTTCACAGTCCCTGACTTCCTTCTTTGGAAAATAGTATATTTCCCTACTTATCCACCTATACCCCCATCAAAATGTATAGTCCTTCATCACTAATAAAGAAAACTAACTAAATTGATCAATTCAGCTGACAGACAATCTGTTGGCCCCAGGCCTTCAGAATCTTGCATTCTTATGTTCATTCTGAAAGCAATCTCTAAATGCCCTTCGTTAATAAGCCTAAATACATACTATAATTAGGAATTCAAGCAAAGTAGCTATAAAAGTTGGCATCACTGGAGGCCAAAGGTAAAGAATGCAGAGACAACTAATATGCAGGTAACTGCATATTTTCTCAGGTAGGAAATTGTACCCAAGTGTGTTGCAAAAAAGAATTTCTTATAAGTTAATACATCATACTTAAAACCAATCAAATTTTGAAAAGCTTAATATCCTTGATGACAGTTTTAGTCACAGGCATGGAATCTATCATTGGGTCCTATATTTCAAAGTATTAATTTTTCTGTGATCCTGATTTTAATCTTGTACAGGCCTTTTATATTCTCTTGACCTGCAGATGATAGCAGTGAATATGAAATTCTAGTCAAAGTCTGGTCAATACAGTAAAACTTTGATCAAATAGACCTTTGGTCTGTTCAGAAAGTGGCTCTATTGAATTCTAAAGATTAAAAAAATCCATGGTTTGAAAATTATTTTACTCTATATTGTAATGTTGAGTATTTGCATATCGTCAGTCTATTATTTCCTTCCTAATCATGTGTTTCAATGACCACCAGGATGCATGTACAGGAATGTTCACAATAACAGAAAAACTGGAAAGAACTCAAGTCCATGGACAGGAGAATGAATAAACTATTAATTAAAGTGTGATATATTCAATAGAATATTATGCAGCAGTTAAAATGCATAAACTATTGCTACACGCATATATAGTTTAAAAAGTATATTCTATAAAACATAAGCTGCCGACAACTAAATACACAAGAATATCATCTGATATACAAAGCTCATAAACAAGCCAAAGTAAGCAGCCATGTTATAACTTATCAAATACTACATAACACATTCTTTTTCAATACTAGTTTCTTATAAGATTAATAGTGTTAGAAATATGGACAGCTGGGATGCCTAATTAGCACTCTTGTTTTTAATGAATGTGATTCTAAAATTAAAATAAATTCATGAGGTTCCTGGTTCTTGCAATTACAACATTATGAAAGTTTGGAAAAGGTCCAGTTTATTCATACTTTCTGAAGGATCATTAAAGCTTAGACAGTACAAGGTAAAGGAAGTGAAGTATTCTAAAACGAAGGAAACAGATGGTGGATTCACATTACTATCATTCAGGAAGGGATGGACACACAGATTTATTTAGCGATTTCCATTTCTAAGCACTATGTATTTTGTCCATGCTACACATACATTCAGGATATTTGTTAAACTATAAGATCTTAATTTTATAAAGCCTATCTTGTTGTTTAACTTATTTAAATATTAAGTCCATGAGACCATAAATAATATAATCATTGGTACAGTCTTCATTGGCAAAAGCTTTTAACTTACAGGCAGTCATATATACATGTGTATATACATATGTATATATATACATATATATACACACACATATATACATATACATATATATGAGCAACTGTAATTTTAAAAAGATATCATTTTCAAGTAAATGCCTTTAATAACTGCACTTACACAAATGTGTTAATTAACTCAATGGGGAAATATTTTCATAACATATTACACATATCAAATTATGTTATAAACTCTAAAAATCTTACAATTTTTTTTCAATTATACCTCAATAAAGCTGGAAAAATTATTACACCTAAACAACTTGAATCACATCACAGTTTTTTCATGAGTTATACATAAATAAAATTAACAGCCTACATCTTCATAAAGCCTATTTCTATTAATCTCAGTCTCTCTACCAAAGACAAAGAATTTAGAAGAGCATACTAGAAAAAATAGCAGGTCCATTTTCACACTGGTAAAGGGCAATGTTTTAAAAGCTTATTGAGACAAAGATGACAACAACTTAATTATCTTTTGGCTCTAATCCTGACCTGGTCCCTTTCATCAAGGTGTATGGTGTCACTTCATTAAGACAAATGTTTCCTAGATACAGTTAAGAAAAGCACATAAAGGCTCAGGAAATTTATCACTAAAGTACATTTTACTATTTTGCTAATCCACCTGAAAAAATTTTCCCCGAAAGTCCAAGAAAACATCCTATCAAACAAGTATCTTCTGAAGAAAAACAAAAGTATCTATGCTTTAAAACAAACAATTACATCAATAACTTTGGTTGAGTTTCATTCAATCATTTATGCACTTATTAAACAAATACTTCTCGAGTAACTATTACATGGTAGGTGTGCTCTAGTCTCTGGGGAAATAGCAATGAAAAAGCAGCAAGACCCTTGTTCTCATGACCCTTGCAGTCTTATCTTGTAAAGGTGGCAAAAATAAGCAAATAATGGAGAAAATATCAGCATGCATTTCCCAGATATTGATAAGTGTCTGGGAGGCTGTTTTGGATAGGGTGGTCAGGGAAGATATTTCTAAGAAAAGTGATAGTTAAATGAGATATAACTTCATAGGTCAACACTCAACTGAGCCACTCAGCCAGGCTGATTCTGCATTTAAAAGATACAAAAATCTTTCCACATCTTTTTATCTACCCTAGTCCACTCAGTCTACTAGTATCTCCTCTCTGGGTGATAGTGGCTGCCTCCTAACTGGTCCCATTTACCGCTCTATATTTTATACACAAATAAAGACATGAAAGTGTTTTAAGAAGACAGAAGTGCTCAACTAAGCTAAATACTGCTGAGAAAAACAAATGAAGTCTTACAGAGCAGAAAAGTGATCACTTTCTTAGAGATCAATCAATGGTGACTGACATGAGCAGCTTGGTGGAGCAGAGTAGAATGCTTACCATCAAGATTTCAATTTTTATTACTGTTAGTGTTGACAAAGTAAAGGGATACCCACAGGACAAGTGGCTCAGGTATGATGAAGTAGAATATTGCTTAAGGTGAAGGTTCTGCAGGCTTTCAGATCCAAATACTGAACGGATCATTTATATGAGTTCTGAACACAGCAAAATGGTGACCAAGAAAACACAAGAAAGTGGCACAAGAGCTAAAGCAATCACTGAATTCGTGTGTGGCAAGGAGATATGAAGTGTTAAAAGTAAATAAACCAAGAAAGCTACTAGATAGGAAGGACTAATGGCATGAACTTCACATGTGCTGGAATTCTTAAAGGCAGAGGAGAAGAGGTGGGAAGCAGCATTAGGAAACAAAGAAGACACATCTACCTGCCCTAAGGGTCTGAGGTAGGGGGATTAAAATAACAACAAAAATTTTTCCTCTAGAAGACTCCTGGGGAAGTAGTGTCATCAAATGATAGTCACATTTCAGTTAGGTTTTATAAAAAAAACTATAGAGGCCCAATGCACAAATTTGTGCATGGGTGTGGCCCTTGGCCTGGCTGGCAATCAGGCTGATTAGGGCCATGGAAGGTTGGCCAGCCGCAGGAGGTTGGCTGTGGGAATGCACTGACCATCTGGGGACAGCTCCTGTATTGAGCGTCTACCCCAGGGTGGTCAGTGTGCATCATAGTGACTGGTCAACCAGTAGTCCTGGTCGTTCTGTCATTTGGTTGCTTAGGCTTTTATATATATAGATGAAGAGAACAGTCAGCGTAGGCTGAGTAGGTGGAAGTTTCTGTAACCATGAGATTGTGAATTTCCAGGACCACAGAATAAAAGGTTGAGCCTATGAGATATATAAACAATTTCTGAACTGTTACCTGTTTATCCTCTTACCTGTGTTTTCTTTTGCAATACACCAAAAGATTATCAAAAAGAAAAAACACCCGTTCTTGAATGTTTCCAGAAGAAATTTTCAGTAAGACTCCACACATCAGCATTTCAGTGCAGGTGTCAGTAATGTTGGACCCCTAAGTCAGAAAAAATGGAGATAATGTCTGATTACTTATTAGGAACTTTCATGGGTAATTCTTTTTCTCTTTAAAAGCATATTTGTTTTTATTTCAAGATGCAATAATGGAAAGGATTAAAGCTCAAACAGCACAAATATTTATACACTGAAGTAGGTCTTTCCTCTCCTCCTTCAACAAAAAGGAAAAAAAAGGGATTCTGAGGTTTTTTGCTATTTTATATATGTATGCATACTTACACCATCTATGATACATGTTTCCTATGATCTTTAAAAGAGAAATTATTCCAAACCTGAACAAGATGCTAAAGATTATTAGAGAACATCAAATAGCAGGCTAATGCAACAAATGCTGGACTCTAAACAGAACAAGGTCAGAATTATTGCCATTAACCAAAAGAGTCAAAAGGATCCTAAAATAGTAAGAAGCTACTAATCATTTTATCTGCATTGAATTATCATTCAGCCTACTACTGGTATGTATCAGACAATGTCTTAGACACTAGGGACTCAGAGTTTGAGATATGACACCCACTCCCAAGAAACACATATACTAGTGGAAGAAACAGAAATGTGAACGCAATTATTTATATACCATGTGATTGCTATGAGAATAAAATAAGGGTTGGCATAAATGAACAGTGATGAATATCAGGGTTGGCTGTGTGTGTTTATGATTATGTGTGTTTATAATTAATGATATGGTTCATTACATGTTATGGTTTCAGGTAAAGTCATTTTCCAGTAATTTTATTCCTTAAATTTATGAAGTACACCATTTAAATATCACCTTCCACTATAGTTGAGATCAGTCTGACTGTATAAAGTTGAGGCTGAAGCCCATTTTGGCACCACTGCTCACCAACAACATATCTTCTTGTGGTGTATATGTCACATCACAAGATCCAGCAAGAAAATAATAACAATTCAGAATCTAATTTGTGAAGAAGCTGAATAATTTTTCATCTATAATTTGAAACATATAATCGGCTTCCAATTACTTACACAGTCAGGATACATGAAAAATGATTAAGTTTCATGCACCATTACAGAATTTAATAGGGACGCATGATAAATTTCATGAGCATACACTTATTAGGTGCCAAAGTATACTTTCAGAAACTGACAAGAGCCAGAAAAGTCAATTAGAAGCATATGTATTTATTTTTGGTTTCTTTTCTAATTTCCAAGTCTCTTCAAACATTAAAATCATAATTTATGAAAAACTGCAATAACAAAACAAATCTTTTCTCAAAAGAAACAATAAAATATAATATTGCTAAACCAAATTTGGATTCTTTTGAGAGGGTTTTTTTTTTATGTTAACTATTTCTTTCAATATAAGTTACATAAGGGTTCATTACTGATTCTTTGCAGCTATGAAATGGCGAAAATCAGTATAATAGGAAACCATTCACTGATTATCTGCCCATTTTCAGCTTTCTCTGCTTAATGCCAGGGACTGTCTCATTCATCTTGCCAACTGAAGGATGAGTGTCAGCATCAGAAAAACACAGACTGACTGCAGAAAGGAACCATAATCTGAGGACCTTTTCCTTTGTATACAATGTATTGCCAAGACAAAGATCTAAGACAGCAGGACCCATTCACAGCAGAAGAAAAGAATACTGAACAGAAGGGCAAGTAGATGGGTATTAAATAAGAGAACAGTTCTAATATCAAAGGAGTTTCTTAAGAAAATTAATGAAGCATTTGAATATTCTTTTAAAAAATCTTTAAAACTATTATAAAAGTCAAATATGGAATGAAGCCTATCACATTGTTTTATTATACAATGTTGTCTTAAAATGTATGCATGCTCCAAAAATAAAAAAAGACTCAACATCTGAGTCACCGTTTTTGAGATTCAAATTGTTAACTGAAATTATAACCTAAATTCTGTTATATATTAGATAAAACACACTAATAATATAAATTTTCATTTTACCAAGATAATGTCCCAATCAAATTTTCCCCCAATCCCACATATTATGAAATTTTTATCAGTTTTTATGTGGGTTCACTTTAAATGCTCTTTTTCCCACACCACTTATCCTTCAATAACAAGGACTATCTATAAATCAATTCTACCTCAAGGCAGACAAGCAGTGTCTACCAAATCACCTTGTAGAAGGGACAGAAAAAAGCAGGTCTCACCATAACCTTGGCAAGACTCACAGTCATGAAATAACAAGAGAACATTACTTGAAGTCAATACCCTGTCTGACACAAACTTCATCAAATATAAGCAGCAAACAGGTTCCAAAAACAACAAGAGGTGATTTTAAAATGGGTTAGTAGCATTGTATGTCTCCTTGTAAAAAGTTAAACAAGAGGTGTCAAATTTCGATAGTTTCTGTTTACTTTCTAAGACACCATTATCTTGAATGTTATTTTTCCAGCACCTTCATATATTAATAATTCACTCTCAACCTTTTATCGTGACTTTCTCCTCTGATTTGAGAGATCAATCTATCAAGGAGGTAAAGCTGAATTACTAAATGACATAATGTTTACTGATACTCCTTTGACAATATTGGGCAGTATTGCTCCAAAGATTGCTGTTATAATTACAGTACTATCAACCAACTAAAAAGCAGACTAAGAATGGTGCTGTTCTACGAAATGAATCAATGACTTTAAACAGTTAATCCGTTTCATTTTCAAGCACATTGGTCATTGCTTTACAATTACCTTTAGTAGAATATATGACTCAGATATAATAAATGATATTAATAATATTTTAGCAATGTTATTTTTATTGTTTCTTTTGAGAAGAAATGTGTTTCATTATTGCAGTTTTTCATGCATTATGATTTTAATGTTTGAAGAGACTTGGAAATTTAGAAAAGAAACCAAAAAACAAATACATATGCTCCTAATTGCCTTTTCTGGTTCTTGTCAGTCTCTGAAAGTAGACTTTGGCACTTCAAATATGAGCAATTAAAAAAACTACAGATCTTCTGTGGGAGCAGTCACTATCTAATGCTGACTAAAACCTAATTTTTATAGTAGGTAAATTTATCTGAGAGATTTCACTGTAAAAAAGCCTTCATTCTCTGAATGGGGAAACAAGACCCCAGATAATTAACTTATTTGAAATAATAACCCCCCCTAAGGTGGAAATAAAAGAAATTTATGGGATATCATACTCAGATTCCATTCAAGAGAACAAGAATGTCAACCATAAGGTGGTCATAAAAGGTCTGCAAGAGTTCGTAGAAGGAACTATTTCCCAAGGTTAGCTAATGACTCCTAACCTCAAAAATTCAAGAAACTATGTCCTGTAAAGGTCATGCCATCAGATATCTGTCCTTGATCTGCCCTAACCCCACTAGAGCCACTCTAAACATACGCAAAGCTGTCTGTAAATGGAATAATAATGCCTGTTAGCAATTCAAAGAAAGCCCACTTCCTCCCAAGGCCAGAGTTCATCCTGGATGATTGTGTCCCATTGCCTTGTGACCTTTGGAGTCCTATCAGATAGCATTTCTCCTAATGTTACCAGAAGGGACCAGGCAGAGCACAACAGCTTCACCACCTCCCATCTAAGGTGGTGGAGTGAGATAAGGAATCAGCTTCTTATCACAAAATCATCAGACAACTGGTTGGGTCCAGCTCCAAGCTGCAGACCCTCAAAGTCCCCAAATTCCCGAAACACTGTATATCTCATACAATCATTTTCAAATCTCCTCAAGTAGAATTAGTGTTGCCACTCTTTTTGGAACCCAAAATCCAAGAGACCAACTGGAGTCCTATCTGAACCTCCTTCCCCTCCCCCACCATCACCACCGCCACCACCCCATCCCCAGCCAGTTTCCTCTGTGTCAATGCTCCTTTTTGCTCTTAAACTCCAGTATTGTATACTAGGCAAGGCTGCTGAGGTCAAGGCACCCACCACTGTGGGTCACATATGACACCGTATGACCCCCCGCCCCCCAGTTACATCGAGTAACTGGCATGTAGAGTACAAGAAATATCAATACTTTAAAAATAATCAGCCATTTCTGCAGTAAAACTGATTTTTAGGATCTATATGAGAAGGAAACAAAATGATTACAGATCCCATTTCCAGAAAGTGTTGAACAGAGACTGTGAAGTTTTCGTTTTAGTAAAAGGCCTACAAACATCCCTAACAAATCCTGCATTTTTTTTCCAACGTTTCAGTGACAACAGAAAAGCAAAAACAAACTTGAGCACATTTTTCTCATCCCAGCAGGACAACTGCCCCCTAGAAAAAGAATGGTCAAACTGCAAAACACACAACCATTTTAATTGATTGGAATAAGTAGCATTCATCCTGAATGCGGAGCCACTCTGGACACTTGAAATGGAAGAATATAAATGAGGAGGAAGATATATCAGATCCCAGTTAGCATTTTTAAAAATTCATGGGAAGAATGGATAAATAGGAAAATTCCCTGAGGTCTATGTTTGATGTTTTTTTGCAAGTCTAAGTGGCTGTCATTTTAGATCTAAATGGAAACCAAAATACTGAAAATAAGAAACAAATCAGTCAATTACAATGCCCTAAAGATAAAAGCAATCCACTTGGATTTGTGTGATATAATATTTGGTTAGAAACACTTAAAGATTGTTTTATACTTTTAAAAACTATGGTGATTTGCTTACTTCATAACAATAAAAATTTATCCAAGACCAAAGCTCATGCTCATCTAAATTAAGGCAATCAAAAGAAAATTTTAGTTAATTCTTTATATAACACTCATGGTTGGAGTCCTATAAAGTAACTGGGATTCAAAGTCACTATAGCTGGAAACACATTACAGATTCTGAAAATCACTCTTCTTTTGCTTTATTATAATTAAGAAAATTCTTTCTTTAAAGAATCATGAACCCATACAATTTTTCATGTTGAATGGATCTTAAAAATCACATCACAGGACTAACCAGTGTGATTCAGTTGGTTGAGTTCATCCCATGCACCAAAAAGGTTGTAGGTTTTATTCCCAGTCAGGGCACATACTTGGTTGTGAGTTCTATCCCTGGTCGGGGCACACATGGAAGGCAGTCAATGTTTTTCTCTCTCTCCCTCTCCCTTCCTCTGCACTAAAATCAATTTAAAAAATTGTTTTAAATCATTTCATAGCTTCTTCATTCATTTTAGAAATTAAAAAATTAAAATGTAGAATGATTAAATGAGTTTACAATTAAATGTATCACCCTAATTTACAGTCTCAAAATATCACAGCACACATATGAAGCCTTACTTCCCTTCTATACTCTCCCCAGGGGTCAGGCTATATCCTTACTGACCAAAATTAAGACAGGAAAAAGGATAATTATGATGCTTAAACACTGAAATATAAAGCTTATAACCCACACAGTATCAACTGGCTCTATCACAAAGCTTGAGGTTAAGCCAATCAACTGCCCTTTAAAAATATTTCAAAGTAAAAATGACAGCATTTTCCAGAAATGCTTATAGTCCCCTAGCATTACCTAGGAAAATAAGGATCACAGTTCCATTCAAAGCCAATCAGTTCTACACATAGCTTAAGAAATAGCAAAGCTACTTTAAGCTCAATTATTGAGAACAGTGAATGTACCTCACCTCCCAGCCTTCAATGTGAGACTGCCATTCCTCCAACACTTCTAACTTCTCCATCTGCCTCTTGGCCTCGTTGATGTTGGAACAGACAGCTTTCATGGCTTGGAGAGCTTCCATCACTGCTGCGTAGTCACTGTGTTTCCTTGGAGTCCGCTTCAGCAACTCCTGTTTACACACAGAAAACAAATCGCCCTTTGGTCTTCAGCTTTCTGGTACGGCAGGTTCAGGCTGACCAGGAAATGAAAACTACAAAGATCATGAGAACCACTTTCAGAAGTGACATCACCACCTCCACTGCGAGTAAGATAAAAAACAAAAGGTTGAACCAATGAAGAAGTGGTACCCTGATAACGCATTTTGCAGTTACTTTTATTTTTCCCTGAAAGTTGTTTTTAAAAATTAAATTAGATTTCTCTTTTCAAATTGTCAAATATCTCACCTGCAGAATATAATTTTTATAAGTTTGACTTTTGCTCCAACACAAAACACTTTCATTATGTTAATTTCATTTTCCTAGTCTTTAACAGAATAGTAAATCTTTAGATGAATATTCCCCATAATTTAAAAAAATAATTAAAGTGCCTTATTTCCTAATAATTTTGAGGACATTATAAAAGCATGTCATAAATAAAACAAAACTTTTAAATAATGTCTTTGTTACTCTAACAAAATAAATAATTTCTAATTTCCACAATACCCCATCACTAAAGAAACAATTGATGCTGTTTTCATCAATAACTCAAGATCATGCTCTACTATGAATGAACTGCCAAATGCCCTCAGTAGCTTTATTTTTCTTTTGGTTTTTGGAGAGGGATTTTTGGCTTTTTATTTTTTTTCTTTTTCCATTCGAGATAGCAGAACTAGAGTGATCTCTAATCTTTTAAATATATTAAAAGGTCTTCTTAGTTGTTTAGAAACAAAAAATTAAACATTTTCACCCACTGTCTAGACAGTTGTGACCACATTGCTTTCCAATTAGTCATTTGTTTCCTTACTACAGTTGCCATCATCATGTAACTAACACAATTACAGAAATCCCGAGGCAAATCTTTGTAAGAATTTTCTTAATTCTTAACATACAGTGGGAAAATATGCAGTTACTATATTCTTTTGAAGTCTGTTTTGTGTTTGTTTTTTTACCAATTTGCCATAAACTTTGACTTTGCAACATTACATCATTCTCAAGACAAGGTTTAAAAAGTTACTCTGGATTACAAATACATATAAGAGATATGCAACACTCTTGAGAAATTCTGAAGGGTAGAAATATTTGTGAATCATGCAAAGTAGTCAAGTCAGTCTGCAGGACATGAGTTGGGGGGCTCGCTGGAAGTGTCCTCACTGTGTATTAGCAACATCAAAATGGGAATTTAGATCACATGAAATAGTGACGAGTAACAGTCATCTCTCAGTTGCCTGCTGTGAATCTAAAAAGTTCCAAAAATAAGATCAATATATGTTGTTGTTTTTTAACACACAGCCTAATTCCCTCACATTTTTCTCTTGAGTAAACAAAGTCATCCAAAATCAATGAGACCTCCTCTCTCGCAGCACAATTTTTCAGTTGATAGGACCAGAAAGAAAAATATTAGCACCAAAGTATCCACTACACAAGTAAACACTTTTTCATGTTTGTGAACATAATCTTCCAAAAATGGGAAAAGATGTCATCTCTCCCCTGCTTGAAGATGCTCTGAAATAGCCTCTTTTTTCCTAGGTAAGGAATTGTCCATGATCCTATCTTTTGCAAGGCTAGCTCCAGCACTGGAGGGCATCCTTTTCCAGAAGTGAGTGATTTAGCACACCTACTTGCCATGCTGCACTTCTCTTAATATCACTCTGCCTTCTCTGACTCTTAAAACAAACAAATCCCTGGGATCCCAAAATCTAGGCCAGGAATAACTGCAGTGATGAGTATAGACACAAATCTGAGTCACCAGCTTGAAAGTCTGAAGGGACTCTCCCAACGACAGGCGTCACATCTACACCAGTCCTCCCTACCCTCTTGACTGTGCCAAAGCTCTGCAGAACTGGAGATTCCTGTATTAGATCCTCTCTATGGCTTCCCCAAGCATCTTTACTTGTTTTTAAGGAGAGATGCTTTTTGAAGAAATTTTACACAAAAACCCAATTTAAGCCAAAAGTTATAGTAAAAGGTATATTTTTAGTTCAAACGTGTAACATTTATTTCTTTAAAAGTAAACCAATAAGAACACCAGTTAATATGTCATAGCATTTCGGAGTATTTTTAAATTTGGATACCCAGTGATAATTAATATATTAAAATAAATCAGAATCAAATATATATGAGTAATAATGGCTAACATTTTTAGTATATATACTAACTATGCTAAATGGCTTATTTAAAATAGCCCAAATAACTATTAGGTAATAATTTACACATGTATATATATATATGTAAATATACATACATATATACATACATGTAAATGTAAACATTCTTGTAGGTATATGCTATACTTTTGTCATCATTATTCTGATTCACAAATGAAAACCCAAGGCTTTAAGAGATGACATGTGCTCAGTAATACAGCTATAAGCAGAATACTTAGGACTCGAACTCAGAACTCATGTGCTCAACCAGCACCCCAAACTGCCTATCCTGATGCTAATAGTTCCAAAACCCATCTTTGCCGGAATTACTGTTCTAATCTATTCATAGGCCCTTGCAGAACAATCAGTAATTCATACTTTACAACATTTTTTTTCACATAAAAAAAAATGTTGGTCATTATAATGAGGCAATGTCCCTATGACCATCATTGAAGCATTTCCTATCTTCCAGAGGCAGTATTTTCAGGACACTGTCCTATGTCCATCATTTACTCTCCCATGTAATGCCAGGAGCTAATTCCAGCATGTCATAATTGCAAGAAGTTTCATCAAAAGGTTGATGGAACTTGGAGATTCAGCAGGGCTGAATATATATTATCTGCTGCTGGAATAGCTAAAGGCATTTCCCCACACCTAAAGATTTGCATATAGTATTACCTGCTGCCAGACAGCTTGAGGGCATATTAATCTACATATTACTGCCTTCTGCTGGTCAAACACCTGAACAGCCAAGGTAGTTCCCCCAAAACTAACAATTCCTACTGTATACAAACCTCAACCTTTGATATGTATATCTGCTTTGCCTTAGGACAATTTATTTTATAAAGAGTGAGGGGTCCGAAGATTCAGAGAACTTGGTTTCTAAAGCTAAGCCCTCCTCTGGCACCCCCATGAATTACAAAATTATATTATATTTCTAGTATCTTTATTAATTTATGCCACAGCACCTTCTCCAAATTCCTGAACCCTTCTAGATGCTGGGAAAAAACCCCGGCAATGTGACCCACTCCATTCTCTATAATAATGATTTAAAACCAGGCTCTAAAGTTACATAATGTTGACCTTCACTTTGCTAGCACCAATGTTAAGAGTAAATCAAAGAATACACCAACAAAGAACTTACTTAACATAAAAAAGATAAAGTGCTATATAAACTGGACATAATGTACTAAATGGGATCTATCTTGAAACTAATGCATTTACTCTAAATGAAACTCAAACAAGTATGTTTTCTACAAAGAACACTTCTTGTTTCTTTTCTTAAAAGATTTGTTTCCTACTCCATCTATAAATTATTGACAAATTAGCCATTGTTTCCCAATGACTACAATATGCCCTTTCCTTAGAATATCAGACTATTTAAAAGAAGAATTTTTTTTCAAAATAATAAGCAAAATATGCAGGTACAAGGAAAATGTTATGATAAAGTAAACACATAAAATACCTTCAAAATGAGAGGGTACTTGCATATTCTCTGTATTGGAGTTACTAAATATCCTTCCAGGGGGACATCTGTGTTCTTCCGTCCTGAAAGTAGCATGCAGTTCTGGGGTGGAAATAGGCATAATTAATTACATTTTTAAAACCTGTAGCTATAAAACTCTCTTATATCATGAAATTTTCCACTGACAAGGGGTGAAAGTATGTCTTTATATAGCTCCTCTGAAAAGATCACATTCAGTCACAAATAACATTCACAGGAACAAGAAATACCTTTGCCTTTCATATTAGTTATAGTAGCCAATATGTGTTTTGAACCTATGTCTTGAAAATTAATTCACATATATTCTCCTGAGTATTAAGTCTGAGAGAACAGAACTAGAGATGGAGGAATGAATAAGTGGGTGGATGGATAGAGGGATGATGATGAATAGATAGAATCAATGGATGGAATGGTTGGAATGGGTGGGTGGCTTGATGGATGTACAGATTGACAGATGGGTAAACAACAGACAGATACATGGATGTATCCTCTTTATAAGGAGTGGTAGTATTGTTTTGTAGAATAAGGTTCCATGTATACTCAACCAATGACTAATGATGCAACTGGATTGAGATACGGGACAGTTTTTATTTTATTTTGTTCTCACAGCACTAGGAATAGCCAGAGTATCATTATTTGGGAGCCAGTTTCCAAAGCCCCAATTCCCACATTACAACACAAAAAAGGGCCAGATGACACGTGCACATGAACAACAGAACAAGAGACCCGAATTTAGGAAATATAAATCTTTTATAAAAGCAGCAGGGAGGTCTGACCATTGCAGAGGAGAAAGAAATATCTTTCAGGCTGTTTGTGATGCAAATATTATTTAAAAGATAGGCAGAACAGCCAGGCCAGCACGGCTCAGTGCTTGAAGCATCATCCCATGCAACAAAGGGTTATGAGTTCATTTCCTGAGCAGGGCACATAACTAGGTTGCTGGTTCAATCTCCTGATGGGGCACATACAGGATGACTGACAGATCTCAGAGGGGAAGGTGTGGGGATACTGGAAGAGATTAGCCAAAGAATATATATGTATATATGCATAGCCCATGGACACAGACAACAATGTGGTGAAGGGGGGTGCAGAAGGAGGGCTAGGTGGAGGAGGGCAAAGGGAAGAAAATGAGGGACATATGTAATAGTGTCAACAACAACAACAAAAGAAGCACAAGGGACCCATGGTGAATTGCCTCCCAACATAAACTTCTAAATAAACAATGGATCAAAAAAATCACAAAGGAAACTAGACATTAAAAAAAAACTGAATGAAAATAAAAACACATGTCAAAATTCATGGAATGCAAATAAAGCCATATATAAGACAAAACACAGTTTTAAACACCTACATTACAAAAGAAAAAAAAGTCTTAAAGACTCTCAACAAACTATGAAAATAATGGAAATTCTTCAACCTGATAAAGAATGTCTACCAATAAAAAACTACAGATAACATCATACTTAATGATGAAGAACTGAATGATTTCCCCCAGAGATAAGAAACAAGGCAGAAGTCCCCCAGAGATAAGAAACAAGGCAAAAGTGCCCATTCTTACTACTTCTATGCAACACTGTACTGGTTCTAGCCAATGAAAAAGGCAAGAAGAAAAAAGACATCATATTGAAGAGGAAGAAGTGAAATTCCATTATCTTATCTGTAAAATACCCTAAAGATCCTCCAAAATCTTCTAGAACTAATATAAGAATTTAAATCACAGGATACAACACTAGAATACACAAGACACAAGAATACACAAAATTCAATTAAATTTCTATATACTAGCACTGAACAATCCAAAAATTAAATTAAGACAATTCCAATCACAACATCAAAAAGAATAATATACTTAGGAATAAATTTAATAAATAAGTATAAGACCTGAATACAGATGCCTTAAATATGACAATAAAAGCACAGCCATAATGAAAAACAATTTAATAAACTGGACTTCAACAAAATTTAAGACATTTGATTTTCAAAAGACAATTTTTTAAAATGAACAGACAAACCACACTGGGGGGAAATATTTGCAAATTATATGACTGATATAGGAACTGTATCCAAAATAAAGCTATAGCTCAGTAGAAGATAAACATTGCAATTTAAATATAGGAAAAGATTTGAATGAGCATTTCACTAAAGAGAATATATAAATGGCTAATAAACACATGAAACCAAGCTTAATATAATTAGTCATTCAAGAAATACAAATAAAAATCACCTAGCATGGCTATAATTAGAACTAATAATACCATGTGTTGGCAAAGATACAGAAAAACTGCTAGCCTCATACTGTTGGTGGATATGGCCCAGCCACATTGGCAGTTTCTTAATAAGTTAAACATATGACCCAGCAATTCTATTCTTAGTATATAACCAAGAGACTGAAAATATATGACTGCAGAAAGACTTGTACATAAATGTTCATAAAAGCATTATGTATGATAGCCCAAACTAAACATTTCCTGACTTTTCTACATTAACAAATGTCTCTCTATGAAACTGCCTTTCATATGTGGTATCTTTAAGGTCCATCATTACTATGGCCACTTGTTGACCCTATGTTCATAATTGGCAATGGATAAACAAAAATGGTATATCCATTCAATGGAATGTTATAAATATGAGTGGAATGTAGATACATACTACAAGGATGAACCTCAAAAACATTTTCTTCAGTAAAAGAAGCCAGGCATAAAAAAAGTTTACATGTGATTTCATTTATATAAAACCTGCAGAAAAGGCAAATCCATAGAAACAGAAAGTAAATCAGTGGTTACCTGGAGTTGATGATGGAAGTGGAGATGGACTATAAACTGGCATGAGGGGCTTTTGGGGGTAACAGCAGTGCTCTAAAACCAGATCGTGGGGGTGGTTGTTCCACTCCACGATCTGCTAAATATCATTGAAGTCTACATTTACAGCATATTTTTCACTGACAATTAAATAGGCCAAGTAACTGCAAAATATGCATTTGTGTTATCCTAAATTGAATAAGGAAAATATGTAGAAGATCAGTCTTTAAATTTCTTTTCTACCATACCCATCGTTTGTTTCCTTCCTGTTACTTCCCTACTTACAGCTCTCTTAGCAGAAGCAAAGGAAAACCCAGGAAGTGAGGGATACAAAAGCAATGTTGAACTTGTATAAATGTCTTCGCTCCCTGGGGACCTTGGGTTTCACAAGTAATTCAGAATCAACCAGAAGAGGGCATTATCAGTGTGTGCCCACATACTAGCCTCTCCCAACTCTCACCTCCTGCTTTTATGAAAGGATTCTAGCTTCCCAGACTGGATATGGTAAAAGAGCTACACTGACATTAGTTCTCAGATCCTGGTAACACATAAATCTGTACTTACCAAAAGAAATGTCCGGATTGTTCTAATTTTGTTAAGTTCCAGAAGCAATTTTTGAGCCTTCTCATGGTTACTACAGTATTCATCATAAATACGAAACTTGTCTTTCTGTGAATTCAAGAAAGAGTGACTTAGAGTCATTTTATTAGCCATTCTGAAATAGTAACTTGTGTGATATTTATGAGCAAACTTTATGAAGTGTTTAATATGTATTAAAAACTATACCACATGTATGTATAAATACATTTTATTTCTTTCTTCTCCCTGATCTATGAAGAATAGCTGTGGAAAGGAGCTAGACATATTAATTACAGTCCAATAGGATGTGTGCAAAAACAGGTAAATGAACCACGTGGTAGGAACTTACAGAGAAGGGAGTCCCTAGCTTTGCTGACAGGATTCATATACAGCTTTAAAAGGGAAATAACATGAAAGCAAGATCCAGAGAGATGAGTCCATGATTCCCTGGCAGGGAGATGAAAGAAAGCACTGCAGATAGAGAGAAAGTGTACACCAGAATCACCCAGGGCTCTAGATACACAGCATCCTGCCTCTCACCATCACAAGCTGGCCGTGTGTTTAAGAGGAACACTGACAAACAGAAGAAATACGGCAATAAGTGACTAAGGTCAGGAAGCCACTGCATATAAGAGATCATTTCAGAAAGATATGTTAGTATGAAAAATAAAAAATGGTAACTATATTTAAGTTGTCATATTGCAAAGAATTTACAATTTTATGCAACTCCAAAACACAAAGCTAGAACTCCTTGGTGGAAAGTGCAAGGGAGTGATGGCAGTGATTGGCAGATTCTGGATGAACACAAAGATTTTCTAACAATTAAAGCTGTCACTAAAAGTGATCAGGTAAAAACAAACAACCTTCTCTGATACTAGAGACAGGACACTTCCAAAAAGAGGAGGAATTCTGCCATCATGGTCTCTAAGCTTTCCTCCATCCGTAAGACTTTATCTAATTGGCTATGATCAGCATCTACCAAAGCAGCACCAACCAAAGAGAAAGACAGAAAATATATAGATCAAATATTAAAACAGAAGACTGTCCCCCTGGTTAGTGTGGCTCAGTTGCTTGGACATAATCCTGTGCACCAAAAGCCAGTTTGATTCCCATGAGGCACATTCTGAGCCCAATGCCCTGGAGGGAGGATGTTCAGGAGACAACTGATTGATGGTTCGCTCTCCTCGCTCTCCTCTCTCTCTCTCTCTCTCTCATCAATAAAAATATTCTTAAATATAAAAGAAAGAAATTACAAAGACATGCAATTAGAAAGAAACATGGAATGCTATTTTACATGGCTAGTAGGAAATGTATCGAATTACTTTTTTCAAAAAATGGTTCCTGTAACATTATTATATTTAAGATCATCTTTCTTGAAATATTAATGTTTATTGCACGTAACATTATTATATTTTAAAATCATTTTTTTAAATGAAAAAAAAATTAAAAGAGAGAGAGATGGTATGAACCAGAATAAAGCAAACTTTAGAAATACTTCAGCTGAATGCATGGATGACAGATTGATCGTGTGTTACAGAGGAAATAAGCGTCAGGGTGGAAGACTCCCAGGTGCAGCCCTGAACTAAGATTGCAGCCCCTCCAGCTGGCAGAAGCCTAGGATTCTCTCAGGAAAGGGAACCGGCTGGGTTAAGTGGACACAAACATGTCTGGCTTCCAGCCATTCATCTTCCTCCATCCAAGGAGCCTCTCCCATTAATATAATTATCTTTATGAAATAGTTTTTGATTACAAAAGTAACATAGTACAGAGCCTGCTCACTAGCATACAGAAAGACAGAATTAGAAACTACATATAGGAAGGGGGGAGATAGGGGACCAAATACATGGTGACGGAAGATGATTTGACTTTGGACAGTGGGTACACAAATGCAATATACAGATCATGTATCATAGGAATGTACACTTGAAACCTGTATGATCCTACTGACCAGTGACACCTCATCAATTTAATAAAAAAATATGTGATGAATAAAAAGGAAAAAAGGAAACGACAGATAGTTACCTTCATAAAAGACGAAATAGAAATTTAAAATAAACAAAAATTGACTTCAATGACAAAATACTCTTACCCATTATTAATAAAACGTTATTTGTACAGCATTTTGATAAATATGGATTCAAATTAGTACTCTGAATATTAGCATCAGTGGAATGGTATAACTAGCACATTTTTAGATAAAAGCTTTTTAGTTCTGAAAACAAGTTTCACTATACAGGAGGCTTTTCACTTTGCAAATCGTTTGCATACATTATTTCAGCTATTGCGCCCAAAAAGACAAAAATGATCACACAAGCATGAGGTACAATCTGAAAAAGTAGAGTTCTGGCTTGTTCTTCTGCTTGGCTCGATACCCCTTCTGAGAAGCCATCCTTGAGAAAAATTCAGGCACAGATATCCACGTACCTGGAGTGGCTGGTTTTGTTCACCTCTAGGTTTGTCACCAGTGGATTAACAAGGGAACATTCTAACTGATCAAAGGCTCCGCACACCATTAGAAGAGTAAGGCTTTTCTGCCTCAAAAGAGAAATGCTCCATGTTTGTGAGAAACATAAAAATCCATTCATTATGAACAGCCTGAAAATTCATTAGAATTCAAAGCTACAGAGGATGCGAAGAACTAACTTGGGAAAATGAAAAGGCTGTTTATTCTTCACTGAATAAAATGGATGATGTGGGGCCCTCTCCTCTTTTCTGGCCTCAATTGGGAGATTTCATTAGCCTTAAAAGAGTCCAAACTTTTGGTGTCAGATTTTACTTCTTAATGCTGAATCCCCACATCCTATCAGGCCAAAGGCTAAACCTCAAAAAGTAGGGGATAAGAGCTTTTAAAATAAACAGAAATGTATCCTACAAAATGAAGAAAGCAGGTTCCCACTTCTTGCTGAGCGTTAGGTTCAGGATGTAGGCATTCTTCCACCACTTTTAAGAATTCTTTATGTACCGCAAGGATGTCTTCAATGTTTGAGAACAGAATCTGGAAAAGTACAATGGAAAAGCAAGTTTAAAAAAAAAAAGTCTATGTGACTATAGTGTTCTCTTCAAAGCTGAAAACTTCAGTGGCTAGCTATCTGTCCCATATCCATTCCTTCCTCCCACCCAGCGGGCAGAGGACCAATTTCGTCTGGACATCCTCTCTCCTCCCACACAGTTTGGGAACCAGAAACCTATTCCTGGCTCTCCGGAACAGTGTGAGTGACTGATTCCAAGCATGGTGGTCCCACCCCCCTTCACAAGAATTGGCTGTGGGTAAAATAGGGCCGGCAGACTGGCTGGCAGGCTTTTTAGTCCTAAGAAAGGTAACCTGGGATGGCTAGCCCTTTTCCACCTCTGGAATACTTTGTCTGGATAGCTATGGGGTTATTTTGCAGCTATGGAAGGAGCAATCCAGGGGCAGAGCTTATCAGCTGGATGGCAGAGGGAAGAGCTAAAGAGAACCTGGCAATTTCATTAAGCTCCCCGAGTCATGGGTCCTGAACATTCTCTTCTGTCTCAAGTGCCCAATCTGAGAGCCAAAGTATCTTCAAGTCAATTTGAGCAATAGAGGTCTTTTGCAACAACAACAAAAAAAAACATGCAAAGTAATACAGTATACTACTACTCCCCTCGTAGGAGAATTTGAAAGTTAGTGTTTAACTTACGGGGAAATAGGATAAAGAGAGCCAATAAAATCCTGGGAAATATTTTATTTTACGTAAAGTAAAGCAGCCGGTTAGCATCAAAAAGAAAAATCAATGATGATTTATACAACTTAAATGAGAAATAACGACTACAGCACAATTCATTTTCATTTACCATCCCTTTGTTTTCCCCAAAGCTCTGCAAAATCATCCTTCCGTACAGTTTAAAAGGAAATGTTTATACATCTGTCTCTTGAGTTGCAGATACTATTCGGAGTTTCTTTTCTGCACCAATGGACCATCCAGATCACTTGTCCTTCAGTGATCAGGGACTGGGAGCTGCATCTGCCCACATCCTATCTTCCCGAGCCACCTCTAGCAATTAATTGCCTTCTACAGAGCTCAGCTCCCTCCCTCTCATAGACACTCGGGTTCTTGGTCTGGTTTTATTTTTCTTTCTCTTTTCGAACTTGTCTCAAGGCTTGGGCAAAAACCATTTCTCTATGTCTTCTACTCCATCCTCTTCATCACCATTTCTTTTCCCAAAGTCTGGTTTTCCTTTTCTAATTATGGCCCACACAAGTAATATACTGGGTCTGAAGGCAGGTTAAAGAGCCCTGAAGAAACATTCCCCCAGATGAAATTTGATCAAGGAGGAACCTGTGTGTGGGGTGGGGGCCCACATCCCTCCTCACCTTCACTGTTTCCTCTGTGACATTTTTGTCAACTTTTGATGTTGCACACTGGTTCATTCGGTATAAGAATGCCTGCATAGAACAAGAAAAGACATAAAGTAATAACATCAGGTTAATAAAATAACTGTGCTGATATACTTAATGTGTTTTTTATAAGAACCCAAAGCTTACAAATCCAATCATTGTTGAATATAGTTTTATCATAAAAGGGGGACTCTTTGTGCATTGCTGTTCCTACCTAAGAATTATATTTCCTTTATAGTTTTGAGTCAGGGCCACATAAATGTGAATTAAATTTATCCACTGGAGTCTCAAAGTTCTGTGAAAAATACTTAGTCAGATGTTTCCTAAACTTCTAAGTCTTATGAAGCACAAAAGACCAAAGTCAAATAAAAAAGGGGGGGGGGGATCTCTAATGAAAAACAAAAGGACCAAAAATTCTGAATTAACCCCTTTAGAACACAGAGAGATTGAGAAAAGGAGGGAGAGAAAGTGACTCTTCAGGAAGAAATGGAAAGATGCCCCCTTTTTCTTCCCTCCCCCAAGTTTTAGGAAGCTGGAATGTATATTTCTGGGATCAGTTCAGGGTTCTGTAGAGCCCTATGGTAGACAGATAATTTCATTAGCATTTTTAAATAACTGGATTCTTCATAATAACCATTAAGCTTTGGTCCATAGATAAATAAGCTATTATTTTTTACAAAGGGAAAAAAAAAGAGTAGAATGAGTTACTCATATTGAGCCTAAAAAGAGAAAGTTTAGAAGGAAAAGGAGAAGAGGCTTTCCACCAAGCAAAGTTAATTTATGTCCTAAAGACATTGTCCAGTAACTATCTAATGCCCAGGTGAGGCCATTCTCTCCCTTGTCTGTCTTAGGACTCTACCCACTACCTGCCAAGTCAGGGTAAAACTAAGCAGGGCACCAGCTTCCCAGCGCACAGAGAAGCTCTAGGGACTCTCTGGACACTGCAGCAAACTAAGTAAGGTAAGAATCCCATTTTTGCCATACTAATTATTTAGAAGATTAACAAAACCCAGATATGGTCACAGTGTTCCAAAATTACCACCCTCAAGATATTGCTAGTAAGGGTATAAAATGGTACGGTATTTTTAAGGACAATTTGACAATGTATCTCAAGTTTTTAAATGGGCATTTTCTTTAACTCAGCAAATGTAACTCTAGAAATTTATCCTAAGAAAATATTCAGACAAGGGGTTTCGGTGTGTTCATTACAAAAGTGGAAACATTGGAAATAACATAAATGGCCATCAATAAGGTAATAATTTAATATATTTTTACACATTCACATTTTAAAATACGCTGCATAAGTATAATCATAAATGGAATGTTATAAAATTATACACATATGCGTGTATAAAATAGTTATCTTTAAGATAGTATTTAGTTTACAAAGTGGTAAACTTGATATGTACACACATATATGTACACACATACATATATTCACATACATATACAAGTGTCTATACTTATATACATATGTGCAATGTCAGTATACTTGCATCCTGAGAAAAAAATATGTAATATCTACTAAAATGCAAACAGTGGTTACCTCCAGATAGTAGGAAAGCAACTTTTGTATATTTCCTTATTTTCAGAATATTTGACTATTACCATGTTATAACTTCTGTAAAAAGAAAAACAAAACTATTTGAAAGAAATAAAACAAATGAGCACAAGCTCTTACTCCTAACATTCTTTTTAGTACCATCTTTATTCCCGATTCAACCAATTCATACTTCGTATTCATAACTACAAAGACACATCAGTACTAATAGCTTCAATAGAATAAAATAATTCAGCTGAATTAAATAAAATGAAAAAGAACATAGATGTTGCCTTAAATTTTTTTTTAAAGAACATGATTCAGCCCAACTGGCATGACTCAGTGGTTGAGCATCGATCTAAGAACCAGGAGGTCACGGTTCAATTCCCAGTCAGGGCACATGCTTGCAGGCTCAATCCCCAGTGTGGGGCATAAAGGAGGCAACCGATCAATTATTCTCTCTCATCATTGATGTTTCTATCTCTCTCTCTCTTCCTCTCTGAAATCAATAAAACATTATTTTTAAAAAATGATACTATTTTTTTAACTATTTTCTAAATTTACGTTTAATTGGCAACAGAAACACAGGTTTTGAATTGTCTGACTCTAAGTGTACATTTAACTAGTTTTTATTACTCTGTTTAATTTTAGTTTTGTTTTTCTTGAATACTTTTCCACATCCTCATACCAAAAATGCTCTTTAGACCTTTCCATTTAGTCTTAAAATAACATGGATGGTTTAGTTGCCTTGTTTACATTTCAACATTGACCACACAGTAAACAGGTAACCTCTCATGCAAGCAAAGCTTAAACTTCAATTATAGACTTAAAAACCTTTCCTCATAAATTGAACTCAGTCACATCCTGAAATCAATAAGTTAAAGAGATAGTCAAAATAATTCAAAATATGAGTGAGAAAGGGAAATACTAACTAATAAAGTAAACTACAGTATGTCTTTATCTGACTTTTTATCTTCTTATCCTCCGTGACAATGTGGAACTTTCTGCTTAACTGTATACAACAGAAAACCTGGAACTTATTAGCATTTCTGAGCACACGTTTATTTTTCCCAAGAGCCCCATTTTACACAATAGTGAAGGCAGATTTTTGATAGTTTGTTGAGAGTTCAAACTTATAAAAACTGGTTGGCATTTTTTCACAAAATGTGTAAATCTTTCTACTTGAAAATAGAGATAAATAATGTGTGTTCAGAATCATACTTTAACAACCAGTATCTATAAAGTCCTTTCAGACTTTGGTGACTGGGCATTCAATCTTTCTCATATCATCAAGAAAGCATTAATACCCAATCACAAAACCCTGGAAGGGGGTGAATTTGCTGTTCATCTCTACATTCAGTTATTCTCACTGGTCCAGAATTTCATTAGAATTAGATCATCTTCATTTTGATAAAAACATATTGGAAATAAGTACTGGCACATAGCTTCTCATACCAGTGATTGTCAAACTTTTTATTGTGTTTTAAGATGTGGAAAACTTCTTCCAAATACAGACTCCCTGGCCTATCCCCAGAAGGTCTAATTCAGCAGATTGATTCAGGATCCAGAAAGCAAGCTCCCTAGGATACAAATAAATCTGCATCCTGATGCAGTTGGTCTCCAGACCACATGTTGGTGACCATTCCTTTAGGTTAATTCTTACAAAGTCTGGGCGGGGGAAAAAAAAACAGACTGAGAAACAAGTGAATCTAAATTAAAAAAAAAAAAAACAGTTCATTTGTTTCACCTTGACTTTCAACTCTGTCAAACATGTACAATACCATGTCATTCAGCCATTTGCAATTGCTAACACCTGCCAGAGGTCCCTGCTCCCCAATAATGAAAATCACAGCCTGCTTGGAACTAATTCCAGAATGTAATAATTATAAGAGTTTCACCAAAAGGTTGGTGAAGGTTGGGCGGCTCAACAAGAGTGAGCCACAAATGTAGTTTACCCATTGGAATGGCTAAACAGCACCTCCCCCAAACCTGAATAGGATTGTCTGCTGCCAGACAGCTCAGGGCATTTTATTGCCTCCTCTTGGCCAACCATCTGAACAGCTGTAGGCTATTCCCCAAACTGACAATGCTTCTGTAACCCTACCCTTTGAAGTGTGTATCTCCACCTTGCCTTAGGACAAATTGTATTAATAAAAGCAGGGTCCTGAGTGGAGGAAGGAGTCTTTAGTTCCTTCAGCTGAAGCTCCTGTG
>JAAGEH010000040.1:9976021-10006949 GCA_011751065.1 Lasiurus cinereus | reverse complement strand
CCGCCAGTGCCTTTCAAAATTTTCTTCAGTCTCAGGACTCTTTAATCATCTACGCCCACCACCTTTCTCCAGAATGCTGAACCCTTTGTAAAGCTGGGAAAAGAACCCCGACAACAACCAGACAACAACCAGTGAGTAAACAGGTCTTAATCTCCAAGTCACACTTGGAGGAAGTGAGGCTCCAAGTGGTGACTCCAGGTACCTTTCGGCGAACAGAACTGTCAGCTTGCACTCACTCTCCAGCATTCCCCTAACTTGATTCAAAACTCTTCAACTTGCTCCCATGTTGTTTTCCTCTTTCACGTATTTGGTAAAATATGGCAAATGCCATGTATGAATTAAAGTTTAAGAAAGCAAAAATGTCACAAATTTGCTACAAAGAAATCAAAAGAAGGAAGAAACTGACTAAGCTACAACAGGGAGATGAACACAATCAGATTTGGTCTGCCCAGCTGGGTCACTGACAGCTCAAAAGTGAAGTCAATGACGAGTTTGAGTTTATCTCTGAGAGCACAACTGCTAATGTCCTACTGTCAGTATCGTCCACGATCTCTCTCAACTGATTTTTGTCCTTTCCACCCTTTCTTTTGTCAGGCACATACAGATCTCTCAAAAGTCCCATCGATACTTTTAATTCTAGATCCCTGGTGCCAATCTGAACTTGTACAGGCAGTAAACCTCATTACTCCTATGACTATTTGACATTCAGAATGATCATAACAACAACTTGTCATCTTAAAATGTGGCCAATTTCATGTGGATAGTGATAGGTAAAGTTTATATATAAAGGTGAAAAGGGAAACATTTAAGAGGGGGCTACACTTTGCACGAAATGTATATTCATTTCATGAAAATAAGTGGGAGGAAAAGGGGTAAATATTTTCTTTTTACCTCTTAAACTTAAAACAATATTATCACATCAAAATTCTTTAGAAGTTATTTTGTTTTTGTCTTCCTAAGGGAAAAACAAAGTCCTAATAAATGAAAAAGACCTGTCGTATGAGTGTGTCTTGAACACCTGCTTGATAGTGTTACCATTTTATTGCAATGGAGAAGTCTGAAGGAGCAGTAGGTTTGGAGATGAAAGAATTGGAGTATGTTCTGGAGTTTGAGATGCCTACTAGACACCAATGTGAAGATCTCAAGTAGGGCATTAACTGTGCCAATCTGAAGTTCCGAGAAGAGGAACCCAAAGACATAAAGCAGGAAATATTCATAGGCAGAAGGGCCAATGGTCCCACTCCATTGAAGAATAGAGATGGAGCCAAAACCGGTTTGGCTCAGTGGATAGAGCATCCACCTGCAGACTGAAAGGTCCCAGGTTCGATTCCAGTCAAGGGCATGTATCTTGGTTGCGGCGGGCACATCCCCAGTAGGGGGAGTGCAGGAGGCAGCTGATCAATGTCTCTCTCTCATTGATGTTTCTAACCTTTACCTATCCTCCCTTCCTCTCTGTAAAAATCAATAAAATATATTTAAAAAAAGAAAAGAATACAGATAGAGAATACAAAAGACTCCAGGACAGAACCTTGGGGCATTCCAACATTTAGATTTCAAGCAGAAGAAGAGAAACCGAAGAAGCCAACAAGGTAGGAGCAAATCCAGAAGAATGTAGTATCATAAAGAATGTAGTATCCCTACGACAGCAGGGAGTATGTCCAGAACGAGGGAGTGGTCAGCTGCTTTAACAGTGCACAAACCACCCATGGCTTGACAACAGAGTTCAGCCACTGTGATTTTGACCAGAGCAGTTTCCAATGGAATGGGTAGAGGGGAAAACAGAGGATGAGGAAATGGAGCTATTACCACAGAAAATGTTTTAAAGACTTTAAAGTTTTGCTGCTACAGGGAGCACAGGTATGAAAATGGATTTGGATCAAGGGAAGGTTTATTTTTTAAGTTAAATAATACTATCTCAATCCATCCTGCAAATCACATATTATGTTTCTTTAAAATAGTGAACCTTTTGTAACCTCTCCAGTCTACTGGAGCTTAACCTTCCCTGCACACCTATTGATTCCTAATTTTTTGAGTAGGAATCCTCCCCTAAACATGAAAAAATTGATAGACATGCATATTGTGGTGCTAATATTTATCTGTCAATTTAAGTACATATTAACAACAAACTATTATAAAAAATTTAACAATGTGTATGCTATTTGAGGGGAGATTCTTAAAAGTTTGTCTCAGGACTCCTTTATACTCTTAAAAATTATGGAGAACCACAAAGGACTTTTTTTATGTGTACTCTACCTATCAATGTTTAATATATTAGAAATTAAAACAAAAATTTTAATATTTAATTTAATATGTTAAATTAAATTTTAATATGTTAATTTAATATGTTTAATATGTATGTTTATTAAAAATCAATAATAAACCCATTACATGTTAACTATATATAACATATTCTTATGAAAACTGTTTTCCAAAATAACTAAGAAGTGTGATATTGTTTCATATAATTACAACTTTAATATCTAGGTTAATAGAAAATAGCTAAATTCTCACAGATGCTTCAATTTGTTGTGATATATTATTTGAAAACATATTTCTCATGATAGTTGAGAAAGAAAGAAATGTGTTTATTGCTATAACATTTTCAGATATTTGTGGATATTCTTTAATATAACACCAAAACTAAATAAGTGGTAGTTTCTTAAAAATTAGGCATGATGTGGGTTCTGAAACCATATCAGTGAACTTTTCATATTCTGTTCCATTAAAACCCATTGATCTATCTTACAATTTGAAGGGATCTTTTATCCATTGTCCCCTTTTGTAAATTTTTTTACATTGATTAAGAGTTATATAAATATGTGAAATGTAAACACATTCATTATATATTATTTTTTTTAAAAAAACACATTCCGTTAGTTAATACTGTATCAGTATCCAACTCATTAGGGAAGTCTTTATTAGGAAATTGTCAAGCTTACAGTCATAGATATAAATTCTCCAAAACACTAAATTCACTTGCAAGCTTGAATTTCTCATCATCAACAAATATTTTCAGTTGTTTTCCAGGCTCACTTCATTGTCTTTTGAGAAAATATCTGCCAAATACCTCAATGCCCTGAAACCGAAACCACAGTTTGCCTTGCCGTTGTTACTTCAAGTAAATATGATGTTCCATAGCAACTCAAACAGGCACACAAATTCTTTCCCTGGCGACAACTGTAATACTTATATATGCAGAAGTACTTAGGTCTACTTCCCATTTCACCACACAGAATATCATAAAGACTTGTGCAAGAGTTAGTATTTAACAAAATTAATAATTTTTATAGTTTTTCAAGAACATTCTTAAGTGAAACTGGCATCCTCCTTCCCCCCCCCCAACCATCTTGAGTGGGTGGCAGTGAAGTAGACAGTGACCACTCGTACAGCCTGGTACTATGCCTTGACTCACACTAAAGCATCAACAGTTTTACACACCATTGCTTTTGCTGCATCAGTGCAAATGTCAACAGAGAGAACAAGCAAATAAGATTTTTTTCGCCATAAAAATAGTTTGACCTTTCAAATCTTTGAAAGGATTTCACAAAACTCCGAATGTCTACAAACAACACTTTAGGAACTGCTGTTTTAGGCATATAGAATGTATTAATAAACAAAATGGCCTAATGGAAAGAGACATATAATATGCAATAAACAATCATAAACATAGTTGGTATATTAGATGGAAGGTGCTAAAAGTGAGCAATAAATTTATCATAATAACAAAAGGAATCTACACACATTTGAAAACCCATATAATACCTTGCAATAATTCCATGTTCTCCAAGATCCAGGGCTCAAAATTCATCACCATAAATCTCTACCACTGAATTCTGTTATTTAATTACACTTGACCTTTCTCTTGTTACATCCATGGAATCACTTCTCAACACCAGCCAAAGTTGCCTGATCTCTTTTCCTTCGTTATGTCTTTCCTTTGCTCTATTACTGTCTGCACCCACTCTGTGCCTAAGACCAACAATGGGATGGGACACTATAACCTTCCTCTACAATTCCCAGTCACCTCCAAAAAGAAGGAAGCAAGTATTCTTCCTTTTTTATCTTTTTTATTTTCTGCCAACCACTTGGGACTTATTTGACTAGGAAACTAAGAAAAATTAGAAACACAGGGAAATTACGAACCATAGATATTTTTATCTGACAATGATAATCCTGGTCTAGAGTTTCAGACTCCCTTTATTGACTTCTAGCCCATCCCTTCCTCCCTCTCTTTTTCTTAGTCAGACCTGTTTCCCATTCTGGACCACTGCCCAACCACACAGCCTTCCTGCTCCTCCCCAAGCATGCAGCGCTCGCTCACTTCCACATTAACACCTTTTCACCACCTGCTTCCTCTGCCTGGAAAGCTCTTTTCTGGCTGTCTCCTGCTGTCACTCAGTTCTCAGCGTATTTACCACCTCCTGAGAGGTTGCTGATGACCATCCAGCAGGGCACGTGCAACCTCCATCAGCCCTAAGTATCACATTAGTCTGCTTTTGTTTACCCTACAGCACTGCCCACTCCTCCATGTCCCAGGTTATGTATTTGTCTGTTTACTAGTTGCCCACACTGGGGCAGGAGCTCCATGGAGACAGAGCCTGTCTCTTGTGTACAGGGGTATCCTCATTACCTGTAGCACTGCCTCGCACTTTGTGAACTCTCAATATACTTCAGTGGAATGAGTGGATAATTTTTTCTTACCTAGGTCTTTGTGTCTAAACACCACCAGATTGTGTAGTATTAATTTCCCTAGTATATTATCTTCCCAAATTTTCCCAAATAGTGTATTATCTTTCTAAATATCTTCCCCCAAATCCAAATAGTCAGCAATTTGTAGTATAAGGATATCATATAATCTTTCTCTTTTCTATCACCATATAACAGCATTTCTCAACATTGACACTACTGACATTGGGGACCAGGTCAAACCCGGCTTGACACTCAGGAGATTTAACAGTCCACCTACTGGATGCCAGCAGCAACTGCTAACCCCTAGTAGTGACAACCTAAAAACATCTCAATACATTGCTACATGCCCAATCCCAACCCCACAGTTAAGCATCTCTAGCATATAAGTCCCAAAATTCCTATAGCCATACCAATTAAATTCATGAATTTGAGATGAAAGGCTTTTAAATTATTCTCTGGGTTACATTATAAAAATGATTGATTTTCCATGTCTAACTGAGTGTTTGCTCAGTTCCTTATCTCTCGATATAGTCTCCTTGTTTCAATAAATGTGTTAGATTATGAATAAAAAGTCGAACACATTTTATGAAAATTATAATTAGGGAGAATTTATGTTTAAATGTTGTACAATGAACAACAATTACAAAATACTGTTAGGTTGCATGTCCACTCTCCACGACATTGTAAGCTCCTTCAGAATATGGGCAGCACCTTTTCATCTTTGAAACAGTTACTAGTTTGCCCCTAAATGGCCATAACAACATTCTGTCCATAATAAATTCCAAAAACTTAAATAATAATAAACCATTTGTCATGGGCATCTATGACTCTACAAACCACCAAGTAATATATACCACCCCTGGATTACTGAAGGGATCACGGTGACACCTAAACAATACATCCAAGTCCCCTTTGATTGTTGATGTTTTCTTATTATTCAGAACCAAAGGGATTTGGTGTGTCTGAGTTATTAAGAGCCTTTAGCATCTAATCAACTCTGCACCAAAATATGTTTTATTCTTTTTCAGAACAACTACTAAAGAGAACATCACCATCAGCTGAGAGCCTCAGTGAAGATAATTTTTCATCAGACCACCCAGATTTTTAAGACTCTTCAATGAAACTTTTCCAGGATTTGATGATAATTAAAACATTATTTAGCATCTTCTCAGAAGCTTGACAGAACTGTGTTCTTCAGTCTTCAACAGAAAGAATTTATCTTTGTCAGCATGTGGTCAGTGCACTAACTGAAAGGCACGAGATTGTAAAGATGACTAATAGTTAGGTGGCTGGAAAGTCAATAGTGAAACTGGACAGAAGGTGAAAGAGAACTCAGAACCATCTTCAATGGAATTAAAGTCATAAAACTATTAGCAGTAAAAGTAAAATTCAGAAATTTAATGACATGATTACAATCAAATACTACAATAAGTTCACACTTTTCTGAAGTTGCCTTTTGTTAATTTTTTTGGTTTTCTTATTTGTTAAGTTTTTGTTTAACATTTTTAAATGTTTTGCAATTTCAATTCCCACCAAATTCATCTCACAGCTCAGACTATAAGAATAAGGATACTGTAGCTGACTTTCTTGGGTAATTTCCTAAAGCAATGAGTTTATCTAAAGCAGAGGTCAAAAGCACTGGAGGTATTTTTAGCATCGCACAGTGTGGTTAAAACATGGATTAACTTGCTACCATTTAAAGAAATGATAGTAGCCGAAAGCGGTTTGGCTCAGTGGATTGAGCGTTGGTCTGTGGACTGAAAGGTCCCAGGTTCGATTCCACTGAAGGGCATGTACCTTGGTTGCGGGCACATCCCCAGTGGGGGGCATGCAGGAGGCAGCTGATCTATGTCTCTCTCTCATCCATGTTTCTAACTCTCTATCCCTCTCTGTAAAAAAATCAATAAAATATTTTTTTTTAATTATAAAGAAATGACAGCATTCACATAAAAGTCAATATTTGTAGTTTCTCTTCAAACACTAGGGGGGGAAAAATTAACCCAGGGCTTACATTTCTGAAAGGTAACAATAGGCTGAAGCAAAGAGAGCCAGGTTTCCTTAGTTTGCTAGTCACCATTGTTCCTTATTATCCCTACAAAGCTAAGCGCTAATTACTCATTCTCACCCTAATATTATCCTCTTTAACACAGAGTACATTTTATTCATTTTTTGCTACTTAGATATCTCTGTAGCCATTTCAATTTCCAGCCCCAACCTTGAGGTTTTGCCTATGCTCTTTTAGCTCTTAACAAATTTTTCACACTGATCAAAAGAAGACTAAGTTTCAAAATGGCATTTGATCTTAATGTGTTTAAGTGAAAAAGTACTCCTAAGATGAAAAAGAGAAAAAAATATATTAAAGAAACTAAGAAAACTGGTGCCCATTTACTAAAATCCTAGTTTCCCCAGGAATTCCAAATTAAGTTAGATGTTAATTCTTGAAAGACAACTCTGGAAGCCAGGTATTCAACTAGTTTTCTCAAACACTGAAAGGACTATATATCCTTTATTTTAAACTATTAAGTATTTCTTTTAATGAAGTGACTTTTGACAATAAACTCTTCTTGGCTTATATATTCCAAGTATCATTTGATACACCATGATCTTGTGTTCCTTGTATTGTTTAGGATGATTGATATCTCTTTCTGGAATGGTCAGGGATATACCAAATTCTAGGGAGAACTGAAATAAAGTAAGATTAAGAAGTGTCCAATGTTAGTCTGCTGATGTGAAATCTATCAAAATTAAGCTATCCTCACCCTCCCAACACACCTAGAAACAGCTACCCACAAACATATTCAGACACAGGATGTCTCCTAGGGGTGAAGGTCAGCCATGTGATAAGCATGCAAAAAGCCCAAGGCTCAAAGCATCAGCTTTCTTGCTCATTAATTGGGGTAATAATAATAATAATAATAACAACAACAACAACAACAATAGCTCTCTCACAGAGCAGGAGGAGAATTACATATTACAGGGAGATAATTTTTGTTGGCACTTTGAACAATGCTAGTGCATAATTAGGAACAAATAAATGTTATCTGATATTTCTGCTGTTACTGCTACATCCACAGACATTGTTCTATTATCTCTGTTGTGGTTATAATTATTGTTAACACTAGAGAGGACTAAACTAAAGCGTAAGTAAGACTCCTGCCTATCCCTTCTGCTCCTCTATTTTCTACACAATCCAACAGCCTCTAACTTCTGAAAAATCCTTTTGTTTCAAAACAAATAATCTAAGACTTTGGGAGGGGAACCTACTATGTTTATTTAAATATATATACATATACACATATATATGTATCTATATATATTATATATACAAATTGGGGCAAAAGTAGGTTTACAGTTATTTGTATGGAAAATAATATAGTCATAGATAAATAAAAATACAAGAAAAATTCTGTTTCATGTACTCACAACTGTAAACTTACTTTTGTCCCACCTATATATATATACATATACATATACATATATGTACACATATGCACACATATGTACATTTACATATGTGTACATGTATACATACACACACATTCATGCAAGAATGCACCTTCGTTCTTCAGACTGCTGGCACCGCCTTCACTCTGGCTGGAGCAATCTTTCCACTATGGCCCGGAGCTGCCTTTCTGCCTTCCCAAGCTGCCAGAGACCCGGAGTGGCTGGGGTGGTGCAGAACACCTGTGTCGTCACCATGGTGGTAACGCAAGCGTCCTGTCCCATGCTCAGAGCCTGTGTATGCAAATTAACCCACTATCTTTGTTGGGTTAATTTGCATACTCACTCCTGATTTGCTGGTGGGCATTGTGAAGGTACAGTCAATTTGCATCTTTCTCTTTTATTAGTGTAGATTCCACATTGTACTAGATCTTTTCTGCACCGGATTCCAGGCTAGTCCTCAAACATGGCAAACATCATTCTCTCTATTCATATTCTCTACACATTCCAGAAATGTAAAAATTAACAAATAGCAGAAGATAGAAAAAATTAATTCAGGATCAAACTATAAAGTGCTAATAAAGACTAATATTTCCATAATCCTTGAGCAGATGTGGAAAACAAGGTATTAAAAAACCTGAACAATGTATGTAGAGTATGGCCAGATATGGCTTTGATTTCAAAGAGCTGCAACAAGATGTGAGTATGGACAAGAATCGCACAGGTTAATCTGAGAACATTTCTATAGAAAAGTCAGGTGCAGAAAAGAAGACTAATATTCTTGAAGTTGTCTTAGTTCTTCTGTATGCTATCAACTCTTTATAGCACAACAGAACCATTAAGCATACGTTAGGTAACAAAACATAAATTACAATTGATTCCTTATATATGACATCATATTTGTAAAAGAACTTGGTGTTAGATAAAAATAATAAACTTTCAATTAAGTGCAGAATTCCAACAAAAGTGTTTCAAATATTCCATGATTTCTAGTGGCATTCCAGATAAAAATACATTTCTTGGTGTCAGGTAGTGACCAATACAGGATGAAACGGATTTCTAAAAGGCAGTTCATGAGTTTATATGAACATACTTGGGAAACTTTTCCTTAATAAGATGTCTGGTAAATTGCTGCATTTTTAATGTTACACAAATATTTATACAGAGATGCCAGAAGGCTATTGTGTCTCCAATATAATACTTCACATTGTGCTGTGCAGGAATTTACATTGATATCAGATAACTTAAAAACACAGCACAATGAAAGAGAAGGTTGAGCAGGAAGTACAAAGCACATAATATAGATAATATTCTCAAGCACAAATTTTTCTCTGGCACAGGAAACTGGTCATTTCCCGAATTCAACATGCAGAACACCATTCCTGTTTAAGTCGTTATTCGAGAAAAGGAAATGCAAGCAGTGGGGGAGGAAAAGTGTTTGAAGTTGGAAAACATCCTAGAGAAAGGAACTGAGAATTCCAGCTTAAAGGTTCTCTGCCCAGCATCCACTACTCCCTTTTCTTCTCACACATTTTCCTCATTGTGCAATCCCATCAGATATAGAAAAGAAGATTTTAGCACTAACTGGTTTGGCTCAGTGGATAGAGCATCAGCCTGTGGACTCAAGGGTCCCAGGTTTGATTCCAGTCAAGGGTTGTGGGCACATCCCCAGTAGTGGGTAACTGATTGATGTTTCTCTTTCATCAATGTTTCTGACTCTCTCTCCCTCTCTGTAAAAAATCAATAAAATAAAAATTTAAATTTAAAAAAAGGAAAGATTTCAAATTTGCTTCAAAATACATATTTGTTTCAACTAATATAAGTAACTTTTTATTCCAAAATTTATATATGTACTTTACCTTTTCTTTAAAATCTGACTCCTGAAATTGTCTACTCTTATCCTTAAAACACATACAACTTTCTTATCAACATCCTATTGTCCTTCTGACTCACCATATCCCCGTCTCCCCCTTTGTCATGCCCAAATATTCAACATACCATCCAATCCTTAGCCTGTAGTTTGGTTTCCTTTCCTTCTTCATTTTATTTGGACTCTATTCCAACAAGGAATTAATGTGTACTAATGAAAACCGTTAGTGTTGGGCTGATCTAGACAAATAGATTAATGGAACAGATGAGAGTCCAGCAAACATCCTGAGTAGAGGGGGATTTAGTATTTCAAAAAGGTGGTGCTTCAAATAAGTGAGGAAAGAATGCACAGGTGTTGAGACAATAGGCAGTCAAGTTTATAAACTTTGCCAAAATATAAAAGGAGACAAGAATGTGAAGTGGTTAAGAGCTTGAACTCTGGAGATGTCCCACCTGGGTTCAAATCTCCCAACTCTGCCAATTATTAGACATGTGACATCTCCCAAGTTACGACTTCTCTGAGGCAGTCTCCCTATTTGCCAAATGAGAGTAATAGGATATCCATTCCTGCAGACTAGCTCTAAAGATTAAATAAATTAATATTTATGTAAAGCACCTGGCATATCAAGGTCTAATACATAGCTGCTTGCTATTATTACTATTTCATTTGACATCACTAAATGTACATGGGCATATGCTATTTTCATTAAATAGCTGTATACTTCGTCTCTGAAGGAAGACCTTCAAGGAGAATCTTTTTTTTTGTTTACAATATTCGCACAGCAAGTTGTAACCAATGCATTACTAAGAGGAATATATCTAAATATGTGAAATATTTTTAAACTGTTTTTAAGCCATTCATAATTTGTTATGTATTTTTATTGATTTCAGAGTGAAAGGGAAACGGGAGAGAAAGAAACATCAATGATGAGTGAGAATCATTGATTAGTTGCCTCCTGCACACCCCCTACTGGGAATCGAACCCACAGTTTGGGCATGAGCTCTGAAGTGGACTCGAACCAGGACCTTCTGGTTCATGGGTTAAGAATGCTCAACCACTGAGCAACACCAGCTGGGCTATTCATAATTTTTATTCATATTGTTCTTTGTAAAAATTATATATCAACAATCTGCAAGAAGGCAAATATCTGAAAGCATTTGCATATATCATAAGAAATTTGAGAAAAAATAAACCCAACTGTAAATCTTGGGAAATAAATTATTATCGACAATACTATTATGTTTTAAAAAGTGATAAGAAAATAAAATGTTAAATATCATAAATATTTCTATATAACTTCATAAATCAAATAGGAGCCAGAAAAATCACATTAATGAGTTTATTGCCATGGATATTGGATTGCAGGTCTATCAACAGCTAAATATTCATGAGGTAAGTTGGATGCAGGTAAACAAGAAAACTTACTTTTCAGGAAAAAAAGCTATGATAACTAAAATCTACTTCATGCACTTTTTTCTGACCTGAATTATGTGAAATAACAAACAAAGAAAAGCTAATGTGTATTCAAACTTTATTTATGAGCTTTGTTATATAATCACAGAGATTCAATAGATTTGCTCAACTTCTGAAAAATGACAAATATCCTTTAATAGCAATAGTTCTTCCTATCAAAGGACCTGCATCATCCCAGGTCCCCACAAAGCAGCCTTTTGGGGATGTAAGTGAAATTATCCCTGGGCTGAGTATGGATAATTAACATGGGTTAGGATGATTGTAAGGCGGGGAGTTTAAAAATGCAAATAATAAAGGATAAATTGAATGATAAACCAAACCCTAATCAGAACTAGGCCAGATGTTTGGGCTGAGGAGGTCTGAAAGCCTTAAGCACCTCAGCAAGTAGACTTCAGGTAGCAGTGACAGTATTCAGGAAGACAAAAGTATATGGTGCAGTATCACAGAGCTGAAAGTGACTCCAATTATGCTACTTGAGGGGGTGGGGGGCGGTGAGGAAAAGAGGGTGTGTGAAGAGAGAGAGTAGCATGCAACAGAATAATTTCTATTGTCATTGCCTATTACCAAATGCAGTGAAATTTAGGTTCAGGCTCCAGACTTGATAAAGAACAGGAATAAAACTCAGAAATGAAATAGAATCCTAATTTTACAGTGTGAATTCTCATTGTGGAGGTATATTATCATTTGCCTGAAGCCTGGTGGGGAATTTGGTGCCCCTGCTCACCCCAGGAAGCTCAATTCCAGATAGCAAAACTAATTCCAGACCCTGCCTCCCAGGTTGGCCAAGGATTCTCTTTCCCCTCCAGCTTGGTCAGGACTGCCTCTGGGACACTGGAGAGGCTGAGGACACAGAGCTCAGAGGACCAGCAAACCATGAGTGAGGTATCTCCCCCTTGACAACTGTAAAACTGTGCATTCTGATCAAAGAATAATGGTAGAACTGGATTTCAAAATGTGGCATTTAACCTTGTATCCTGAATCTTTTGGGAGTGGGCATCCCATTGGAAACTAATGCCTAAGTCCTAAAATATCTGCACGATTTTACTTCTTGTTACCAAATGTAAAGGACAAAATCCTTACAGTCATTGTGATGGTCAGTGAGATGATGAGATAGTCATTGTACATATATGAGATAGTCACTCCAGGCCAGGTTCTGTTGTAAGTGCTAGATAGATAGTGATAAAAAGGCCAGTCCCCAGCCCTGAATTAGGGAAGCCATAAAAAATACTATTAGTAAATAATGCCATCAATTGCTTTCTCATTATGTGCTATTTCATTAAATTAAGAATAAATTCGACCTGGCCATACTTACTTTATTGTTATTTTTTTATTCTAAAGTGATGTCAATAAAGACATCCTACTGTCAGAAGTTCACACTTGAGGGAATAAGGGTTCAGAAATGAGAAGTATTATGCATACATTTTATATAGGGATTGCTAATGCTTAAGAAAAATATTAAATGTTATTTTAATCAAGAAATTACGTGCATAATCTAAACTTAGTAGGGTGTTTCATAATAAATTGACACTGTCCTTTTATCAGTGCAGGAAATATAAATAACTTTGAATTTTCAATAGAGTCTAAGTCAGTGAGGACAAGTATTGCTGGTTTGATGTCCATTCACTAAAATAGTCAATGAAAGCAGGTATGAATGAATGGATGTGAAATAATTACTCATTGCCAGCTGGCCAGAAAAAGCAAGGAAGACAACTACAGAATAATTACAGTTTCTTTTCAAACTTTCTATTTTTATTATAGTCATAACAAAAATGATAAAGTGTTCATTTTTTCACCAGCTTTTAGAAATTATCTCAATTATTGCTTCAGTAATCCTGTAAAGCTGGGTGTCATCTTAGCTCCATTTCAGCAATAGAGAAACTGGGCCTAGAAGAAGTGAGTACAGTAAGTCCTCACCATCATCCAGAGGTTCTTGCAAACCTAGGGATGGTCAGGGCACATACCTAGGTTGCAGGTTTCAATCACGAATTGGGACACTTATGGGAAGCAACCGATTGAGTTGCTCCCTCACTCTCTTTCTTCTTTAAAATCAGTAAAAACATATCCTCTGCAGAGGATTTAAAATGAAAATATGAGCTAGACACACATTTAAGTAAGATTTATAAAAACAAGTTAAGATAATTTTTCGATTTATTCTAGTTCAGGGTCATGAGTGCTGAAGCCTGTCCTGGCAGCTTAGTACAGGATCCATCCTGTACAGGACACTCTTCCATCCGAGGGCCACTCACCCCTACTCACACTCACTGAGACTGGGACAATCAATTGACCTCACATGCACATATTTGGGATGTGGGAGGAACCCACTCAGACATGGGGAGAAAGTACAAACCCCACAGAGACAGTGGCTCTGGAATCATGTTGTTGTTTTTTTCTCGTCAATGTTATAACAAACTAGAGGCCTGGCACACAAAATTTGTGCATGGGAACAGTCCCTCGGCCTGGCCTGTGATCAGGGCCATCTTTTCAGGCTATGGCAGCCATTCCCACCCAATTGGGAGAGGGGAGACCGCTGGGGGGCAAGACCAGCGGGGGGAGAAGCCACGGGTCATTCTGGTCATACTGGTAATACCATTTCAGTCACTGGACTTTTATTATATAGGATGACATTAAACAAAACAACATTACTGTAGGACCTCCTGTAACTTCTCCAAGGTCAAAGAACCAGGATATGAAGTAGCCTGGATTCATTCCCTGCTGGGTTCTGCACCAGTGCTCTAACCAGTGATTGTATGATTACACCCACACTTCCTCACAGGTAAGTTAGAATGACAGACCAGGAGACCTCATGTAAAGGTGAAATAAAACCCAATTACACTCCGTTTCTAAATTTAATTTCCAAAGTTCCTCTTCCTGCTTAGGAAAGGATGTCACTGCTTTCAGATCTTTTAGCTGAGAAATTAGATAAGTCTCTTCAATTTAAGTCTACTGACTTTTTTTCCTAACTAAATAACAATCACAGAAGTTGAGTAACCTTATATTTCTGTAACAGAATATTGCTTATAGAAGAAAATTCTCCAGAAACCCTTTCTTCTTATCATAATTACAGCATGTAAGTTAAGAAGACCATATTCAAAAATAATACAATCAAGTGCCTATTTTCAGTTCACAAGTTACAGCTGACACCAGGGGCAGGCAAGATCTTCCTGGTTCCATACTGCTCACTAATCTGACTTTACAAAAGTGGCCCCACCATAATGATCTTTTGCCATCTGTGGAATTTAGATACTCAAAGGGTTTTAATCAGAAATTACTGTATTAAGAAACCACTACATAGAGGAATATAACGGGACTATCAGGGTTTAGGACATAGTTATGATTAATCCCAAACCTTTAAATAGTCTTCAGATATTTTTGAGAAAAAAAATGTACTAATGAATTAAAAGTAGCATAAAAATCTCCACTGAAGCTGACCTATAATGATAACAATTATACTAATCCCTCATCATCCAGAGAGCTAACTGTTCTCTGCACGATGTTAAAACCTGAGTTCCTTAACCAGCATATTTTTTCCTAAAATATCATCGATCCCAAGTTCCTAACTCAAAAATTCATATAACTAGATTTAACCATTTATCAAAGTATAATATGTGCCACTTTCATCAAACTAATGTTTCAACAAAATGTTTTCCACCATGTGATTAGCATTATGATTTTAAATGCAAGGGTGACATATTCTAAATATCTTAAGATTAGGAAGTACCACACACAGTTTAAATGGAATGGATATGGGTGAGGTGAATACTTATTTAATAATATTCTTAACAAGTTCACATATCACAAACATGTTACCAATAAGCTCAAATAGTCCAATAAGTTCATATATTGCAAACAGTTCACTGAAAGCTTCTACTAGGACAAAGAGCCACAAGGACAACTATTTAAAGAAAATTAGTCTCTTCTCCATGCATCTAAAGTGATTATACAGAACTTCTGTGTTCTGATTGGGATATAGAAATTTGTCATACAATAATTGCTTCCACTCTAACAAGCAGAACAAGATGGATTAATAACAAAAATCGTGATTTTTCAGGAAGCTAATGAAGCAAAAAAAATCTAAATGAAATATATTTCAGATAGTGGTGAGCCCTTCATACTTGAGAAATGACCAGGCATTCTGCTTGCCTACCTGCAGGAGCTGTAGAGGAATACGAATCTCTTATAAATCAGAGTACAGATAAACTAGCTCAACTTTTAAAGAACCTTTAAAGATTACATCTGAAATTAGAATCCCAATAAGTCCCAGCAACACGCCAAGTTCACACACATCAGCCAACTTTTTCCCACAAGCTTTCACCAAGTGCTGAAGTGTGCTGAAAGACAGTTTGCTAAGCATTAGAGACAAAAGCAAGAAAGCTGAGAAAGATCCCCAGTGGGGCATACAGGGCCTTCCCCGTGCAAGGCAAAGACCCACTGAAAGCTGAGGACCAGAGAGAAGAACTGGGATTAATCACCCCGCAAGCCTCATGCAGTGCATGCTATAGCACCTGTCTCCATGGTGGGCTCAGGGTAGCAATATGGAAAGGGAACTCCTGGGTGCAGAAAGCCAGGTGCAGTAATGAGGCATTCTATTAGAAAATTAAAGAAGAAACCTGTACCTTAGAAATTGCTTATGAAACACTCAGTCCCAAATGTGTTTTTAAAAGGAACAGCATCTGATCAGAGTTTAAGCAATGTTCCATAAAATTATAAAAAACTCTATTTCTCCAAGTTCTTAAATGGTTCAGCATAAATGCTTGTTGAATAAATAAATACTAAGGAAGATTATCTTACTTGTTTTTATAATGTATGTTTAGCTCACACTGATATCATGGTAACTATTAGAAGTGTTTGGGTCTTTATTTAGAAGTTGTGTGTTGTTCTTGTGAGCAAAAATATGCCATAGGAACTTAACTATTGTTTCTCTCAGTTAGCCTCTGGTCAAATTGGTTTTGTTAAAATGGTTTCCCTTAAATTTTCAAGAACCTGTGGATGATGATGAGGACTTATTATACTTGCTTCTTCTGGGCTCAGTTATTCTACTGCTGATATGAAGCTAAAATTACACCCAACTTTACAGGATTACTGAAGCATTCATTGGGATATTTTCTATAGCTACTGAAAAAAATGAAAATTTTATCATTTTTACTATGATTATAATAGAAATAATAAGTTTAAATAGAAACAATTATTCTGTAGTTGTCTTTCTTGCTTTTTCCAGCCATCTGACGAGTCACATTATTTCACGTCCATTCATTCATATCTGCTTTCATTTGTGAAACATACTAGTGAAAATAAAAAATTAAAATCAACAATAAAAGGGTTTATAAGAAAATGTTTGCATTGTACTAATCATAGAAAACATAATTATTAAAAGCCATAAAGATTTTATTCCAGGGTTTAATAATAACTAAAACTTATATCTTCATTATCCATGAAATGTTTATTAAGTACCACTATGTACTGAGGGCAGTTGATATACATAATGCACCATCTTTGCAGATTAGTCTAAAAGAAATAAAGGAAAAGTGTGATGGGGAAAAAAGAGAAAAAAAAACATATAATAAAGGATAAAAGGAAATAATTCTTTGACTCAAAATGATTATAATTTAGTTTTGGGCTAAAATTATATCAAATTATATTAAAACTTTATAGAACTTCTTAGCATAAAATGTTACCTAAGATTAACCCCTGTCTCCTCTCCAGGCATAATTCCACCTTCTAATATCCCCCTAGATATTACACCACCTGGCACATAGCAGAGGCTCAATAAATATGTGCGAACTTATTACCTGGACTTCATGGTGAAGTAATTCCCTGAAAATTTAGTCAGCAAAGCTAGTGGCTGAGAAAATTCTTGAAGACTAGAATGAAATCTGTTTCTCTGATTCTCTCTCTGAATCTAGCCCAGGACTCTGCATATAATATATACTTAACAAAGGCATGTTAAACTCATTGGGTGTGAATCTTTCTTTCGTTTAGTGTACTTTTTTGAATTCAAATTTTCCAACAATTTTTGAATATCCAATTATATGAAATAACTTACAATCATTTTTATTATCTTCTTTAAGGAGGGTATTCATTCAAGAGTTAAGAAAACAGACTGACATCAAAAGTAACCAATGAAAGAAGCTCCTCCTTTCTTTACCACAAAACTTACAACAATACATTCAGTAACAATATTTAGGCAACTCCAACAATTGAATTTTTACTGTTGTGTCTATGACATGTGAAATATCTGCCAAAGGCAAATAATATGATTTCTGGGCCGGGTTAATTCAGGTTCTTACCCGCCAATTATGAGTGGTGATCTCAGCTGGCCCACCTACTAATGACAAGTAGGCACATTACTGAGACAGTAGGCACAATCTACAGCCTTAGAACACAAGAAAATGTGGCAGATGCTATACTTTTACCAATGGAATCACCCAGGGCCAGATGACAATAGAAAAGCAATCATCAGTTTAAAGTTATGTTAATAGTTGCTATACATCATTCCTAGAGAACTTAATTTATCTTTTTTTAATACTATCTCTCAGCCATTTAATCTTCCTAAAGTCATCCTATGACCCCAATCACTTCTCCCCTCAATCACCAGTATTATTAATGATGACACCTGTACATACCTGTCCATGTAAATTCAATCCAGCCTACAGGACCTACACATGAAAGCCCACTTTCTCCATGAAGACTTCCTCAAATCTTTTAGCCCATGTATTTTTTTCTTAATAGATTGCCAATAGACTTTATTGGATAAAATGCTTATTTGACATTTAATCTTATATTTGAGCATGCCCCTGGTGATTGGCACTGTAGAAGGTATTCAAGTAGGTATCGAAGTAAAGAAATACTCTAAAATTTCAAAAAGTAGTTGTAAGCCATACTATTCTTTCTAAGAAACTAGAATTATACACAAATTTCATCCTCAATCATCATACGACTCCAAATGGATGCTATTAACTAGAAAGGGGACACAGTCTACCAATAATAAAGTATGATGCATGATCAAAAAAAAAGTCAAAGCAAGACATTAATTTGAGAAGTTATCAGTACTTAAAAGAAACAATTCTTAGAGGAACATCAATCTATAAATCTATAAATACTCACAAATCTATACCATTTTTAATATTTGTTTCCTACCATTAAAAAAATCAAAACATTTTTATTTTTTTTATATATTTTTTTTATTGATTTTCACAGAGAGAAAGGGAGAGGGATAGAGAGTTAGAAACATCAATGAGAGACAGACATCGATCAGCTGCCTCTTGCACGCCCCCCACTGGGGATGTGCCCACAACCAAGGTACGTGCCCTTGACCGGAATCGAACCTGGGACTTTCATGAACCTGGGACCTTTCAGTCTGCAGGCTGACACTCTATCCACTGAGCCAAACCATTTTTGGCAAAGAAAATCAAAACATTTTGAAATATGTTTACCAACTTAAGCCAAAGATAGGTTCGAGTGGTTCAAGTTTAAAAATAAATAATTAATAATCTTCAAATATTATTTCTTAAAGTACACATTGTGATTTGTTCATAATCTTAAAATTTACATTTGAAATGTGTTTAAAGAACATTTTTCCTTAAAAATAACTAATTACATTGCCCATGTTTTTCTTAGGTACCAATTATTAACCCCCACACCCTCTTTAAAAAATTCAGTTTGGTTCCTATAACAGGAAGACAAAGTTCCTAATATGTTCAGATGAATAACCCAAACTAATGAAATCTGAACTGTTGCTATAGAAGCTATGGAAAATAAGCTTTGGACTGCTTCTAAATCAAAATGCTGATATTTAGATTCTATGGTTGTACTGCCATTAACAATGTTTCTTGCAAAATATTGCCCCTTTTAAGAATGGCTACACCATTATATGCTATATTAGAAAATTAAAGGAGAAACCCATCTTAAAAATTGTTTATAAAAGTCTCAAATGTGTTTCTAAAAGAATCAATACCTGATCATAGTTTAAGCAATGTTTCATAAAATTTTAAAACATTCCATTTCTCCAAGTTCTTAAACACTTCTCAGCCTCAATGCTTGTTGAATAAATAAATACTAAGGAAATGTTAATCATACTTCTCAGCTGAGACTAATGCACAAGCACCAAAATTAGAAATGTATTCGTGAGACTAGAGCACAATCAGGATGTTAAATTTTAGGAAGAAGGGGGGTGTATATCTGAACACCAGTGTCTCTGACATTATGATACCCTCTTCCTTGCTGAACCATAGAGATAGCAAGATAACTGGGCAGATGTCCTTGATTTAACTCAGAAGCTAATGAAGTAAAAGGCCATTAATTTAGACGCAAGCTAGGATGGGGGTCTGGAAGATAAAAGGTACACAGTGGGCAGCACCCCAGGAAACAAGACAGAGAGTTTCCTCTGAGTGTTTAGGCAGTCAGGAGTGGCACAGTAGAATGGAAACAGAAGAGTCGGGAAGGCCTGTGCTTGAGTCATGAGCTCTACCATTATTGGCAGCGGGGCTCCAGGGGAGTATCTCTCTCTCTCTCTCTGCGAACAATGCTAAGTATGCACTGCAGTGATGAAAGCACTGTGCCAGGCACGCGCCAGGGCTCAGGAGACTTAGAGAGCCATAGCGGGGAGACCGTGGGACTTTCAGTGGTGAAATCTGGCTTCAGATTCCAACTGTGCTCCATCATTTCCATGAGCTTCAGTTTCTTCATCAGCGAAGCTGAAACAGTGACATCAGGCTGCCAGGAGAGCATCCGCTGCAGAGTGCACTCACCTCCTCAGCTTACTGTTAATCCGAGGGCTCTAAATCCAGTCCTGTTTCCAGACCAGGGTGAAAAGAGGAAGAGTTGGGGGGCGGAGAGGGGGAGTTGAGATCTGGGCGGCTGCTGAGAAAGAAAGGAGGTTGAGCTTCACAGACAGCGAAGGGCCCCACAGGCAGGAGGATGCAGGGTAAAGGGTATTTTTATCAAAGGGAACCATGTGAGGCCAGACACAGAGGCTGAAGCCACCAGTCTGTTTGAGGACAGGCAATCCGTCAACCAGTGCATGTGATGGAAGCATAGGTGCGGGGGGAGGAGAGGGGTTGGAAATGAACCTGAAAATGTACCTGCAGAGGAATTATAGATGCCTTTCCAGGCCAGATGGAGACTTCATTCCAGACACATTCGGTAACTGAAATTTTGCACCCAATGCTCATAGCTCTCCCCACATAGAGAAAACTCCAGCATCCCTGCGTGAGCACAGTGAGCTGGAGAATGAGAATAAATATTCTCAAGGAGCCCAGACAGTACAAAGAAAAAGCTTCAAGCTTTAAGGTGCAGGCAGTGGGTCTGAGTTGATCTGTTTAGCATCAGTAGCCAAATAAATGCCTTGCTAGCTTAAGTTTTAGGATGATTTGACAGGCTTCACATCGTTCTAGAAAGATGGAAATATTACTGATAAAAAGAAAGCAAACATAAACAAATCAAAATGGATTATTTTGCCCTGACCGGTTTAGCTCAGTGAATAGAGCGTCGGCATGCGGAATCAAGAGTTCCAGGTTCGATTCTGGTCAAGGGCATGTACCTTGGTTGCAGGCACATACCCAGTGGGGAGTGTGCACGAGGCAGCTGATGGATGTTTCTCTTTCATCAGTGTTTCTGATTCTCTATCCCTCTCTCTTAATCTCTGTAAAAAATCAATAAAATATATTTTAAAAATGGATTATTTTATCTGTTCAATCATCTTAAGTTTCATTTCAATAAATTATAAACTCCACCACAAGACACTACCTCTATTCCTCTGCCAAGAGTCAAAAAGTGTCTCGTAGGTCACTCAATGCTCCCCACCTTCCTGTCACTTTGGGCCCCAGGTCACAGGCACTGTGTCCCACAACTTCATAAGGTCTGTGAAAAATAATAGAGGTACTACAAACCGAAAATCAATTACTGAACCCAGTGAGGAAACTGCCCCATGAAGTGCTACAGAATACTCAGAGACAAGGCCAGCTGTCATATCTCCATTTCTCTGAAGGCCCAGGCAGTAAGTAGAGGGCACTGGCTGAGAGCAGCAACTCTGTCACAAGACTTTTTTTGGTTCAAATCCCAGCTCTGCCACTTACTAGCTGGGTGATTCTGGGCAATTGCTTAACCTCTCTATGCCTCAACTTTGCATCTCTAAAAAGGAAAGGGTAAGGATTTCTACCTCATGGGGCTAGTGTGAGAACTAAGGGTTTGCACCCACAGTGCACTCAGTGCTGTGCCTTGCACACTGATCATTTTCATTGGAATAACCTAATTAGTTCAGAAGAGATCCTAGAAAAATATGTTAATCTTTTCCCCATTTCCCCTGTCTCCAGCCAAAAGAAACATTATGAAAATGAACTTTTCTCTCAATACTCTTTTGCCAACCAACTGAAATTAACCTTGAACTTCCATCTCCCAAGCGACAGCTGGTCTGAGTTCTTTCCACCACCACATGTGTCTTCCTATTCACAAAGCTTCCTGAAAGCCTCAGCTAAATACCTCACCATCCTGATAACAGAATTAAAGACATCACTGTGGATATCTCTGCTGGGTGCAGATGACTGCCTGTGTAGATGAAGCAGCTCCACCGCCCACTGGTAAATGGTTGACCCCAGGGCCAGCCATGCCCAAAAGCGCTACCCTAGCATCACTCTGAAACCAGCCGCCCCCAGTCTCCCTATTCCTGCCCCTTCCAAATGTTTTTGGCCATCCAGGGAAGAATCCCCACCTGCTTCCTTTTCAGTCTCCTATACTCTACAGCCTTCCTGAAGATTGTCTGCCTCTGATTTCAGGATTCAGAGGATGTGCTGTGTAACAGGGAGAGCTTTGGTGTTCCAGAGCAAATACCCGTGTTCCCATTTCTGACAATGAGGAAAGTGGAGCCCAATCAACGTGTACCTAAATCCATCACACAGATAACCTGCTCTAATATTAACATTTGGATCCAAAAGTGAATACTTTTTCCATTATTCATTAGATTTTTAAAAAGATAATTTAAGTACTATCCACTGCAAATGTGTTGGCCTCAACATTAAGTATAATCTAAAGACTGCACATGTTATAATTTAAAAATGCATGGCCAACAGAATCAGTATTTAAAGCGTTATGTCAAAAATTTAGACATAACCATCCTTAAATAGAGAAGAATCAAATTTCCCACAAAGCTACCTCTTTATGAAAAAGCATCCTCTTTATTCTCGTCCCTCTAAATTGAAATCTGTTAATTAGCTTGGCAGCAAAACCGACCAAATGCCGATGAGTGTTCATGGAACTATTGTATTTGGCTTTGCAAACAAGACATGATTAGGAAATCAACATGGGAAGCATACTTCAGCCATAGAAAAGCATTTTCTCTGCCTAGAAACTGGCAAGAACTTTGTGTGTTTTTTCTGCTTCTATGTCATGTTGCTCTGGTCACTGGAACAACGTGGTCACTACAAAAGGGGGAGGTGGAATCTGCTTTTAAGCAACAGCACAAATTTAGCCTGAAAGCTGCTGTGCAGGGACCTGTGAGATTGGGCTCAGTGCCTGCCACTTATTGGCCAGGAAGAGGACAGGGGATGGAGCCCCTCCCGCTCCCAGTCCTTGGTTTCCCCCTTACCCCACACTGCAGCTGGGGACCTTCAGCATTTCCTCTCTCGGGAGGGCTGGGAATTGACTGTTTTTATGAAATGAACATGACCCAGAAAAGCATTCAGCATGATGGGCTCTGCATGAAAAGAGCCCTCAGTTGTACTTCCCATCATCAAGTGTTCAAGCTCCTGTTTATTAGAGCACAGCTTGAACCAGTGGACAGGGCATCTTCCAGGTGAACAGCAACACATCTTTGGCACTGAACCACCACAAAGGATAGCTTCCATTTCTACATAGGAGGCCAGAGACATTCATTTCTTATAAACTACCAGAAGTAGTTAAATAAATGAATAACTCACAGCCGTCATTTTATTTGATAGGGCATATACTAATCAAACTATATACCTACCAGCATCACATAGGGACAACGTGCTCTGGATTAGAGTCCAAGGTCTTGACATTCAATACCACCACCACCACGTTATGTCATAAAGTGCTTTGCTGTTGAATTCAAAACATACAGTTCCACAATTATTTGTGAATTACTTTGTGGCAGGCTCTGAGCTAGCTCCTAAGGAATCAATGATGAAGAAATCATAGTCTTTGTTCTCATGATTTTGTGGTCCAGTAGGGGACACCATTATATATTTTTAAAATTGCATTAAAGTTGCCAGAAACCCGTTCCAGCGTGTCATAACTGCAAGAGTTTCATCAAAAGGTTAATGGAACTTGAGGACTCAATAAGGGTTGAGTCACATATGTTATGGCCTGTTAGAATGTCTAAAGGCATTTCCCCAAACCTGAAAAGGATGATTGCTTGCTGTCAGACAGCTCAAGTCATCTTAATCTACGTTATTGCCTCCTGTTGGCCAAAAACCTGAACAGCCGAAGGCAATTCCCCATTCTGACAATGCTTCTGTTTTAAAACCTACCTTTTGAAGTGTATATCTCCACCTTGCTTTAAGACAATTTGTGTTAATAAAAAGCAAGGGGTCCTGAGACAAGGAGAACTTGGTTACTTCAGCCAGGCTCCTCTGCCCCCACATATGCCTTTCAAAATTATGTTTGGTCTCTGGACTCTTATTTAATTTATGTACAGCCCCTTCTCCAGATTCCTAAACCCTTCTCTATGCCAGATCAAGAACCACCAGAGTCAAATGGCACTCAACATCTGCCAAAAGTGTGCTACATATGAATTTATTTTCAAGGTTCAGAGGTAGAACAGAAGATGGAGTGATCAGATCTTTCTGAGAATTGATAGGGTGACATGGGAAGGCTTTACTAAGAAGCTGGTACCTTTGGAGGGTTCTAAAGAATGGATAGAAATTCTTCAAGTTGACAGAGAGAGACACTTAAGACAGGGAAAAGCAAGGTGTGATGACACAAATTTCCAGAGATGGATAAAGAAGAGTGAAACTGGAAATTCCATAGGGAAATGACCTGGGAAGGCAATAGGCCAGCTCAACTGCACAGAACTCCTGTGGATGATCTAGGTGAATGAACAGTTACCTCTCTATACAGAAAGTTTATTTTCTGGAGGGTGGGGCCTTCTTATTTGAGTTAAGAACAGAGGCAGGAACCTCAAATTAGGAAGTCTTATAATAATTCAGGTATAATAATTTTAGAATACAAACAAAGTGTCAGTGTGGATAAAGAGATGACAGATATTGCAAAGCACTTGAACATTCAAGCATCACTGAGTTAGCCTGGCTGGACAGTGCAGGGGATACACTCTGCACTCACATGTCCATAGAATTAGGTCAAATAAAGGGAGCATTCAATCTTTTTTATGGAAGTCCTTTGGGGTAAGGCAAGAGTGACACAAAGTTTGTTTCCTTCACCATTGATTCACAATTGTTAGTATACAGATATCAAAGACTCAGAATCTTTTTTTCACTAAGAAATGTTTGTTTTTGAAGAAAAACACAAAGATAAAATTTCCAGAATTCATATAACTGCTTAAAAAATAAAACACTATGGCCTATATAAAATGTTCTGAAGATGCCTTTCAGGCCCAGTCTGTGTGGCTCAGTAGTTGAGCACCGACCTATGAACCAGGAGGTCATGTTTCAATTCACAGTCAGGGCACATGACTGGGTTGTGGGCTAGATCCCCAGTATGGGGCAAGCAGGAGGTAGCCAATCAATTATTCTCTCTCATCATTGATGTTTCTATCTCTCTCTCTCCCTCTCCCTTCCTCTCTGAAATCAATAAAAAAAATACATTTTTTAAAAAGATGCCTTTCAGTATTATTTAAAGGAATCAGGTGAAAAGAATAAAAAATAAAACTTAACAATGTAGCTCAATTCAAAATACTTATGTACAGTATCTGCATATGAAAATTGAGGTATTCCAAGAAACATCACATAGGTGGCAAAGGCCAGGCCAAAACTGAGTGAGCTTTTTGTTTTTTGGAAAGGGTAAGATAAGTACATAGGTAGCTGTTATTTTCACAGGAAATAAGCAAATAAAAACATTCTCTGTGGGTTTAATGAAAGACTCCCATTCCATTTTGCAGACCAGAAAAAGTTTATGAAGTAGGTAACAATTTAGATGGGGTTTGAGTGGTTGTAGGCATGAGTAAAAATATAGAGGAAAAATACTGTAAGCTGTTCTTATACATAAAAATGTAAGTTCACTCATGTGATTATCAACTCCCTACCAAATTCCTAAATGGAATGCATACGTGTTTTATGAAAATTCTAATACTTTTCAATATTTCTTTTACTGTTACATTTGCTTCCATTTTTTGCTAAATAAGATAAAATTAAAATACCATGGTGCAAACAGCATGAGTTTGGGACCATAATAAAAATTAAAGTATAATAGCAAACTTTCATTAAGCATCTACTCTGTGCCAGACACATTTAATCCTCACAACATCCATACTTTCGGATGATGGAAATGAGACAAGGAGACATTATGTCACTCTCTCAAAGTGACACAACTAGGAAATATCAGAGCTGGACTTAACTTGTTTAACCCCAGTTTTTCACTGGCAAAAGGAAGGGTGAATAAAAAACCCAAGTTTGTTGTGATGATTAATCAGATAGTGCATATAAAGCACCCAGCTGAGAATTGGGCACTAAGAGGCATTCATCTCCTAGTGACTGTAATGATTATTGATTGCATCTCAATTTAGCAACTAAGTCATTTCCCTCCAGACAAACATCAGATAAAACTTCTCAGCACACAGCCCTACCTTACACCCAAGGTTCGCTGGCTTTGGGGTTCTTAAATGCATTTAGCCGAGGCCATCTGGTTCCCACACATCTTAAGTATCATATTTTACACTCTCAGACAAGTGGCACTGACAGTCATTAGGTAAAACTCCCACAATTCGCAGCATCCCTAACAGCTTGGCACTCATTTACAGCTAGAACATTCCTAGTCCACAGGGAACTCATTATCTTAGAGGAACTGTACTTATTCCAATGTTGTTTACTTCCCTATTCACAATAGAAACCATTAGAAAGATCATCTCATCTTCAAATTAAATCTACTCCCTGGACTTCATTTAGCGGTTGCTGTCTTTCCCCTGGACAATAATTCTTGGTTTCAACAACTGTCTGTCTTGTCTCCTTTATTTGACTAGAGGGTTTCTAGCTTCAGTTTCATTATCTGCAATATTCTTCCCAGACCTTTTACTGGCCCAGTTACCTTCCCCAGCCATGTCTCTCCAATTATCCTATCTAATAAAGAGGGAATGTGCTAATCGATCCTCACACCATTTCAAAGATGGCAGCATACACAACCAATTAGGAGGGAACATGCTAATTTATTGCCCCACAGCCACAAGATGGAGATACCCAGTCCCTTCAGCTTCACTAGGGCAGCAGGCATGCAGCAAGGCTGGGCCTGCCCCCAGGCAAGCCCGGAGGCTCCGTGCACCTGCCTCCAGAGTCTCCCAGTTCTCTCAGCCCCTTAGGACTGGCCTGAGGCACAGGCAAGCCTCGGATGGTGACTGCCAAGAGGCACAGGTAAGCTTTGGATGGCAGCTGCCCAGCCACCCAGGGCCAGCTGAGGCTTGTGTTGCGGAGGAGGCAGCAGCAGAGGTGTGATGGTGAGTCACCTTCCCCTGATCACCAGGTTGCTTCCTGCCCTTGAGGGCTCCTAGACTGTAAGAGGGGCAGGCTGGGCTAAGGGAACCCCCTCCAGTGCATGAATTTTCATGCACCAGGCCTCTAGTTTCTTAATATATGGAATGCAGACTAAATGAAATGCCTGGATGGAGGCTAGAAAGACACTTTCTCCCTTCTTTATCCAGATCTTCCTGATAAGACATTTGCTTTCTTAACCATCTCATAACATTGTTCACTTTCTTAGGCATTTATTTAAAACATCTACTATCTTTTCCCCAATAGTTGTAAAATTTTAGGAAGTTGTATTTATGTCTTTAAACTTTCTCATTTTCAAGCTGTGCTATCTTCCTATCAAAAACCATTTTCTTGCTTGCTTCTATTATCAACCACCATTAGCATCTATTATATCCAGTTGCCCTCTGTGATTTTTACCCAGGTCAGCAAAGAGAGACAAATGAAGAAAGCTTTAGCCAGTATCTACAGCACTCCGATGGAGGTTTCCCTTTAAAAGGGGTGCCCATCTCTTCTGTAGCATCTCTATTTTAGGAATGGCCAACTGATCTACTATTGTTCTGAGACTATTCTTCCCCTTCTTCATATTACTTTGTTTTTTGGAATACCCAATCCTATTCTCTTTGCTAATCAAAAGCTGACCTTTCCTTCAATTCCACAAAGGGTTACCAGTCTCCAGATCTTCAATATTCCAAGAGGAAAGACACCTGGGGGAAGGCTGTTGTTCTGAGACTATTCTTCCCCTTCTTCATATTACTTTGTTGTTTGGAATACCCAATCCTATTCTCTTTGTTGACCAAAAGCTGACCTTTTCTTCAATTCCAGAATGGGTTACCAGTCTCCAGATCTCCAATATTCCAAGAGGAAAGACACCTGGGGGGAGGCTGGGCTCTTCATTTCTGGCTCTGGGAATAGTAACTTATCTCATTCCCACTTTTCTCTCCTCTTCACTCCCCTGTGCTTGGAGCTCACAGCAAATGGAACTTAAAACTGTGTCCTGCACATGCCAAACTTTTCTAACCTCAGCTCTGTATTACCCTACTCCCTTTGCATATGTCTCTCTCTGCACTTCTTTGTTCCAATTTTTGTACTTCCTTTAAGTCTCAGTCCCAAGTTGATCTGCTCTGGAAAACTGTCCACACTCCCCTAAAGCAGAATGAGTTGCTCTGATACTACTTTGTTCATGTATCTATTAGATGCATATTTAATACCTGTCTTCTTATCTGGCCATAGGACTGTGAACCAGTAGACTATGATCTCCTCCAAGGCAGAGCTCTGACTATAAAAATGAAAGGATTCAGAGTAGTATTTGCCCCACGGAAAACACTCAAAAAATCTTTGCTGAATAAATAAACGAAAGGGAAGATACAAGAAAACATACTAACAATTAAAGGAACAAGGATAAACCAAGATATACAATGCATGGGTGTGTTTGTAAACATATATTTTAAGCTTGTAGTTAAAAAGATTTGTCAATCTTTTTATATGTCCAGATTCTTCAGAGTTAGCAACCACACAAGCTCTAAAGTCATTTAATATTAATTTGAATATCTATGCCACTCTTTTATTTTTTTCTAAAAGCTACACTTTATCAAAAGAAAAAAAAAGAAAGAAAAAAAAAGTCTGGCATATTAGAGTTAAACCTTTTCATATGAAATTTAAGTAAATGTGCGAGGATTGAAAATAATCAGACCTAGATTATTTGAAATAGTTTTATGTGTGAGCCCCAGATTATGAGAAATAGTTTTATGTGGGAGTCCCTTTCCCCATCCCGCATGGTTCAAGGTTCCCATTCAGGGTTCGAGTTCTGGAGGAGGCCGCACCCAAATGAAAAGAGAGACTAGAAAAGCATTAATTTGGCGATATTGGGGGCCCAGGCAGGAGCCTTCCTATAGTGGAAAGGACTACCTCTTGCTCTGGCCTTTTTCTCCCTTTTATTAAGACTTTGGGACACACTCATAGCCTTTAGGCAGGAAATTATAAGAACAGAAATTAACATGAAACAAACAGGTAGAGGCTGCTTAAGCTAACAATGTTTCAACTAAACAGTGAGTGATTAGCTCTGACCTTTCAGAGCAATTAAGGTTGATCAACCTTCTGGTCTCCTGTTCACATCTTTCTATTAGTGAGACAATGTTTGGTTTCTGGCAGTTTTATCATTGCAATTTTTAGGTAAATAGTTCAAAATGTTACAAAAAAGAACAAGGAAATTTCTGGAGTTGATTAAATGTAAGAAAAAATATTATAACTTTAATACCCATTAATCCATATTACAGTAAATGTTATGATACAGCTCTAAACAAATAGCACATCAAAACAGAGAATATGTACTCTTAAGACTATTTTCACGTTACACACAACAATATAATTTATTAGTTCCTAACAAGTGATTCACTGAAGCTTAAAACCCTTAGGTATACTAATAGTACACAGAAACCTTAGTTGCTCATAGTATCCTTTCTTTTATAATTATAAGAAACAAGTGATTTTCTTTCTCATGCTATTTGCAAGACAACAAATAATAATTCTGGACAAATAAAATATTTTCCAATAAGCTGTTATTAATTCAACAGAAATGGCTCATTGAAAGGATATTTCCTATTTTTTGCGCTTAAAGAGTAGAGTGTAAACTCTATGGTTACTTTAAAAATTTTTTTGGAGAAGCCAAGAATTTGTGCTTTGGAAGTTCTAAAAGATCAATCACATACATTTCCTGAATAATAACTCTAAACTTGAACTCTGCTTGCAAGGCACCAGGAAGAGAAAGAAAAATATATATAAAGCCTAGACATTATATTCTAAAATGTCATAGAGACGACTTATAGAATTTAAACTAATAAGTACAAAACATTTCAAAAACCCACCCAAAAGAGAGGTGTACATAGGTTTACCAAAGACATATCTTTGAATGTTAATAGCAGGACTGTCCATAATAGTCAATAACAGGTAACCAACCCACTGTCCATCAATAGATATAGAAGAATAGATATATTGTGATAGATACATTGTGATATATTATGATACATGCATAGAATTGGGATGCTATACAGCAAAGAGAAGGTTTGAACTAAAATTAGATAAATCGCACAAATGTAATGATAAGTGAATTATGTAAGACACAAACAAGTACATAATGGATACATTTCATTTACATAAAATTCCAAAACAGACAACACTAACTAGGGTGCTGGGTATCAGAGCGGTTGTTACTCATAGAGAAGGCCATTCCTGGAAGGGGATGAAACAGCTTCCAATGGGCCAGCAATATTCTGTTTCTCAATTCTGATGCAAATTGCATAGTTGTGCTCAATTTGTGAAATTTACTGATGATTTACAGGTTTCTGTATGTTATGTTTCACTTATCTATTGTTACATAACTAAGTGTGCCAAAACTTAATCGCTTAAATGAACATTTACTTTGCTCATGATTCTGAGGGTTAGAAATTTGAGAACCTAACATCCTGCTACAAGTGACATCCAGTGGGGTGACTGGAGGACCTACTGCTAAAATGGCTTCATCCCATCATCATTCACGTGATTGGCACCTTGGTGAATCTTGTGGTATGAATAATAAAATATACAGGAGGTGATGGAAAGGAAGAGTGTATGTATGAAATATAGTATAAAGGGATGTCATTATAAAAAATGTATTTAAACCCCGTCCTGAAAGTCAGGTGGAATATAGATACTCAAGAAGAGAAGAAAAGTTATCCCAGCAGAAAGAATAGCGTAAGCAGAGACAGAAAGGTGGGTCAGCAACATGACTACAGTGGTACCTCAAGATACAAGTTTAATTCATTCCGTAACCTTGCTC
>JAAGEH010000040.1:9947383-9976011 GCA_011751065.1 Lasiurus cinereus | reverse complement strand
GATGTTAAAGTGGTTCTTCCAGAACTCTCGAAGGGTGAGGTTTGTGTTCTCCGTCACCTCGAAGCAGCGCCGGAACAGGTGCTTGATGTACAGCTTTTTAAAATTAGAAATCACCTCCTGATCCATGGGCTGCAGGATAGGAGTGGTATTGGGAGGTAGGTAGACAGCCTTTATAAACTTGAACTCTTTGAGGACTTCATCTTCGAGGTTCGGTGGGTGAGCAGGAGCATTGTGGAGGACGAGGAGGGCTTGCATGGTTAGGTTGTTTTCCTGTAGATATTTCTTAACAGAAGGACCAAAAACCAGGTTTACCCACTCCACAAAGAACTGCCTGGTGGCCCATGCCTTCGGGTTTGCCCTCCACATAACTTGCAGTTTATCTTTTAAAATCTTATGTGACTTAAAGACCCTGGGGTTTTCTGAATGGTATACGAGCAGAGGCTTGATCTTGCAGTCGCCACTTGCATTGCCGCACAGAGTGAGAGTTAGCCTATCCTTCACGGGTTTGTGGCCTGGCATCGCCTTCTCCTCTGCCATTATAGAAGTCCTATTCGGCATCTTCTTCCAGAAAAGCCCTGTCTCATCACAGTTGAAGACTTGGCTGGGGGATATATCCTTTGGCTTCTATCAGTTCGGAAAAAGTTTTGAGGTAATCCTCAGCTGCCTTCACATCCGAACTTGCTGCCTCACCATGCCTGATGATGGAGTGAATGCCTGACGTTTTCCTGAAGTTATCAAACCAGCCTCTACTGGTTTTAAATGAGTCTTTCAATGCTTCATCCGTGGAAGTGTATGGGGTCTGCTCCAGCAAATCAACGTAAATCGCTCTCGCCTTCTTGCATATGATGCCCTGTGTTAATGTATCTCCTTTAAGCTGCTTCTCCATCACCCACACCATCAGCAGATTCTCCATCTTTTCATGGAGAGAGCTATGGAGCTTAGAAATTATTGTAACGCCCTTAGCTGGCGTTATACCCTTTATCGACTCCTGTTTAAGCACAGTGCACATCGTTGAAGTACTATGCCCGTACTGCCTCGCCAAGTCAGCCACTTGCACACCTTGCTCATATTTTTCTATGATTTCACGCTTTAATTCAATAGACATCATCCTCTTCTGAGCACTGACCTTTCCACTCGCTTTCTTCGGACCCATGGTTATAAAAAGAAATGTGATAAAGTATGTAAATGCACAAAAGATGCTTTGACGAGGTAAACAAGCACACTAACTGAGGCGTGGGAAACTATGAGACCCTCGAGTCCAGGTAAACTGGTGGGTCGTGTGCAGCCGGCCGATCCGCGTGATTACTCGTATCTCAAATGTTGTTGGTATTTCAAAGCAAAAAATCCTTTACTTGAAGACTCGAGTCTCAAAAATCTCGTATGTTAGGGCACTCGTATCTCGAGGTACCGCTGTATCTGGATTACTTGAGCAGCAAACTAACCATACCAGAGGATTCTTACATTAGGGATAGCTAACATAAGAAGGTTTAGATAAATATGGTAAAGACCTTTTTATAAAGGCTCTAGAACAGTGGTTCTCAACCTTCCTAATGCCTCAATCCTTTAGTACAGCTCCTCATGTGCTGGTAACCCCCAACCATAAAATTATTTCCGTTGCTACTTCATAACTGTAATTTTGCTACTGTTATGAACTGTAATGTAAATATCTGATATACAGGATGTATTTTCATTGTTACAAATTGAACATAATTAAAGCATAGTGATTAATCACAAAAACAATATGTAATTATATATTGTGAAATATTTCTAATTACAAATAAATGAAATTTTGTCTTGAATCGTGGTGTAGCATGGGTAACAGTCTTAATTAACAACAGTAAACTACATTGCTACATTTTGCTATACCAAGGAGCGGTCTGTTGGTTCCTAAGACCATGGGAAATAGGTGTTTTTCCAATAGTCTTAGGCGACCCCTGTGAAAGGGTCGTTCGACCCCCAAAGGGGGTCTCGACCCATAGGCTGAGAACCGCTGCTCTAGAATGTCAAGTTGGGAAATTAGGATGTATGAGATTCAAGGAGGTTAAGACTATGACAAAAGAAATAAAAGGGTGAAAAGATGATTTTAAGAAGATGAAGCTGGGCATGTTGGCTGGATGGACATCACTCTGCCTGCTCTCTCATTGTTATGTCTCCCCTGCAGAAAGAAAGTTAATTCATAAGAAGCAGCAGCAAAGGCCTGGGGACAGACATTTAGAAAGGGGAATCACAGAGCAATGAGACTGGTAGACAGGGATGAAAGGTAAGGAGACAAAGATGACACAGCCTTACAGTCCAGAGAGACTGGAGCATGCCAATTACAGCCAGAAGGTAGAGAGAAGGGATGAATAACTTCCAAGGGAAAATGAGTTCAATTTCACACATGATGCGTTGGAGGTGAAAGTGAGACATACAATGGAATGTCCTGTATTAAAAGACATAGCCTAAAGACTCAAGATCTTGCTTGGAGTGATATATTTGAATTAAGTTTTTTTTTAATGTAATGGTAATTATTTTTAAAAGAGGTAATTGTAGAGGCCATGAGGAGTTAATAAGCTTAGGGATAAAACTAAAAATCGTGTAAAAGAGGGAATGAGAAGCTAAGACTGAGAGTTGAAAGCAAAGACTAATTAAAGAGTTTCATCATGAACCCAAAAGGGACACCCTAAAATGAGGGAATTTCAAAAAAGGAACACTGCTGAACAATGTCAAATGCCACAGGGAAGCAAAGGGGGATCAAAATTGGGGTAGAGCCAAGAGAAATGATTAAAAGATGGTTACTGGAAAACTTCAGGAGTCTTTCTTCTACAGAGAGAGGTCAAGAAGCCAGGCTGGGGAGAGCTCAAAGAGGGCATAAAGTAGTAACTCCAAGTAAATTTCGCAATGTGGGTAAGGAGTCTGAAAGCTTTGGGAGAGAATTTCCACAGCAGCTACAAGTGGCAATGAGGTTTCCCTGCATATTTTCAATACAAAAGACCTGCCTAATCTGATGGCATACAGTAATCTAATATATAATAGTAGCAGCCTAAATTCTGTGGAGATTGCCAAAAGACTTTATTACAGGAACTAGAGGCCCAGGGCATGAATTCATGCACAGGTGGGGTCCCTCAGTCTGGTCAAAGATCAGGACAATCGGGGAGGGCCCACCAGGAGGTTGGCCAGCTGTGGGAGGTTGGCTATGGGAGCGCACTGACCACCAGGGGGCAGCTCCTGCATTGAGCGTTTGCCCACTGTTGGTCAGGGCACATCACAGCTACAGGTCAACTGGTCATTTGGTAGTAACAGTGGCTTAGGCTTTTATAAATATAGATTACTGCAACCAGAAATCAAACTATTGCTATTACAGTCAAAAGCAAAGGCATGTGAGCTTCTCACAACAGGGAACTTTATGCCTTTATACATAAGGGATGAGACAAAAACAAAACAAAACCTTTAGGGACATCACATCAAACCTTATAGTGGCTCCCTTGCATTTTAAATCTCCCTTGGTATGCAGGTGCTTATATTCACAAATTGGCACTTAGAAAATAACTCTGCATAACTAATCACAACAAAGAACTTTAGAAAATATATCATTCCCCTATGAGAATCATCTAAAGACTTTAAAACATTAATTTTCACAACCTCCTTATTTCCCAAAGTAGCATACTTCCTTTCCCACACCAAGAGTACTTCCCACTAATCACTATGGTTTTATTGCTTTGTTCAGATACATGAAAAGCAATTAGCTGACTTCTACCTAAGTTAAATCCAAACTTTAACAATATCTTTTCTACTACCAGCATTTTCCATTAGTTTTGAAAAATATCACTGGTTAACCACTGACATCATATAAAAGCAGTCTCCTAGCTAATTTCATTTCTCTTTAGCTTCTTCTTCAATGTTTACTTATTCTTTGATTTTATAAGTTAATTTTGGCAGGCTATCCTTTCTCATCATTCATTTTATTATCAATATTATTTAACATTTATAGATCTGACTCAAGTTTATAGCTCATTACTAGACCTTCAATACCTTTCCAATATATGGTGAATGATTCAATAATTTTTTTCAACAGAGTTTTAAAAAATATATTTCTATTTCTTAAAAAGATATTGAGTATGACTCACACCAATTTATTCCAAAGCATTAATGAGCACTTACTGCCGAGAACCAATTCCAGCATGTAATAATTACAAGAGTTCCATCAAAAGATTGATGGGACCTGGGCAGCTCAACAAGGGTAAGCCACACATGTAGTTTACCTGTTGGAAATGGCTAAATGGCACTTCCCCAAACCTGAAAGGACTGTTAACTGCCAGGCAGCTCAGGGCATTTTATTGCCTCCTGTTGGCCAAACTCCAGAACAGCTGTAGGCTATTCCCCAAACTGACAATGTTTCTATATATCCTTTGATACCATACCCTTTGAAGTGTGTATTTCCACCTTGCCTTAGGATAAATCATGTTGAATAAAAGCATGGGTCCTTGGTCAAGGGAGAGTCTTTAGCTCCCTTTAGCTGAAGCTCCTCTGACCCCCAATGCCTTTCAAAGCTATCTTTTATTCTTGGACTCCTTAATCATCTACACACAACATCTTTATCCAGAATGCTGAACCCTTTGTTAAGGCTGGGAAAAGAACCCCGGCAACCTACTACGTGCTAGGTATAGTTATAGGGGTTGAGCAAAGAGCAATAAACTAAGTCACGAAGCCCTTTCCTTCCCTAAAGAATTCATTTTGTAATGAGAGAGGCAGCAGCCATGAACAAAATAATTAAGGTATTTAGTATGTCAGCAAGTACTTTAAAGAAATTAAAACAGAAAAGGTGAATGAGGAGTATTGGACTAAAAGAGGCGAGTTGCAATTTTGGAATATGGTGGTCACAGAGACCTACAGGAAGCAAAGGAGCTGGCATCAGGGTATCTGGAAGGACAGTGCTCCAAGCAAAGGCTCTGAGGCTGGAGCCTGCCCAGCACATTGCAGGATCATCAGAGAAGATTGTGATTAAAAGAGAGTGTGGGGAAGAAGAGCAGAAAATGACATCATCAGGTCTCACAGGCCACTAGAACTTTGACTTTGGCTTTTAATGACATGAGAAGTATTTGGAGGGCTTTGAGCAAAGTGAAATGAGCTGACATGTTCTTATAGAATCCCTTCAGCTACTGTGTTAATCACTGGTTGTAAGGATGCAGGAAACCAAGTGGGAAGCTTGGACAGAGGTGGGGAAAAGTCATTGAAGTCTAGATTTTTTTTTAAAGATATGTGCTAACAGGATTTGCCATTATTCGATGAGGGGATGCAAAAAAAAGATTAAGTTGTCATTTCTGACATGAGTCAGATCTCAAGAGGATGGGGTTGGCAGTGAGAGAGTAGGATGAGGGGAAGGGGAGGCGATCAGAAGTTTGGTGCTAGCCATGTTAATTTGAGACATCTAGCAGACATCCAGTAGGAGAGGCAGAAATTCAAGGCTGAAGTTCAGAGTGATCATGTAGGTAGAGAAGAGAAAGGTCAGAGCAATGAATTCTGGGCCTCAAGGAAACATGTAGCTCCAATAGCTACTTATCTTGGAGAAGAGCAATCAGCAAGAGACCCTGAGATGCAGGAGCCGAGAGGCAGCAGGAAATCAGAAGAGTGTAGTGTCCTGGCAGAACATGGGGTGGAAGGTCAAACAGTCCTTTAAAATCAAGTAAAATGATACCTGAGAGGCTGACCACTGGACTTAGCAACATGCCTATTAATGCTGATTTTGACAGGCACTTCTGGAATTGTGGATGAACACAAGTAGGGCTGAGTTAAAATATCCTATCTAATAAAGAGTAATATGCAAATTAACCGTCACTCTGTCACTAAGATGGTGGTGCCAATAGCCACAAGATGGCAGCATCTAGTCCTCTCAGCCCCCACCAGAGTTCCCCAGTCCCAAGGGGGCAGCTGCGAGTGGGCAGTGTGAGTGGCCTGGCAGAATGCTTGCTTCATAGCCACAGCAACTAGGCAAGCATTCCACACTCGGCTGCAGATGGGCCTTTGGGCACAGAGAGCCTCTGGGCAGCAAGCACAGAGTGGCCAGGCCCTGCAGAGAGCTACCGGAGCACAGATTTGTGCTCAGGGCTACTAGTATACTGTATATATATATATGAAGAGAGCAATATGAATTTACATGTGTCTTTAGCCTAACTCTTCTTTCTGTTCTCCAGGTAACTGAACTCTGCTTCCTTCTGCACATGCTTTGTCATTTACCTTCACGAAACCTTGAACTCACCATCCATCTGAGTTATCTGTATAATAACTAAAATGACAATAATACTAATCTTTGTGCTCTCCTTTATTACAAAGTGCTCAAAGTTTATCTCCAGTTTCTCATCTCTGCTGAGCCTCCTTTCATTTCCTATAAAATTGGGAGGTTAATTCCAATACCACAGGACTGTTGTGCAGGTTAATAATAATCTACTATATTAAATTCCTATCATATGGGAGCTGCTTGACATACATCAGTTACTTTCCCCATTTTCCTAGTAAGCAGTGGGAGGACCATAATTCAAACTCACTACATAGTACTTAAAATAAAATAAAAAAGGTATTTCTTTTTTTTTAGAGAGTAATGTATCTGGAGAACTAGAGTAAAGAATGGAAGGAGAGCATCAGAAAATCCCTAAGCACATTTAACTGTACAAAAAGCCTGTTCTGGCCATGACTATGGTCACTCTGCCTCATTTCTGGTCATTTTGACCAATTCAATAAAGTTTTTCTACTGGTTATATTTTTAACTACTCTGTAAATACACTCCAATTCTCAAGTCATTTTCTTTTCCTTTTTGTAATTTCAGAGCTCTCTCACTTTTCAAGGTAACAAGCACACAACTTAAATCTACTGATCAAACTTTTAGGGGCATACTGGTCATTCTTGAGACTATTTATCTCAATCTTTTACTGAAATGTACATTAATGCCATTTTATTCATTTCCCTGTATTTCTCAACTCTACGTAACATTAGAATCAGCTAAAGAGCTTTCTAAAAATGCTGATTCCTGAGTTTCCACCCCCTTTCCCCTTACCCTGAGATTTTAATTAAGGTGGTCTAGAGAGAGACCATCATCATATTGCCCACTGATTTAGTTGTCCCAACATCTGTTGGGCTTACTGGGTTGGTCTCTTCCAATCCCCCTGTGCCCAAGAGAGCTACTTCTACAATCTATTGCCTGTCTAAAGCCAGTCTGTCAGGTGACTCTTCCTGAATGAAGACTCAATTCTGTGTTCCTCTGGCTCAACAATGTCCTCTCCCTCAACTATCCATTGTCTGTTGATAGTTCTAAGCTACTTCTCTGCCATTCAAGTCTACCCACCACCATCTGACCCTAGGCTACCTTGATCATCCATCACTATTCCTCTATACCACCCCTTCAATCTGACCATTTTAATCACTGTTCTACAAAAGCAAAAGCAAACAATTCCCATCAAAAGTACAGTCCAAACATCATTGGCCTTCACTCTGTCATTAGAGTGACAGTGGAAGGAGAATCTGTTTGCATTAAGTAAATTAGTATAAGAATATAATTGCTAAATAGCTTCAGATAGTCTAGGCCTGGGTCAGCCTGCAATACCAGGCTCTGTCCTTACCCTCCAGACTCTAGTCTAGAAGGTTCTGAGTAGCTTCATGTATAACATCAATTGCATCACAATCTCAGAAGAGGACAATTGTCTCCTCATTTATTTCATATTTCTTACTCTGGAGTCAAAAGTGGGATTACCCCTTGATTAAGAAAACATGAGTTTATAGCTACTAGTGTGAGAACTCTTCAATTTCAAGTGTTTGGGGTGTCTTTTCCCAAACTGGCAGCCCAGCCCAATCTCTGTAGGAGGTTGGTGGGGCTGAGAACTTAAAGTAAAATGTCAGCCTTTTATTTTTAAATTGATTCCATCAGAGACATAGAAGGGTGAAGATAGATTAGGGGTATTGTTATTTTCCTGGGATAATTAATTCCAAATCCTTGAGAGTATTAAGGTTTTTATTCATATGAATAGGAATGGCTTTTGTTTGGAGATTCGGGGGTTTTAATTCATTTTTGTTTTTAGTTTGGTGTGGCAGTTTGAAGACTAAATTGTATCTGGACCTTATCCTGTATTACATGAAATGTAGAGACTGTAACTCTGAACAACAGATGGTAACCTCACTCTCAACAACTATTCCTCAAACATCATCAAGTTAATAAACAAAACTACTTTGCTCTGTGGTTGCCCAAAAAAAGAAGGAGATAGCTGATTTCTGTCTTCCTTATTTTTTCATACTTCCTAATCTCTAAACTGATTATCACTGGCATAAACAATCAAGGGGAAGAAGTACTGAAGGTGCTTGGGAATTAGAATAAATTGAGCTATAGAAACTTGAGTTATAGGACATTAAGACTGGAGTTGCGCCGAGACCGGTTTGGCTAGAGCGTTGGCCTGCGGACTGCAAGGTCCCGGGTTCGATTCCGTCAGGGGCATGTACCTTGCTTGCGGGCACATCTCCAGTGTGGCGTGTGCAGGAGGCGGCTGATCGATGTCTCTCTCTCATAGATGTTTCTGACTTTCTATCCCTCTCATTTCCTCTCTGTGAAAAATCAATAAAATATATTTAAAAAAAAAGACTGGAGTTGGGCTCAGATGATGGGCCAAATAGTCTCTGACTTTGTCCTTTTGTTTGGACAACCCACTTCACCTCTGTGCACCTGGGACCATAAGTGACATGAAAAACCCTCTTAATGTTCACACAAGTAGCAAAGGGAACCCCGCTCACCTCCAGAGAAGTCGTCAGGAGTAGTGTTTTCAAGCTTTTCCTAAAGGCTCAGTCTCTAGGTAAGACCAGACTTGGTACATAAAGGAAGGTCCTTGTGTCTGGTAGGTATTCTTATAAGTTACACAATAATCATAAAACATTAATAAACCTTCCTAGTTGGAAAAAGGAGTAAGGGAGTAACTATAAACTAATTGGCACAAATGATGATTCTAATCATCTAGGAAATAAGTTTAATAAAAGCAGTTAAAATCTATCTCTCTTTGTTACAGATATTGTTCCCAATCTTGATTATTATGGGATCATCCATCTCTCAGACAGTATCACAAGCCTGAAATCCTTACTCGAAGCTACCCGGCAGCCCAGGAAGTGTCTCTGCCAGAGGATCCTGAAAGTGAAGGGTGCTGGGAGGAGGTCGGGGGGAGCAATGGGGGACCAGACCAGAGAGCATGGGAAGGGGCTGAGCAGCAGGAACTAACTACATTTCTCAAGAGTAAAAGGTGGCAGAGATCCCCAAAAGCTGCTTCCTTGGCTCTGTGTCACAGAGAACTCAGCTGTGTTAACCCTTGACCCCATTTCCTTTCATGACCCTCTACAACGTCCAGATGTTATCTTAGACCGACTTCTAAACCCAGCCTCGCTTCCCAGTGATGACCCCAATGGCAGACACTGTGTTCTTGATTGATGAGCACCATCAGCATTCAGGGCCTCCTCCTGGGATTTTGGGACTGATGGCCAGGATGAGTGCTGAGGTCTTGAGCATAGCAGAGAAGAAGATCTCAAAACCCCTAAGTAAGAGCTACTAATGACCCTGAACATGTTGTTACAGAATTAAATGCAAGTTCCCTCCTAGACACTGCATCTTACACAATTTCATTAGACAAATCTACTTGCCTTTAAGGCTCACGGTATATATTCTGTACACAATCCTGTTGTTTAGCACAATGGCTGTTGGCGTTAGGGCTGGTTTTGTCCCAGCCACACTCTCAAAACCAGTGCCACCGATAAAGGAGAAATAAGATTACCAACTTTTTTTTTTTTTTTTACTTTGAAACAATCAGGCAGACAAGTCACAAATAGCACAAAGAAGTGAATGGAAAAGATTTCGACTTTCTGTGGTAATTGTGTTTGCACTTCCTTTTAACTTTTATGATGTATTAGCCATAGAATGGTCTCTACAGAGAAGCGGAAGAGGAAAGCACACAAGCTTATCAAAAAATACAGGCAGCTAAATCCCTTCCCTTTAGTTATACTTTTTTTTACCATCTAACATAAGCATAATTATTCACCAATTTCTATTCTTAAGTTGGTAATGACGATAGCAATAAATCTATTTCCTCTCTTTTGTGCTACACAGTCAGTGAACTACAGAATGAAGTGCTGCAAAAGGCTGCTTTGAAAATACCATTTCGAGAACTAACCAACCCTGAACCAGACTTCAGCCTCGGAATCTGAGCTCCTGGACTCTATTAACAGGAAGACCTCAAGATGCTGAGGGAAAGGGAATGTTTTCCACAGTCCTGAAGTGACCTTTCCCCTCCCCCACAGCCTGGCAGTGGCTCCCAGAAACACTTTACAGGCCACAAAGGGGCTGCAGCCAGCTGTCCACACTTCTCCAGGGAGTCAATTCTACAGGGACATTAGGGGGACAATACCCTAAGAACAAGGGGGGAGGAGGGAAGCGTTGCTAGGAACACTGCTTACCCTTCCTGTGCCCTCTCAGGGAAAGACCCTAAACAAGTGACCTATGCCTTAGCTTTTAACTCATGCCTGGGGTTACCTAAGGTAACAGTTACAAAACTGGCTTTAGAGGCTGCAGAGCATTTGGGATTTCCGATCCCCTCCTCCCCCACCCACCTTTCCCGTGCCTCAGTGAACTGGCATTGGAATGAGGTAGTGGATTTTCGGTTGGCACCTCGAAAAAAATAGGCCTATTACGTTCAAATCAATGTACTGAAAAATAACAGCTAGTGAAAGCTTTAAATCTTAGTTACCATGCTTTTGCTAATCTGTTCTATTAACTTTATTAGCAATGTTCACCTGGGTTTAATTTAATTTAAAAATTAGAATTATACTGGAGAGTTAAACAAGAGCCCTGCTTCTTCTTGGATACCACCTGTTAAGGTAAGAGTAAAAAAATAAATGTCATTTTCTAATATTTTTAGAGACAGAGAAAGAAGCATGACAGAAAGGAGTGAATTCCTGCCTTTTCATCCTATAAAATGTCAAAACATAAACAGCTTTTTCTTGCAGGCTCTCCTTCATTCATTCTCCTTGCCATTTAGGCTACCTAATATATCAAAATTTTACTCTTGTTTCATATCTCCTGGTTAAAAGTGGGAGCTCCTTGAAAGCAGGGATTTTTTTCATTATTATGTATACAATCTTCTCAGTCTAGAACAGTGACTCCTTTTGGACTCTAAGAATATATATAATTGTGCTAATTGTTTTTGCTAGAAACTGAGGAGAATACCCCATCTATATAACATGCCTATTTATCAAAATTGATTCCAGGACTGACAAAATTCCAGTTACTCTATCTCATCTAAAGGAACAAAAGAAGTAGGCCTGTCACCCCGGAGGGGTGAGGGTAGGAAAGAGATTAACCCAAGAATATATGTGCATAGCACTGGGACACAATCAATAGTGTGGGGAAGGCCTAGGAGGGCAGGGCTTGTGTGGAAGTGGGCAAAGGGGATGGGGGATGGAAATGGAAGACCATCTGAAATACTATCAACAATAAATAAAAATTAAAAAATAAAGTTAATTAGGTGGGGAAAAAAGTAGGCTTGTCAACAGAATCCTGGGAATAACAATCACTTCAATTATGGATTCACTTCATTTGTGTTTAAATTACATTCATGCTTTCTACCAAAATGATCTATACACTATCCGCTGACTGCAGAGTAGCACACACATTTTGGAGGGGTGTGTATGTGTGTGTAAAATTAACCCTTGCCTCAAATATCTTTTGATTTAAGCATGTATAGGATAAACATGAGCTACATTTAACACATAAAACCAAGAGTTCTAATATGCTATGAAGTACTAAGTAAAAAAGAGAGATCCAAAATGGTCCTAGAATACTTAAATTTGGCTGAAAGTAGTCTCAAGAATGATGTTTGTTAACAGATAACCAACAGGAGAACTAAAGTTGTCTATTTTTTTCAAAGTTCACTATGCATCCTCATTTCTCAGCGAAACTCCTGACTTCTGGGTAATCTTTGGCTCCCGAGTACTTGCCCGGCTCTGACCTGTCTTGGCTGACCATTTAGTGTCTCTTGCTCTCTTGCTTTTGACGGTTTGCCTGAAATGAACTGCTGTTCCTTCCTGACTTCTAGTTTTTGTGTACATCCGGAGTCAAGTTCTGTGTCTGGGTTTCAAATCTGCCTTGGTTTTCCTAGGCCTGATTAATCACACTGCTCCCACAATCTGGAAATGCCCAGACCAATAAATCACCCACAGAATCTTGGAACAGATTCATATACCTGTAGATCTATTCAGAATCCTCAACCTCTACTTAATTGACTGGTGTGTCCTCAGTTGTGAGTTACAATGTTGTAAGACTTGAAGATAGTTGTGAGTTGTGAGGTACACGTGACTATGCAGCACCTGACACATACAAACACATGATATTTGAAGATTTCAATATTATCCTGGGATTTTTTTTTTTAGAGACTTCAGAAAAATAATAAAAATTACACAAACTCTTCCCATACAAAATGAGAGCCAATTGAGGGGTGGGAGTTGGGAGTTGGGGGGAGGGGGAGTGATAGAGTATGCTTACAAACATATATGAAAAGATAAATATTAGATGGATTTCTATGTAAGAATACATTATTTTAAGAGAAAATTACTCCAAATTATATTTTAAATGTAATAGATTCTTCCAGTGAAGGAATCCAATATAAATGATTGAGCCTAGAGTATCACTGGGGCCCAAAATGTGGCAGAGACTATGCTTTGCTTCTCAGCATTAATTCTCCCATTCTTTATCCTATATAATAAAGGCATAATATGCTAAGTGTCTGACTAATGGTCAACCATTTGGTTGACTGCTCGACAGTTGCTATGATGTGCACTGACCACCAGGGGAAAGATGCTCTGACCGTAGATTAGCTTACTACTGAGGTCCAGCTGATCTGGACTGGGCAGGAGGGCCAGACACACCCTGGAGCCCTCCCGCAGTATCTCCCCAACTGGTCAGCCCCCTCACCCTGATTGGAACCAGGCAAGATGGCCCTGATTGGCCCCAACCGCCGACCAGGCCAAGGGACCCCACCCATGCATGAATTCATGCATTGGGCTTCTAGTTTTACTATAGAACTCCCCAAGCTGTACACATGGCTGCCAAATACACAACACACTTCCCAGGGCCCCTTGCAGCTGGTTCAGACATGTTACAAAGTTTTGAGCAAGAGGATGAGCATGCAAGTGATGTGTGGAGTTTTCTCACACCCTCTGTCCCCCTGGCTCTGGAATGTGCAAGGGGCCCTGATAAGCTAGCTTTGACTATAATGACAAGGACACTCTAGTGATTGGTTCCCCAACCTTCTTTGCACAATGGAACCAACTGAAGAAACTACATAAAATACTGATGCTTGACTCTCTTCTATAGATTCAGATTTAATTGGTCCTGGGGGATGGTGGAGAAGTAGAAGGAATGAGAATCTGAATGACCGATGGAGTTGGTACGCCCCTGGGAACACTGTTAGACAACAGTATCAAAAATTTAAAAACCAGAGCTCCAAGAGAGAATGCAAAACAAGGCCATGTTGATTCCATACACCTTACATATTCACAAACAAGCCTCCTGTGTCATTTAACCTACTGCTGTCTGGCCTCGGTGAAAGCAGTGGAACAAATATCCTTATACAAAATAAACACAAAAATTCTGATCTTCAGAAGAACTATATAAATGTGGGTAAAAAACAAAACAAAAACTTTTCTTTCTCTAAAGAAAAAAACTAAAATAAGAGAGTGTGGTTTTAGCACAATCCAGAAAAATCATTGGTGAGCTAGAGAAGATTCATTAAAGAAAAACTAAAAATAAGTTTACAGTATAGAGACTAATAAGAAAGGCACACAAAATTATTTGTTTGCCAATTTTTAAATAATTTTTGCATAACAATGAGAACTTGGAAGCAAAATGTGAAATCTCAAAAAGATGATTTTAGATCAGAGTTAAATAAATACTGATTTATCTTACAGACCATTTTGATAGGTCACAGGTTAAACTGCTTTAATAAAGAAATGGACTCCTATTTTGTTGCTCTGTCATTCTCAACATGTGACTTCCATTTCATGGTCGAAAATGGTCGCCCCAGCACCTGCCATCACAGCCTCATACCAGTCGAGTGCATATTCCTTTGTTATAAGGACATACTTCAGCATCTGCTCATCCTACTGCCTAGAACCTATACATATGCACACCCAACTGCAAAGAAGGCTGGGAAATGTAATCTTGAGCTGGATAGTTAAGTACTGAGCTAAAACTTTTATCATTATAAAAGGAAAGAATATTAGATATTAGGGGCAATTAGAAGTCTATGCCAGAGGTCTTATTCTTAAGAGATGCAAGAAACATTGAGATAAAATTCTATCTATAATGTTCAAAAATGTAGTTAAGGGTAAATGATATAAATACAAAATATTTCTATATAAAATATTAAGATATATTAAAGATATACAAAGTGCAACACAAACCTAGATGTACAGTGTACAAAAAAAGGAAGTCCCTTTTCCTCTCTTAGTTTCACCTCTCGGAAAATAATGAATTATTAAAGTAATCTTGGAACATGTGGGTATGGGATTAACATTTAGGTGAAATAATGTCTTTCCATAGCCCCTCCCCTAGCGCTACTAACAGAAATAAAACTTTGGAATGGCAGATGTCATTTCTGGACTCCTAAAATTTATTTCTTTGGGACAAATAAGAAAAAAAAAAAAAAAAACTAGACTCCAAGGAAGTAAGGCCAAGTTGAGGCATTACAAGTCATCAAAGAAAAACATCAACATTACTTACACAATCACTAGAAATTTGTCACCATCTATAAGACTCTCCAAAACAATTTAAATTGGTAATTAAAGTAACAAAAAGTGGCAAAGCAAAGCCAAACATAGACATCAACATTTATTTGACTGTTTTAGAGAAACAAAGTTTTCAGATGAATAAAAATGTTTTCCCATTCATATTCTATTGTTATATTTTTGCTATAAACCCAGAGAATATATTTAAATTATTATTCTAAATTTAAGCAGCTGTAGTCATTTCTTAAGTATTATACCATTTAACCTTTTCAAAAGAAAGACTTGCCTTTAAAAAGAAAATATGTGTTTCGCATTAGTGACAGAACACAATGTCCTTGGCTTAAATATTCTCCCACAAAACAGGTTCTTTATGTCCATTATAATTAGCTATATAGCAAGGCTAGAATACAACAAATTCAAGGAACCAAAGTCTGAAACCATCTAAACTAAATAGAAGTATCACATGATCTCACTCATTTGTGGAATATAATGAACAACATAAACTGATGAACAAAAATAGAACCAGAGTCATAGAAGCATCAAACAGACCATACAATCTAAGAGGGAAGGCAGGAGAGGAGGAGAGGGGTAAAAGATCAACCAAAGGACTTGTATGCATGCATATGAACATAATCAATGGACACAGATAGTAGAGGGGTGAGGGCATGTGCTGGGGAGTGGGAGCGGCTGGAGAGAGGAGACATATGTAATACTTTAAACAATAAAGAATTTAAATTTTAAAAATAAATAAAACTAAATGTATAATTAAGAATTGTGATTATAGTTGAAATAAATGTTGTTCACATTGCTTTTTTAAAAAAAAATCATAACCTCAACTTAATGTATCAATTTCCTTAAAATTTACAATCATTGACTTCTTGAATAAAAAGAAATAAATAGCCGAGACCGGTTTGGCTCAGTGGATAGAGCGTCGGCTTGTGGACTGAAAGGTCCCCGGTTCGATTCCAGTTGGGAGCATGTATCTTGCTTGCGGGCACATCTCCACTGTGGAGCGTGCAGGAGGCGGCTGATCGATGTCTCTCTCTCATCAATGTTTCTGACTTTCTATCTCTCTCCTTCCTCTCTGTAAAAAAAATCAATAAAATATATTTTTTTTTAAAAAAGAAAGAAATAGTTCATAAGAATGGGAAAAAAAATTTTAAGTTTTTATTAGATGTCAGTATTTGACTAATTATACTCAATGCCATTGGAAAAGTGACTCAACCACACTTTTAAACAAAGAAAAATGTACTAAGGGATATGTTTCCTGTATATTTGATTGCTTATATAATGTTAAAAATCAAAGAAACCTTTGAGGTCATAAATCAAAGAAATATTGATTTTAATATAGCTAACACAATTTTAACATGTTGAGAATAAAAAGTCATCTATTATGAAAAGTAAATATTATAAACAAAATTTTCAAACATTAATGGCAAAAAATAACTATTTTTAGGTCAAACTATTTGTACTGAAAACAAACATAATTTTATTGGGCATTAAAATGTAATACCAGGTATAGAGAACATTCAACAGAACACTGTTAAAAGACCAGCATTGAGAATAATGTAATCACACCAAAACTTTGTCAGATAAATCAATGTTTCTTTTTTTTTAAGTTTGTACAATAATGGCTGTATGCATTAAATGTAACAAAGAAATTCTGAACAATTCATATCAAGGTTTAAAAAAAGTATTACAGCATCATTTCAAAATTTGAACCTAGTCATAATAGATGTATTAAATCAGGAGAGTTTACTTCTCTATTTTGACTTTTAAATTTATATGTTGCACTTAAGAGAGTCACATTTAAAAGAATAATTATACGATGATATTATACAGACTCCCAACAAATCTCAGATGTCTGTGTCCAATTCCCTTGACTACTAATGAAAGTGTATGTTCTAAATCTTTATTACTGTTTTTAGGGCACCTCGCTCTCAGCCAATACAAAAAGCAAAACAAAAACAGAACACAAAGCAAACAAGAGTTCAACTCCACATATAAATAAAGAGCACCAGGTAAGAACCTCCAAATTCCTTCCCCCTCCTAACCTGACCCCTTGGCCTTACATCCTTCCCTCCTCCCAGAGGAAAGCATCCCTCCTGTAGCTCCTAGGATTGGAAAAAAAAGGGCTCAGGAGCAGGGTAGGTGGTTTAAGCAAGTTCCAGGCTGGGTCTGTGAGGTAAGAGAGACAAAAGAGAGAGACATAAACTCAGAGTTTGCAAAGGGAGAAAAAGAGAAAACACTTCCTATCTACCAGAACTTTACTCCATGAGCAGATTAGAGCTTTAGGCCAGCCCTGTGAGGTATGAGGTATCAACTGTGTCTTCCAAATATGAACTAGGCATAAAGAGGCTATGTAATTTTTTTAAATCCTCACCAAAAAATATTTTTATTGATTTTAGAGAGAGAAACATCAATCAGTTGCCTCACGCACAAGACACAACCAGGAATAGAACCTGCAACCTGGATATGTGCCCTGACTGGAAATCAAAACTGCAACCCTTGGATGTTCAGGATAACACTCTATCCCACTGCACCACACCAGCCAGGGCAAACAGGCTATGTAATTTGTCCAAAATCACAGTTTGTACATTTCATGCCAGGACTTTAACCCAGGTCGTCGGGTTCCTCAAAACCATGCTCTGTACCAAGCACTTCACCCCAGAGTACTAGAGCGATGGCGTTTTCAAAAGGAGGTACAAAGGCCATACCAGCAGTTCCACTAGTTCTAGATTAGAGAAGAGGCAGAATTTTTAAAGAATTTAGGAGACAGCTTTCTTAGCCTTAGTTCTGCAGTGACATGTTGCTTTGGGGCTGTTCCATGGCGAGATGGTTCAGTGAATTTTGCCAAGTGCCTTGCCTCCCAGTGCCATGATTTTCCAGAAGATGCATTAGACTTCCGCCATTATTTGTTGTAGCTGCTTTAGTTCCCTTTTCATTGTCTCCTTTTCCTTGGCTGTACCCATCTTCCTCAAACACCCTGGACAAAATCAGCCCTTACAATACCAACCCACTTCTTCCCTTACATTTACCACCAATCACATTGAAGATTTCCTCCAATCTCTTCACCTCCTCAGCTTCCACTCATGTCTCAGCTCATTATTCATCAGGCTCCTGCTCACACACTCTTCTAAAGCTAAATCCCCAAAGACGCTCTAATTGTCTAACCTTCCATCTTCACACTACCTACTTCTCTAAAGTTGACACTTGAAAGAAACCATTCTTTGGGGAACTAGATCCTTCCTTGTCTTTCAAGTGATCAGTCTGTCCTGGTTCTTTGTTTCAACCTCTGAGGGCTCAGTCCAAGTCACCAGGGCACTCTCCTCTTCCTCTAACCTTTAAACATTGACTCTCTAAAATCCTACCCTTCTTTGTATGCTTTCTTCCTCAAATTGTTCCCCTGCTGTCATCTGATCCACTTGACAACTGCAACATATTTGACTAGTTAATTTACAGATCTCTAACTTTTGCCCCAAATTCTTTGCTAAGTTCTATCTCCCTAGCTCCAACAATCTGCAGAATTTGCAGCTCAGTGTGTCCAAAACCAAATTCCCTTTTCTCCTCCTCCTCCTCCCAATGCTGCTCTGTCCCTCACATTCCATTTCTCATTAAGGACAATACCCATTATATCTGCAAACTGGAGATTGATGCACCACCCTATGTTCTCCATTCTACTTACCCTCACTTCTCAGTGAAGACAAATATAATATTAATCTTAATATTTGTCTCCTAGTGGTTGGGTGTTTTGCATTTTATGGTTTGGTATCTTCTTCAATGCCTCCACCTTAGACCAGACATTCCACATTTCTTACCTGAGCCATTGCAATGGCAGAAACTCCTAATGGGTAGGTAACTAGACACCAACTTTGTTCCTCAAATCCACTGACAGAATTATCTTGATAAGAAACAAAGCTAATCTCAATAGATACTATTTTTTTGCATTATGTCATCATATTATAATAAGATATAATTGTACAAATGAAACCATAGACTAAAGACACATCCTTCTGTGTAGAGAGTAGGCTCTGTCCACATGATTAATTCTCCAAAACCAGAATTATGAATGAACCCCATTTAGTTCATGGTACATTTTCTGCAAGAGTCACGACCCCTTAAGGGCAGCTTCCTGATGCCATCCTCATGTATACACTTCAGGCTAATGACTACAAAGAACCCAGGCAAATCTGCCCAAGAGTAGTGCCCAGCCAGGGGGATCAAAGAGAAGCTATCGGAAGGTTTAAGGTTAAAACAGGGCAGAGTCTGCAGACACTTAGAGCAAGCTCACTTAGGTAAGAGAAGCCAGGCTGTTTATATTTCATGTCATTTCTAGGGTTATTGGACTCCCCTTCAGCAAATAATAACACTTTTTGAAAGGTATAATTTGACCCAGATTAAGGGGAGGAAGGACAAGTCTTCTCTAGATTAGGGCTGTCAAAGAGGCAGTGTATGCTAAAGGCTGGGGGGTAGCAGGAATAGAAAATAAGGAGAAGGAATACAAAGGTGACACAGATTCAGGGAACTTCTTCCCACATTCCAAGGTCACAGTGAACATGCTACTTTAGGGGGATGGATAATTCTCTTCCTAGTCTGGCACATTCCTCCTCAGCCTTCTGAAGCCAGCTCTATTGTCATCTCTTCCCAAAAGCTTTCTTGGACCCCATACTGAGAGAGCACCTAGATGCCTCCTTGCTACTTTGTTTATCATTCTACTAGAGGCCCACTGCACGAAATTCGTGCATGGGGGGACAGGGAGGAGTGTCCTCAGCCTGGCCTGCGGGATTAGGCCTAAACTGGCAGTCAGACATCCCTCTCACAATCTGGAACCACTGGCTCCTAACCCCTCTGCCTGCCAGCTTGATTACACCTAACTGCTCACCCCTAACTGCCTCTGTCTTGGCCCTCGCCACTGTGGCTTCATCCTGAAGGACGTCTGGAATGATATCCAGAAAGTCGTTCAGCTGTCTGGTCTAATTAGCATATTATGCTTTTATTATTACAGATTGTAGCACCTGCCACATGATACTGTGATTATCTGTATATTAAGGGTTAGGGCTGCAGTATGAATTGGGGGTGAGGAGTACAACTGCAGATCATAACATAAGCCTTAACATAATGTGTTGAATCTATTCATTTTTGTCTGGAAAAGTTAGATCATGACTGAAAGAAGTTGTTTTCAAATTCATGCAAACTGTTTTATTTGCTTTGCTTTATTTGCCTGTTTGTTTTCTTGAGCACCTGCTCTTTACAAAGCACTGTATTTAGGCCAAGAAAAGCATACATAGGAAGTAAATGCACACAGGAAATAAATGCTCTGATGCTAGTCTCTTGGGGTTTACCATCTAGTTAAGTGGTTTTTCTCACTGCTTTAGTAAAAACACACATCGGAAGAAGTTGGAAATCCTGAGTCCACCTAATTTAGCTCCCTTGTCTCTTTGTGAAGCCAAATCACAGAACCCTGGAGCTCTAGGGAGTGCCATGAGAAAGAGCTAAGACACACACCTATTAGGACAAAGAAGATAATGAATATGCAACTGATTAGGGTAAATTGTAAAGCACCATACTAACTATGGTTGTATGAAGGGTTCTTACATCTTAAAGTCAACTGAGCATGTACAGACTACCATGGGAAGGAGTGCACTGGCAGAAGGAAGCAGAGGGGAAGAAGCAGGGCCTCGGAGTCACGGCTGAAAGGTAGAGGAGAATGTAATTATGCACTAAGGATGACCAGCATGTGTGGCTCCATATGGCACTGCAGCATCAGAGGAAAGAAGAGTGACTATTAAAGGGCCCTCCTGTGAGCCAGATTCTGGACTGAGCCCAAAGCATACTTCACTTTGTCATCATAGCAACCTTGAGACATTTATTGTTTCCCCATTTTACAGATGAGGAAAATAGGCCTTGAAGAGTTTTGGAATGTCTCCACAGTTACATAACACATTAGAGACAGGACTAATTCTGGAGTATATGATGTCAAGCCTGGACAGTTAACAAATTTCAGTATCTTTGGTTTATGGCAAGACACATAATTTTGTCTTACAGACTACAGTGTGGAGTAATCCTAGTTTACATCTGTTTCCCACTAGTTATTAATAGCACTGTCTTTCACTCTCCAAAGTGTCCCAGTTTAGACAAAAAAAAAGTATATGGTCATCTTGCCTCAACCCTCCTTGCTACAGTGAAACATGTCTACACAATTTTCCAGGCCCAGTGCAAAACAAAAATGAGAGGCCTTTTGTTCAAAAGGTAGAGAAAAAGTACTATCAGAGGTGCTGAAAATATAAAGTCTTTTTTCTTACATGTATCTATACTGCTCATACTCCATTGTCCCATTGAACTTCACTTGCAAAAGACAAGTTCAAAGATAAAATTAGCAAGAATTCTGCCCTAACTAGGTAACTCAATTGGTTAGAGCATCGTCTCAATACTCTGAAGTTTTGGTTTTGATTCCCAGTTAGGGCACATATAAGAATCAACCAATGAATGCAGAATACTAGTAAGTAGAACAATAAATATTTCTCTCTCTCTCTCCCTCTTCCTCTCTCTCAAATCAATAAAAATGTTTCTGTTTTAAATGCAGGCACTAATATTTAATTTAAAATATTTTGTTACATAAATACATAAGTGCCTAAGCTTAAGTAATTTCCACTATCTATACAACCAAAATCAGAAATTTAAGGATGATTAAGAAACTGTCCTTAAAATGGGTGAGGGTGGGTGAGGAAAAGATGAGAATAGATTAACCAAAGATCTTATATGCATATATGCCTTGCTATTTACCTGTGGACAGAGACAATAGAGGGGTAGAAGCCTGGGGCAGAGTGGGAACCAGGTGAGGTAGGGGTAGTAATGGGGACGGGGGAGTATTTATCAGTGATACTCTCAATAATAAAGTTTTTTTTTTTAAGGGATAAGTTTGGAAGATGGGGCAATTTGCTCATTCATTTATTTATTCATTCATTGATTAATCACAATGTCTCAAGCATAGTACAAGATCCTGGGGAAACATAGGTGAATAAAATGTAGGCCTCAAGAAGCTTGCATTCTAGTAGAATGAAACAAAGGTAAACAAATAAATGCACAAGCTTTCCTTAGTGCTAAGGAAGAAGTAACCACAGGGAAGAGTAGGCACAAAGCAGTGAGCATTCTAACCTGGAGGAATGCAGGGTGGTTCCTGAAAGATGTTCTGAAGAACTTGAACTGAGCCTTGAAAGCCCAGTAGGAATCCAGCCTGAAGCTAAGGCCAGGGAGGAGCAAGAGAGGAGCCCTGAGAAACCATGACACCCATAGGAAGAGACAGCTACTCCAAATGACAGCAGAAAACTTAGAGGAAAGTCTTTTGTTCAGTCAAGGCAATGGGAAGAAGGTGCATGTGGATTGAGTCCATGTACAGAAAAAAAAGGCAACATTCAAGGACTATCTGTGGGTCGGGGTGGGAAAAGGTGCTCTCTCCTGCAAAGGCGAAGAGTTAGAAAAGAGAAGAGAAAGAATTCAGAAGTAAAAATCTTAGTAAGAAAAGTCATCCCTCAGGTCATACAATCATTTAATCAAGAGCAATAATACCATTTTGTTGGTTTATTTATGGGCCCACAAGTAAAAATATGTTCTTGATAAAACTAAAAATATGTTTTCTATCTCTTACCCTTCGTCCATGTGAATGGCTTGAAGCAATGACAAAAATCTAAATGACTAAGCTAACAAATATTTAAATTTGACTTAAGAATGCACTTAAGTCAAATTTTGCAACAAATTTACCACAGTGCTTAATATTACAACTAACTTTTAAAATAACTTTTATTGTTTGTCTGCATTTCTGATTATTCCATTAGGATGAACTTCTAAGAGATGAATTACCAGGCCAAAGCCTTTAAATATTTTTAAAGCTCTTGATACATATTAGATTAGGCTAAAATTAAAACTAGATGAAAATTACATGTTACTATTAATAATACCAAAAAAAGAAAAGCTGATGGTGTATTATAAGTAGATCTTAGGCTTTGAATAGTTAACAGACTATAAAGAATTCAGGGTAAACTCTTGTTAAGGATGACTTTCAGGCCAGTAAGCATGTTTGTGTGTGTGTAAACATACATGTGCACAAATAATGGACATGAGAAAAGGAAAAGCCCATAATTTCTGCATGAGATGAAAAGAATGAAATTATAAGGTGATCCACTTGTAAGTAGGAAAATATAATTTGTTTTATACCTCCTGTCATTTCTATCTTTACAGAGCAATAAGTTTTCAGTTTTAATAATCAGATTTGTTAAGAATAGAGGAAAAAATGATATTTTAAATAAAGATTAACAACTTGGTTTTTAAGGAAGCTTGGGTGAGCTATGTCTCTAAATGAGGACTCCCATAGTATCTTTTCATAAACCTCCAGAAAGGAGTAATAATGAAGACAGTTTAAGAAGTGATTCAGATTGTTTATAAGTCAAAGGACTTTGTCACCACCAAAGTTTCATGAAAACCAGTTTGAGGCTATTAAAACTCAATCTCCTTTAAAACATGCTTTTCTTTTCTTCTGCTTCTTTTCTTTTTTTTTTTTTACATTGCTGCATGGAAGTGTAGAATTCTATTCATGACCAATTACCAGTATATTCTCAAATATAGAAACATTTGCAAAGACTGTGGCCCTTGGGGGGTGGGGGGGTGGCCTAAGCAGGTTGATTTTTAACTTGAGACATTACCCAGAAGCCAACCTGTGCATCTTACATCCCCTGAGACATGCATTGTTCTTTCCTTTCTGCCCTGGTTAAGAAGTGAATTTCTTCTGTCATAATCATAAGCAGAAAGTTTACATCTTTCAGAAAACTGAGCAGGAAGTTTGGCCTAAGAAACATTTCCCTTTGGCCCAGGGTTACCAACGGGGTGGTGGACGAAGTTTAGATTTGGGGGAGACTGCAAAGGCTCTGGCTCCTGAGTCTGAATGATGCTCTCCGGGACATCTGGGTGGAAAGCAGCCAATCCTCAAATTCTTTCTCTTTGCAGCAGTGAGTAGAAAAAAAAAATCAACTTTTGAGTGATGTCTCAGAAGTTTCTTTCACTCAATTTTATCCCTCCCCGTCCTACAATGAATGAACCGTTTACAAAGCTGGCTTCCAGTGAGCCAGGCTGAAACTTTGAAACAAAGTTCCTGCCAGTTCTAGGAAAACTTGAAGTTGTTTGACATGAGTTTTATTATGCGCCTCTCCTGGGCTCAGTGGGACCCCAGAACCTGAGGGGGAACTGATTTAAACCCAGAGTGGGGGCGGGGAGGAGATTGTAGGGGTAGGAAGGGGTGACCACCACATGTGGCTCTAATATCAAACAGCTGCTAGAGACCATAACCCCTCTGCTCTCTCAGTACCAACCCTCCACCAGAACCCTGTTCCAAAGATTACTCTAATTAAAGGGACTTCCCTGTCCTGAAATCTGAATAATGGACTCAGGCTCTAGCAGAATCAAGTACTTTTTTAAAACTAAATGTATTCGAATGTAGCAGACTGACTTTCATCAGCAAACCAAAGTCTTAACCACAAAATCCCCAGGGGAGGGAGAAAAGCGGGGGGAAATGCACAATGTAATCCTGCAGGCCAGGCGGGGAGAGGGTTGCGGGGGGTGAGGAAAGATGCCGGGATTCCCAGGACAAGCTGCGTCTCCCACGCCAGCTAACTTTTCAAACCTGCACCTCCCCGAGGCCCGGGAAACTCCGAGCTCCCCGACATCGACATTTCCCCGCGGGGTCCGCGCCCCGCGCACACAGCGTCCGCGCGCGGCTCCGGTGGCCGCGATGCAGGACCCGTGCCGGTGCCGGTCCCCGCGCAGACAGTGCCGCGCCCCGCGCCGCGGGACACTCACCGACACCAGGAACTCCAGCGTGGCCACGTAGTCCCGCTCGGTCTTCTGCAGCTCGCTGAGCACGCACACGCGCAGGCGGAGCTGCCGCTCCAGGTCCCCGCGGCTCTCCTCGCTCATGGTGGGCGGCGGGGCGCGGGGCTGGCGCCGGACGGCGGCGGGAAAGGAAAGTTGCGGCCTCTGCAAAGTCCGTGGAGGGACGGGCGACTTTACATGCGAGGGAGAGGCTGGAGCGGGGAGGTGGAGGGGGAGCAGGAGCGGTCGCCCGCTGGGCCTGGGGCGCGGGAGGCGGGGGGCACCCGCAGAGGAAACTCCCGGGGGATGGGGCTCCGGTCCGGGACCTGCGCGCCCGGCCCCGCCGCTCCGGCCTCACACGGCCCAGGCTAGAGGGGAGGCGGCTCTGGCAGCCACCGCGGTGACTTGGACATTAATCAAATGCTTTGTATCCATGTGACTCCGACCCTTTACCCTTCGCCAAATCTCAGGAAAAAGGAAACACAACCCTGGGGAAGTGTGTTGCGTGCCAGCTAACTAAACACACACACACACACACACACACACTCGCTCACTCACAGTCAGCACTTGAGATGGAATTTATGGGAGATCCCCAAACCTCGGAGGGAGCACAGACTCCAAGACACAGCTCCGGGGGTCGCTCCTGGGACTCCCGCCTATTGTTTGGCTTTAATGTGTTTTGTACAAATCCTGAAAGCAATGAAACAAGTCCCCAAAGTTACATAACTGGATGGGAACAAAAACAACCATGGTATTGATCCTCCTGCTTTTTTGTTTGTTTGTTTGTTTTGGGGGGAAACAACATTGATTTATTTATTTATTTTTTTGCTTTATTCAGGCACAAAATAGGTTTGCTTTTAACCCCTCCTTTTCCTCTCCCCCCCCCCCCGCCAAGAATATTTCATATGGCTGGTCCCCTCCTGGCTGCACAGGGAGAATCAATTAGCATAATAAATAAAGACACTATGGGAAAGTGACAGCCCTGGCCTGTGCACTAAGCTCCAATACAATGAGCATCATCACCATTGCTCTGTGCTGTTCTGAAGGGATACCCTTTGCAAGTCTGCAACTTTCAACATCTAGATAGTATGTAAATCCAACCAGAGGCAAGAATATATGTGCCAGATTTTGCCTCTAAGAGTGGTTATACTTTTAAGACCCTGACCCTAATTAAAGAGAGAGTTGTTAGTGAAAGCTTATCAAAAGATGCAGATGGATTCTTAAAATCAAGAGCATGTCTTGATTTTAATATTTATGTTGATTCCTTTTCTCACTGGGAAACAGATCCAGGACCTAATAAGCAATGATTATTTCCACTTAATTTTTATACTAGTATCATTTAGAATCATCTAACCTAGGCAAAAGTAGTGGGAGGAAAAAAAAATATCAGCTTCAAATAGCCAAGCACAAGCAAGCAAAACAAACCATATATGTATTTTTTTGTCTTGATGCGATTAGCGTGTATTTTTCAGAGGCATTTTTTCCTAGTTACAACAACTTTAAACGGTCCACACTAATGACATTTAAATAAACTGAAGAGTGAATGGTTTTGATGCAAGAATGTGGCATGTTAAATCTGTTCCAATAGTTGAAAGCATTAGGCAAAACTCTAAAAAATGAAGATGCTTTCCAATTATTTATATTAAAACAATGGTAAGTTATGCAGATAATGTCACCAGAGAGCATAGTTTGTGATGAATCACTTTACCCCTCTGAAGGCAACACACAGGGGCTATCCTTTTCTTCTTATATCAAGGACCCCATGTTTGAATGATGTGTGAGCAGCTCATGGGCAAGATGTGCTTTTCCTCTCTCTCATGCACGTGTCTCTTTAGAGGTAGCCATGAGCAAAGAAGAAAGAAGTAAATGGCTTCACACCCTGTGGCAGAAGAACAAAGGACAAGGCACATGAAAGAGCAGACTTCACAGCACCTAGTAAACAATAAACAAAAGAAATAAATGGAAGACTTGGGAAAGAGGCCTCCAGTAATGAATGGGAAAATCAAACATGAATGCATTTCCTCCCCCCTAGGTCTACACCCGCCTCTAACATAAAAAGTAAGTACATAAATCATGCTTTCTACCGGGTGTTCTTCCAGAAAAAGTATTTCTCTCTTACTAATTGTTCCCAATTGGAGAACTGTTTATCTAATTTCTTTCTACCAAGAAAGGAAATTAGTCTATGCACAACCCCCTAGAGACTCAGTCTTATCTCTGAGAGCCTGAGACACCACTAAGCCTGAACCACCAAGGGATTTTACGCACCCAGAGAATGCGCCTCAGGGCCATGCACAGGTGCTGAGGACCTCTATGTGTATTGCATAGTGCTACGGCATGCAACCACAGAGACCTTAATCTCTAGGTAAATGTTTCTCAAGGTGGGTCATAGACCAATGTATGACAGTTCTCTGAGAACTTGTTAAAATGGACATTTCTGGGCTCCATCCCAAATATATTAAATAAGAATCTCAAAGAGCCCTGACTGGTTTGGCTCAATGGAGAGAGCGTCGGCTTGTGGATTGAAGGGTCCCAGGTTTGATTCTGGTCAAGGGCATGTACCTTGGTTGCAGGCACATCCCCAGGAGGTGGTGTGCAGGAGGCAGCTGATTGATGTTTCTTTCTCATTGATGTTTCTAACTCTATCCCTCTCCCTTTCTCTCTGTAAAATATCAATGACATATATTTAAAAAAAAATCTCAAAGATGGCCCTAAACTAATCTGACAAGGTCTTCAGGTTATTCTTGGATACACTAACATCTGACGGCCTCTATTCTAAAGACTTAGTATTGAGTGGGATAGAATGGAGTAATTCTATTAAAAGGCAAACTGTAATGAGTGCTTAGCAAAAAAAAAAAAAAAGAAGAAGAAGAAGAAAATGTGCAAGGAAGCTAGCAGAAAAAAATTCACTTAAGTGTGCAGAGTCAGACTCCTCTCAGAAGTTCCCCTGTAAAGGGATTCTCAATGGTTTCTGCCTACTCTTCCACTCCTCAGTGTATCCCTCAGCATCATTCGCAATAATGACCAGCTTCAGGACACTGGCTAGTGCCTTCTGCCAGACAGCTCTCAGCGTCTTCTGTAGCCCTGGCTGGAGTCCTTAATTCCTCATCAAAGACAGAAGAGCATAAGAAAACAGGGTTGGAGTATCTGGAAACCTTCACTTTAATGGTAAATAAGGTCTTTCATAAACTCTGAATGTGCTGTATCCCTCCCTGCTTCCTCTATTGAAACTTCAGGCTCTGTCTGCCAGGAAAAGGAAAGCGACAACAAAAATGATGGACAGGATCCAGTTTTTTTCCCTGAAATACTAATGAGGTTGAAGCATCCCATAAAAAGGAGATGGGAGAAGAGAAGACGGAAGAGGCTGCTGAGTAGTAAGCTTGCTCAGCCATTAAATGTATTTCAGATGCATGAACTTGACGTGGTTAGAACCCATTATTATACAGTTCAAGAAGCCAAAGCAGAAGGCAAAGTAGGTTTCCTTTGGTCAGGCTGACAGAAGGACTCCTGGACTAAAAAAAAAAATCCTAGGATGTTTCTTTGTAAGACGACAGCTCCCGTGGTCATATATCAGATAGAGATCATTTGAGCCTTCCTGCCATTTCAATACTATAAAGTCATAAATAAAATTTGATGCTGACATTTATTAAGATAACAGCACTGGGGAAAAAAACTCTAGTTAAATAAAGAATTCTAAGAGACAGAATGTTCTCTATTTACAAGTAAAATCGACTCTGGCATTTTTTTCAACTACTTTGGACTATGTTAGATGATTTTAAATTATACTAGTATAAAAAATATTACAGCCTTGGCTACTGTGTTCAGTGGTTGGAGCATCAGTCCCAGCACCAAAGGTCTCACATTCGATTCCTGGTGAAGGGTGGAAGGTCTCAGGTTTGATTACTGGTCAAGGGGGCATACCTGGACTTCCAGTTTGATCTCAGGCTCCAGTGAGGGCATGCAGGAAGCAACCAATCAATGTGTGTCTCATGTCTCTC
>JAAGEH010000040.1:9889993-9947373 GCA_011751065.1 Lasiurus cinereus | reverse complement strand
TCTCTCTCTCTCTCTCTCTCTCTCTCTCTCTCTCTCTCTCTCTCTCTCTTTCTCATTCCCCTCTTCCTCCCTTATATCAGACACATTGAGCTATATAATGTATAATTAAGAGTTTTGGACAAGAAGCAATTCTAAAAAGATTTGTTAATTCAGTTGTACTTTACTCATAAGAAGCATAGGATGTACTGGAACATGTAATTATTTCTATCATACCAATTTGAGGACGTTAGTATTGCCCTAAAGGATAAAATACAGTTTTCATAGCCATTTTTTAGTTTTAGATACAATGTATATGACATATAAAACAAAATAAATTTTTGGGTAGGATTATTTTAGCAGGACTCTAAAGTTCTTAAAGATGTGGTCATTTTCACACTGGCTGATGTGAAGATAATATGTATGGTCATGTCATCCTAGGGAGCAGGAGAGCAGGCAAGGAAACGTGAAAGAGAGAAAGAGGGATTACCAGTACAAGAATGAGTAACAGAGCTGGCCACTCCTCTGGGAAACTGGATGCTCTGGTCTCTCCTATAGGACCTTCCCCCAGAATTGCCAGCCTGGAGGAAGAGGAAAGCATCTCCTCATCATTTCCTATTCTCACTTGGCCAAATATTGCGGGGTGGTCCCTCTACATCCACATTGCCCATGCTTTCACAGATAAGATCTGAGTGAGGAAGTGAGAAGGGTGAGGCACTCTGAGGCTGTTCCTGTGTCAGATTGGTCTGAGCATTTGAGGAACTGCTTCCATGATCATTAGAAATAGGAGGTTGAGAGGTGTGTTTTGTTTTCTCTTGAATACATGTGGTTTCTGATCCTGTTTCAAGTACTTTAAGATCAAGACAAGGTCATTGCTGACCAAACTCTCTGGATGCATTCCGTGCCACACCGCACTGTGCAAATGCACCCCAGCCACAAGTACTTTCCAAATACTCACAATGCCCATAGTATAGTTATTTCTCTATAACTGACTATACTTGATCGTAATTGCCAGTTCAACTGATGGAACTCATTACCAGAGCAGTGTCCTGAAGAAAAAGATTGTGTCACCCATGTATATTCTGAACCTCTTGGGAATCTAGCATGTAGCTGTAGTTAAATGAATATTTGCTGATTGAATATATGAATGAATAAGTAGAAGAATAAAATGCACTGGAAATCTATTGGCCTCCCAGAGCCCAATCAGTCTATCTCCAAACCAATGCTTTCTGAGTAAGTGACCTTCACTATGGATTGTGAATCTATGTAGGGGACACAAAGAAACTACAAATATTATATTAATACTAGAGGCCCACTGCATGAAATTCATGTGTGGAAGGTCCCCCTCAGCCCAGCCTGCTCCCTCTCCAATCGTGGACCTCTCAAGCGATGTCCGACTGCTCATTTAGGCCTGATCCAGGCAGTCAGACATCCCTCTCACAATCCAGGACTGCTGGCTCCCAACTGCTCACCTGCCTGCCTTCCTAACTGCTTCTGCCTGCTAGCTTGATCACCCCTTAACCACTCCCCTGCCAACCTGATTGATGCCTAACGGCTCCCCTGCTAGCCTGTTTGCCCCTAACCGCCCTCCCCTGCTGGCCTGGTCATACCCCCACCTGCTCTCCCCTGCAGGCCTGGGTCCCCCCCAATTGCCCTTCCCTGCAAGCCTAGTCATCTCCAACTTCCCTACTCTGCCAGCCTGGTCACCCCTAACTGCCCTCCCCTCTAGACTTGATTGCTCCCAACTGCCCTCCCTTACAGACCTGGTCCCTCTCAACTGCCCTCCCCTGCTGATCATCTTGTGGCAGCCATCTTGTGCCTACATGGGGGCAGTCATTTTTGACCATGTGGGGGAAACCATATTGTGAATTGGAGTGATGGTCAATTTACATATTATTCTTTTATTAGATAGGATTAGATAGGATAGAGGCCTGGTGAACAGGTGGGGACCAGCTGGTTTGCCCTGAAGGGCGTCCTGGATCAGGGTGGGGATTCCCTTGGGGCAGAGGCCCTAATATGTGGGATTTATTTATCTTCTATAATTGAAACTTTGTAGCTTTGAGTGGAGGCCTGCGCCCACCAGGGTGTGTGGAAAGCTTGGTTTCCTCCATTGCCAGGGAAATCCAAGCCTCCTGCTCTCTCCTGCTGTAGCCATCTTGGTTGGGTTAATTTGCATACTCACTCCTGATTGGCTGGTGGGCATGGCTTGTGGGTGTATCATAGGTATGGTCAATTTGCATATTACTCTTTTATTAGATAGGATTATTGTATTTTCAGAGAAGTATCATTCATCTCACCTGACATGTGTCAATAACATAATCAAGTCCATCCACACTCTTCTAAAAGCAATCATTTCAAGCAGTGAAAGAAATACATTATAATGAACTAGGAAAGAAATTATAGTTACCAAAGTACAAAAATAAGTTTACTGAAAACAGTTATATAAAGTATTATGCCACCTATTGTAGTGGAGCATAATTGCCTTTTTACTGGAGTACTTCTGGACTCATATAAGTATAAAATAAAACATTATGAAATAGCTTTCTTTATCTATTTTTAAAAATTATTAGACTTTATCTTTTTTGAACAGTTTTAGGTTTATAGAAAAATTGAGTGGAATGCACAGAAAGTTTCTATAAACCACGTTATATTCCACCCATCCCACCCCCAGTTTCCCCTATTATTATCTTGATCAATGTGGTACATTTGTTACATTTAATAAACTAATATGCATGCATTCTTACAACAAGAGTACATGGTTTACATTAGGGTCCATTCCTTGTGTTGTACATTCTATGGGTTTTAACAACTGTATGACGTATATCCACCATTTCAATATCCTCCTGAATAATTTCACTGCCCTGAACATCCACCTGTTTATCTCTCCCTTCCTTCAGGATCCTGGTAATCACTGATATTTTTACTGACTTCATAGTTTTGCCTTTTACAGAATATCATATAGTTGGAACCATACAGTATATAACCTTTTTAGATTGCCTTCTTTCGCTTAGCAATATTCATTTTCATTTCCTCCATGTCTTTGAATGGTTTGATAGCTCATTTCATTTTACCACTGAATAGAACTTCATTGTCTAGATGGACCAGTTTGTTTACTAACTCATCTACTGAAGGACTTCTTGGAGGCTTTCAAGTTTTGGCAGATTTTTGTGTAGACATAGGGTGTCAATCCAAGACAATGAAATTTTATTCAGTGGTAAAATGAAATGAGCTATCAAACCATTCAAAGACATGGACGAAACTTAAATGCATATTTACTTCATTTGAGTAAATACCAAGGAGTGTGACTAGATCATGAGTATATTTAGCTTTGTAACAAATTGTCAAACTCTTTTCCAAAGTAGCTGTAACATTTCTCATTCTCACCAGCAATGAAGGATAGTTCCTGTTGCTCCACATCCTCTCTAGTTTTTGGTGCTGTCAGGGTTTTGGGTTTTGGCCATATAAATGGTATGTAGTGGTATCTCATTGTTTTAATTTGCAATTTCCTTATGACTTTTCCAGTGCTTACTTGTTATCTGTATATCTTCTCTGGTGAAGTGTCTGTTAAGGTCTTTGGCTCATTCTTTAATTAGATTATTTTCTTATTATTGAGTTTCTTATTATTTTGCATAACAGTTCTTTATCAGATGTGTCTTTTGCCAATATCTCCCCTCCCCTTCCACCCCCTGTCTGGGGCTTGTTTTTTTAATTCTCTTGACATTGTCATTTGCACAGCAGAAGGTTTTCATTTTAATGAAGTGTAATTTATCAATTTCTTCTTTCATGGATCCCATTTTTGGTGCTGTGCCTAAAAATGTGTGGATTTATCATTACCAGACCCGAAGTCACCTAGTTTTTCTCTCCTATGTTATCTTCTCAGAGGTTTACAGTTTTGCATTTTATACTTAGGTTCATGATCCATGTTAATTTTGTGAAAGATCTTAGGTTTGTAGTTAGATTATTTTTGTATGTGGATGTAGTTCTTTCAGCATGATTTGTTGAAAAAATTACCCTTTAAATTTAATCTTAATCCAATTGCCTTTGCTTCTTTTTCAATGATTAATTTATTGTATTAGTATGGGTCTATTTCTGTGCTCTCTATTCCAGTATCTTGATCTATTTGTCTATTCTTTCACCACTTCCACACTGTATTGGTTACCCTAGATTTATCCTAAGTCTTCAAGTCAGGCATTATCAATCCTCTGATTCTGTTCTTCTCTAATATTAAGTTAGCTATTTTGTTTTTCCATATCAACTTTAGAATAAATTTTTCAATATGTACAAATTAATTTGCTGGAATTTCCATAGGAATTATGTTGAATCTCTAGGTCAAATTGGGAGCTAGGTACACATACTCTAAAATAAGTATAACACAAACTGAGATGTGGCAGAACAGAAAGCAAGTTCTAAAGAGAAAATTATGAAAATTGGAATACATCAGACAGAGGAATCTACATGATAACTTTTTAAAGATAATACTGGACAATAGGTTATGCAGCATATGTAACTTATACTGCATAACCAGCCATACTTAACTATTGTGAATAGCTAATGCTCCTTAATGAATTATGATTCTTTGTGTTCACATCACTTAATAATTGACATAAATGACAATAATGCTGCTCCCATTAAGAAATAAAGTCTATTTTTTCTCTAGCTTAACTATTAGCTGGCTTTGTTAATTGCCCTTACCAACAGAATATGATAGAAGTGATGATATGCAAGTTCCAGAGATTAAACCTTAACAGAACTTGTAACTTCCACTCTTTCCCTCTTAAAAACCTAAAATCAACATGTTAGGCAAATACCCAGGGTACCCTATTGTGGGGTAAGCTATGCGGAAGAGAGTCAGGGCACTCCAACCAACAGTCAGTATCAATTGTCAGATATGAGTGTGACACCATGTGGGATCCTACCGTCACAAGTGTACTGTGATAGAATTGCAACCACATGAATGACCTCAGGTATGACCAGAAGAAATACTCACATGGTTGACTCGCAAAATTAAGAGAAATAATAAATCATTGATGTTTTAAGACACTATGTTTTGGAGTGTTTTTAATTTTTTTCTTGAGCAATGGATTACTGAAACAACATCAACAACATCTAACAGAAGTCATGAACACTGCCTCTAATTGGTCCACTTAATAGCATGTGCCCATTCCAGTGGTCAGCAAACTCATTAGTCAACAGAGCCAAATATCAACAGTACAACAACTGAAATTTCTTTTGAGAGCCACATTTTTTAAACTTAAACATCTTCTAATGACACTTCTTCAAAATAGACTTGCCAAGGGCAGTGTTATTTTGTGGAAAAGCCACACTCAAGGGGCCAAAGAGCTACATGTGGCTCGAGAGCCGCAGTTTGCCGACCATGGGCCCATCCCTTTAACAATCACTATCACGAAAAGTAATTCTTTGCACTAATTAGCTTAGAGCTGGGTTTTTGCTTAACCTTGAACTAGACATTATAGCAAGAAATTGTAATGAATGGCTTAGATCAAAACAGGCCCCATTCCTAGAAGTAAGGGGAGTTCAATCTTACCCAAGCCAATGGGGAGGAAGTGAATGGCTGCTAGAAAGGCAATTACAATGTCCATGACAGGAGGAAGGAAGGTGAAAACTAACCATGGAAAAGTCTCTGTTCATGACCATTATTCATTCCCTGCTTCTGGTGAAGCCAACAATGTCACTATGGAAACTGCTGGCATCCTTACCCAATCTGCCACCATCAGAATTGCCACCTTTGAGTCCACTGTGCTGCTGCCATCGCTCCAAACCTATTGCTGCCAATATTGTGAACCGACTCCACCTCATGGCATCCAAAGTGCTGCAAGTACTGCCAGTGTTGAACTGCATTCCAGCCTAAAGTGAGCTGAAAACAATGAATGGAGAGAGTAAAAGCAAAGTTGGAAAGACAGAAGAGATGAGGCAGAAATAAAGGACAAATTGGGGGGCGGGGAGAGAGAAGGAAAGAAGACACCTGGTCCCAGCTAGGTTGTTAAGGTAAAGAACACATGGATGAGAGGGGAAAGGCCACATCTTCTTTCCATTACAACCACTGCAGCTTTGGAAGTTGCAAGAACTGATCTGGCTAAAGAATCAGCTATAAAAGAGAAAAATGTTTATTACAGTTGAGGGTCCAGGGTTTTAGGAAGCAGTCTGGATTCCAGGACACCCACCACAGCTGCTGACCAGAATGTTAAGTGGGCCTGCCTTGCAAGTCGCACATCTGTGTCTCTGAAGAGCAGTTCTTCGCTTCCAGGATCTCCTCACTCCCTGACATGCATGCATTCCCTCAGCAGTTGCCAGAGAAGATTTTCTCACTTTAACAACTGCTAAGCCCTAAGAGACTGTATATCCCAGCTTCTTAGGTTTGGCAGCAAAAAGTACAAAACTACTCTGCAGCTGAGCCCAACTCAGGTTGACAAGTGGGCAGTACATCTCAGGGACAAGGGAGGAGTGACAAACAAAAAGAGTAGGGAAATGCTATCCATAAACAACTGAAAAATTTGCATATCCTGGGCAGGTTGTTCTCACCTCTGACCTCTCCTCACACATCTGTATGCATGCAAGCTGTATTTTCTTTTTCTTTTTTTTCATATTTTCTTTTAAAAAATATGGTGCCAACCCCTGGATTCTTCTTGATGCAATTTTTTCTCTTAGAATTTTAAATCCAGACCATTGATTTTTCTAGATGTCTCCTTATTTATGTTCAAGGCCCAGTTTAATTTGATAACAAAACTTATTAAAGAGAATATAAAAAAGGAAAGCTACTCATTCATCACTGTACAAATTCTGGAAGAAAAAAAAAACCTGTTGTTTTTTAATCCAATCTAATAGTATCTGAAAATAACAGAATTCAGTCTACTCAGTGTATCAAAATGATCCAGGGCCAAAACCGGTTTGGCTCAGTGGATGAAGCATCAGCCTGTGGACCCAAGGGTTCTGGGTTTGATTCCAGTCAGGGGCATGTATCTTGGTTGCGGGCACATCCCCAGTGGGGGGTGTGCAGGAGGAGGCTGATGGATGTCTCTCTTTCATCGACGTTTCTAACTCTCTGTCCCTCTGTAAAAAATCAATAAAATATATTTTTTTAAAAATGATCCAGGAAGATTTAATTTAGAAATACAAGAGGGTTCAATGGGAAAATATCCCAATTCACTAAGTAATACACAAAGGAGAAAATTTTTTCATCATTTAAATACATTCTGAAATGACACTTGATAAATATAACAGAAATTCTAATAAGAACTCTAAGAAGGCATTTAAATAAATAGCTTTTATATGATAAGCCAAAAAATATTATTCAAAATGGTGAACCACTAAAACCATTTTCATCAAAATCAGGAACAAGAAAGAAATGCCCTTTAATATCATTACTAAACATTGACTCATAGTTCTAGGGAACTGCAGTTTCAGGGAATATACTATGTGAAAGTAATAAAAAATATCGATCAATATTAAACAAGAAAAAATTATCTTTTTGTTGATATGATATGATATAAAAAGGAGATTTGATTACTTCTTAAAAAATAATATGCAAAAATTAGTAGCTTTATTCCATACTAGGAATAATGAACAAGCAACAAAAAATACAATTCATTTATAATATGGTTTAAAAACAGTATTTCTAACAATAAAGTGTTTAATCAACTGTAATTATAATATATTATTTGAGGTCATATAACAAGATCTAAAAAGGGAAAATATATCATAAAGTATATCTAAGAGTATTAAAAAAATAAGAAAAGTAGAGGCTAGATTGGCCTTGCAAACATTCCAACTTAACATTAAAAACTCCATGATTGAAATAACGTATTAGCCATAAATAGGCAATTATATCAGAGTCACAGAACAGTTAATAGATATGTTAGATGTACAAATTCAGTATCTAACAAATGTGATAGGGAAATGAGACCTCTACTTCTGGCCATGATGGCACATGAGGGACTGGATTTAGCCTCTCATCTTAATCAAGTAGAAAAGCAGATCTACTGTATGAAACAACAGGCAGCTCAGAGTAGTGCCTCCTATCACAGACAAACAAGAAAGATGAGACCAATGAGTGATCTAGAGAGGCTTTTCCAGGCTATCATCTAGGAAGAGGAGCTCGAATAGTCCAGAAATCTCACTGTTGGAGGAAACAGAATTAAGGAGGCCAAGGCTGGTATTATTGTCAGGGTAGAGTGCTTGGGAGAAGAGAAATGCAAAGAGAGGGATTGGCAGATCTGCCCAGAGGCCCTCTCAAGTCTTCCTCAGAGCTGATCTGTGTATGCATGTGAGAAAACTAAGCCTGAGAAAAGACCACCAGAGAGCAACCCTCGGATCTGGTAGAGCTGGGAATAATTCATGTTCCTACCAGCCAGAGTGGAAGGATCTAATAAATGAGCCATCAGGTAGCATGCTTAGTAGCAGTTCAATTATCTCCAAGTTTAACCTGCCACAATGAAGATTGAGAGGAAACTTCAAAGGATCACACTGATTTTAAATAAATGTATTTGTCCAGGACAAAGGCCCAAAATATGTAAGGACATACAAAAATATCCAGCATTGAGCAATGTAAAATTTACAATGACTGGCACTCAATAAAAATTAATTAATATGCTAAAAAGCAGGGGAAAATGAGCTATAATTATGTCTCAAGAGAAAAAAAAATCAAGTAAAACTCACAGGTCCAGAAAGAAGATATTAAAATTAATAGACAAGGATTTTATAAATAAGGCCCCTAGGTTCAAGAAGGTAGAGGAAACTGTGAGGATAAGGAGCTGAGAAAAATAAATCAAACCCCTAGAGATGAAAAATATAAGATCTAAAATGAAATACACTGGATAGAATTAAAAGCAGATTAGACACTGCAGAAGAAAATACCAGTGAACCTGGAGGCATAATAGTAGAAATTATCCAAAATTAAACAAACAAGAAATTAAACAGAGTACCCATGAGCTGTGGGAAAATCACAAATGGCCCAACATATATTTGTAATTGGGGTCCCCAGGAAAAGAGGGATGAGTCAGGGAAACAAAAATAATATTTGAAAAAATGATAGCTAAAAAATTTTCCAAAGTTGATGAAAACTATCATTGTGATAGTTGTAAATGGGACCTTTTGGAGGTAATTAACTTAAGATGAGGTCATCAGGGTAGGGTCTTCAGGATAGGATGGTAAGAGAGGGAGGGAAGAGAGGCCTATCTAATGAAACTTCCACAAAAACACAAAGGATGGAGTTTGAAGATCTTCTAGGCTGGTGAACACCTCAAGGTGCTGGGAGAGTGGCATGCTTGATTAGGACATGGAAATTCCATGCCCCTTTCCATACTTTGCCTTATGCCTCTATTTCATCGGGCTGTCCCTCAATTATAACTTTATAATAAACTGTTGATCTGGTAAGTAAAATGTTTCTGAGTTCTATGAGCTGTTCTAGCAAATTAAGCCCAAGGAAGAAGTTGGAGGAACCTGCAACTTATACCTGCTGGGTCAGAAGCACAGGTGCCAATATGGACTTGTGATTCATGGTGTGTGGCGAGGCGGGGGAAGAGGGGGGTCCTGGAAGAGGAAGGAGCAATCTTCTAGGAGTGATCCCTTAACCTGTGGCATCTGACACTGCCTCCAGGTGGACAGTGTCAGAGTAGATTTGAATTGTAGGACACCCAATTGGTGTCACAGAATTGCTTCATGGTGTGGAAAAAATACACACACTGGAACTGGTGTCAGAACCATAGTCCTTGTGTTCTCAACCATAGACTCTGAAGATAAAAAATTGCTCCCTCACCCTCCCACCTTTTTAAAGCAGAGTGTTCTTATAGTGCTTTAAAATCAAAATATGCCTTAAATGTTGTCACAAATAAAATGCTTACTTATTAATGTTGACCTTAACCCCTAATTTTTATGAATAGAGGGAAGTATTTTTTACATTATATCCCTTTCCTGGAATTCAAAATAGTCTATTCAAAAGGAAAGGACTACTTTGATTTGATTGATGTGGTCTTTAAATTTTTACAGGGCCCTGGCTGGTGTGGCCCAGTGGTAGAGCATCTGCCTGGGCACCAAAAGGTCACTGGTTTAATTCCTGATCAGGGCACATGCCTGGGTTGCAAGTTCCATCTCCAGTTTGGGTGGCTTTTGGAGGCAGCCAATCCATGTTTCTTGTTCTCTTCTTCTCGCTCTCTAAGTATCAATAAAAAGCATATTAAAATTTTTTCAGGCATTAGAGAATATATTTGATAGCTTCATTTGAGATATCTTTGCAGAATAACCTATCCTTAGCACAAACTTTCCTTTTCTAAAAAATGGGGAAAATAGAGTCAAGGTAGATATGGAAAAGTTGTCCTTGATTATGATCAGAAATTTCCAGTAAATTCTTTTTCACAAGAGCTATTGCTCTTAATGCATAAAGGAAAGTTTTTTACATGTTACTTTTAAAATGAATACTATTTATTAGATTCTAAGAAAACTTTTGGATGGGTGAAATGTAGGGTTTTTAAAATATGTGCTTGTTTGCTTTTAACCAAAACTGAAGATGACTTACAAAGCTGCCTTAGGCCTTTTTCTAGCCTTCTTACTAAAGCAGAGATGAAAGCATATTTGGAATTCTTATTTTTCCACAATTGAGAATTGGTATGCAACTCTCCTAGAAAAACAATACTGTTCTTGACACTAAAACTTGCCATTTAAAAAAAAATTATATATATATATATATATATATATATATATATATATATATGTATATATAATTGATTTCAGAGAGGAAGGGAGAGGGAGAGAGAAATAGAAACATCAATGATGAGAGACCATCATTGATCAGCTGCCTACTGCACACCCCACACTGGGGATGGAGTCCCCAACCTGGGCATGTGCCCTGATCTGGAATTGAACTGTGACCTCCTGATTCAACCACTGAGCCACGCTGGCTGGGCAAACTTGCCATTTTTTATAATTCTTACCTTTTATCTAGGTCAGCATTACCATAACCATAATCTCTATCATTAAGGCTACAGCCACTCTCCACCCCACCTCTATTCTTCGTTACCTGCTCTTAACTTCGTTATCTGATACTTTTCAGTATCAGGTAATATGTTGTACAATCCCAGCTCCTAAAGAAGTTCTTCCTCTTTATCCAATTTATGCTGCAAGTTTTCCTTTACACAAATGTAAGGCTGCCACGTGGTCGGCTCAAGAGATCTCACCTGACGTGCATTACCTAGTACAGTCTTCCTCACCCTATATTTCCTCTATGAAGAACAAATATTATTGATTATCCAGTGGTTTTAACCCCACACGCAAATGTAGAAAAAATAAAAGAACATAATAGTAGTATTTCCTCAAGTCAAAATCAAATTTATTAATAGCAATGCTGACAGTACAAAAGACAAAAACTGGACAAAACAAACAACTTAGAAACTAAATGTGCAGCCCAAATCTTAAGAGATCCTGGGACCAAAGATGTATTAACAGACAGACAGACATATATAATAATTATTAACATGTTCACAAATGTCGCAGATTATTCATTCAGGATTGGTTGATATCAATGCATCCATATGCAATTAGTGATGGTGTTTTAAGTAAAGGGTCTGTACTTGAAATTTTATTTTATTTCCTTTGACCTTCATTCAAAAGAGTGTGGTTTCCTAATAAATGACATTTTACTTGCGCTTCAATGACCGCGCGCGCGCGTTCGTGCATGTCCGTGCTGTTACTATAACCAAAGATAAAATATGTTTCTATAAATAACCAAAGACAATATATATATGAATATAAACACAGAATCTTATCTCTAACTGGGATAAATAATGAGACATTTATGGCAATGTATTTTTGACATGAACTTTGAACAGTATGGTTCCCCTGACTCAAACCAATAACAAACTTTTCATTATTTTTGTACTGGCTTTTGAATGGTCAAATACCCATTTTAAAAGTCCATTTTATTCAAACTTTAAGCAAATGGAATGTGTTAGGAAAATTGAATTTAAAAGTAAAGTCTCTTTATACCCACAATTAGCATTAGTGGAGATTGTCAGATTTTTTAAGGGGAGAATAGCCCCTGCAGAGATAGCAGGGGAATAAACTCAGAAAATCTCAGTCAGAGCCACTTTAGATTGTTTTCTTAAATTAAAGGCTAAAATTGCATCTCTAAAATAATGAATGTGGGGAGTAAACACATTTATATAGAACAGCTTAAGGCAAGTAGCCTAATTTTCAGAATGTAATAAATAAGACTAAGAATAAAATGGTAGCAAACTAAGGGAAGTGAATGCATTGAAATTAAAATATTTCTTAGAAATAAGCTACCTGAGCTGGTAAATGTGTGGTTCAAAGAAAAATATTCCAAAGGCAGACTTCTCTACGTGATTAAGATTCTTTACAATTAAAAACCTGTCTTGAAATATTCTTCAACATCAAAGGCATTGTTAGTCAGGAAACCCCCTGGACTCCTTGGTGACACTTCACATTTTTTTTCAGTAAAGGAAATTACAATACCAAAATACAGCAGAGCCCACACATCTGTTAGCCACTTTGCCTTAGGTACTCAATTGGTGCAAGGTGTGCCTCTTGAAGGATGGGGGAGGGGCACAGGCCAAGGAATGCAACCTGCAAACTGAAGCACTAATTCCAGAGATAAAATGATAAGGGAAAGAAAGCAAAATGAGGTAGTCAATCTGTATCTACTTTATTTTTATTTTTATTTTTTTTTAACAAACTCTCAGTTCTTCTGGTGAGAACGCATTTATTCAGAATGTAAATACTGCCTACTTCCTTTTTTTAAGACTTGAAAAATGATCAAAATACGTAGGCAGAATTTCCCTCTAAACTTTTTCATACGTGTAAAAAAGTGTCAAAATTGATGAGTAGCATAAATTCAAAAAGAAGTTTTTTTTTTCTCTTAAAAATAGAGGACCCAAATGACAGTTCGGCCCACTGGACGTCACGGAGTTCTGGTCTTCCAGACCTGGGTGAGTCGCTAACTTCCCCAAGTTAAAGTTGGGTTGCTCTTTCCAGGCTTTTCGAAGCATCTTTAAGTTTCCCCACTAAGTCCTGTAATTGTTCCATGTTGCAACTAAAACCAATTTCTGGGTAGGATTGGGAATCAGTGTTCTCTACATTTAAGGTCACCAAATAGGCAGGTCTGTACATCTTATGAAGTTGATTGGTCTTTATCTGATATTCCAAATGCCAAGAAACATCAGTTATATGAGGAAGAGATCTGCCTATACTTCGCAGTAGGATTTCTAGGGAATCCTTATTATTCTGATATTCTGTGCAAAACAGTTCTGTTCGCTCTCTATCAAATTTAGTCTTCTAGATAAGTGCTTAGAGTTGATTTGTCAGCTCTTTGCTTTCCTGCTTCCAGTATGTAAGTTGCAGTTGCTGTATGACAATCTTTTAAAACCACTGGGTCGATATGTTTCAAGTCTGGGTGATCTAACATGGCCTCGTCCACCTGGGCGTCCAGCAGGCTCTGGAAAGCCGCCTGGAGGAGAAGCTTAAAGGCGTTGGAGTCAAAGGAGCTGGGATGGGCCAGCATCTGGAAGCCTTTCCGCACATACTCGGAGAGCTCCATTGTGAGCGCCCTGTATCTACTTTAAAGTTTATGTGTATACGTGACTGTGTCTGTGTATGTGCGTATTTTGCCTGGGAACAAAGGTACAGAGTAAATATTGCTTAACTCACCAATGTTTTTGTTTTGCAAAAATAGGGATCCCTCTTGAGAGACAGAATTGAATTAGTCTTGAAAAAGTCACTTTATATTCAGAAGTAGTTTTCCTATTTATGTGACCACGATAAAACTATTCAACCAATTTACTTAATTTGCTCAATAGGTGTGAAGATATAAATTAAGAAAATGTACTGAGAAAGGCATAACAATATTCCAATGATGCCTTCATTATCAAACATTCAAAATAGTATCAACAGCTTTCATTTAATGGCTACACCCTCTGCTCCAGACACTGTGGCTAGCACATAATGATATTTTAGCCCTACATAGTAGTTATTAATACTTCACACTTGGCCTTTAGCGATTCATTACAAGTTGCTAGATGAATATTCTTACCAGCTTTTATGGTGCTTGGTGGTGTCTGTCCAAGGCAAGCATAAATTCAAATTTTATTTCTCCTTGCAGATGCTTGTCTCTCTCCAAATTTTAAGTAATTGTTGGTCCAGTGACCTTAGCAATTTGAAGGGTTCACATAATGTCATAAGTATATTGTTTGTCCTGGTTTTGTATTGTTGTAGAGGAGAGAGAAACATTTTATCCAGCTCTCTATTCTAAAATTTAACCCTCATTCTCTTCCTTTAAAATATTTATGAATTGCTAATAGCCTGTGAATGGCTTTAACCAATAGAATACAATAGAAGTAACATCCTGGGACTTTGAGACCAAACTTACAAAAGAGTGGCAGTTTCCACCAACCGCCTCTTAGAGTCTTGTGCCACTGTGTAAGAAGAAATCTAAGCAACCCACTGGAGAGACAGCCCACATGTAGGAGCCCCAATGTACCCAACAAGCAAGTGAAGAAGACATCTTGGATAACCCAGCTCCACCTACCATCTGACTGCAATCTCATGTGAGATCCCAAACAAGATTAGCAGAACCACCACCCAGCTGATCCCCAGCCAACACAGAGAATGATGCAAAATAAGATCATTACTTTGGGCTACTAAGTTTTGAGGTCATTTGCTATTCAGGAAAGATAACAAAGCAGTGCTCACTAAATATTTGCAGAGTAAAAGAATAAAAATGTTAGACTTATTACTGATAGAGCCTCCCTTCCCCCAACTGATAGACGAAGTATGACGTAACCTGCACTTGCAGCCTGGACATTCCTGAGCACCTAACCAGGCACCTTATAAGGAATATACATTGAACTACCAATCAGCACCTGCCAAATACCCTAAGCCCTCGATTCTTAAGTACCTAAGTGCCTAATCATGTGCCTTATTTAAAACCACCAATCAGCACATGCTGAGTACCCTAAGCCCCATCTCTTCCCATTCCTCCCCTCAAAAGGCGTGTGTTCATCTCTGCACATGCTGTCTCCCCTTGCGAGACAGCCCAGCAAGGTCCTTCTCCTCTAATAAAGTCTGTAGTCCTGGTTTTTCGGCCCCTCTCTCTCATTTTTTCTATTACCTAAACCATAATTCTCTAAACATCACATCTTCTTCCTTCTAAAAGCATTATGTGGCCAAGCATGTAAGGCAAAGGAAAAGTGAGAGAGAAACATTCAGAGGATATTGAAAATGAAAACTGTGCTATTATTCCTCCCATTGGATTTGCATGGGGATTGACAGTTTAGGGATGAGAGAACTGATGTGTTATCTTAACCAAAGCATGCACTCATCAAAATGTAGACACACTAAGCTCAATGGAACTAAGGAGCCATTGTGTTTGAATTTAAGGATCTTTTAAAGCTAATCTTGTACATCATGATTAAAAGGAGATCTATATAAAATATTATTATTCCAAGGACATTGCTCTAAAAGTATGCATAACATTCTAAAGACATTTCTGCACTTATTCTAATTGTATAGAAGTTGCCCTATTTACTTAAAACATTAAGTTTTAACCATTCTGAAGAGAGCAGGAAATGACTGAAAAATTGCCCAAACAGAGGCATTTTTATCAACTCAGACAACAAATTATACCACATTCAGTTAATGCTCTTTTCTAGTGATGGTGTCTCTTAAAACTTAAAGTTTAACAAAGAATGACTAATGAAATAAATGAGTCAAAGGCTGGTCAGCACAAAACAAAAATAAATTCCGGGAATTTAGATAAATAGGGCAAGTTCACAATTGGGACAAATTTAGAAATCTCTCTGGAGAATTATATTAGTTTGCTTATCCAGATTCCCTTAAAATGATTCCTCTTTCAAATCCCCTACTCCTAATAATAAGAAAAATTACAACCATACTATTAAGTTTATAAGATGATGCTCATTGCTTCAGGCCTATGTAGATGAAAGTTAATGAAGCATGCCTTCCAACAGAGTCTGCTTTCTAGGGCCACAATTGAAGGGACTATGTACAAGCTTTGTGGCACTTGGATTTTTAAAATTTCCACTTTAAATTTAACTTCCAAAATTTAATCTTTGACTTCCTACGTTATTTAGCTTAATTCAGCCTGGTTGACTAGTGCAAGCATTACAATCATTAAGATTGAAAAGCAGTGACAGCATATTTCTTTAAGGAGGCAAAACTACCATGAAATAAATGTCTTTTTTTTGAACTGTAGTTAAAACAATGGTCAGAGGAGGAACAACAAGTGAATAGAGGCAACTGTGAGAATTTGTGCTTGGAATTTCCTCTGGAAGTTGTAGATGCTTCCCCCTGTTTCTCTCTTTTGATAGCAGTCAATGATTAAGACTTTGTTTATGTGGTGTAATACTTCCTGCACAGGTGTAGCTTAACATTTAGGGAGGAACTTGGGAAAGAGAACACGAATTTACAATTTGTTTTACTGTTACAGATGGTTGTGTTGCAGCTGAGATTTTAAGTTTTTTCTCAAAGAGAACAATGTAAACACAAATTGTATCATAGGAGTCATTTAGAGCTAGAGTAATTTAAAAAGAGGAAAAAATAACATAATGTTTATTGAAACTTTATTATTTGCCAGACATTGTATATAATTTAACTACTTTAATTCTTAGATACAAACACTAAAAAAAATAATATCGGCCCATTTAAAGATAAGAATATTAAGGCTCAGAAATGAGAAATTTATTTGTTTCTAAAACAAAAGTGGTAGCCAAATTATAACAAGAAGTCATTTACCCAAACAATGATGGTTTATTTTAGGAGACACTGTGACAATTAAGAGGCTTAAATTGTTAATAAATTAGCTTATTTATAAAATAAGTATTAATTGCATGTCCACTATATTCCAGGGCTTTGAGGAGGCAGTTGAGAATTAGCAAGACATCTTTACTTTGGGGAGCTTACACTCTAAGATCTCTGATGGTTTGTCCTGATGAATCATTTCTCCTTGGTCAGACTATCAACATTAATTTATTCATCCATTCAATAAAAATGTAATGAGAACCTATTCTGGGCCAGGTCCTATTTAAAATATAAGTAGTAAATACACCAAATTAAAACAACAACAACAATAAAAACACCTGACCTCCTATAAACTCACAGGTTAGTAGAGGGGAAAACTAACTAACTAAATAATAAATTAATTAATTTATTTAAAAAAAAGAACATGCCCAGCCAGCGTGGTTCAGTGGTTGAGCATCTACCTATAAACCGAGAAGTCATGGTTTGATTTCTAGTCAGGCCCTGGTTGTGGGCTTGATCCCCAGTAGGGGGGTGCAGGAGGCAGCCAATCAGTGTTGATTCTTTCTCATCATTGATGTTTCTATCCTCTTTCCCTCTCTTCCTCTCTAAATTAATAAAAATATTTTAAATAAATAAATGAATGAAATAGAACATATAATAATTACTAAGGAGAAATAAATAAATGATGCAAAGGGGAAGGAATGGCATGGATAGTAAGAGAGGTTCACCATGAGGATGATAGTGTCAGGAAAGGCCTTAAGGAAGTGAGGAAGGAGCCATGAAAATTTATAGAATGTATTTGGACTAAGAGCCTTCTAAGCAGACGTGGAGAGAGTATAAAGTCTCGGAGGCAGAGTTTGTCCAGAGAGGCTGATGGGAAGAAGCTAAAGACTGGGAGAACATCAGTAGATGAGGTCAAAAGTAAAGGAGGCAGTCGTGCACATTTGTGCAAACCAAACTGAGGACTTGAGCAAGAAGGGATGCTGTTAAGAGGTTTTGAGCAGTAGAAAGACATGACTTGACTTTAGTTTTACTGTTGATTAAACAGCATATACTTGTCCTGGAGCCCAACTCAAAGGCAACATATTCCTTTTCACCAATGCAGCTTGATACATAAATCTTCAAGTGTGGTTTAGATTTGGCACAGATAAGGCTGCCTGCAGAAAGGATAAACTAACTTCTCTGGAATAAGGTATTTCCTGTGTTATTTTCAATGTGCTCATAGGAAGTTAGAGGCTCCAAGCCAAGGGCTACACACCAAGCACCATTTTTAGGAACTGCTTTAGGGGGTGTGTATAGAACTATGAAACTGTTTTCAGATTTTGTGAAAATGAAATCTTTTAGCATTTCCCCCTCTCATCCAAGGCAATTTACTTTTTAATCATTAAATCACCCAGAAAAATAGTAATCCTGGATATTTTTTCCAATAGCAATAGGTCAGCCTGAAAATGGTGGATGGTCTCACCCAAAGGCATTTCGTATTTGCTGATAACCTAAGAATTGTGGTGACTGTGAGAACTTGGAGTCCAGGGTTGTCTGACGATAGAAACTTCAATGTGAGTGGTTTTCCTGAAGTTGCACACTTCATTACTGGCAGAGGTAGAACCATTCCAAGTTAATAATGCTTCTTATGAATGAGCATCTTCACTCTGCTGGGCAGTATCCTATGTACATTAGGTTCAGTAACCTAGAATGAAAGTGTGCTGTAGTTCTACGAGATAGACATCAGTGCCCTCAATTTGCCAGTATACACAGTGAGTCTCACAGAGACAGAATAACTAACTTTGCAGGATCACAGCCAGTAGACAGTAACTCCAGAGCCTGACTACAGAGCCTGTTTTGTTTTCACTAGGTAACCCTCCACTTTAGAAAAGTAGCAAGGGTCCTTCAAGGTAACCACACCTCACACTCTTATTTTAAGTCTGAAAGACAATGGTTCAATCTCAAAATCCTGAGGTCTCATCATTTATTTTTTAGGACCTGCTGCCTCTATATAAAACACAGAGGCAATACCATCATTGAAGATGAATAGCTAGTCATTTGACCCAGAGCAAAGCCTACATTTCCTGTTAGAAATAGGCAGAGCATGTGTCTCTCAAGAAGTAGTTCAATACATTGGCTTCATCTCATCCCATATAAACTTCAAAAGTAGCTCACCCATCCGCAAGGAGGCAATTCTTTTCAGAAAGAAGAGAGTAAGACCTTTCAATTCTGAACATCCCAGGACTGGACCTGGACTGCCCAGGGCAGTGGTCAGCAACAGAACCAAATATCAACAATACAAGGATTGAAATTTCTTTTGAAAGCCAAATTTTTTAAACTTAAAACTTCTTCTAACGCCACTTCTTCAAAATAGACTCACCCAGGCCGTGGTATTTTGTGGAAGAGTTACACTCAAGGGGCCAAAGAGCCACATGTGGTTAGCAAGCCACAGTTTGCCAACCACTGGTCTAGGGGATATGTTTCAATGTTTATTCTTATTGGCTTCAAGATGGGAGTGAAGTGATCAGTGAGATTTGGCAGCATTAACAGTACTAGCAACTTTGTATTTGAAATCATTTTAGATTGTTTTCACTAACCATCTCTGAAGAAGAGTTTCATAAACTATTCCATAAGTTCAGGTGCCTAGACTAGGACTTTATTTATTTTTTTCTCTCTAAGCTCTATGAGGACACTGGTTTGATCAAAACTACAGTTTCCAAATTGGATCATAGTCAAGCACAAGAACTATTTGCACTCAATCCAACTGAAATTAGAGCATTTAAGCATAAACTGGGCAAAGTGTGGTCCTAAACTCACAGGATATAGTTATTAAGACTGTCAGGGAACTGCTGTTCGAATTAATCATACTAAAATAATTTGAACCTTTAAAAATGAAACAATAGCCAAGGGTACTTTCCATTGAAAGAATTACTATTACCTAGAGGAAATATTCCTTGCTGTTCTGTTTTGATTTCCTAAAAAGGACAATTACAATTTATACTAAAATAATCTCATGAATCTACAACAGATGCAGGAACCCCTCCCCACCCACACACACACAGCTTATTGCAACTCTGTTTTATGTGTATTTTTTCTTTTTCTTTTTTTTATTGTGTTACATGTATACATATCTCCCCATTGCCCCCCCTCCCTCCCAGGCATACCCCAACCCCCCAGTGTCTATGTTCATTGGTTATGCTTATATACATACATACAAGTCTTTTGATTGATCTCTTATCTACCCCACCTCTCCTTAACCTTCCTGCTATAATATCACAGTCTTATTTCACTAAGCATAGGGCTCTCCAGTTCCATCCAGGTTGCTGCAAATGGTAAGAGTTCCTTCTTTTTAATGGCAGCATAGAATTCCATTGTGTAGATGTACCACAGTTTTCTGATCCACTCATCTACTGACTGGCACCTAGGCTGTTTCCAAATTGTAACTATTGTAAATTGTGCTGCTATGAACATAGGGGTGCATAAATCCTTTCTGATTGGTGTTTGTAATTTCTTAGGATAAATTCCTAAGAGTGGGATTGCTGGGTCAAATGGGAGATCCATTTTTAGTTTTTTAAGAAAACTCCATACTGTTCTCCACAGTGGCTGCACCAGTCTGCATTCCCACCAACAGTGAACAAGGGTTCCTTTTTCTCCACATCCTCGCCAACACTTGTCGTTTGTTGATTTGTTGATGATTGCCATTCTCACAGGTGGAAGATGGTATCGCATTGTCGTTTTGATTTGCATCTCTCGGATAAGTAGTGATTTTGAACATGTTTTCATGTGTCTCTTGGCCTTCCTTCTGTCATCTTTCGAAAAGGTTCTATTTAGGTCTGTTGCCCATTTTTGTTTATCTTCCTTTTATTAAGTTGTATAAGTTGGCTGTAGATGTTGGAGATTAAACCTTTATCAGTGATAACATTCGCAAATATGTTCTCCTATACAGGGGGCTTTCTTGTTATTTTGTTGATGGTTTCTTTTGCTGTGCAAAAGCTTTTTATTTTGATGTAGTCCCATATGTTTATTTTCTCTTTAGCTGCCATAGCCCTAGGAGCAATATCAGTAAAGAAGTTCCTTTGGCATATGTCTGAGATTTTGCTGCCTGTGGATTCCTCCAGTATTTTTATGGTTTCCCATCTTATGTTTAAATCCTGTATCCATTTGGAGTTTATTTTTGTGTATAGTGTAAGTTGGTGGTCTAGTTTCATTTTTTGCATGTATCTGTCCAAATTAACCAACACCATTATCGAAGACACTGTCTTGACTCCATTGCATGTTCGTGCCTCCTTTGTCAAATATTAATTGACCATAGTGGTTTGGGTTGATATTTGGATTCTCTAATTTATTCCATTGGTCTATATGTCTGTTCTTGTGCCAATACTGGGCTATTTTGAGAATAGTGGCTTTGTAATACAGCTTGAAATCTGGTATTGAGATCCCACTACTTTATTCTTTTTTCTCAGGATTGCTGTGGCTATTTGGAGTCTTTTTTTTGTTTGTTGTTTGTTTTTTGTTTTTTGTCTTTTGTTCCAGATGAATCTTTGGAGAGTTCTTTCTAGGTCTGTGAAATATACCATTGGTATTTTAATGGGGAGTGCATTGAATCTATAGATTGCTTTGTGTAGTATGAACATTTTAATGATGTTGATTCTCCCAATCTATGAGCATGGTATGCTCTTCCATCTGTTTTCATCTTCCTCTATCTCTTTTTTCAGTGTCCTGTAGTTTTCTGCAAACAGGACTTTTATCTCATTCGTTAAGTTTATTCCTAGGTATCTTCATTTTTTTTGGTGCGATGGTAAATGGGATTGCTTTTTTAGTCTCTCTTTCTGTAAGTTCACTATTAGTGTATAGAAATGCCATAGATTTCTTGGCATTAATTTTATATCCTGCTACATTGCCAAATGCATTTATTAAGTCCATTAGTTTTTTGATGGAGTTCCTCAGGTTTTTTATGTACAGTATTATGTCATCTGCAAATAAAGACAGCTTTACTTCTTCTTTTCCAATTTGGATGCCTTTTATTTCATCTTCTTGTCTAATTGCAATGGCTAATACTTCCAGTACTATGTCGAACAGGAGTGGTGAGAGTAGGCACCCCTGTCTTATTCCTGTTTTTAGAGGGAATGGTTTTAGTTTTTGCCCATTGAGTATGATGTTAGCTGTGGGTTTATCATATATGGCTTTTATGATGTTGAGGTATGATCCTTCTATTCCCACTTTGCTGAGAGTTTTTATCAAGAAAGAATGTTGGATTTTGTCAAAAGCTTTTTCTGCATCGATTGATATGACTATGTGATTTTTATCTCTCAATTTGTTTATTGATTTGCGGATATTGTACCATCCTTGCATTGCTGGGATAAATCCTACTTGGTCATGGTGTATGATCTTTCTGATGTACTGCTGGATCCGATTTGCCAGAATTTTGTTGAGGATTTTAGCATCTATGTTCATGAGGGATATTGTCCTATACTTCTCTTTCATTGTGTTGTCTTCATCTGGTTTTGGTATTAGGGTAATACTGGCTTCATAGAAGGAGCTTGGAAGTGTTCCTGCCTCATGAATTTTTTTGAATAGTCTGAGGAGGATAGGTTTTAATTCTTCCATGAAAGTTTGGTAAAACTCCCCTGTGTAGCTGTTTGACCATGGGCTTTTGTTTGCTGGAAGCTTTTTGATGTCTGCTTCAATTTCTTCCATAGTTATTGGCCTATTGAGATGTTTAGATTCTTCCTGATTGAGTTTTGTAAGGTTATATTTATCCAGGAATATGTCCATTTTCTCCAGGTTGTCCAGCTTATTGGAATAGAGTTGTTCATAGTATTTTTTAACAACCCTTTGTATTTCGGTGGGGTCTGTTGTTATTTCACTCTTTCATTTCTGATTTTGCTTATTTGAATTTTCTCTCTTTGCTTCTTGGTGAGCCTAGCTAGAGGTTCATCAATCTTGTTTATCCATTCAAAGAACCAGCTCTTGATTTTGTTGATATTTTTATTTGTTTCTTTGGTTTCTATGTTATTAATCTCTATTTTGATCTTTACTATTTCCTTCCTTCTGCTTATACTGTGCTTTTCTTATTGTTCTCTTTCTAACTCTTTGAGTTGTAGGCTTAGATAATTTATTACCATTGTTCCTTGTTTTTTTTCAGTAGGCTTGTAGAGCTATGAATTTCCCTCTCAAGACTGCTTTCACTGTGTCCCATAGATTTTGGATTGTTGTGTTTTCATTGTCATTTGTTGCCACGATGTATTTTTATTTCTTCCTTGATCTCTCTGGTTACCCAGTCATTGTTTACTGTCTACTCTCCATGTGTTTGATTTCTTTGGATTGTATTTATTGTAGTTGATTTCCAGTTTTATGCCACTGTGATCTGAGAAGATGCTTGATATGATTTCTATCTTCTTGAATTTAAAGAGACTGTGCCTATAACCCAACATATGGTCTATCTTTGAAAATGACCATGTGCACTTGAGAAGAATGTATATTCTGTGGCTTTGGGGTGAAATGTTCTGTAGATGTCAATAAATTCCATCTGGTCTAGTGAGTCATTTAGGATTGATGTTTCTTCGTTGATTTTTTGTTTAGAGCAGTGGTTCTCAACCTTCCTAATGCCATGTCCCTTTAATGCAGTTCCTCATGTTGTGGTGACCCCCAACCATAAAATTATTTTCGTTGCTACTTTGTAATTGTAACAACAAAAATAATTTTATGGTTGGGGATCACCACATGAGGAACTGCATTAAAGGGATGTGGCATTAGGAAGGTTGAGAACCACTGGTTTAGAGGATTTGTCCAATGGTGATAGTGGGGTGTTAAAGTCTCCTACTATGATTGTATTGCTGTCAATCTCTCCCTTGATATCCTCCATGAGTTTTTATGTATTTGGGTGTGCCTCTATTGGGTGCGTATATGTTTACCAGATTTATTTCTTCTTGTTGTATTGCTCCCTTTAGTATTATGAAGTGGCTTTTCTTATCTCTCATTGTGTCCTTCACATTGAGATCTAATTTGTCAGATATAAGTATTGCTACCCCAGCTTTTTTTTCATTTCCATTTGCCTGAAAAATCATTTTCCATCCCTTCACCCTCAGTCTGTGAGTGCCTTTTTTTCTGAGGTGGGTTTCCAGTAGACAGCACATATATGGGTCATGTTTTCTTATACAATGTTATTCTATGTCTTTTGATCGGAGTATTTAATCCACTTACATTTAAAGTGATTACTGTTAGGTACTTGTCATCATTTTTATTCTTTACCCTTGTGTTTCTTCTTTGCTTCCTCTTTCCTTTCTTTCCTTTCCTTTTCTTTCCTTTTTTTTTTTTTTAATAGCAGACCCTTTTATCATTTCTTGCATTGCTGCTTTGGTAGTAATAAATTCTCTTAGTCCTTTTTTAAATGTGAAGCTCTTGATTTGACCTTCAATTTTGATTGATAGCCTTGCTGGGTTCAGTATTCTTGGATTCAGACCCTTCCTTTGCATGACTTTGTATATTTCATTCCATTCCCTTCTGACCTGATGAGTTTCTGTTGAGAAATCAGTTGCTAGTCTGATGGGGGTTCCTTTGTAGGTAACTTTCTGTCTCTCCCTGGTCACTTGTAAGAGTTTTATTTTGTCATTGGTGTTTGCCAATTTAATTATAATGTGCCTTGGCATCAGTCTTTTGGGGTTCATTTTGCTTGGGACTCTGTGAGCTTCTTGGATTTGTCTGGGTTTTTTCTTCCCTATATCAGGAAATTTTTCTGTCATTATTTCTTCAAACAAGTTTTCTATTCCTTTCTCAGTTTCCTCGCTTTCTGGGATCCCTATTATGCAGATGTTGGTGTTTTGTGTGTGTGTGTGTGTGTGTGTGTGCGTGTGTGTGTGTTTTCCCAAAGATCCCTTAGACTCTCCTCTACTGTTTATTTTTTTTTTCTAGAAGCTGCTCTACTTGGGTATTTTTTCCTTACTTGTCCTCTAGCTCACTAATGCGATCCTCTGCTTCTTGTAGCCTACTTTTGATGCTTTCTATTGAGTTCTTTACAGCAGCGATGTTATTTTTCATTTCTTCTTGGTTCTTCTTTATTTCCTCTTGGTTCTTATTCATATTGTTAAATTTGTCTTCCATTCTTTTCAGCCACTTTATGGCCATTTCTTTGAATTCTTTCTCTGACAGGTTGCTTGCCTCCATTTCATTTACTTCCGTTTCTGGTGATGCCTGCTTTCTTTCATATATAGCTTATTTCTTTGTCTGCCTATGGTCTCTCTTCTCCAGGTACCTGGTTATGTAGTTCCCTCTCTCCTGTGTTGACTTACAGGCACAAAATACAACAAAACCAGGTACCATGCACAAGGCAATGATCAGAAATGTATTCATGTTATTAATGGCCACAAATAAAGATGACCACTAGAGAGAGACAAATTAGGGCATAGGAGAGAAAGAAGAGATAAAAGAAGAAAAAAAGAAGGAAAAGAAAAGAAAGGAGTGCCAAAATGAAATTGGACTAAGAGAGAAAAATGGAAAAAAAAAAGGAAAAAGAAAAAAATAAGAAAAGAAAGAGAATAAGAAAGAGAAGGGGGATAAACTACACACACACACACACACACACACACACACACACACTCACTCACTCACACACACACATATGGGCAGAAAACTCCAATAGAACATCCACTAATCCCAACAAATGCCAGCTACAAGTACCTGGAGATTAATGCAAACTACAAACAACAACTAATATCAAGGGAGGCATGGGAAAATAGAAGTAAAAAACAAATAAAAATAAAGTAAACAAAAAGAAAAACAAAATAAGAAGAATAAGCAAAACAATATCACAATCATGTTTAAAAAATAGGTATAATTAACATTCAAGCAAACATCAACAAAGGACAGAGAGAAAAACAATTTTTTGGATAGTGAAGATAGAGAATAAAGAGGTGTGTATGGACTTGAAGCAGAGAATTGGAAGTGAGATATATAAGTGGGGTGAAATTTTAACGGGGTAAAAAGAAAGGATAGGGAAAATCTAAAGTAGGAAAAGGGTAAGAGAAACAGGACAACAAAAGGGGAAAAGTTAGGAAGAGAGTTATGGCATAAAGGTAGAGTTGAGATAGAGTAAAATGATGCTAAAGGAAAGATGCAATTAGAATGTAGAACTCTAATCCCCAAAGTAAAATAAAGAGAAAATAAAATGACACTTTTTTTTTCAAAAAAGTAAAATAGTAGTAGTTATAATACTGATTTAAAATAAAAATGTAATAGTTAAAAAGACATAATCAAGTAAGGGAAAAAGAAAAAAAATAGTTTCTTAAGAAAAAAGATGAAAATATATATAAAAAAATAAAAAGAAAAATAAAAAAAACAGAATGTTCAATAGTAAAGATCATTTACTTCCTCTATTGATCTGTTTGGCACACCTGGTTTCCAATCGGGACAGTATTTCAGTTCTCTGCATTCCACTGGTGCTCAGTGTTGTAAGCTAGTCCTTGTTTTTAAGCAGGCAGTATGTCTTTACCTCTTTATTCTTTTGTGATTACACAAGAGACCATTTGTGTGTCAGATCCTGGGTGGAAGTGTTTTGGGATTGACCTCTGAGACTATTGGTCCTCTCTAGCCTGTGCTTAAATCCTGCTTTCCCTCTGCCACTCAATACCAGTTTGTGGGAGTAGGCTGCCTCAGGGCTGGTTCTCTGAAGGTCACTCCTCGCTCTGATCCCCAGGTTCCAGAAAACAACTTTCCCCTGCATTCTCCAGGGTATCCCCAACTGGGTGATCCTATGTATTAGGCTTAGCAATCAGAAGCAAGGATCTGAAGAGGAAAGAGCGCAAGTCTGTGCAGTCCCCCTTCCCTGCTCTTGTCCAAGCAGCCTGCACACTTTAACAACTCCCAGGCTGTCCTTCTGTGTCAGATCAAAGTGGGTTGCTTTCTAGATATCCCTTCTTTTAGAAGCTCTGAGTACCTTCTTCCACCATGGATCATGCCAGGCCCAACAGCCACGAATTTCTTTAAGTGCAGAGTACCTTCGGTCCTCCAGCTCCCACAGTGCACACTTTTCTGTTCTGTGGGACCAGAGACCTCACCTTAACCAGGTGAAATCTGACCTTTCTGTGTGGCATGTAGAGCTCCTCTGAATCTGAGTGTTTGTGCCAATTGGGGACTGTGTTTTGGGGCTCACAGCTGTTCGGTGGGTGTCACAGCTGTAGATTTTCAGGTTTCTGTAAACCTCCACTTTCCCCTTCAAGATGGCGTGGTCTCTGCATCCAAGCTGGCGGCTCAGGCAGGGAACCCAGCAGCAGTGGGGGCTGCCAGGTCAGGGGAGCCCCGTCCAGCAATTCCTCACTTCTCCTGGAGTATAACTCTCCAACAAACACTCCCAGTGTGACCCTGAGGTGTTCTCTCTGTCTTCTCAGGGACAAGGCTCGGGACACGTCCGTCTATTCCACTGCCATTTTTTCACCTCTGTTCTTGTAAAGTCTAGTAATATTTTTAGGTGGTCACATTCATTAGAGTAGACAATCATGAAAAATTGATGTGTAAGGCATCATAGTGAATATTATTACAGTTGATTTAAGATTCACTTCAAGCATATAGGTCTAGCCCACCAATGTACTGTAGGGTAATGAGACACTCTGATTTCTCCACCTGGCTCTGGCACTAGTCTAGATAGGTGAGCTTGAAGAATATACCCAGCAGTTCCCACATTCTGCCTCCTTATCCATAGTAAGGATAAATCCTGCCAAGAGGTTGGTTGTTTCAGGGATTAAAGTATATATGTTATAAAGTTCTAATCATTTAATCATTATATCTAACTTGAATTATACACATTTCAGAAACACATAGCTATCTAGAAGAAGCTTTTGTTCCCAACCTGGAATATTATTACTGTTGTTGTTGTTGTTGTTATTATTATTATTATTATTATTATTACCAGACAATTTCCATACATTATTTTGTCTAATCACCACAATAACACTTAGACATAAGCATATTTAAAAACAATTTATCCAAGACAGAAAGCATCAGGACAGATGGATTCATTGATGGATGCTATCAAATATGTAAGGCAAAAATTATATCAATTCTCTACAATCTCTTTCAAAAGATAGAAGCAGAAGGCATACTTCCTAACTCATTATATGAGGCCAGATTTACCTTAATATCAAAACTGTACAAAGACATTACAAGAAAAGGAAATTGTAGACAAATATCTCTAATGATATAGACACAAAATCCTTCAAAAAATAGCAAGTCAAATCCAAAAAGTTATCAAAAGAATTATATACCATGATCAAATAGATATGCCCCCAGTGTATAAGGCTGGATTCAACATTTGAAAATTAATTAATGTAATTCATCACTTCAACAGACTAAATAAAGGAAAACTACATGATCATTTCAATAGATATATAAAAGCATTTTATAGAATCCAATATCTACTCATTATAAAAACTCTTAGTAAATTCAGAATAGAGAGAGACTTTCTCAATTTGATAAAGGTGATAAATTAGAAGTTTTCCCACTAAGATCAGGTACAGCACAAGGATGTCCCTTCTCATTGTTTCTTTTCAACATTTTACTAGAAATTCTTACTTTGTAATAAGAAGATAAAATTAATTGCATACAAATTGGGAAGACATAAGACCATTGTTCACAGATGATGTGACTGTACATGTAGAAAATATAAAAGAACTGACAGACAGAAAACCTCCTGGACCCAATAAGCAATTATAGCAAGATTGCAGGATACAAGGTTAATATACATAATTCAAATGATTCCCTGTCTATTAAATATGGACAAGTGGAATTTGAAATTAAAAACACAATACCATTCACATTAGCATTCAAGATAATGAAATCCTTAGGTTATAGAACTAACAAAATATATAAAAGGTCTATATGAGAAATGACAAAACTCTGGTGAACAAAATAAAAGAATTAAATAAGTGTAGATATATGCCATGTTCATGAATAGGAAGTTGCAACACTGACAAGATGTCAGTTCTTGCCCTAGCTGGTTTGGTTCAGAGAATAGAGCACTGGCCTTCAGAGTGAAGGGTCCTGCAATCAATTCTGGTCAAGGGCACAGGTTATGGGCTCGATTCTCAGTAGGGGTTGTCCAGGAGGCAGTCAATCAATGATTCTCTCTCATCATTGATGTTTCTATCTCTTCTCCCTCTCCCTTCCTCTCTGAAATCAATAAAAATACATTAAAAAAAAAAGATGTCAGTTCTTCCCAACTTGATCTACAGATTTAATGTAATCTCATTCAAAATCCCAGCAAGTTATTTTATGGACATTGACAAACTGATTCTAAAGTGTATATGGAGAGGCAAAAAATCCAGAATAACCAATGTAATATTGAAGAAGAAAAATAAAGTTGAAAGACTGAGGCTACCCTACTCCAAGACTGACTGTAAAGCTACAGTAATCAAGACAGTGTGGTACTGGTGAGAGTATAAGCAAACAGATCAATGGAAAATAATAAAGAGTCCAGAAATACACCCTCATAAATACTGTCAAATGCTCTGTGACAAAGGAGCAAAGACAACACAATCGGGCAAATGTGTTCTCTTCAACAAATAAAGCAAGAACAATTGAATACGCCCCACCCACACACCACACACACACACACACACACACACACACACACACACAATGCACTTAGACACAGATCTTTACAGCCTTCACAAAAGTTAGCTCAAAATAGATCAGAGACCAAAATGTGAAATGCAAAACTATAAATTTTCTAGGATAAAACTTAGATGACCTTCAGTAGGTTGTGCCTTTTTAGATTTAACACCCAAGACATACTCACTGAAAGAAATAACTGGTAAGCTGAACTTCATTAAAATGAAAAGCTTCTATTTGTTAAAGACAATGTCAAAAGAATTAGAAGACAAACCAGTTATTGGACAAAACTATTTGCAAAAGACATACCTAGTAAAAGACTATTATACAAAATATACAAAGAACTCTTAAAACTTATCAGTAGGAAAACAAACTACCCAATTACAAAACATACCAAAGACCTCACCACACACTTCACCAAAAAAGATATACAGGTGCCAAATAAGCATATAAAAAGATGCTACATATCATACATTATCAGGAATATGCAAACTAAGACTGAAATATTGCTACATACCCATAGGGCAAAATCCAGAACACTGACAAGACCAAATGATGGTGAGGGTGTGGAGCAACAGGAACTCTCATACACAACTGGTGGTAATGCAAAATGGGACCATCACTTTGGGAGTCCATTTGTGGTTTCTTACTTACTATACCATCCAGCAATCACACTCCTTAGTATTTACCAAAAGGAGCTAAAAACATTCATACAAATGTGCACAGGGATGAGTATAGCAGCTTTATTCATAATGAAAAACTTGTAAGCAACGAAGTTGTCTTTCAATAGATGAAAAAAATAAACAAACTGTGGTACCTCCAGACAATGGAATATTATTATCACTAAAAAGAAGTGACCTATCAAGACATGAAATACATGAGGAAACTTAAATGCATATTACTACATGAAAGAAGCCAATCTGAAAGTGCTTGATACATATTATATGGTTCCATTATATGATGTTCTGAAAAAAGTAAAAAGATCAGTGGTTAACAGTGGAGGGAAGGGAGGAAGAAAGATGAACATGCAGAGAGCACAGAGGACATTTAGAGCAGAGAAAATACTCTGTAGGATATTGGAATGATGGATATATGTCATTATACATATGTCCAAACCCATACTGTACAACACTCAGAGTGAGCCCAAAGCTAAATTATGGACTTTAAGTGATTATACTGGGCCAATGTTGGTTTATTCTTTGTAAAATGTACCATTTTGGTAAATGTTCTTGATAATGGAAGGAGGTAGGCCTCGGTGGGAGTAGGAGATAGATGAGAAATCTCTGTGCCTTCCTCTCAGTTTGGCTGTAAACCTAAAACTGCTCTAAAAAATAAAGCCTAATTTACAGGTGATAGAGTGAGGGTCAAGAAAGTTAAATAATCTCCTAATAAATAGTATAGTTAACAAATGGTTGAATACGCACTTGAACCTTGACTGGCCTTCTTCCAACGCACATACGTTTCTAGTGTTCTACACAATTGCTTATTATAGTGGGTGCTTTTAACCTGGTTAATGAAGAAGTCAATTGTTCCTTAAAGAAATCTCCTCCCATCAAGGGTCAAATATGATACTAATACATTGTTAACATGTCACAAAACTAGGCCTTTCAGCCTGATTGATTCAACCGCTAACAGTCCCCATAAAAAAGGACTCTTTCACTCTGCTGACATTCCTCAATACTCAATACTCAAACACACAATGTTCCTACTTAGGTAAACTCTCTGAAGTAAGTGAAGTAACCACCTGCCTCATCCATTCAACTATAAAATATTATATTGAGCTAAAAAGTTTTGAGTGATTTTCTAGAGCAAATATTATACTTTCTATAACCAGGAGCTAAGTAATGCCTGGAAAAAGTATGATGGTTAACAAGTATCCTAGAAATAAATAAGGTAGTAAAAATAAGTCATATTATCAAGAGCCTAGAAACATGTCCTGTCCTTGGGAGGAAATAAGCAGTAATCCAATGTAAGAAATAACATTTTCTGAAACTAAATAAGAACTTTGCAAACAAACCAAAAATACTTTGAGAGCTATTGCACTGAATTCTGAGAAAGGACAAAATTAGGAACCTATCAAAGTTCCTCACAGAGCTTATGATCTGTTAAAGAATTTCTTGTTTTGATTATTTGTCCACATGGAATTGACATAATGTCAGCTGCTGACATACTCCTTTCTATCAATATTTCCTGGAGGAGAGGGAGAAGAAAGGCTCTCCAGAAACAGGAATCTCCAGAACCTTCCTTATAATTCATTGGCATTGAAATTGACCTTTTTGGGAAAAGATGGGAAGTAAAACCTCTGGTTATGTATGACTGCATGAGGGAAAGAGTATATAGAATGAGGAAAGGGAGGTGGTCCAAGACCTACACAACTTCCACAGATAGTATAGATCAAAAAACAGAAGAGGATTTCTGGCTGGTTTGGCTCAGTGGATAGAGCATCAGCTCAAGGGTTGAAGGGTCCCAGGTTCAATTCTAGTCAAGAGCACGTACCTGATTGGTCATGGTACATGCGGGAGGCAACCAACAGATGTGTCTCTCACACATCGATATTTCTCTCTATCTCTGGTTCTCCCCTCCCTTTCATTCTCTTTAAAAAAATCAATGGAAAAGTATTGACAAAACAAACAAAAAAGTAGGAGAGATCCATAAAAGGAGGATTGGTTAAGGATTGACAAAACAAACAAAAAAGTAGGAGAGATTCATAAAAGGAGGCTGAGAAGTTGTGGACAGAGAAGTTAAGTGTAAAACCAGGAGGATCAGATGGTGATAGAAGCCACAGGTATTGTGTCTTACAGAAGCAACTAGAATAAATTGTGTCAAAAAGCAATGAGAAAGCAGGTGAAATGAAAGTACCAGAGTGTGCATTTATCTTAATAACAAAGGTCTCAATTGATCTATTGATTTTAGAGGGAGTGATTCTTGTGAAATCATGGGGCTCAAAGCCAGGTGGAGGGAATGGAGGGACAAATAGCATGTGACAAAACAGAAGCAGTGAATGGAGAGAACTTCTTAATGTTTGGTTGTATATAGCAGGATAGTCCTACAATGGTTTTAGGAAGGGAGATAGGGTCCAGAATTTTTTTTTAAATAAAAAAGATTAAAACATATGTCAAAACTGAAATTATAGGAGAAGAAGGAAACAATCAATAGGTTACATTTTTTCAAAGGTGAAAGAGAATGGGATCCTAAGTGCATGTGAAGACACAAGTCCTTACAAAAAGGGAGAACCCTGGGAACAAGGAGGGAAGGATGGGTGCAGAGGCACCAGGTCTGTTGCTCATACAGCGTGTTCAAGAGAAAACCATAGGCCCAAAGTGTGCCACTTGTGTTAAAGCCCATGATACCAAATCTAGATTTAATACCTGACCTCATTGCTGTTTCAACATCTCATAGAAACTTAATCATCAACCAGTCTGAAATTTTCTGGTCAATACCATGAGGTAATCTGTCACATGGGCCTCTCCATCCCTCAGCCCACCACCTCCATAGAGAGAAGAGGCAATGTGCATGATATTCCCTTCTACCCAAAGGAAGAATTACTGGTGTAAGTATTAATCCAGTTTTTTTCTTTTGCTAATGGCTAACTTGCTGTATTCTTCTTTTCCATAAAATCTTTTTATTTTGTACATCCCCTGGAGTGCCCTTCCAGTTACTATATAGTATGCTGCTTGGTTCCTGAATGGCTAATAAAAACAAATAGACCTTTCATCTTATTTGGTTGAATTTTGTTTTTTTAACATGGAAAATAAGGGAGTTTTTTTTCTGGTGGCTTCAAATTTTTTAGAAAAATAGAGAGTACTAGTAAGTATATCTATTGATAATGTAGGAATAGAGACAAAATGGTATTATTTTTTCTTTATCACTATCTCAGCTATGTGCAGATTCTAATAATTATGCTATTTAAGAACATTAACTGGTGGTGATTTAATAGGATTTTTGTGTTTTGTTTGCAGACCAATAGAACCTTGAAATAGGGGGATTAGAAACTGCTTGGCATTACTCAATCTGTTCTAGGAATAGGTTCATTGACTGTGTTTAATTCTCAAGTCTAGAAGTCAGGCAGGAATCTTCCAAATACATGGTAGGCAAGTTCAGAAAAGATGGTTGTTATCACAGACATGCTCTGACAAATGCAGTGAGACTTGTTAGCTTATTAAATAATCAAGCCTGGATATTCGAGATAAAGAAAAAATAAAATAATGCCTTCTGTTTTTTGTGTTTCTTTTTCTTTTCTTTTTTTTTTTCAGTTAGCTAATGCTAACAGAGATGAGTTTCCTTGTGGAGACATTTGATCAGAAGCACAGGGAAGCTTCTCCTATGTTATCTATGGAAAATCTTTGAACTAACACAGAGGAGCTTTGCAAATTAATCTATGACAGTCAGCAGCAAAGAAAATTAGTCTGGTAACAAAAAGTGACAATGAAGCACAAGAAGTAGGAAAAGGAAACAGAAAAATCAGTTAAGTTATAATTTCCCTTCTGTGCTATGATGGCTAGCTGCCAAGAAATGAAATTTCTAGCTATGAAGAAGAGAAACTGGATAATAGCAGATAACAAGAATATATATATATATGGAGAGAGAAAGAATATGTGGAAGAAATCTAGCACATGCATGGAACATAGGAACAGGGTTTCTAAAGTGATACTAAGCATCACAAAATAAGAAAAAGAGTACATACTCTTCATAATGAAATCAGATTTTTCAAAAGCCTTATTTTGAAGTATGGGAAACTCACACACACACACACACACACACACACACACACACACAACCCATACCATTCATTAGCTATAATTAATTGCAACTAGGGTTTTCTGAATGTAACGAACTGAAAACCAAACTGTGGCTTGGACTGAACAAATTTTAGGTTAAAATAATAGGAGAAAAAACTGGCCATTAAAGAAAAAAAGTCATATGGAAGACTGTCACATTAATGAAGTGTTGCTAGAAGTATAATCTCCATATCAGCTGGGGTGTGTCCTTACCCTTTTGAGATCTAAACAGGCACAGGCTTGAATTCTCATTTGCAGTATGGAAAGCCAAAGCCTTCCCATTCCAAATCTCGGAGCCAAATCTGTTTCTGGGGTCCTATTTCTGGCCCTGCAGTCAATATTTAACATCAAATTGATCCAAGCATAAAAACAATCTCTTTTCTCAAGTCCCCAAGGACAGCCATTTGTGTGTTACATTGCAGGATATAGTATGGGACTACCAAGCAAAAGAATGTGTCAAGTTGTAGGAATGCAGATAGTTTTTGTTAAGTTTTCAACAATCCTCTTCATAGAAAATTCTTCCACCTCTCTGTTTCCCCCACTGCCTACTTTCCCTCCCATCACCAAGCACACATCGCAATTTCCTCTTCCTAACCTCTGCTCTCTTCCCTCTCTTCCCCACCTCCCTCTCTCAGAAACACAAGGAATTCCTCTATAATTCTCTTAACCAGCCACTGTGATGACTCTGCTCCTACTGAACACCACCACACTCCACAGGACCCCACCATCTATCCGGCAGCTAATCAAGACATTTCCTCAGAGGTAGTTTCCTCCCCCAAAGGCATTTTTGTGGCAATTGCTATGAAAACAAATCCAATACATAAGTCACCCAAGTACTTCAAAAGACTGAATTTGTCACAAAGGAAAGCAATCAATTGCTTGAAAGGCTGTGTTATTTAATAGTAACTGTTCAATGCAGCCTGCAATTATTGAAACTTAAGTTGTTTTTGTGCCTTTAAGGGAGTTCTCCCACCTTAGAAAATGCTCAATGAAATTGATGGTCATAGACAAGAAAGCTTTCAAAAAATTAAATAAATAACACTTAAGAGAAGACTGTATCTTGCAAGTGGGAATAACTTGCATTGGAAAGCCCAAGCACACACTTCCACCAGCGGAACTTCAGTAGAACTTGAGGAACAAACAGCAGCTGCCTAACCCTCCCTCCCCCCCTACCATGGTCTAAGTCGGGACCAGACTAATTGACTGTCCGCCTTCCTCTTGCTGATGAGTACTTCATGCCTTTCAATCCTGTTTACCCTGGCCTTCCCAGCAGTCAAGGTTCCCGACTCACATCCTCTCTTTCCTCACTGCCCAGCCATCATGTGGGGATTACCCTTCCTCATCTGAGAGTTCTCTTAAGATCTCCCCAGTATTGATATGCTATTTGCTCTAGATCCAAAGGCTTCCTAATGCTATTTAGAATTCCCTCAAAAACCATTTAAAGTCTAGTTTTTGTATATGACCTAATTTTTTTTCTCTCTAGAATATTCTAGAATTTTATTTGCCTCTTTTTATTTGTATGGCTGAATCATGAATAGGTCATATTAATCTAGAAACCTATGTCCTTCCATTGTAAGAATACTTGTGTTTTATTTATTTTATCTTTTCCTATTTTCCTTTTGTAACTCATTATTCAGATGTTGGTCCTCATACACAAATATAAATATTCTATATTTGTTTTAAATTTCTTCTGTTATCCCTTTCTTTTTATCTGCTTTTAGAAATATTTTCTTGACCTTACCTTTTAACCATCCTAATGACTCTTTAAATTCTTGGATATTTTTAATATCCAAAAGCCCATTTTTGTACTTTGATGATTTTCTTTTTATAACATTCTGCCCTTGTTTTGTGGGTGTAATATTATCTCATAACTTTTGAAAAAATTAAAATATCTTTGAAGTATTTTGATCCTTGTTATATTTTCTATTTTCTCTAAGATTTTTTATGTTTGATTATGGGTTTTTATTATTTTTTCTTTCTGAATTTCATGTTAGGAATTCTATTTGCATGAGCAGAATCTGACAGTGGTGAAGATCATTTAAAGGTCATCTGGATTTTTCATGGAGGAGTACACAAAGGTAAGTATCTCTGTTTTTTACTTCAGGCCAGTCAGTTTTCCCTGAAGGGACTCCTCTATTCTCTAATTTGGTGTATAAAAAATGAAGCTTGGAACATTCTCATCATTGTTTGGGGAAAGATTCAATCTTTCTGGAAAATGAGGTTCCTTCCAACTTCTGCTGGTATGACAGGTAACCCATTGGCTGAAGATCAGAGGAGAGGCTTCGAGGACCTATTTCATAATCAGATGTTCAACAGACCTTGCAAATTTTTCTGATACCTTGAGTTCCCAAATTTTTCCAGGGTTCTAAGACATGAGCTGTCTTACTTTTTGTGTTCCTGCCCTTACATCATGCATTCACTTTCACCTTTTTTAGACTCCTAAGTCAGTTATCCCTTTTCCATCTTTCAAAGCTTATTGAAATCTCTCATCTGCTATTGACTTCCATTTAATTTTTGGGGTCTTCTGGGTCCATTGTTTTAAAAAACCAACAACACCTCTCTTGCTATATTTTTAATGCTGTTATGAAAGGGAGCAGAAGTAACCACTTGTATTTAATACACCTTGTTAATAGAGGTACAATTCTTTCTTCAATATTTATAATCTGGTTTTTATTCTTGCCATATCAGTAAAACTACTTCTATCAAAGTTGCAACCAACCTCCATATTGCTATATACATTGAGAATTGCCTTCACCTTATCCTTCTTGATGTTTTGGTGTTTAATACCACCAGCCACTCCTTGAAATTCTCTTCATTGAAACAGAATGATTCCACAGGCTCCTATTTTTTTCTCTTAGTTCACCATCTGATCTTCAGTCTTCTTTACTTTCTCTTTTTCTTTTGCAATACCTAAATCTTCAAGTACAAGTCCCCAGATCTTCAATCAGCAAGCTGGAGACCTTGGTGAACTACTGGTGTAGTTCTAGCTTGAAAGCTGGAAGGCTTGAGACATAAGAAGAGCTAATGTTTCTGTTGGAGTCAGAATGCATGAAAAGACCAATATACAAGCTCAGGAGTCAGGGAGGAGTTCCCTAAAACTTGCATGAGAATCAAGCCTTTTGGTCTATTCTAGCCTTCAACTGATTAAATGAGGCCCACCACATTAGGGAGAGCAATCTGCTTTACTCCATCTACCAATTCAAATGTTAACCTCATGGAAAAATACTCTTACAGGCACACCCAGAGTAATATTCAACTAAATATCTGGGCACCCCAAGGCTCAGTCAAAATGACACATAAATAACCATTAAATAAAAAATGTCATTAATATTAGGTTATCATAAAAGAGATACATAAAAACCATGAACTTTTAATTTTAATTCAAACATATAAATGCATACTCATGTGCCAATCTTCTGTAATAGACCCAAAGCTTTTTCTTTGAGTATGAATCTTGTCATTAAAGTTCTACATGGCCTTTTGCACAAAACTATAACTCTTAATTTAATATTTACATATTGCAGTGTCTATTTCCTTAAGTAAGAAAAGGAACTTATAATCTAAAAGCAAAATTTTTTCCTACACCTGTTAAGTTTTCCCTCATCCCCCTCCCAATTCCTTCAAGGGGTTTTGATTTGATCCTATTTTTTAAAAGTAATTTGCTTTCTAAAGTATGTAATTTAGTTTCATAGCAATATTTTTCTTATAATATTTATCATCTTACATAATATGTAGTTTTGTATTATTTCAATAACAAAGTTTAGAATCAAACAACTGAGTCTAGGGAAGCATACAACTCAATTTGTGGGAGCACAAGTGCATGGGCTGCATGGGGAGAAGTGCAGCAGTGTTGAAGGTCAGTTTGCTATGGGAATCAACCAGTAGGATTCACAGAGAGATGGGAGAAAGTCAATTAATTGGAATAGTCAGCTCAGCTTGCTTAGAGAGTTGCTCACTGTACTCCAGGCTAAAACAACAATTAGCATTAAATCTGTTTACATCAAATTTATTAAAAGTCTCAAAAAGACACAGAATACCATAAGAAACTAAATAAACTAGAAGAGGAAGGTAATCCACTTCCAGAATTTTCTAGAAAATTTCTTGATTCCTTTTGGTTATATTCATAGTTCCTATTTCTATTTTCACTTCCAGAATTTTCTAAAAGCTTTCTTGATTCTTTTTTGGTTATATTTATAGTTGCTATTTTCATAGTTATTATTTCCTAAATATGTAATTTAAATTTTTAAAAATATCAGTGCAGTTTCTGTAACTTGTACCTTTTGATATCTTAAGAATTAAAAACATGTACTGTTTTATTAAATTGTTTACTTTTATTATAGCATTTTTTAAAGAAAAATCCTGATAAAATAATTTGTGCTGCACAGTGAAAACAACTCAGAAAGAGGTCCTCTAGAAAGTCCCTTTTTTCACTCCTCAGTAATGATAAAATACAATTTACATTTTCATGTGACAAGATGATACTATAAAAAATTCTATAACTTTTGCTAATTATATCTATAAGATATTTGTAAATCTAAATAACACAATCCTTAAAAGTTAAGCTTTGGAAGATGAAAAAAGACTCATTTAGTCATTTTATTTCTGATTAGCAGTAAAGACAATAATGATCTGGTCATCAAAGCATCAGAGGCAAAATAGTAATATTTGCGCTTGGTAATATTACATTTTCCTTTGACATTATGACCTAGTAAAGGTAAAATGACTTGCTGTTTATGCGAGGACTCCAGCATCAGACTACTTGGGCTTTAATCTCAGCTCCACCTCTTCATGTCTGGATGACCATGGGCAATTATTTAATTTCCATAAATTCTAATGTTGTCTGGATCCTTGAAAATATCACCAAAAGAGCCAATTTAACTGGTAAATCTGAGTTTATTGCTCACCTCAGTAAGGATACCACTTTCACAATGAATTAGTAGAAGCTTGGAGGGGAGAGGGAAAAATTGATATTTATGATGTTTGGAGGTTTGGTCTAAGGCAAGCCTTCCAGGGAAGGGTTGGGTCTTCATTAGGATAAGGTAAGGATCAAGGTAGAACACTTTAGGAGTGGTGAGCACAGCAAAATGAGGGCTTTAAGGTAAGCATATGGAAGAGTCTAAGAGAGAAAAGAGCTGTTTGATGTTATAATTGAAATGTCCCTTAAAAATGAATTTTTCAGAAAATCTAGAAAGAAACATTAAAGTTATTTTTTAACTTCTACCTCTATAGTACAAGTATCCTGGAATAGTTAAGACATCGTGATAAAGAAGACGGTAGAATAAAATTATGATAATGTGGGTAGCAAGCTATGTATGTATATGTGAGTGGTAGGGGAGTAGATGATTAGGATTTTCAGTTTCTCATTTGCAAAATGGGAACAGTAATAGAAAATTTATGGAGGATGGCATTAAGTAAATACTAACTAACCTTTTGGAAGGAAATTCTATACTGTGGCAGAAACAATAGCTTACAGTTAGTGAAATATAGATTTAAATAGAAGTTATAGTTTTCAGTAGGTTCAATTCTGTTTGGTGACCTTTAGAATGATACCTCTCGCAGGAGTATTGTGGGAATTAAATAAAATAAGTTATGGGAGATGGTGTTTCAGGCAAGAAAAGTACAGCTCATTCAAGTGGGGCTGGGGAGGACTGAAAATGGTTTGATGTAGGACAGACTGATTGTGGAGTATAAGGAACCAACAGAGGATATTGATGCAGTAGCAGGAAGACCTATTACTGCCATTCCTAGAACTGAAGACACAAGGGAGGGGGCTGATCTTGAGATGGAACCCTGGGAGAGAAGCCTACTGACAAAAGCTGAGGCCATCCAGTACAGCAATGCAGGCACTGCCAAATCAGACAGGGAGCAGCATGAATAAATACCCTGATCTCTCCCTCCTCTCAATCTATCTCCAATCTCCTTCATTGCATTTGTCAAACCAAACCAAACACCAGAGGCAGGAGAGCCCGTATGATGCAGACCTTCCCAATCAGTTTCTTGGGTCAGAATGGAGAAGAGCAAAGACTGTCAAGACAGGCACACACAAAATAACCAGAACCAGCAGGGAGTTGACACAGTCTTGGTTCCCCTGCTGTGGTCATTTTAGGAATGATGATGTAGTTGAAATGAAAGTATATGTAGTGTAGTACTGAAGAAATCATTATGTGCCTTTGTGGGTGGCGGAGGGGGGAATTAAGCCCTAACAATGTACAATCTTTAGTGGATTAATACTTGGTTAATGCTTACTTAATGGGCCTGTTTATAAGAGGGCCAATGTTAGATCCACTTGTCAGCAAATCAGAATGTACAATGTCCATTAGGATCAGAAATACAATGTCCATTACATTAAGAAATACAATGTTCATTTAATTCAAGAACCTCTTCTCAATAAAACCTTTAAGGTTTTTTTTCTTTTTTAACTTGGGACAAAAAAAATTGTTGAGTAGAAATGAACTCATCTTATGGAATAAACATATCACATATACCAGTCACATATGAGTGTGTATATACATGGCACTGATGCTAACTAGCAATGCATTATCATGGGACAAGCTGGAGAGCCTGGCCAGAAGCATTTCTGAGTGCCTTTCTGGAACTTCTTTGTGTCCTACTGCAGTATTTTCCTAAACCTTATTTTGAGTCTTGATCTGGTCCATACAAGGTGACCATTTGTGACTGATAGTTGGCCTCTCTCAAACAGAGTTGATTGACCCCTCTTCTCTTGCTGTCTAAACTTCTTCTGAATGTCCTAGAATACCCATGAATATTCTCTGCAAATGTTCATTTCTGCTGAACATAGTGAAGTATTACAATACCCCTCATTCCCACAACCGTCTGCCTACAGTGGGGTTTTTTTTTTTAATGCTTTAATTGATTTTGAGAAAGAGGAGAAGGGAGAAGGATAGAGAGATAGAAACATCGATCAGAGGAACATCATCGATTGGCTGCCTCCTGCATGGCCTCTACTGGGGATAGAGCCTCAACCTGGGCATATACAGTGACCAAGAATTGAACAGGCAACCTCTTGATTCCTGAGTAGATGCTCAACTGCTGAGCCACACCAGCCAGGCCACAATGGCTTTTAAGGGAATGTCTTCTAGAATGAACTCACTGGACTCATTATTCAAAATCACCCATGTATAACCTTAGATATACTTATTTCTTTTTTAAAAATCAATCCTATTTCTTCATAATTCCCATGAATGTTTATGTTACATACCCTTAGAACAAACCTATTGCTCTTCTCTAAAAGACTGCAAATTCATTTAAAACCAAAGCCATATTTTACTTATCTCTTTTATTCCACCAATGTATTCCTTTGCTGAATAACTTCATTTGTGAAATGCTGCCACCAAGTGAAAAGCCATTAAAAGAGAAAAACAAAACAAAATAAAAAAAATTAAATTAAATGGGGGAATTATGATGCTTTTATGATTCTTGGGCCTAAAGCTCAAGATACCCAAACAATTTTCTTAGAACAATGTGTTAATTGAACAATAAACATATTTTATTGCAATTAATAAATAAATAATATAAATTATATAAATATAGTTTATACTTAAAATGTAATTTATTAAAAGACATAGTGGCATGGTGTAGGAGAGGGTGTGAGAAAGATATTCATTTTTTGAGTCTCATGGTTGTCTTGCACTCAAATCCGCACATAAAGTTGTAGTACAGAAACACGCAGTTAGGGCAAAATAAAGGTTAAATAATCATGATAACACCTCAAAATACTTCAAAATAGTGCATGAGAAATGAGATGAAGATGCTGTCTGTTCACAGCTTTTGCTTGTCCTTTGTACACACAGGAAACATTTTGGATGCATTCATTCAGGGTGTGTGATTTAAATTTGCTCCACATGCTGTTTTCCCACTAAAAACTTATTTGGAGTGAATTGGTAAGCATAATATTGAAATAATGAAACTATAATGTTGAGATACCTCTACTTACAGAATATTTATTTAGTGTTAAGTTTTGTTCTTCTGGGAGGAAAAAAAAAGAGTTGTTTTTCAAAAACATAGTATGATATGGTGAAAAGTCATTAAGCACTCAAGTTGAGGAAGGTCATAGTATATTACAAAGCATGTACTTAAATCAATGAAGAGATAAATCCATGACAAAGCACTATTCCTATAATGGCCTTATTCGAAGACTATGTAAAGCATTGGTCAAATTGCTCAGTTGCTTCTGATGAAGTTGTTTTGATTGCAACCGTTAAATGTCTTCCAAAATATTTAACTTGCTATAAAAGCTATTTATCCCAGTGTATCTACGGTGTTTTTTAATTTATTAGAATATGGTGGAGCGCTCATACTGGTTTTCAGTAATTTCGGAGCAGAAACTAGAGCCAACGAACATGAATGCTTACAGGTTCTGGAGGGTGAGGAAGCTCCAAAACTTACAGGGGAGCAAAGTGAAGAAACAGTTTGAAGGGTTGTGAGCTAGTGTTACAGTGCTCCCACAACCTGAAAGGTACCCTCTTTATACTCAATTATTTTCCTTTATCCATTTTTCTTTTATGTTCACCCTATTACTAATCAAAGTCACTCTCCTCTTTCCATCGTCACCCGATTCTGATATTATCAATACTTAGGTACTTAATGTGTCTCCCTCCTCCCACTCTCACTTCAGGTCCTTTTCCAAGGCTCTAACAGGAGGACAAAGTTGGGAGAGAACCTGGACTTGAGATGTGCCTGTGTTGGTTGCAGTGCGCATACTTTTACCTCTGGTGTACCACCTTATACTAATATTTATGAAGCCTTTATACAATTACACAGACATGAACTTGTAAATAATTTCTGATTTCTAGCCAGAATGCTATTGCAAATCACAAATAAGTGTTTATTAAAATCAGTAGTTAAGTGTCAACCTATGAACCAGGAGGTCACGGTTCAATTCCAGTCAGAGCACATGCCCTGGAGTTTGATCCCCAGGGGTGGGTGTGCAGGAGGCAGCCAGAGGATCAATGATTCTCTCTCATCATTGATGTTTCTATATCTTTTTCCTTCTCCCTTCCTCTCTGAAATCAATAAAATTAGACACACACACACACACACACACACACGCGCGCGCGCGCGCGCGTGTGTGTGTGTGTGTGTGTGTGTTTAAAGAAGCACAATCCTGGAAATTCTTTTAATATGTTGGTCAATTGGGAAAGTAACAAAGGAAGCAGAGTTGAAAGTTAATAATTTTGTTGTTGTTTTTAGTGCAGAAGACTAGAGTCAGAGGTAAAAGAAAAAAAATTAAATTCAATCAGGTAGAACTTACATTCCCTGTCACACCCAACACAACATTTCCCCAGACTTGATGAAATGCTTTAGGATGAATGAAGGAAGGGAATTAGAGGGAGGATTTTAGATCAGGGAGCATTCCAGAGAAAGGAAATCTGTGCTTTGCCTCCTAGGCTGATTCCTAAGCAAGAGAGAAAGACAAAATTCCATATTTTGGGGGATTTGAAAGCCGAGAGAGAATTATTATGCTTTCTACCTAGCTACTCATGGAGGCTGCAATCCCCACTGACAATTTCATGCATCCTCATGGGCTCGAAAGGAACCTCAGAAATATGCTGAGCCTCCCTCCCATGGGGCATGGGAAGATGCTGAAATTCTTGCAGGAAACAGTGCAAATCGCCATAAGAATATACAGTTTCTATTACAATGACTTTAAAATCAAGCTCAAAATATATTTAATTATGTCCAATAATATTGTATACATCTAACAGTGCGCTGTTATTACATTTGCAGGAATAAAAGACACAGGTGAGATTTAACATTCACCTTGCCTCACCTTGTAACCAGAAGTTGCTCACCAAACTCTACTGCTCCATAATGTGGAGGATTAGCCAATTTAACTTATTCAATAGCAGTTGGCAACTAAATATAGGTGAATGCCTTTATTGGGGGCTGTATCATATTTTAAAACACACCAATATTTGTGTGCTTTCTGTTTTGCAAAGCCATAAAATGATCATTTGAGGCACTATTGTATGGAAATAGACGCTCTAATCTGCTTCTCTATCTCCAGTGTAATTTGACACAGTGAAGGGCTGGAGGCTAATACAAATTTGGCAGCAGTCAGAAGCCTCTCTCCTCACATCACAGCCATACATGTCAAGATGAAAGGACAGAACCTGGTCTCTGCACTCCCTTCAAAGGAGTCCAAGCATTAAATTTCTCACACTCTCATACCTCTAGTAGGAGGCTCATGACTGTCAGAGGAGGAAAAGATGATTTTTCCACAAAAACACAAACCATTTCAACGGATCTTAGCATGTCCAGTATAAGGCAAAATATGTTGAGGTAATGTAGAAAACACTGCAACATACTGAGGAGGAGAATGGAATGTGCGGTGGGTCATTCTCTTTGGAAGGACTTTGATGGAAAAGTCAGAGGTGAGTTCTGCCTCTGTGCTTGTAGGAAGTGTTCATAATTCCAAATTCAAACACTCAATTGAGTGTCTTAAATCATTATTATCTGTTTGTTTTTAAAAGTATTGGTATATAATATTAAATAATTTTATAATTAATTCAATTTCCCAGCAGTCAAGAGATAGGCAAAAAAGCAAAAACAGTTCCCACTGGTGGACTCTAATTTGCCAAACTTCCAAGCACTTCCCTATTATATAGCCATTGACTGAGAAAGTAGTTGACATTCACTGATCTGTTTCTTGATAAAAAAGAAACCCTTTTCAGCTGGCATAGCTCAGCGGTTGTGTGTTGACCTATGAACCAGGAGGTCATGGTTTGATTCCCAGTCAGGGCATGTGACTGGGTTTCGGGCTCCATCCCCAGTGTGGTGCATGCAAGATGCAGCTGATCAATGATTCTCTCTCATCTCTGATGTTTCTGTCTCTCCCTCTCCCTTCCTCTCTGAAATCAATTAAAAAAAACAACAACATTTTTTAGAAAGAAAAAGAGAGAGAAACCCAGATATTCATAAAACAGAATCCAACCAATTAGTTGTTTTATGAGAGGACACGCAGAGGGCACTGTGGGAAGGCTAGGAGAGCTATTAGACTGTGACACAAGTGTGACTCCAAGTGAAGAATAGGAAGAAGAAAGGATATTCAGATGGAAGTGTCTTAACTGCAATGACTTGTAAGGGAAGTTGCACGAACCGGTTGGAGAGTCCTCAACCACAGCATCTCACAGAAGAGTCCCACATGTCCTAGGAATGAGCCTGCCATAGTATTCCTGCCACATTCAGTCAATGACTGAGAGTTACACATGAAACCTGTGACTTTGACACGGATGTGGCAGTGGGTTTTAGGGCCAGGTAGCTGGGGCTTTAGGTCAATTATGCTCCCTGCAGTGGGAGATGAATTTTCATGGCTGTCATGTCGAAGAGTCAGCTCTTCTGGGAATGCCTCACAAGGCACAGACTTAGCTTAACCCATGTATATCCGTGCATCATTTAACATCGCAAGTACTTGTGTTAAATGAGAGGAAAATTAATTCATATATTTACTCAGAAGTGAAATGAGTGTTTTCCACCTCCAAAGGATAAATGAATTAATCGCTCAGAGAATCTTTTTATCTATTGGGCTCTTCTGAAAGACACTTGATGGTTTTTAGCTCAAAGAAAGTTGCCACTTCCTTCTCAGTATATGGCAAAGAGAGAGAGAGATATGCAAAATATATACAGAAGTAACAGCTCTGTATGTTTTTTTTTTTAAAGTGAGCCTTTCCTTTTCCTGACAAACAACTACTCTGCCTGAAGCTATTGGTCACTAGGGTGGGGACCTAGGACTGAGTAACCATATCAATAGTATTCTCAACATCTCTTCCTTATAATCTAATTCTTCACACCTGTTTCCCACGGACAAAGTTCTCCACAACATAGTATTGTGTAATTCATGAGTTAGTATGAGTAACAAGTGAGCGAGGAGTGGCATTCTATTATGGCGTTACAAGTTGCCACAATGATTTCCTTGTTTTCTGGATGTCAAAATTTCATCATGGCATAAGTTCCTCTCATCATCATGGCCAATTAACAATAACTGAATATCAGTTATGAGTTTACCAAAAAGTTGGTAAAGAGGACACAGAATCTTGGATTCAAGAGGCTTCCTATTTTGCAGGGGAAACAATACCTATATAAAAGCAATTCAGTTGGTACAGACTGCTGGCTCTGGATTGGATTTTATCCCACATATAAGCTACAAAATTAACCTGTAACAGTTTCCTGGATGCTTATCAAAGATCCTGGGTCACAAACAAAAGACTTTATTATTCACGGCACAGCAAGCATCAGTGGAGCATGGGGAATCCACGGCTTTTCTGGCAAAAAGCAAGCTAGTCTTTTTTGTTGTTGTTCAAAGGAGGGGGGTAGGGAGGGTGTGTGAGATACATTACTCATCTCCCAGTTTACCAGCTGCATAAACAGACATGAGAAATGGCCTGGGTAATGAGCCTTGCTGTCCTGGCACACCCAGCAAGACATGCAGGAATTCAAAAAGCTCAAGTGTCTGTACCAGCATAAGCAGAAAGTCAAATGATCAATACAGGTGACAGCAACACTGATGATTGAACATCAGAAGCAATAGGAGCCCAGCTAGCCTGGCTCAGTGGTTGAGCATCGACCTATAAGCCAGGAGGTCACAACTGGATTCCTGATCGGGCTTGATCCCCAGTGTGGGGTATACAGGAGGCAACTGACCAATGGTTCTCTCTCATCCTTAATGTTTCTGTCTCTCTCTCCCTCTCTTTTCCTCTCTGAAATCAATAAAACATATACTGTATATTTTAAAAATAAGTAATAGGAGACTCATGACTCAAGTAAGGGAATTGATGCTGACATAAACAAAATAAAAAGAGCCAAGACTGGTTTGGCTCAGTGGATAGAGCATAGGCCTGCGGACTGAAAGGTCCCAGGTTCAATTCCGGTCAAGGACATGTACCTTGGTTGTGGGCACATCCCCAGTAAGGAGCATGCAGGAGGCAGCTGATCGATGTCTCTCTCTCATCGATGTTTCTAACTCTCTATCCCTCTTCCTTCCTCTCTGTAAAAAAAATCAATAAAAATATATTAAAAAATAAAAAAATAAAAAGATTGCAGGCTATTGTAACATATTTATTACCAGCTTACCTTATAGCAGTGGTTCTCAACTTTTTTAATGCCATGGCCCTTTATGTTGTGGTGACCCCCAACCATAAAATTATTCTCAATGCTACTTCATAACTGTAATTTTGCTACTGTTATGAATTGTAATGTAAATATCTATGTTTTTTTATGGTCTTAGGTGACCCACAGGTTGAGAACCACTGCTCTTTAGACTCTTATAGGTTGCTTACTGGAGGAAAAAAATGTAGGGGGAGGAAGGGAATCTTATTACAACTAGAGGGCTACTGCACGAAATTCATGCAAGGCGCTCGACTCTCGGAGCCCTGGCTTTGTCTGGAAAGTCATCCAGAAGTATATCTGGAAGGACATCCGGAAGGTCGTTCGTTGTCTGGTCTAATTAGCATATTATGCTTTTATTATTATAGATGATGAAGCTGGACTAACTACATTAAGATACAATGTAAATCTTTCATTCTGAGCACTCATCTCCAATGATCTGAAGGAAGGGATGTTAGATGCAGAAATGTGATTATAATCAAGCAAATTGAAATGTTATCTCCATCCAGATATTTCTCCATATTTTCTATTAAGCTTCCCTCCTAAAACACAATAGACAATGGAAACAATGCCTGTGTTTTACGTTTCAATTTTGATGGGAATATGGGGATATAAAACCCTTTATGCTCTCATTAGATAAAAATCTGTGACATGTAACTCATCATTAATCAACAGCATGAGGCAAAGTAAATTAGCGGGAGGCCACTTCTTGCCCCACACCCATGTCTGCTTGGCCCAGTTCCCTCAATGAGTTCCAGAGCCACACAAGATGTTATAGACAGCAGCGACCTTTTGTACCAAAAACTCCCCTGATGCTAGCAGGAAATTGGGTTTCCTCTACTTCCTCCTCAGTTCCAGAGGGCACTGAACATGAACTTAAAGCATGTTGTGATCCCATTGTGAAGCCAACAGCAATGAAGAGCATTTCCCAGAACAAAAGTAGCTGACATCAGGAGGACACAATTATGAAGCAGGCCAGGACTCTGGTTACAACCACTGCCTTTGACACAGGCCCAAATAAACAAGTAAAAATCGGTGTGTGTCTTTTATTGGTCTTGAATCTTCAAAAGTAATGTTGAATTCTCAATTCATAGCTTACATATAGATTCTTTGGTCATGAAAACATCTCTCTCTCTCTCTCTCTCTCTCTCTCTCTCTCTCTCTCCTCATTCCAGAATCTACCTGCACATTTTTTGTTAAAATCCCATTTTAGGGTGAAAAAGAAGTCTTCACCTGAGCAGGGAAGAAAAGAGCTTCAGGACATCTCTGTGTCACTTCGTTGGCCGACCTCTTTCCCACTCACTGAAATTGCTTCTTTCTCCTCAGATTTTTCTCTAGTATCCCACTACCTACTTCATAGCCTTCCCTAGCTTACCTAAATATCCTTTTCTTTAATGAATTTCAAGCATATGTATGACAAAGTGCTGCAAACACCTCAACTGTATTTGTATTTTAAAATATAAAATTTGTATTTAAAAAAAGAAAGCAGTATGTCACTACCGGTAGATTTTTAAGAGATATCTCTTGGGGGAGGGAGGCCAGAACCTCCCACATTTAAAGCTACAAAGCACTCTAAAACATCTCATCTGCTTTTGCACAGGTCTAGTCCACTTCACCAAATGCAGGTTTTCTAAGCCCAAATCCAGACTGAATCCTTGACTTTAGGCCTATTTATGGACAATGCTAATTGTCCAATGAAAATTTTTCCAAATCCAGCAGTTGAGCAGATGGTGTGTCTGTTATCAAGCATCCAGATGCTATTTGAGAACACATAGACATTTGATTACATTTTTCATTTGTCATCTAGACAGAAGGAACTCATTCTCCAGGCATTTCATATAATGTGCCTTGGCCTACAATGTTGCTTTCTGTTCTGAAAGAAAGTCCCACTGTGCACTGAAAGTGGCCGGCCGCAGCATGGAAATCTGTAAAAGAGAACTTGAATATTTAGGAAGCTGTTTTGATCTTTGGGGAAGCCAGGGCCTGCCAGGAGCTGAGTCACTCCCTGTGTCATTCTGGATACGCTAGGTTGTGTGTGGTAACCCCAAATGCTCCAAATCTCAGTGACTCCAACAGCCAAGGTGCACCTTTCACTAAAGTTACATGTTTAAATGGGCCTAGGATGGAAGTAGGTGGGAGGAGGATTGGGGGTGGGCGGATCTTGCTCTGCTCTGTAGTCACTCCAGGACTCAAGTGGAAGGCGTTCCCATCTCAGCAGGTGTGTCTGCATTTGCCTCACAGGAAAGAACAGAGCTGGTAGGTTTCTTGTGGCATTTTTTTTGGACAGTATTACAGATGTCCCCCAGTTCCACTCCCTTTGTCCACCTCCACAGAGCACCAGCACCCCACCCTTGCACCACACTGCTGCCTATGTCCATGGGCTATGCATATATGTTCTTTGGTTAATCTCTTCACCTTCCCCCAAACTACCTTCCCTTCTGATATTTTTCATGCCTCTGATTCTATTTTGCTCATGAGTTTATTTTGTTCATTAGATTCCACATATAAGTGACAACATATGGTTTTTGTTTTTCTCTGTTTATGCTTATTTCACTGAGCATAATAATCTCTAGATCCAGCTATACTGTCAGAAAGGGTAAAATATCCTTCTTTTTTACAGTTACGTAGTATTCCATTGTATAAATGTACCACAGCTTTTTTATTCACTCATCTATTGATGGACACTTGGACTATCTCCAGATCTTGGCTATCCTGTCCTCTATAATACAAGCCTAATATGCAAACTGACCCAACGGTGGAATAACTGGTGAAATGACCAGTTACTATGATGCGCACTCATCACCAGGGGCAGATGCTCAACACAGGAGCTTCCCCCACCCCAATCACCACGCCAGTTGCCCTGATTGCTGGCTAGGCCTAGGGACCTTACCCATGTAGGAATTTCCTGCACTGGGCCTCTAGTTGTAAATAATGCTGCTATGAACATAAGGGTGCATATATTCTTTCCAATTGGTGTTTTGGGATTCTTAGGATTTATTCCCAAAAGCAGGATCACTTGGTCAAAAGGCAGTTCCATTTTCAATTTTTTGAGGAAACTCCATACTGTTCCACAGTAACTATACCAGTCTGCATTTCCACCAGCAATGTAGTAGGGGTCCCTTTTCTCCATATCCTCCCCAGCATTTGTTGACTTATTGATGGTAGCTATCAATAAATGATGATGTGAGGCAATACCTCATTGTAGTTTTAACTTGTACCTCTTTGATGTTGATGTACCTTATTGACGTTGAGCATTTTTTCATGTCTATTGGCATCTTGTCAGAAAGAATTCTCAGCATTGGCCAGAACTAATCACAGGGACACACTGAACCACAAGCAATCAGTAAGTACAGCCCCATGAGTGTGCTCCAGAATGAGAATGGAACCAGGTATCAGTGATTGGTAGTATCATCAGTCACATCCATCCGGGTTCAAAGGAAAAAGTCACCAAAATGAAATTTCCTTAATGCTGGGTTTCTTCCTAGTGAAAAATCAAACTATCTTTGATTCTTTCAAACTAAAAGCAGAGTAATAATCTATCAATATATTATACATAGATAAGACACTGGAGTTTTACTTAGAATTTAAAAGTTTGTTCTCTCAGGGACTTTTACTTTATTCCTTTCTCCATCAAAACAAAAAAGAAACCATCAAAATAGAGAGAAAAATATATTTAAACTGTAGTTCCCCATTTAAAGTATGCAAAGGCTCAAATTGTAAATTCAAACAAGGGAAAAACAAATCTACTTGCCTCCTGGCAAAAACATTACTCTTTAATGAGAACATGCTCTATGCTTCAAAATCCCAATACCAGGATTAATCACTGCTCAGTGTAATATAGAATCAACTTTCATGGGCCTAGGCAAACATGCATTTGTTTTTATAAAATAGGGATTATACTCTACTTTCATTTCCCACTTTTAAAATAGTCAGTTATTATAATCATTATACAATTTGTGGAGACGATTTCAATGGCTACATAAAATTAAATCAAAAGAACATATAATTTATTTTACCATTTTCCTTTGGACATTTACATTGCTTGCCATATAAATGTATATGTCTTTATGTGATTATTTGTTGTATGTTTGCCTCAGGAATATTTGTGCGTAAACTTTTATTTAATATTGGCATTATTGTTTATTTATTATTGACACTGTTACAAATGTGGTCACCATTATATTCTCATTCATAACAGTACTTGAAATATAGTGAGTAGGCTACAGTATGTGTTGAATGAACAAGGAAACCTTGGCTCAAATCAGCCTAATCCACAAACTATTGATCCTCATCTCAGCTATATATAGTAATCTCTCCCTCTTCTAAAATTTCTCTGTAAATATTTTTAATAGCTACTTTGCAGGGAAAAGAATCAAAAGTACTATTTATTGAGCACCATTATGTGCCAAGCGCTGTGCTAGACGTATTCAAGAAGAAAGTCCATGTCATAACGGCTGCAAATTGATCTAGCAGACATGCAAAAAATAACAACAACAACACCTGCCACGGAATTTTCAATCAAGAACCCTTCCAGAACTCTTCAGTGACCTTGCCAAGCAGTCTGACTCTGGAAAAAGCTTGAGTCCCACCCTCAATGAGATCTCTGTCCTTCCTACCAGGGGTGGCCTGAAGATGGAAGCCTAGGGCACATTGCAGCTCAGGGGATCTGATGCAGTGACCGATCCCTGGGCAGACAAATGTGGGCCAGCAGCTCGGAGCAGGTGCACTAAAGTGGAGTCTAAATAGCTCTGATTATCAAAGAGGGTATTAGCAAAACTGTGACATCAGCTGCAAATACAGGGGAAAATGCCAAGAAGAAAGTTCCGAATAATCAGCCATTCGCTCATTCTGGAGAAAGGGAGAAGAAAGTCAAAAGACAGAATACACATGATAGATTAACCTGATTCATTTTACATGGCTGATACATTGAAATTTTCCACAGTCAAAAATAACTTTGACATAATACTACCATCCTGGTCAGTGACCAAGGGAAATTGATACTAAGTATAGCAGGGACAGAGTTGGTTAGAAAAGTCCATGTATATTTGTACATTATACTAGTAATACCAACAGTAAATATAGTCCTGTTCCCAAGCAGATAGTTGAGACTTGACCTTCCCTGTGATATCTGGAAGAAATCAGATATTATATTAAAATATAATGTACAAATATATATGCATCTGGTTCAGATTTGTTAATAATAAAACATCTAGCATAAAAGTTCCTGCAATGCTACTAAGTGTGTATATTTGATTTCTTCTTTATCTCCACAGCTTCCTCGCTGCATTTATTACTTAGAGGGTCTCATTATTTTTCCGATAATGCTCTGTTTTAATCTAATTTGGGGATCTTGAAACTCAGGCATGTGGCACGCCCAGGACACTACAGTGAGATGTGCTAGACACATACTAACACATGAGAGATGAGCAATGTGATCAAAGAACAAGATCTGTTTCTTCCAGATATCACAGAGAAGGTCAAGTCTCAACTATCTCCTTGGGAACAGGACTATGTTTACTGTTGGTATTACTAAATATTTATGTGACATTTGAGATGATCAAAAGTCCCCAAACAATTTTTATATGCCATCTCTCTCCATGGCTTGCTTACAGTGGCATTTTAAAATACATTTTGCAAGTGTATGTATCAACAAAAATGGTGAACAGACATGGTCTGAAAGTATCAACATATACAAAGGTTTTAGTTTCTACTTTTTGTCCACCAAGAAGGGAAGGAGACACAACTGAAGTGGACAAAACTATGACACCACCATCTCATACAGTTAGTCAGTGGGACACGTGTATGTATGTTGGCTCTTGTGTCTTTTTAACAGACTTTTATCTTTTTTTAAAAAAAGAAACAAAACCAAAACTTCCCTGTCCCTGGCTTTAAAAGGTGTTCTAAGCTAATGTTGTACCTTTCCTGCCCTAGCTCTGGAATCAACCATTTTTCTGAGGAGCCATGGTACTTAAAGTGGGGAATGGCATCATGTATAAGATCTGAGTGCTATAGGTGCCTGATGCACCTGGAATGTGCCTGTTTCTAGGACCTTCCAGCAGATAAAACTGGAATACACATACACACAAGAGTATGCACATAAATGTACATGCACACACACATATTATACATTATGCAATTCATACGCTTCAGACCAATACTCTCCATTCTAGTTTTTTTCCACATGGATCTTCCTTGCCTTCTCTCATTCCATATGTGTATGACCTTCCTTTCACCATGAGAACCCTGACTCCCCAAAACATTAACACATTTACTTATTTGCTCAATCCTATAATAGAACTGAAATAGTTACCGACTTGCTTCATTCATACTACTACTACAACTACTACTACAACAAAAAGACCTAATGAAAGTGATTACGTATTCGCTTGACATTTTTCACACCATCACCACCACTTTACCTTCCAAGTCTAAGGATACATGGTCAAATACTGTGTTCACAAATTACTAAAATGTATGCTCCCTTCTTTAGTGTGGTTGTTACTTGTGTGAAAAACAGTTGGTTCATTTGTTTCAGCCTGCTTTCTGTTCTAGTTTTTCCCCCTCCAATTTTGTTGATTTCATTTTATCTTTTCAATGTGTATAATATTAACAGAGTTCTGAAAGTAAAAAATATTCCAAAAGATATGCTCAGAAAAATGTTACTCCCTCCCGTCTCTTCTAATTTGGTCCCCTGTAGTAACCACTGACGGTGACAGACTTCATTGTCATCTGGTTCATCATACCTGTGCAACTAATAGAATAATACACACGCACACATAATTAGTATATGTGAAATTCCCTGATCTTATTAAAGGTAACACACCACATATGCTCTGTATATGCTCTTTTGCACTTTGGTGTTCCTACTTAGCAATATATTCAGGAAGTCACTCCAAATAAATTCAATATCCCTTTCTTTGTTACAGCTGCATAGTTCTCCACTGTGCTTATATTGTCTCCTATATTTGGAAATTTAGGTACTTTCCAATATTTTTGGAATTTTTTTATTTATCCACTTACACATAATTTGACAACCATGAGATTCTGTCTCCTAAGAATGCTGAAAGTGTGAGTTTTGTGTGATTTTATTTACTATTGTTGATTTTATGTCATTTGGGTAGGATACGAAAGATTGAAAAACAGGTAGCCACCATTAACCTCCAGATTACCAATTGCATTTTTAAATGTCAAAAATTATTTTTCTTGACTTTTTTATGTCAACCTATTTTTTTTTATTTTTATTTTTTGGTTTATAGGTCAATAAATTCCAAATCTCTTAGAGAATTAATAAGATTTTGAAAAGATTTTCTTCTGATCTCTGAATCGTGTGTTTTCTTCAGGGTCAATTATCTTTCACTATTATGCCCTTATTGCCCTTAGAAACAAATGATTATTGATTGCCCATCCTCATCCATAAATAAAGGGATAAGCTGCTTATATGGGATCAGCATAGATGTCCTCTATTAGCCTGGATATGTGCAGGCTAATTGCCCTACTAAGTCACCTAAAATAGGAAGCTGACTGTAACATCCATGTACATGGGTACTATCTATCATTTGTCAAAACAAAGTACTTCCTCACTCCCATCCCCACTGTCAACAAAAAGGGCTTTATTTTGAGGTGTCTATATTCACACTCCAATCCCTAGGATTTGTCAGCTGACATTTTTTGAGATCATTGCTCCAGTTTTATTCTAGAAACAATCATATGCAACAAGGAAATGATGGCAAAAATATGAAGGTGAGAGCCCAAGCTCAAAACACTTCTTTAGATGATTCATGAATTAATCACCTATCAATTCTTATTTTCTTTCTCACCAGCTTTTGATCTGTAGTCTTCATGGCCCTACCTGCTATCTCCATTGTAAACACTTTTCTGATACTCTCCAAATTTAGTTCTGCCCTAGTTGATCTTCTAATATTATCCTTTTGGTTTTCCATCTTTGAGAAACTGGTTTCAATATCTTATCTTTTGTTATTTTCTCCTCTCCTCTATTGGCCATCACGAATTAACGTTATTTTCAATTCCCTTATAGTTATTACAATGGGATGTGTACAAGGAACAGAGGTCAATATGAATATCTAGTTAAACTGTGTGTGTGTGTGTGTGTGTGTGTGTGTGTGTGTGTGTGTTCCTTGGAGCATGGATTGCATGATAAACTATGCATAAATGGGTGGGGTTAGATGCACTGTTTATGGCAAGTGTTAATGAGAGTTTGTACCTTAGGTAGAGATTAGTAACTGTGGTTCACATGGAACCATGTTGGAAGTTCTGCTGCAGGCTGGAGACACAAGTCATTGGAGATGGAAGAGCTAATAGAGTGGGAAAAACCTTGGACTGCTTGTCCTGGTTGGACCAGAGGTTCCCAGTGGAACGTTTTGACTTTCAGTAAGGTCACCCCTATGTACACCACAAATTTCAGCACCATGATGCTAAAACATAAAGGGGCTTTGTCTGATGACAGATCCATAAATAGAAACCAAGAATTCATTCCCCTATACTTCCGCACACTGCCATTCTATATCAGTAGCAATACTATTCTATTTTTAAACACCTTTATTAGATTAAGAAGTATGTTGAATGTTATTCAAAGAATATTCCATTGTAATAGAAGTGTAGTTTTTGAACCCAATTTTAGAGATTTTTACATAGAATCACTTAAATATTTTAGCATTAGCTGCAAGAACTGAACAATCCTAGGAAATAAAAGCTATTTTTCTTCACAGGCACAAGGAGAAAAGGAATTTTAACATTTGATAATGACCAAAACTCATTTAAGTGCTGAACTATCTTGCACTCATTGTACAAAAAGGAGTAGAGATGGGATCCCTCCTGCTCAGACTCTCCTGCAGGCTTTTCATACGCGCATATCAAGTTATGCCTGTTTAAGCGGTTAATCACTAATATCATCCATTTTCTAGTTCATATTTCCTTTGTAAAAAATCCTCATGGGGAGCTGGCCTCCTGCTTTGCAGATTGCTCATTAATGATCACAGATCAAAGGTGTGCTGTGGAAATCTCAAACTCAGATGATAAACAGTTTTCTTTCTCAGGAACCTCACAGATACCTTACTCAATGTATTTCGTGTTTTTTTTTTTATTTGCAATGTGTCTTATATGTGAACTTGGAGTCACACTTATAGAAAAAAGACTTGCAACTGACATAATCATACTCTTAAAAAATAGGCCAAAGAGAGGAGCTCAAGCATGAGTTTCGAATGCCATGTAAAATTCTATTTGATTCTTTATCTGTCTTCCTTTTCTTTCCTACTTATTCATCTGTCACTTAGCATGCTTTACAGGGGAGTGTTTCAAAAAGACCAGAAGAACAGATATGGACATAAAGTTGATGGGAGCTTACCAAATTCCAGTGAAATCTTTGATATAAAGGGAGTTAAAAAAAAAAAGTAAAGTAGATTTAAAACTTTCAAGTTCAAAGTCTTATCACTATATCTCCTGAATCAAAAATTAAAATGTATAAATAATCTGTGGATTCAAGACTATAAAGAACTTATGAAGACTATTGAGTCTACAGTAATCCACCCATTCTATTTGTACTCAATTTTATAGAAAAATTGTTCAAAACATGGTTTTTATAGTCAAGAGACACCAGGGCTCTAATGTGCCTCTAACACTTATTATGCACATGACTTGTAGTATGTTAATATCTCTAAACTTTATTTTTCTAAGGCATAAAATGGGATAGTAGTATTACTAATAATGATATACTTTATGGAGTTGTTACAAGATTGAATTAGATCATGTATGCAAAGTATGTAGCAGAGAGCCTGACATATCGGAAGTGGAAAAAAATACTAACAAGCACAAAGAAATACCTTTTGGATAGTATTTCTATATTATTACAAAAGATACCTTGTGAAGTTGACACCCTAGTTTATTTGCTATTTTCATATCTCTATTTTATGAATGGAATTTTTACCCATTATATATAACGACTAAATACACTTAATAAAATCTATTTTAAAAATTACTTTAAAAGATTGAATAAGCCTGTGGGAAAGTGTGAAGAAGAAAACATGGAAAAGGGAAGCAAAGCAGAAGCTAGAGATGAGGGGAGGGAGTGAGCACTGCACCTGCAGGATGCTCAGGGGGTGAGCACTGCACCTGCAGGATGCTCAG
>JAAGEH010000040.1:9868799-9889983 GCA_011751065.1 Lasiurus cinereus | reverse complement strand
CCTGCAGGATGCTCAGGGGGTGAGCACTGCACCTGCAGGATGCTCAGTAGTAACCATGCCCTGAAGCCAGGAGCACAAGGGGGCTGGCGACAAAGTCAGGGGCCTTTGTAGAGAAGGGAGCTGGATCCAAGGTCATCCACTTACAGTCAGGATCCCGGAGGAAACATACTCTCAGGAACAGGACAAACTAGGAAAAAATACCCTCTCTACGAAAACAGTTGTCAAGTGAGTTTTCTGTCCTGGTCTTGGTTCTAGTAAGAGGTTTTAAATAAAAAGTCTTTCCTGAGAATCTTTTATCACTGGCCAGATCACATATAGGTTTAGGACCTAATTTACAGTCTTTTCATGGCCCTAAATACTCTAAGACAGAACCTGTAGTTTAAAGAGTATACAAGTTTACAATACCATGGGTAATGTTATGAGCAGACATAAAATGTCTCTGAAGGAACACATGCTCATGCCCAGATTTAAAGAATTCTCAGAAACACTTCCAACAAATATAAGTTCACAATTAAAAAACAAAAAATTCAGAAAATGCATAAAAAAATAAGTCACTGTGAGTGAGAGTGAGAAAAACAAACAAACCAATAACAAAAATCGGACCTGCAAAAACATAAGACAGAATTTTGAAGTGTAGAATACAAAATAACTATGTCATATGTGTTTAAAGAAAATAAAATGAAACAGAAGCAGGATACTATAAACATAGTAGCAGGCAATATTTTTTAAGGAACTAAAGAGAAGTTCTACAAATGAATGATGTAATAATTTAATTTTAAAATGGTTAAACAGCACACGAGAGATGAGAAATAGAAAACTTGAAGGTGTTGGACAAAATTACACAAAAGATAGAGAATATAAACAACAAAATGATAAAAAAAATATTGAAAGTAGATTAATGGTAAGTGAAGACCTAGTAAGAAGATAACACTGAAAATAGTCTCCCTTATCTGCAGAGGACAATTCCTAGATACCCCCTCCCCCCAGTTGATCTCTGAAATCAGGAATAGTATCAAACCCTATACATCCTATCTAATAAAAGAGTAATATGCAAATTGCCATACCTCTGCTATATCCAAGCCACGCCCACCAGCCAATCAGACGTGTATGCAAATTAACCCAACCAAGATGGCTATGGCCACAGAGAAGCAGGAGGGAGGCTTGGGTTGCCCCTGGTGATGGAGGAAGCCAAGCTTCTGCATACCCAGGCCATCTAGGCCTCTGCTTAAAGCAACAAAATTTCAATGGCTACTACCACAGAGTGAGCAAAAGGCTTGGCTCTGCTCCAGGCTACAAAGTTTCAATTGTAAAATATAAATAAATCCCAGATACCAGGGCCTCCCCTTGGTCGTTGGGAGCTTGGCTGGCCTGCAAACCACTACAGGCCCTTCAGCTAGGTCACTCCACACCCCAAGGGAATACCCACCCTGATCCAGGACATCCTTCAGGGCAAACCAGCTGGCCTCTATCCTATATAATAAAAGAGTAATATGCAGATTGACCATCATGCCAACACACAAAACGACTGCCCTCATGTGGTCTAAAGATCCTGCCCTCATGTGGACACAAGATGGCCACCTCAAGATGGCCAGAAGGGAAGGGCAGTTGGCTGGGACCAGGCCTGAAAGGGAGGGCAGTTATGGGCAATCAGGCCAGTAGGGGAGGGCAGTTGGGAGGGACCAGGCCTGCAAAGGAGGGCAGTTGGGGGTTATCAAGCCTGCAGGGGAGGGCAGTTAGGGGTGACCAGGCCCACAGGGAAGGGCAGTTAGGAGGCCCACAAGGGAGGGCAGTTAGGGGAAAACAGGCTGGCAGGGGAGCAGGAAGCAGTTAGGCATCAATCAGGCTGACAGGGGAGTGGTTAGGAAGTGATCAGGCTGGCAGGCAGAAGTGGTTAGGGGCAATCAGGAAGACAGGCAGGTGAGTAGTTGGGAGCCAGCAGTCCTAGATTGTGAGGGGGATGTCTGACTGCCTGTTTAGGCCCGATTCTACCTAGATAGGGCCTAAACGGGCAATCAGACATCCCTCAAGGGGTCCCAGATTGGAGAGGGAGCAGGCTGGGCTAAAGGACACTGCCCCCCCCCCCGGCCTCTAGTTTATACATATATGAGAGAAAGAGAGAGAGAGAGTTTTCCTATCTATAATAATAAAAGTGTAATATGCTAATTAGACAGGATGACTTTCCTGACAAAGCTGGGCGCTGAGAGGGAAGCACCAGTCCTGGGTGCCAGAGGGCAGCCAGTACCAGCAACTGGGGAAGGAAGGCCTACTCTTGCACAAATTTCATGCATCAGGCCTCTAGTATATAGTATACACATCTTTCTACCTAACAAAATCACTTTACATCTTCTCTTTGGCTTATCCAAATTACCATCATCATTACTCTTGCATTTTGAGTCCATTTTTAAGTAAAATAGGAGTGACTACAACACAGGCACTGTGATGCCAGGACAGTCAATCTGATAACAGTGACAGCTATGAAGTAACTAATGGGCAGGGAGCATCTGCAGCTTGGACACCCTGGACAAAGGGATGATTCACATGCCGGGTGGAATAGAGCAGAAAGGTGTGAGATTTCATCATGCTACTCAGAACAGCAGGCAATTTAAAACTAACAAATTGCTTCTTTCTGGACTTCTCCTTTTAATATTTTCAGACTATGGTGATGATGGGTAATTGAAACCATGGAGAGCAAAGTCACAGATAAGAAGAGAATGACGGTGTATCCTCTGGACTCCTTTCATATGCCCTGACACCTAAAAGTGGGAGAAACTTCTTGATATTGTTCAACTGTGAATTATTAGCCTCTATATAGCTTCTTTTCATTCCTAGTGACACTGTAACCAATTCCTTGTATTCAGTTCCTCTACCGAATGTCTTAAAGTGGTTTCTCTCTTCCTGGCTGGACCCAGAATGATAAAAATATTGACTAAATTTTAATTTTCTCATGTAAATATGCATGGTATGAGTTTAAGAGTATCACTGGAGGGAAGTGGGAGAAGAGCTCCCAATCAATTAAAAAAAAATAGGCAACAGATGAAAGGAAGAAAACAAACAAAAGAAAGAAAAAGGAAAGTAAAAAGCACGAAATAAAATGATTACAGATAAACACATATATGTTAGTATTTATAATAAATGTAAGTGGATTCATGGGAATAGTTGAACTCTTCAGTAAAATGGCAATTGTCATATATGCAGTCAGAATTCAGCATATGCAAATAGAAGAGACACATAGGAACCAAAAAAGGTTGAAAATAAAAGGATACAAATAGTTATATAAGACAAATTCTAAAAAATAAAACATTTAAGTGGCTATACTAACATGAGGCAGAAGAGAAATTATGGCAAAATACTTTTTAATGTTATAATCCACCAGATGGCTTAAACAATTCTAAATTCATTTGTACCTAATAGGATAACCTCAAAAATATAAGCAAAAATGACAGCAGAAATGGACAAATTCTCCATCACTGGAGATTTTTGACACATCTCCCATAATGGAGAGAACTAGCAGATTTTAAAAATAGGTAGGTTAGGAATGTCATGATTTAACAAGTTTGATCTAATAGACATACATAGAACTGTAAATTAACAATTAGGTAATATCCATATTCCTCACACAGGGAACATTTCTGAGAATCTCTACATCTTGGATTATTATGCTGCAGCAGGAACTCAGCTCTGGCATGATTCTGTGGGTTCTATCAGCTGGTTGCATTACTTCTGCTATTTAGCAAACTAAAATGCCACCCTAAGCGGTCTGACTTGTTCAACATTTCTCAAACAGTTATGCATAGTATCTAATACCTCTGGTACTCAGAACTTCTCACAGGTGCTAAAGATTGTATTTCTCTTCACTTGCTTCCACAAAGCTCCTCTACAATTGCCCATTTCAAATAGATGCCCAGGAAACCCTGGCCAGTGTTTGTCACTCAATGGTAATAGATGCTTCTAGAGCATGTCTGCTCATTCTTAAAATTACTTACATTCCCTACCCTGCAAGATCAAAGGAACTAATTAAGAGATGGCTTTCTGTTTAATAACTTACTTTTCACACTGTGCCTAAAAATTTTTGTAAGCACCAAATATGTTTGTTTTTTTAAATCTTTAAATATGCCCTGGATGTTGTGGCTCTATTGATTGGCGTAGCTTCCCACACACCAAATACGTTGCAGCTTGCAAGTTGCAGGTCGAAGGTTCGATTCCTGGTTAGGGTGTGTACAGAAGGCAACCAATCAATATTTCTCATTCCTCTTTCTCTTTCTCTCGTGAGAATTTAAAAAAATTTCAAATACAGAGTAACTTAGTGGATTAAAAACAATTTTGAATGACACTACAATTTTGATATAGTACCTGATGTTACAAGTCATAAAAAGCCTTCCTAAGGATGATACTGTCTGCCTACATGTATCAGGGTCTATGGTCAAAGAGGTAATGAAGCAAAGAGTTTACCATAAAGTGACAATGTTGACCTTTATCTGAGCCCTGTTCTCTGGAAAGCAGTGATAGTTGAGAAACCTCCCTATTTTCTTATAACTCTTTTATGTTTGAGAATTGGAAAAATAGCTAAGCAGCTAACTGGCTAACTATAAAGGATCACCATGTTCCTGCTTATTCAGAAATAAAACCCACCTCCACACTTCCTCAAGGACTCTCGTTTTTGTTTTGTTTTTTAAATAAAAACAAAAAACTCAAATTTTCTCCATCTTCTTTAAAACATTTATCATTGGTCAATGTTCTTCTGTTGCAATAGCCTGAATAAAATCATCTCTGTAATTGCCTGGTACATTTAGTTCTCCACGAATTTGATGGCAGACAGTATTGATCCCTGCCTTAGGATTAATCCCATTTTCTCCTACCAAGAGTTAAGGAAGCCTCTTGGAGCCCTTTATGCTTCATTCCTGAGTAGTGATCCAGGGACACAAATGTGAGTTCAGCTCCTGATTCTGTGTTCTGGACTCTTGTCCAAGCACAACATGATGAAGTTTTGATTTAATTCCTTTTGAGTACTTGGGTTATATCTGGTGCTGGCTTCCATGGTCTGATGATTCCATGATTTCTGTAAATGTATTAATGGTTTATAGAAATCTTCTATTTCCTGGTTGAAAGGCACAGAGAATCTGATGTTAGTCTTTTTTATTCCTGTTTATCTTTTTGTCTATTTTAAGTTCAAGTCAATTAAGAATTTGTACCCATTGGGAATAAAACCTTCTTTGACTTAAACCAATGAAATTTGTACTACTGTGTTTATGCTTGACCCATAGCTAAACATTTTTAAATAAAGCTATTTTGTCTGTTTATGTTTGTAGGTCTGTAATTCAGAATGCCTTTATGTCTCATTGTGAAAGTATATACTATTTTCCTGCCATTCATGTATTTATAAATTAGGTAATAAGATCTTTTTTCTTTTTAAATATATTTTATTAATTTTTTACAGAGGGAGAGGGAAAGAGTTAGAAACATCGATGAGAGACCAACATCAATTAGCTGCCTCCTGCACACCCCCTACTGGGAATGTGCCCACAACCAAGGTACTTGCCCTTGACTGGAATCGAACTTGGGACCTTTCAGTTCGCAGGCCAAAGCTCTATCCACTGAGCCAAGATGGTTAGGGCAGTTATAAGATCTCTTACAGGAGCTTTAGTCTGATTGGCTTAGTGATTAAAAAGCATTTACATGAATTGAATATCCCTAAAACTTCCAGATATTGAGGGTATTGGACACCCTCAAATACTTTCAATGTTAAAAAAAAAAAAGTATCCTTATAGCAATAAACTCAAAAATGTTTCAAGAATTCAAGTTCACATGATTTAAGTATATTCTTGGTAAACAAGACTCCTTTAATCATTTTGATGTAATTAAAAACAGCTGTGTATTTTTCATTATATCAGTGTCAAGTATAATACATGTATACTTTAATCCTAGTTGCATTTGTTTTTGTTCTAAGCATATGTCTGTTTGTTGATTGAATAAGGTAGCATTACTTCTACCAAATGTTAAAATGATGAAAAATGTAAATATGTTTAACCAAGTTTGAATCATTATTCTAACAAATTTTATTTCAACAGTTTTGTGGACACTTTCCAAAGAAAGGATGGACATTTACCTGAAATGTGATTCTGACTGGAGACTGATGTCACACAAATAACAAGAAGATAAAAGATTTATTACTCATATGGGATGCTTTCTGGAGAGAGCAGAGCAGGCCTCCAAACTGGGCCAAATAAGGAGGCTGGTGTGGGCTTTATGAAGGTTGGGGTGGGGCTGGACTGAAGTTCCCCACCTGCAATTAGGGGCTGGCATGATTTGAACTTCCCAGCACCGAAGGAGGAAGCACCTATGCTTTCCCACCAACTTTCCCTAGTTTGGGACAGAAGAGGGGAAGGTAAGGCTTAAAAGCTGTCAGCACACAGCCCTAGCCAGTTTGGTTCAGTGGATAGAGTGTCAGCCTGCAGACTGGTTTCTGGGGTTTGATTCCAGTCAAAGGCACATGCCTGGATTGGGGACTTAATCCCCAGTAGGAAGCATGCAGGAGGTAGCCAATTAATGATTCTCTCTCATCCTTGATGTTTCTATCTGTCCTTTCCTCTTCCTTCCTCTCTGAAATCAATAAAAATATATTTTAAAGCTCTCAGCACTCAAGCATCAACATAGGCAACTCTTAATTACCAACAGTATTTATATCTTGTGGTATGTCAGTCAAGTTGAAGATCATTTCTAAGACTTTTAGGTAACTTAAAACTTGCACTGATATTCAATTCAGTTAATTAATCAATATTCACAGGATGCCAAGATTATTTCTAATAAGACAGAATACTGAAACATTGATTACTAAGTATTATTTTAAATTTCTATATTATTGCCTCTTATTTTTAGGATACAGAGAAGGTAGGTATTTGGGTCTGTTAAAGAGCATGTTTATCTTTGCCACTTTGAGAAGGCATCCTATAAAGGATGTGTTTGTGTCAAGAAGTAGTTTTGTCCTAAAGGAACGAGACTGGTTGATACCAAATGAGAAGAGGAAAATGTATGTCTCGACCTGCGGGTTAAGTCAACGAGGACCCTAGAGGGGGAGTGGGGATGAAAGGGACAAGAGACACAAGGAATGGAGACAAGACAAAGTTCTGATCAACTCTCCTTTATTCAACAGTAGATCGGGGTATTTATGGGGAGAAGGAGGAATGAGGAAGTTAGCGAAAATTCCTAGCCCTAAGGCTAAACGCCTGGCTTTCAGGAGATAGGGAAAGAGATAGGGTTTGGGGTAATAGAAACCTAGCCTGAGGTTAGTGCTAATGTGGCTGGCGCTTACTACAAAATGGCTGTCAAGCACAAGTTTCCCACAGGTCCCCCTTTTCTTTAAACTTTGAAAGACCGAATATCCTTGAGGGGACTGTGCCTGTCTTAGGTCAGGAACTACCATACAGTACCAACCCACCTTACCCGTCATTGGAAAGCAGGGCACCATAAGGCCCAGTTCCTGGCTTAGGCAGTGGTCGGTGCCACGTATAAGTTCCAGTTGCCCGTCTCTGGCTAACCAGCCCAGGGCACCAAGGTGGAAAGTTTGCTATTAGAGTAATTCCTCAATTACTCTATGAATGTCATCGTATTCCTTGAATATTAGAGTAATTACCTCAATTACTCTATAGAATGTTATCGTATTTCTCCTTTTCAAGGAGTTTACAACTTTCCTTTTTGGCCATCTCAAGTTTATGATAAGGGACCTGTATAGATTGCATCTTAATGGCATCCACTTGTTGCTTAATAAAAGCCATCAATTTATTAAAAAGAAAAGGTCCTAGCAATAGGATTATTAGTAAGCCAAGCAGAGGTCCTAATAAGGGAAGGAGGTAGGGTAATATTCCATTTAGCCCGCTTCACAAGGGGTTGTCAAATAGTTCTCTTCTTCTTTTTATTAGGTCTTTTTGTAGCTTCTCTATCTTATCACGAACAATGCCCGATTTATTTCATAAAAGCAGCAGCGTTCCCTGTTCTGCTGTCAATAAATCTAATCCTCTTCTATTCTGGAGGACTACCTCCGTTAAGGAGTCTGATCTTGAATATCATTAATAGTACTGGATAAGACCTGAAAATCATCAATCAGCTGATTAGAGAGTTTAGTATATGAATGAATGGCAACTCCTAGTCCTGCTGTTCCTGTAACTAAAGCTCCAGAAACTCCTAATACTACTAATAGGGGAAATATTCTCAGGGCGAGTTTTCATCCCTGGAGTTATCCTCAACTTCTTGAGTTTGACTGATTTGTTTAACTAAGCGTTCTGGTAGCCACCTTGCATATTTCATTTCTTTAGAGTAAATGCATACTGATCCTCGGCCCCAGATAAGAACTGGATCTGAGCCATGCCAGTAGTTAGTCAAAGGATCCTTCCATAGTACTGAAGCAAATTGTCTCTGAGTTTCTGTATGCCAAAAGCGAATGGCTGCTGATTGTCCATTTGCATCCAAATTTAAAATTGAGAATAAATAAGGAATGAGATAATATATTTTTGGGTGACCCCCTCGTGGGGTACCATTTCCCCTTTTTTATTTTATCTATTGTGAGTTTAAAGAGAGATGTGCCCTTTCAACGATTCCTTGACCTTGGGGATTATAAGGAATACCTGTTGTATGATGGATATTGAGGCGCTTACAGAATTGAGAAAAGGCTGAGCTGGTATAGCCTGGGCCATTATCAGTTTTTAATTGCTGTGGACGTCCTAAGACTGCGAAGGCAGTTAACATATGGCTAATTACATGTTTAGTGGCTTCACCGGTTTGGAGGGAAGCATGAATAAAACCGCTAAAAGTACCTATAGTTACATGTACATATTTGAGGTTACCAAATTCAGAGATATGGGTAACATCCATTTGCCATAATGCATTATTAGGTACTAACCCCCTAGGGTTGACTCCAAGATGTAATACTGGGAGATGTATGACACAAGAAGGGCAATCTTTGACAATTTGTCTGGCTTGTTCCCTAGTAATATTATGCATAAGCCGGAGAGTCTGTGCATTGAGATGGTGTAACTGATGACTTTTCTGTGCTTGAGCAATTTTTAGGGAAGAGTCATCAGCATTGATAGCAAGTAAAGCAGAAATATGAGCTTGTGGGCGAGGGGCCAGATCTGCTTTCTGATTTCCTTCCACTAGAGGACCAGGAAGCCCAGAGTGAGCACGTAAATACCCTATAAAAAAGGGGTGCATTCTTTTTGTGATAAGCACCTGTAGCTGTCTAAATAAGTCTCCAGTATTAGAGACGCCCTTAATTTGGCCAGCAGTTTCTAATAAGAGTACAGAGTGTGCGATGTAAGCGCTATCTGTGTAGATATTAAGAGACTGATTAGGAAATGCTGATAGGACTGCAATAACAGCATGTAATTCTGTTAATTGGGCGGAGGAGCTGTTTGTGGTAAATTATACCACCTTGTCCTGGTAAGTATAAGCAGCTACACCTGTAGAAGAGCCATCAGTAAACACCAATAAGGCATTATTTAAGGGGGTAAATGTGGTGATTTTAGGGAATACTAATTTATGTTTATTAGCAAAATCAATAAGTTTGTCTGGTGGATAATGATTATCTAGGATGCCAGTATAAGAAGCTAAGACAATAGGCCAGAATTCAGTAGTCTGCATGAGCCCATTAACTTGTTCTTTGGTATAAGGCTGTATGATAAAATCTGGTTCTTTACCAAAATATCTTTTCCCTTGTTCCCTGCCTAGGATTATAAGATCAGATACTGCTTGATAATATGGTCCAATGACCTTTTTAGGTGTAGCAGGCAGATGAGCCCACATTAGGGGGGCTGTTTGCCAAAAACAGCAGTTGGTGAAAGAGCTGTTTTGCAAATGATGAATTTCAAAGGTTTATCATAGTCTATAAATGTAACAGTTTGTGACCGAATGGCTTGTTCTACTATATGTATGGCTTGTCTTCCTTCCGGTGTCAGCTCTCGGGGAGATGTAGGATTAGCATCCCCGTGTAGAATACGTAAAGAGGTTTTAAATCACTTTTACTAAGCTTTAGATAGGACATGAGCCAATTGATATCTCCTAGGAGTTTTTGAAAATCGTTTAAAGTTTTGAGCTTGTCTAATCTTAATTCTAACTTCTGAGAGGAGACCTGAGGTCCTTTCATTTGAAAGCCAAGATATGTATATGGATCTGTTAATTGGACTTTATCAGGGGTGATTTCTAATCCTTTATCTTGTAAAGCATTTTTTAACTCGTTATAACATCTCAAGACCTCACCACCATCCTTCCCAGCTATTAAAATATCATCCATGTAATGAATAATATACATTTCTGGCCAATGATCTCTTACTGCTTGTATTGCAAGAGCAACAAAAGATTGACATAAGGTGGGACTATTAGCCATACCTTGTGGGAGAACACGCCATTGAAACCTTTTCATAGGAGCTCTAAAATTGATAGCGGGTAGGCTGAAGGCAAAGCGCTTTTGGTCCTCAGGGTGTAGAGGAATGGTAAAGAAGCAATCCTTTAAGTCTATGATTACTTTAAAATGTCCTAAGGGTATAGCAACAGGAGAGGGGAGTCCAGGCTGTAGGGCTCCCATTAGCACCATTGTGTTATTTACTGCCCTTAAGTCTTGTAACAAACGCCAACTACCTGACTTCTTTTTAATGACAAAGATACGAGTATTCCAAGGAGATATCCTTGCATAGCAACAGCCATGGCGAGGCCCTGCTGATAAGGGACTCGATATCAGAGCAAAGGCGGATGTAGCCTGATAAATCAACCTTTTTCTTATAGGGCCGAATGGCCGCTTGGCAAGCAGCATTAGCATTTTCAAAGGCCGATTGTTTTACAAATTCCGTGCCTGCATCAGGATTACCAAAAATTCTTAATTTCTGCTGTTTTTTTAAATCCTCTTTCTCTTTATCTATTAGAAGGATTTTTTTTCCCTTTTCAATTACATTAGCCACTATAGAATCCCAATGCCTCTGTGATATGACCTCATCGATTAAATTCCAGTATGAAAAGGCAGTTAGTTATAGGAACCTTTTCAGGCCCAAATCTTTCATAAAAATCCCTAAGGGCATCTCCAACCCTTTTCCATCTCTTACTATCAATAATTATTTCAATAGGGAACCAAGGACAAATATCTTGAATATAATAAAAAAAATCACATAACTGTTTAATTTTAACCTTTATTCCTCGTGCCTTTAAAGCTTTTCTAAGTCCATTAACAAACATCTCATGCTGACTCATTTCTTGATCCATAATCTCATGCTGACTCATTTCTTGACCCATAATCGCTGTCTACTCACCGAGGTGTAGAAAACGCAGCAGGTTCCCGCGTCAACTTATCCTGTCTTCTCCTTTTTGTGCCGGCTCTCCAGACAGCGTCCCTCACTGGATCCCCCATTCTCGAGCCACGTTGGGTGCCACTTGTCCCGACCCGCGGGTTAAGTCAACGAGGATCCTAGAGGGGGAGTGGGGATGAAAGGGACAAGAGACACAAGGAATGGAGACAAGACAAAGTTCTGATCAACTCTCCTTTATTCAACAGTAGATCGGGGTATTTATGGGGAGAAGGAAGAATGAGGAAGTTAGCGAAAATTCCTAGCCCTAAGGCTAAACGCCTGGCTTTCGGGAGATAGGGAAAGAGATAGGGTTTGGGATAATAGAAACCTAGCCTGAGGTTAGTGCTAATGTGGCTGGCGCTTACTACAAAATGGCTATCAAGCACAACAAGTTTCCCACAAATGTAGAACAAAACCTGAGTGAAGATAGAAAGTTGAGAAAACTTTGCTGAAAGGGGATTTTTTTTTTTGGTCACTGTCAAAACTGACATGTATTTGTTTAGTTTCCTTTTTTTGCTGTAGCAAATTACCAACAACTTAGTGCCTTAAAACAACCCAAATTTATTATCTTTCAGTTCAGAAGTCCAACATGTGTCTTGTGGGCAGAGCTGCATTCCTTCTGGGGGCTCTGGAAGAAAATCCATTTCCTTGCCTCGTGGAGCTTGTAGACAGAGGTTGCCAGGATTCCTTGACCGATGGTCTCCTCCCTCTGAAGTCAGCAGTAAGCAGGTGAGTCAGTCTCATATTCCATCATTCTGAAGCTGACTCCCCTGCCTCCCTCTTCCACATTTAAATGACTGTTGTGATTACAATGGGTCCACCGGATAATTCAGGATAATCTTGTTATTTTAAGGTCACATGATTGACAACCTTAATTCCATCTGCAATGAAATGAATTCCTCTCGCCACGTAACATAATACATTCGCAGGCTGTAAGGATTAGGAATTGGGCATCTTTGAGGGGCCATTTTTCTGCCTATCACAATGAATTTATCAGATTTTCAAATGGAGACTTTATGCCAAATATAATATAGTACAAAAACAGAATTTGGTCTCTCTGGTAAAGGGGACATTTTTTCTTGGATTACTGGCCTGCTTCTGAGAAGTGGTTGTAAAAGGTTATTTGTACCTTCTGTGATAATTGCCCAGATCCCTATCAATACTCTAGGATGCCTGGCAGCTGACCTTGTCCCACCTTCTCCTCCAGATTATTAAAAAACCTGGGAGCTGAAGTCCAAGGACTTGATAGAAACCTCAAAGGACTCACCACCACCGCAGACCACCACACATGGGCCAGATTTCCTCTTGGATCCTAAGGAAGAGCCACTAAGAAGTCCCATGAAATACTTGGTCACATATGCACTTATGAGACAGGTAACCACAATCGTGGACAACATCACCACAAGCATTGTCATTCTAGCTCCTGAGCTCCCAGAAATTTAATATGTGGTTCTGTATACTAATAAGATTTTCCTCCCACCTATGTTGTGTGGAATCCACTGATTTGGTTACTCTCAGAATTCAACTGAAGGCTCGTTATTGTAATGTAACCTTTGATAATATTATTTCTCTTTTTTTTTGGGGGGGGGGGGGCATCTCTTTTAAGATGCCTGAACCAGCACCCAGGTCTGCAAAACAGCCAACCTTTTTCACCCCTTCCATCAGATGGCTCCATTATGTTATAGGAACAATGCCAACAAGAATTCTCAAGAGACTATTTCCCAGACCCTGCTTTCCTTCCCTCACAGAGATGTGTGAGAGTCTCTCCGTTATTCAGCACCTAATACTATTCCCTGTCTTAAATAAAAGTGGGAGGTGACAATGTTCAACTTTATCTGAGCCCTGGGTTCCTGAAAAGTAGCAACAGGGTCAAGAAATCCTTTCCCATTTTGTAGCCCTTTTAGGATCCAAGACTTGGCCAACCAGCTAACAGCAAAGACATCTGCCCTTGACTTCCTTGCTTTTAAAAATTCTAAGCTCTCTTCCCCCTCTTTGTGAGATTCATTCATGAACATTCTCCCTGTTGCAATAGACTGAATAAAACATTTCCTCAGTTATCTGGTATAGTGGTTGGCAAACTGCAGCTTGCGTGTGAGCCATATGCAGCTCTTTGGCCCCTTGAGTGTGACTCTTCCACAAAATACCACGTGTGGGCGTGCACATACAGTATAATTGAAACTTTGTGGCCCATGCGCAGAAGTTGGTTTTCAGCTCTCAAAAGAAATTTCAGTCGTTGTACTGTTGATATTTGGCTCTGTTGATTAATGAGTTTGCCGACCACTGATCTGGTACATTGGATCTTTCACAAAAATAAAAAAGACATTCTTAAATTAACTATTTCTCAAGCTGACTTTTGCTTCACTTGGAACCCCTGCTCTCAAGGAGCAGTTTGGTTAGTTTTTCAAAATATGGAGTCTGGAGCAATTCTCAAACTCAGGCTCTGCCACTGATACCATGTGATCAATCATGGGCAAGGGACTTGCTTTTTCTGTGCCTCTATGTACTCCTCTGTAAATGGGATGATGATGATGATGATGATGATGATGATGATGATGATGATGATGATGATGGAAACTACCTCACAGGGTTGTTATGTAAAGAACTCATAACTGCCAGGCCAGTATTGCTCAGTGGTTGGGAGTAAACCTATGAAATAAAAGGTCATGCATAGTTTGATTCTAGGTTGGGGCACATGCCCAGGATGCTATTTCAACCCCCTATAGGAAGCTTGTGGGAGGCAGACAATCAATGATTCTCTCTCATCATTGTTATTTTTATTTCTCTCTCCCTCTCTCTTCCTCTCAGAAATCAATAAAATATATATTTAAAAAATAACTATGTGTTATTCACCAGTGTGTGATTCACCAAGCTATACATATGTCTATTATTATTTGAGGAATACCTGAGGCTCCCCAAGCGCTTATATTCTGATTATTTTTTTTTTCTATTCTATATCTGAACTGAGATTTCATATTGACCTTTTAACCCCTTCACATACATAGAAGAACAATAAATATTGAATAAATTAATGGATGGATGGATAAATGAATGGTTGGATGGAAGAAAAGGGGAACTATAAATGAGCAGGCAAGTATTATTATAAGCAAAAGATGACTGTTTTTTTAATCAAATGTAGTGTTTCCCCAGTTAAATAAACACATTGAATTCCAAACTTAATCTCACATATGTGCCACTAATGCTCAGAAATCAAGTCAAATACATTTCATTGAGGGTGTGGGTGCTGTACAGGCAGCTGACAGGGCCCAGCACATTGGACTCAAGGTTCCAGGGTCAAGGTTTGTGAGGCAGTAAGACATAACTTCAACTAATGGCAGCTGTCTCTAATTCCTTTCCTTAGGGAAAGGATATAAATTAAAGGCTAGCCAGATTGCAATGCATCATTGTTCAATGGAGGGCAGAAACTTGAATTCCCACTTTTTAATTCATCGCTAAAACAGAAATGCTTTTGACCTATAATCAGCCTCATCATTCTTCACACCAAACTGAAATACACAGACTTATCCAGGCATTAAAAGTGGGAAATCTTTTTAAACTTTAAAACAGGCAGACTGTATGTCATTTAGAAATATTAAGCTGTAATGTGATACGCAGTTTATGTTCTAAAACGAATCAATATCCCAGGCAACCAGCCATAATTCTTACGATATACTGCCCTCCAGTGGATTCCTGTCAGACACAACCTCTGAAAAATTTAAATAACCCATACACAAGCTTTCTTTCAGCAGTGATGTTCAATCTTTAACATAAACTTTAAACATGCTCTTGCAAAGACTAAACAATAATCCTTAAAACTAGTTTTTCTCTTAAAAAAAGCTTTTTTTCTTAAATGATCTGATGTCAAGGTAAAGGACCAGTTCATTTCCCCCAGAGCTTGACCCTCCCTCTGTAGCTGCCATAGTATTGGTTTATTTCTATTTTAGCCCATCATTGACATGTCCTAAGCCGACTGTTTCTAACTAAATTCGTTCTGAATAAAATGACTTAATATTTGTCAGAAAAAACTCCAATAGCTCCTTTAAATGCTGCCTTAACACTATTGGTAAGCAAACAACTATTTCATTCAACAAAGGAAAGTCACAAATCAATGGTAAAATTGAGACTAAAACTTAGATGTTTCATTTCCTGTGACCTCTGGACATGTGACATTCTGAGAACAGCAAGATGGCTTCCAACATATTGTGATTTGATTTGTTCCATTCAGAGTTTGGTTTGGTGAAATGTTTCCTGTCTTTTGGTGTCTACTCTGTTTCTCCCAACCTCGGACACTGCAACCTTTTCTGTTGTTTTAAAACAGAACTATACAGCTGTAAAAAAAGAAGGATCTCTTAACCTTTGAGACAGCATGGAAGGACCTGGGGAGTATTATGCTAAGCAACATAAACCAGTCAGAGAAAGATAAGTATCACATGATCTCACTCATATGTGGAATCTGTGAACAAAATAAACTGATGAACAAAATGGACCCAGAGATGTAGAAGCATAGAACAGACACTGACAAATCTCAGAGGAAAGGCAGGGATGGGGTGGGGGGAGGTGAAGGAGGAAAGGAGGGGGAGAGATTACCCAGGGAATTTTTATGCATATGCATTGCCTAAGGACATAGTGTGGTGAAAGGCTGGGAAGGGTGGGTTGGGGTGAAGGGGATCAATGGTAAAAAAAGGGGGGGGAACATCTGTAATACTTTCAACAATAAAGATAAATTATAAATAAATAAGTAAAAAAATAGAATAGTGCCTCCAGGTGGGGCTGTTCTTCATTAGGTAATTCTCTTCCTCATTTTTCTTGGATAAACATTATACCAGCAAATATCCCACAAGAAATTGGGAACTTAATGCATAAGACTTTATCAGGGTGGAAAATTATGATGAATACTAACTCAGTAGCCGGACTCTCACAGATAACAAATTTGATGAAAAAGAAAATGACTAGAGGACATTTCTGGAAGAAAGCTACTGTTTTCTCCTGTTACAGTAAGAATGACTAAAGTTAAGCCCAATGTAGTTCTCTTCAGTGTACACAGAAGTAGGGCTTCAAAACACGGATGTAAATTCACCACCAGGTCATTGGATACTGAAAATGTGCCTGCTATCCTAATGAAATTTTGAAGAATCAGAGTATTCCAAGGCATGCCATTTGAGTTCATTTGAAATTTACATTCTGTTTGCTTATCAAAATGTTCCCTCAACACTTACAAAATTAACATAGAAAATTATTTGTTTAGCTTATGATAACTTCAATTACACTTTGAATAGGCTACAACCAAACTTTGATATCAATCTCTTTACAGAATGCTTTAACAAAAAGACTAAGTTGATTAAGGGGAGCTCTTGAAAGTGATTGATTAAATTTGATTTAGTGTAATTTTTATATTCAACATGTATTCACTTATTCACTCTCATTTCTAAAAATATTCATTCATCATCTACTATGTACCAGGAAGTATGTAATATATGGAAGATTCAAACAGGAACAAGCCAAGGTCCTGCTGAGCAAGAGCCCATCAATGAGTGGACAAGTCAGATGGGTAAATAGGTCATTAAAGCACAAGACAGGTAAGGTGTGGTAATAGGGGCATGTAAAGGTTGTTATGAGAACAGAGGTGTGATTCACAGAAACAGCATTTATTTACATTTTTAAAGACACATTACTTTGTTGGGTGCCCAGGCTACAATAAAACTATTCCAAATGCAAATACAGCCAGGCACCAAAAAAGGTGGATTGTGAGGGAAATTGCAAATAGTTCCATTTGGCCTGAGAAAGGGCAGCCTGTGGGGGAAGAAGGTCTTTGCAAGGTGGGCTGAGGGCTGGGGGTGTCTTACATGTTTTCACAGGTGTTTGGAAAGTTAATGGAAACAGTTGAAGAATTTAAAACAGGATAATGGCTTAGTCAGATTTTAATTTTAGAAAGTTTACTCTGGAGGCAAAAAAATTATGAGGGATATTTCATTAGCTGTGAGCAAGCCAGTTAAGTGGATTGGGGGGTAATCCAAAGAAAAGATGATGATAATGCAAAGCCAAGAAAGCAATAAATCCAATGCAATAAGTCTTAAGTAATTTACATTAACAATTTTTCCAGATTTATAAATTCTCTAAAGTGAGTGTTTGTATAAATCATATCAAATTATTTCTCAGGTGAAAGAGTGTTGTAAAAGTGAACTTTTAATCAGAAATATGACCATATATAACATTAATATAACCAGTTATTACCCATATTCGCTTATTTGTTCTTCCTCTTAGGGTATCATTCCATATATCTATTGGGTTTAAAAAAATTTTTTTAATTGATTTAAAAAAATTTTTTAAATTGATTTTAGAGAGGAAGGGAGAGGAAGTGATAGAAACATCAGTGATGAGAGAGATTGATTCATTGATCGGCTGCCTCCTGCATGCCCTACACTGGGGATGAAGCCTGCAACTCCAGGCATGTGCCCTAATTGGGAATCAAAACATGACCTCCTGGTTCATAGAGCAACACTCAACCACTGAGTGATGCCAGCTTGGAATTGCTCATGTCTTTAAATTGTCAAATCTATAATCAAATCTCAATCTTGCCTTCTCAAGTATATCCTATCCTTTCTTAGGTTATTTTAGACACTTAAAAGCATTGTTCATGGGCCAAAAGAAATCTCTGAAATAAGAATTAGTGGGAGAAAAGAACTGATAGGAAAAGAAGTGACAATAATGACAGACACTTAGGATAATATTCTGGCACTTCCACAATGACTGAAGACATTCTGAAACACAATGCACTCATCTTAAATTAGATAAGAGCTAAGCTGAGAATCATTTATAAAAGCACCTCAATTCTGGCTCAATATAAAATAAAACAAGCCTAATTTCAATGTATAAATGAAATTGTATTGGAAAAAAAAATATCCAAGCTCTATACAATAGTGCAAAATTGAGTATGATGTGGTTCTCGCTCACATTGCTTAACCTTTCTAGGCCTAGTGTTTTATCTATAACAGGATTTCACAGCACTATTGGCATTTGGAGCAAGATAATTCTTTGTCAGGGAGAAGAATCTGGAACATAATCCCTGGCTAAATTTAGCAAGCAATTCTGAGCGTATTTTCTCCAGTGTGGGGGACAGCTCCTGCCTGCACTCAGCTTCGTTTCCCCCAGGGTGACTGATACACACTCATCTCCACATTATAGACACCGCGCACCCAGGCTAAATCTTTGCAGAGAAGAGCAATAATTGTCCAAAGAATTTTCTATTCTCTGTGAGAATAGCACTCTGGCTAAAACAAAAGGAATTCACATTACAAAGTAAACAACCTGGTTTTTACTCTTAACCAACTGCATTCAAATACTTTACTATTTCCTTAAGAAAGGCAGAGTGGATTGTAATCAAAGTTCAAGTTTTCTCTCTTTAGCTAGAAAAATACAATTTGCAGGCAAGCTTCAAGTCAGAGTTGGCCTTACCTTCTGCCCATCAACTTCTCTCTATGTTTGTTTGGTTCATTGGTTGCTTTTAAGAACTGAGTTTTACTCTGGGCATCTTGCTACAAATATTAATTTTATTTCTTCTTTGTTTATTTTTCAATTCAAACTATTAATTTTAGTTATTTTTAACTCTTGCAAGTAAAAAGCCACATCTGACAGCCAATTTAATTTAAGAATGGTCCAGGCTCCACTGTTAGGCAATTTCTTTTTCTTATAGTTGCATTTTTCAACTTTTGCCCAATTTGAAAACATCTTGAACTTTGCTTTGTATTAGTATGTCTTCTCCATCATTACCAGCTCTGGGACAGTGGTCAGCAAACTCATTAGTCAACAGAGCCAAATATCAACAGTACAGTTATTGAAATTTCTTTTGAGAGCCAAATTTTTTAAACTTAAACTTCTTCTAACGCCACTTCTTCAAAAGAGACTCGCCCAGGCCCTGGTATTCTGTGGAAGAGCCACACTCAAGGGGCCAAAGAGCCGCATGTGGCTCGAGAGCCGCATGTGGCTCGAGAACCGCAGTTGTGCCCACCATGGCTCTGGGAGAATAGTTGAAATGCCAGAGCTAAATAATGGGATGAAAAAAACATCTGTATAGAGTTATGTACCAAGTAAACATGAAGGTTTTTTATGGATTTTAATATGTATCAGCATTCTCAGTGAATTTTTACTTTTTAAATACATTTTTATTGTTGACAGTACTACAGATATCTTCCATCACCACCCCCCATTACCCCCTCCTCCCAACCTCTCTAAAATGAATTTTTAAGTAAGAGGTATGGAACTTAAAACATTAAAATGACTTGTGTGGCCCAAGACACAGCTGAGGGATTTCAAAATTCCCTCCAAAATGCCAGCCCCTGTCAGCTGTTAGTTCTTTAGAAATTGCTTCAAGTGCTGGGGAGGGAAGTCAGGGTTGAACCCATCCATGCACAAGGAGTTTGCTGCCCATGTAGGAAGCAGGGTGTGTGTGTGTGGAGGGGACATTTAAATACAATTAAGTCCCCACTTAACATGGCGGGTAGGTTCTTAAAACTGGTACTTTAAGTGAGCCCCACGCAAAAGGAGACCAAGTTCACCATGAATGCGGTACGCAAACAAGAATTAAGTTTCTAAGGCACATTTCTGGTCACAGAATTATCACCAAACTCCTAAATAAAGACCCCCAAACACCTCTGATCTTTAGCACTGAAATCAAGTGAGCACAGGCAGACAAACCTGGACCTAGCCCAGCCACTGTGATGTTGGACTGCGGTTCCAGCAGGAAAACCCGCAGCCTAGCCCGTTCAAACACCAGTGGACCACGGAACCCTCCCGCATCCCTTCCTATAAACATGCATGCACAGGCACACCCAAAACCTCAGGCATTTAGAATGATGGGCAAAAACAGGTAGTCATAATTTCCAACCTGCTCCTTCCAGGGCAGGGTCACCCTGCACAGGGACAGGTCCCCTCCCAGGGCCACGCACGGCCCCTCCCCAGGCCCCCAGGCCCCGGACAGGGACAGTGGGCGCACGCCGCTCCCCGCGCTCGGGGCGTGGCTTTGGGATGTGGGAGGAAACCCACGCAGACTGGGGCGAATGTGCCCACGCCACGCACACGGCCACCCCTGCCAGGACCCCCTCTTTTTTTTTCTTCTCATCAACATTATAACAAAATGACATCGAGCAAAAGGAGCAATTCTATTTGGGGAGACCCTGTATCGTCTTTGGCGGGTGCTCCCTCTCTCCCGCTTCCTAGAACTGAGTGAGTAGAAAATCCTCAAAGGCTCCAGTGTGCTCTCTGCCCGCATCCAGAACGGCGCAGCATTAGCCACTGTCGTCCAAAGTCCCACTCCACAGTCATGAAATATTGTGAGAGCGACCCTTGCTTACTTACCTTCAACTGTTTCTGGCTGATTTTGAAGGAAAAAAAAAGAAAAGAAAAAGAAAAAGAAATGCTTAGTGTCCAGCAAATCTAACCAGTCGCCACCCCATATATGGAGGACCAGCTGCCAACATGCAGGTGTTTGCGGGTACAAAGAAGAGTCGTTCATCCCAAATACCCAAATACCGCTGGCACCTTCTCTCAGGCACTTAGCTCCCATTTCTCTGGGATAAGGGCTTTCTTTAGCCACAAAGGGGGAGTAACTCTGAGTACTGAAGATAATATGACACAGTAGTATTTGTATATTTAAATGTTTCTACACATAGAAAAGGTGCAGAGGAAGTACAGTATAAAAGATAAAAGAGTGGGAGAGGAATCCAAGATGGCGGCATAGGTAAACACCTATACTGCTGCCTCGCACAACAATTTCAAAACTACAACTAAAAGACAGAACGGACATCATCCAGAACCACAGGAAAGCTGGCTGAGTGGAAGTTCTACAACTAGAGGGAAAGAGAGGGGCTCAC
>JAAGEH010000040.1:9818463-9863799 GCA_011751065.1 Lasiurus cinereus | reverse complement strand
GAGAGAGAGAGAGAGAGAGAGAGAGAGAGAGAGAGAGCTTGAGAGGGAGGGCTCCGGAGGAAGGCAATTTGGGAGGGAGAATAAATGGCAGGAGGAGGGAGGGATGGAGGGAAAGGGAAAGGAAGAGTAGGGGGAGAGAAATGGAGAGGAGAGATCAAAAGAGACCCTAAGAGATAAAGCTTGGCAGGAGAAATAAAAGAGAGAGAGCGAGCACAGGATAGAGATAGAGGAATGGGGCTGGGAGGAGAGAGAGGGAACTGAAGGGAAGTGTGAGTGCACACGTGTGCAAGTGTGTGTGCATGGCTGGTCTGTGGTATGCTGCTGCCCACTAATATCACCATATAAGAGGTGATTGTTAAATATTTAGAACTTTTGCAAGCCAGTTGTTAAACTGTTGGTAGTTTACTATCAGCCACCATAGAAATATTTACAACAAGGAAATTCACATTGCTGCCAATCAGGGTCTTTTTGTTTGCTTGTTTTTAAGAGAGTTCACCGGCACACCATTGTCCTTGCCCCCCTTGAATGGGGATACTGAGTGAGATCTATGGGCGCATGTGATGAGGGCAGGTCGTAGACATGGCAAAGCAAGGAGGAGCTGGGTCCCTGATGCAGAGCAGCACCACTGTGTGAGCTTGGACCTCCAAGTGTGAGAAGTACATTTCTACGTAGCTCGGAGATTCTTAGTAGGGGACAACTTTGTCACCCAGAGGATATTTAGCAATGTCAGGACACATTTTTGGTTGTCACACTGGGAAGGTGTCAATTGCTTCTGGCATCTGTAGGTAGAGTCCAGGACTGCTGCTAAACATTGTACAGAACACAGGTCACCCCCACAACCAATAGTTTTATGGTTCAAAATGTCACAAGTTGAGAAACCTTGATCTGAGGAAAACCAAGATGGCAGGATAGGTGAACACCTAAACTGCTGCCTCACACAACTATTTCAAAACTACAGCTAAAAGGCAAAACGGACACCATCCAGAACCACAGGAAAGCTGGCTGAGTGGAAATTCAACTAGAAGGAAAAAGAGGGGTTCATGGAGACTCAGAGGAGCTGCAAAAAGCTGAGGTAGGGAGATATACATGTGGAGAGGACAGGTGGCAGAGAGCCTGGCAGATTTCCTCTAGCGGGAGGGAGACAGAAACTTGCGACTGCACTGAACCCCAGTTCTGGGCAAGACTCATATGGGGGGAGTCTGGACTACTGAAAAATGGAAGGAGTACACGAAAAATCAGGGAAACTCAGGGGAGCCGTGAAAGGCAGAAGTCTAGAGGTACATACACCAGTGCTTGCAGAAAAGACTGACAGCTGATTGTGCTGCTGGCTTTCTTTAGCAGGAGGAAGACCAAACCTCCCAACTGCACTGAAATCCACTTCTGACTGCTCTGAACCCCAGTTTCGGGCAAGACCCTGGGGACCCAGACTCATACAAGTCCCTGGAACGCATAGAGACAGAGATCTAGAGGCATGTGCACGTGCACACAGAGAGGGCTGCAGCGATTACTGAGGGACACTGAGACCCAGGGGCCATGTAGGGCAGGGCTGATGGGAAGCCAAGGCTGTCTGCTCAGCCCTGAGACTTTGCCCCATCCAAACTGAACACAGAGGCTTTTGCAATTTTGCAAGTCTTGTATCATAAGGCTGACTCCAGCACAGATGTTCTCCTGGCGTAGACACAGCTGATCCTCACCACCAATTGCTCAGAGGTCAATTCCCCCCAGTGATACCAACAGCAAGTAAGACTTAACTACAAAAAGGCTATACACACAGTCCACAAAGAGGTGCACCAAGAGAGTCCACCTCAGGTAACTGGGGAGGCAGAGCTACTGGGCCCTATGGGACATCTAGCACACAAAGCTACTCTACCAACTCAGGGAAGCACGTCCCCAGTAGTGGGTGTGCAGGAGGCAGCTTATCCATGTTTCTCTCTCATCAATGTTTCTGGCTCTCTATCCCTCTCCTTTCCTCTCTGTGAAAAATCAATAAAATATATTATTTAAAATATATTTCACATGAATAATGCTAATAATTAAAATTATACATACATAATTTATTAATTTTCCTGTGTCTTGGGTACGTACACAACTTGAAAAAAATGATTTGTGTTGTCCATTATCATTTATAGCTACACCAGTTATATTTTGCATGTATTTTTCAAGGCAGTAAATGTCAAAGTTTTCTGGCAGTATGATAGTTTTGCATTCAATAGAGCTTTGGGTGTCAGGTCCCAATTGTTATAGTTTGGGTAGTCTCACCCTTTGAAGTCAGAAAGTAAAAGTCTACCAGTCATTGAAAAGGGGAATTAGAAAGGCAGAGTGAAGAAATCAAATACATTGACATTATTAATAACCCCCACACAATTGCCATGTTTATTCCTCATTCACAGCAGAAAAATACTTCCGAGCTATCCACTGGTTAAAAATTATTCTGATCATTATATTTTATAGTCATAAAAACAAACACATGTATAGTAACAATATGTGAAATATCTGGGTGACATCCAAATCACCCATTAGCACAAAGAACGTGGAACACAAATGGAGCACTAATACATTCACCTCCTCCTGAAACTGGCCATTCTGGTTGGATTTCCCTTGATTGGCATTTGGGCTCTTTTACTTCTCTGACCATTTTAATGGCTGTATTTGTCTTTCGTTTTCATTTTCAATATTGAAACTTGTGTTCTCTCAAATTTCAGTGAGGATTTTATGTAAAGAGAAAAAATGAAATAAAAAAGAAATAAGAGTTTGTATGGTAATGGAGAGAAATATAATACATAAAATACTGGTAAGGGAAAAAATGGTACCATAAAAGAGATTAGTTCGGCTTTTTTTTTTTCTTCTCTTTTCAGCCTATGGGGCAGTGATTATTCCATTCTGGGGAAAAAAATGAATATTTCACTCTTTACTGGCTGAAACAAGCTACTGTGACTAAGGTGTATATTTTCTTAATTCAGAAGCACATGTGGGTCACAAGATCACATGGCCAGTCACACTCTTGAAGATTATGGAGGAAAATCAAAAGACAGGAAATGAAGATAACAAGAGATGCCCTCAAGGAGGTTAGTCATCTTGGGAAATCCTGTGAATATTTGTAAAATATAGATTCTATTGGTATCAGATGTCATAACTGCATAACAATTGTAACACATTAAATTATAGCATTCACTTTATATAATACTATAACGTCTTTTAAAATTTACAAACCTGACTAAGTGTTTTCTACTACGTGTAATCAGAAAGGGATAGAGCTCTCATTCGGGAGTGGATATGGGGTAGAGCAGCTTTTTAAAATCCCAGGAAGGACTGACATAAATACAAGCTCCAAAATCACAAAAGCTGACTCCTGGTGATATGCATATTATATTATGGTTGGAGAACCATAGTTGTATTAGTCAGTCTCTGGAGAAGTGGCTGAGAGAGATACATTTTCAGTAAGTCATTATCACTTGTTAACACCTAATAACATTAATTTAAATGTTATGTTTATCCTGTAGTTAGTTTTCCTCTCACATTGGTTTAAACAAATTTAAAACAAAATATCACCAGGTGTATCAGAATTTTATTTCCCAAATATATGTTTTTTAAACTACATGTAGCTCCTAACTAGTTTTTTTATATTGAAAAAAAACTGCTAATAATTGTGTGAAAGGTAGCTTAAAACAGTCTTTTTAAGAAGTCGAAGTTAGCAAGTTACATTGAATTTTTCCAACTGCCATAAAATGTCATCATCTTTTATTCCAACATAGTATTCATTTTTTAAAAAGATTGATAGTTTTTACTCAGTGGTTCAATTTTTAGTTTCTGAAGACACTATATAATTAGGAACACATTTTAATGACTAAAATCAACTACAGGATAAAGATAACATTTAAATTAATGTTATTAGGTGTTAACAAGTGATAATGACTTACTAAAAATGTATCTCTCCCAGCCACTTCTCCAATCCTTGCCACTGCTCTAATGGGTCTCCTTAGGTGTCCTGACAAATGTTTCTTTGACCTTTGCTCCCAGAAGCCTCAGAAATGGTTCAAGATATTATTCCAATGACGTTTACTCCAAGGCTTCACCAAGTAAAAGGCTGATGTTTCCTAAACCTGGATGAGCATCAGAATTATCTAGGGAACTGGTTACACTGAGCTTTATCCTTCTAGGTTTTGACTAAGTATCTTCCAGGAGAGACCTAACATCTGTTTGATCTCAAGTTATGCTGTGATGCAGAGATTGGGGTCCAGGAGCACACTCCCCCCAATGTATTCTCAAATAGCACAACCATGGGTTTCAGCAAACCAGCATGTGGTTCAAGCCACTCGCATTCTAATCGTTTTTAGTGAAAAACTGCCTGCCAGTGGGAGGAGTCACCTGAGTGGTGTACCGCTGTACATGCTGGCCAGGCCACCTTCTTTATCTGCTTCTGAAACTCCATTTCTTTTTTCTTCTTTTTTTAAAATATATTTTATTGATTTTTCAAAGAGAGGAAGGGAGAGGGACAGAGAGCCAGAAACATCGTTGAGAGAGAGACATCGATCAGCGCCCCCTGCACGCCCCCCACCGGATATGCGCCCGCAACCAAGGCACATGCCCCCGACCAAAATCGAACCCAGGACGCCCCAGTCCGCAGACCAACGCTCCATCCACTGAGCCAAACCGGTCTCGGCTGAAACTTCATTTCTTAATTTAAATAAGGATTCAGGTCTTTATCCACAGTAGGAATACCTCCTTTCTATGGACTAAATGTTTGTGTCCACCCCCACCCCCTATTTCATATTTTGAAACCCTAATTGCCAATGTGATGATATTTAGAGGGGGGACCTTTGAGAGGTAATTAGGTTTGGATGAGGTCACAAAACTGGAGTCCTCAGGATGGGATTATTGTCCTATAACAAGAGACCAGAGAGCTAGCTCCTCTCTCTTTGCCATATGAGGATACAGAAAGAAGATGGCCATCTGTGAGTCAGGGGTTCCCTCCACACCCCACCTATGCTGGCACCCTGATCTGTCTCCACTGGCATTCCTATACTCTATTATTTTGCTCTACTCTTTCCTATAGTGTATATTGCCCTCTATCATATTAGAGAATTTACTTAACTTTTAAACAGAATTTAATTCCCTAAGAACAGAAATCTTTGTCAGGTTTTTGTGCTAACATATTCTACACAGCTGGAACAGTGACTGGCAGCTAGTTGAGGCTCTATAAATATTTACAAAATTATTCAATCTTGGTCACTTTCTACTTTCTTCCTAATACTTAGCAATATGTAGCTCAATATTTACGTATTACTAAGTATTATATTTATTCTTTCTGCCCATCTCTCTGTCTCTGGATTATACACTATATAAGAAGCTATATAATTCTTAAAAATAACAACTTTCTCATGAGTTTTGCCCTAAAGACTACTCACTACCCAGTCCATCACCTCTTCCTCTTGAAGGTCAGAATATTTTTTGAACTAGACTTTCTGCAGTTAATTTAGCTGTTTTGGTACCTGGTTAGGAAAATCTCTCCCTGCCTCACCACACATAACTGTCACCAAAATAAACCACTGTTAATTAATCATTGATTAACATAAAGACTTTGAATTGCTTGACTCTAAGCTCAGCTTTGCATATTTTTGGAAATTGGTAGTATCGCATAGTATTCTAGGCCAGTGGTCAGCAAATTCATTAGTCAACAGAGCCAAATATCAACAGTATAACGATTGAAATTTCTTTTGAGAGCCAAATTTTTTAAACTTCTTCTAATGACACTTCTTCAAAATAGACTTGCGCAGGTCATGGTATTTTGTGGAAGAGCCACACTCAAGGGGCCAAGGAGACGCTTGCGAGCCACAGTTTGCCGCCACTGTTCTAGGCTGTAGGCACAATCAGTTTGGGGATCTCAGATGTCTCCCAGCCTTAGTTTTATATAACAAATAAAACAATGCATGTCCAAGCCCTTAGGAATTGGCCCAACTTATAATTAGGGTGTCCCCTTTTACTTAGAAGATTCTTACATGACCCTTCCTATTTGAGAATAACAAGTGGGGAGCCAGCAGCCTATGTAGAGAGGCATCATCCATGCCACTGGGACCTGCCTACTCTGAACAAACTAGTCATGACATTGCCATTTGCCAAATTCACAGAGTCTACAATGGGTTTAGAGCCCAGAGTCTCATAGAAGAATACTAGTATAGTGTTCCCCTGTGGATGTTCTCCCTCAAGGGTCCGGAAGGCATGACAGCAATCACTCTGGTCTCCTGGTTCTGGCCACTGCCCAAGGGTGCTCTCTCTACCTATCTCCCTCTTGAAGCTACTGGAGCATTGAGCAGCTAGGGGAGGAGCAGGGCATTCGGGATACTGGCTCTCTCACTGCTCTCTGCACCAACTTCATCTTGGAGTTGTGACTCACTCTTACTACTGCACAGCTCTCATGAATTGAATTGGAGTGAAGGTGGGGATAGGAAATATTAGCCAAAATGGAATGTGAGAATATGTTGGATATCAGTGGCATGTGCTTTTTCTTTCCTGTCTATGTTTGGTTTTTGTTATGGTCATTGGTGTGTTTGGTCACTACTGGTACAAACTGTGTGTGATACATAGAATGCTAAGAGAAAAAAATATTAACCACTAAAATATTCATATTTTGTTGTGGAGGAAACATTAAGACCCTATTCTAGTTTTGAAATAGCAAGCAGATCTCTGGTTCTCCCTGGTTCCGATCTAGGTTGTGAATGCCAGTAACTCACCAACTTGTTCTGGGGCAGACGTCAGTGGTCATTGTGCTCACCCCAATGCCTTTTAGTCTCTTGCCCACATCATGCACTTCACCAGCTCCCTTCACCCCCAGCAATATGTGACCTAGAAGTCACTGAATTTTCAGTTTCTGACTTCTCCCAGTTAATAATCCAAGCCCACTCCCAAAGATAAAGATCTAAAACCAATCACCGTGCCTCTATCAGGGATCACGAGGGCTCGCCAACAACTCAAAGGTTTCATACACTACCACTGCATAAAAAAATGCATAACCAAGGCTTAGAGGGATAAAGGGGCCTTCTGGCATAAAAATCACTAGAAGACTCCCACACGGCCTCGTTTAATAAACCATGTTTCAGTGTATGCTTTGTATGGAGACTTTTCCAGTGTGTGTTTCATGCTGTAATGCTCAGCAGCTGCAAGGCTAACCCTCAATGTGTTCCATATGGAGCTGTGATTATGATCGGCTCCTTCTGGAAAGGCTCTCTTGGACTTCTTCTTTAATTAGGATTCAGATGTGCAGAGGGCCCACAGCATATGGGCAAGAGGCCTTTTATTTCCATTATTATCATTTCTCTCAGGCAAGATCACCTTTCAGAAAAAGATGTGCAGAGGTCCAGCCTGTTAAACTAAATCCTCTCATTTTTTAAAATAATCTGAACGTGACTTTGAGGCGGCAAGCTTCTGCAAAATAGCAATTGTTCATTGCTCTACTAAAGGATATTGCTGTTATCTAAGTGGGTTGGGGCATTTGTAAAAGTAATATATATCTCACTGAGAAGGGTAGATGTAGGAACCTTAGGAAGAAGCTGACTGACCATTTTAATGAGATAAATGCTCCCCCCCATTCATTATCTTAGACAAGGCATTCATTTAAAGTAACATATACTGAAGGCTGAAATGATATCAGTAAAAAAGCTACCAGAAATCAACTATGCATGCAAAAACAGAATTCATAGAAAGAATAAATTATTTGACTACTAAAACTGTAAAGCTTCTATATAACACAGTGCTATCAATTTAATTAAAAAGTTAAAAAAAAACTCAGGGTGTGGAGAGGAGATTACTATATATATATCCATCCATCCATCTATCCATCCATCCATCCGTGGGTTAATATCCTCTATATAGAAAAAGCTCTTACAACTCAATAAAGACAAAAATATATTAAACATCCCAATAGAAAATCTAACAAAGCCAAAGAACAGGAAATCCACAAAAGAACAGACACTAGCAAACATAGACAAAAAGTTAAACTTAATTATTAATTAGGGTAAGAAAAGCACACATTTCATAATTAAATAAGAGTGGAAATAGTTTTTCCAAAGGAACTAACACAAAATTGATACAGCTTTGAACTGCTGGAGTCTGCTTTTATTAAATGAATGCCGTACAATCTTTGCAGTGAGGTTCACAGGAGAATGAATTCATCCATGAGAAAGTTGCTTCCCTTCTGATGACATTTTATCCAGAAAGCAGTCTCCAGTGATGCCTGTAGGCAGTTTCTCGGGATGATGTTACACACACATCACTGCTTAAACTCAGGAATGGCTTTCCATGTCAATTTAGGAGCAAATATGTGGCTCTGTGTGCCTTCCTCCCCAGACCACTAAAACCTGGAGATGCAGAGCTGCTTTCCAAATGAGCTTTTGCAGCAGGAACTAAAATACTGGGGTTAAAACATTCTCCATAGGAATACATGCTGTACAAAAATAGATGGTTGAATTTTGACTCCGTGACTGAATAGCCCACCTCCATTTCATTGATATCTAAGATGACAGAGCAGCTTTCAGATCTATCAACAAGACGATTGCTTCCACCGCTCTGGGGCATCATTCAGTGGTTAAACTGATGCATCCCGTGAATTTAGGGCTCTTGCTCTGTGTCCCCAGAGTCCCCTATTCCCTCTCATTCCAGTTTTCCAGCCAGGTCTCATTAGGATTCTACAGGTAGAAATTCAAGGGAATGCTGCTCTCATCTCTACAAGCCTCGTGGTAGAATTCCACAGATCAGAAATCCCTGGGGGAAGGAGCCTAGACATCAAGGACTGGTTCTCTGCCCTGTTTAAAGATAACTGGTGTCCAGCCAGTATGGTTACAATGACTGAGCATCAACCTATCAATCAGGAGGTCATGGTTCAATTCTCTGTCAGGGCACATGTTTCGGTTGAGGGCTTGATCCCCAGTCGGGGTGGAGGGGACATGCAAGTGGTAGCTGATTGGTAATTCTTTCTCATCATTGATCTTTCTATCACTCTCTCCCTCTCCCTTTCTCTCTCTGAAATCAATAAGAACATACCTTGTAAAAAATTAAGGCTCTCAAGTTGCCTTCCAGAAATACTTTAAAATAAAATAAAGATAGTTGGCAATTTTCAGTGTACCCTAACATGTAGCCTTCACCCTCCATACCAAACACATGTATCCGACCTAGAACTTCAAAATCAAAATAAAGACACAGTAAGAATATTTGTGCCAGAGTGTGATCCAAGTCCAGCACTTTCTTGCACCTCAAGTATGTGGACTTTAGTGATCACAGTTTTATGTAGTATCATTATATTTCTGCTTTCAACCTATATGAAAGCATTCTCCATGATACTTTTCCTCACCATGACAAATGCATCAACTTGTCAGGAGAAACCGGAGTCATCCCAGTTCGGACCATCTGTCCTCCCACCTCCAGTCACTTTATTTGAAAACATACAATCCCAGACATAAACTGTCATCATCTATGGTTTTCTGATCAACTACATCCTGAAACAAAACTTGGGAGAATACAAAAGTCTTCCGGCAGAAGAGGATCGAATTAAGGGAAAACTGAGATTGATATGGTCATTCTTTGTTGCCTTCCCACTTTGCATTTCAGAATTCTCCTTGCATCCAGGCTGTCTCTACCCTGCCCTCTGATCATTCAAGATGACATGCTCTTCTCCAATAGCTGAAGGTCATCACTGGGGACTGTTCTGTGAACTTGTCCTGCCTGAGTAGCACATAGTTATCTGAATAAGAAAGATGATCTCTTCATGAATGCAATCAAATGTTATACACTCTATTTCATTCCTACCTTTTAGAACCCTGGTATCCTCTTGCTTCTCTGACTAAAACTATAATGCAGTTAATAGGTACCACTAAATTAATGTTACTCTTCCCTGGAAAAATAGTTAATCTTTTTTTCATTTTTATTAGTTAACTAATATCTATTAAGTACTGTGGTGAATGAAGCCCTAGGCCAGTGGTTGGCAAACTCATTAGTCACAGAGCCAAATATCAACAGTACAATGATTGAAATTTCTTTTGAGAGCCAAATTTTTTAAACTTAAACTTCTTCTTATACCATTTCTTCAAAATAGACTCACCCAGGCCATGGTATTTTGTGGAAGAGCCACACTCAAGGGGCCAACGAGCCGCATGTGGCTCGCAAGCCATGGTTTCCCGACCACTGTCCTAGACTACAAAAATGAATAAAATAGGGTTTCTGTATTTAAGAATAAACTTACATTCTAGCTAGGAGGAAAGGTGCACAGCAAAACACTATTTGAAAAAGGTTATAATACAATGGTTATAATACAATGGCATTAAGAGCTATAATAAATATGTACAAAAGCTGATACAGAACACTGGACAAGAAAAAGAATGATAAGAGTGGATGAGAGCATCTGGAAGTAAAACTAAAAATAAAAAACAACAAAAACACCCTAAAGATCAGTTGTGAAAAGCTGTGTGTTGTTCTGAAAAGTTAGACCTCTCTTTTCCTGCAAGTGGAAGATTTAAAACAATTACTTTCTGAGGTAATGTGACCTATGAAGTGATGGTATAAGAGGAAGGCTTTAGGTGTACCACCAGTAAAGAATATTCTTTGGGTCCCACAGATCTTTCAGAGTTGCCATCACCCCAGCACTGGCCTTAACCCCCTTGCTTCCCTCCACACACACTGTCCTGACACTGTGATTGGGAAATAGTTATTTAAGATATTTTAAAACATTTTTTTCAGTCTGCATAACTCTGTCTTCTCTTTCCAGTTGATTTCAGGAAAAGGGTGATTTATACATCTAACAGAATGAGGTATAATGTTACTAAATAAAAAAGGTTTGGGAGAACAGCATTCTTACTTGTTTGGAAATAGCAAAATCCATCAATAGAAAGTGCTAAAGGAAAGTATAAACTTCAACTTTAATTGATGAACAGATTACCAGCAGATGTCAGATGTAAAAGAATACAAATGAATAGAATAAAAGGAGTAAGGTAAAAACTATGATATAGAAATTTGTAATAAGTCTTCTTGTTTCTTTAATATATGGTTTGGAAACCCAGTCTTGTGAATGTGATAAAACATAACATTTAATATTATCCATCTTCTTGTAAAATTTTTAAGCCACTATAAATGATTTTTACAACCACAGCTATGCACTATGGGAAAGTTTAAGCCAAAATATACAGGAATGGAAGCCAATGAGAGAAGTGAGGAAAAAGAGAGATTGATGTATGTTAAGCTTACAAAGAAAAAAAAATTGAGAACTTTCCAAAAGTGTGGAACTAAATTCAATCTTATAGCTATAATAGAGGCCTGATGCATGAAAGTCGTGCAAGAGTAGGCTTCCCTTCCCCCAACTGCTGGCACCGGCTTCCCTCTGGCACTCTGGACCCCGTCTTCCCTCCAGCACCCAGGATCCAGGCTTCCCTCACAGTCCCAGCTTCATCTGGAAGGATGTCTGGTCTAATTAGCATATTATGCTTTTCTTATTATAGATAAGGAACCTCTTAAAACTAAAGCAGACATGCCATTCAGAATTTTGAAATTATAATTGGCCTTTCAGCATTATTTTGCATTGAGTTAGTCTCCTTTAACTATTAACCCAGAAATACCAGCACAAACAACACACCTTCCATGAACCCCTAAAATTGGATAAATAGCATTACTTTTCATCAGTATGCATGAATTTCAAACTTTTGCTGAATGACTGCTTAATGTGCATTTAAAAAAATATATTTTTATTGATTTCAGAGAGGAAAGAAGAGGGAGAGCGAGATAGAAAACATCAATGATGAGAGAGAATCATTGATTGGCTGCCTCTTGCATGCCCCCTACTATGGATTGAGCCCACAACCCAGGCATGTGCCCTCACTGGACATTGAACCATGACCTCCCATTTCATAAGTCATACTGCAACACTAGCTGGGCTTAATGTACATTTTAAAAAGGATTACATGCATTGGCACACATGAAAGCTACAGGAAGTTCCCGATTTATAATTTGATTGCATTCCAAAAATGTATTGCAAAGTTGACTGTTTGGAACTCAGAATGTATTCTTTTGTGGAAATAAATGGTGGATAATTTCCTGGACTGCCACAGCAGGCAGGCCAGGCCATGACATGCCTTACCCACAGCTGCAATAGCACAGGCTAAATTCTGGGTCCAGACAACAGGGTCTTTTGGTGGAGTAGGAGGAAAGTATATATAGCGAGGTTTGCACCTTATTTTGTAGTTTTACTATTATTATATATTAAGTAGATTAAGACTGTCTCAGGCATTCTCTTCCCTCCCATGTAGTGTCTCTCTTCCCTGTGTGAGGACTCCTCTCTTTAGAGCCACCATGTGTTATCGTCTAGTTTTGGAGGCACTCCCAGCCTCGCACCCCCTACCTCTGCTGGCAAAGTGTACCAAGCTCTAAAAGTACCTTCCTTACCTACACTCCAACCCAAACCCTCAGTCTTCATAGTGAGAGTTCTGCAAAAGGGGAGGCAGCATTAGAGAGGCACATTTGCAGTTCATTAGACCTGCCACTCACAAGCTTTCTTATTGACCAGAATTAATTTAGTAGCAGCAGTTTCTCTAGCTGCTTATTATGGCTTTTGAGAGATCAAATTGTCATTAAGGAAAAAATCAATACATTTTCAGATGCTCCCTTCTTGGCAGGAAAAGAACCCTGGCAAGTGTCCAGATAGAGGAAGTCCCCGCCGCCATTATTTCTTGTTCCTGTGCCAGTTTGGGATTGGTTTACAAAATGTCTGTGGCTTATCACTCTCCTTTCCTCTTTCCTTGAATGTTCTTCACCTCATTTTCTCTAAATGCCCAGTATTCCCTTCACGTGAGATCTAGCTTTTGAAGTAGGTGCATTTGTTACCGTCCTAGTCTGGCCATGAGATCTGTTACACTAAACCATGTTGTCTTTGCATCTAGTCTGAACTTGGGTCAAGAGGCAGCAGGTGAGGAACAGGGATGGCAGGGAGAATCCAGTTCAGTGCAAACACTTAAGATTCATGGGGGCTGCCTAGAAAGGGTCGTGAGAAGGATTCTCAGAGAAGGTTTCCATGCCCGCGACTCATTTAAGTTTCTTAGAGGAGACATAAACCATGTCAACAGACACCCCTGTTCTTCAGGTATCACTTCTGTTCAGGTATCTGTTGGCCACCCACCTTTGTGGACTTTCACTGTCCTTTCTGGTTGTCCTGGACTCTATCTTATCAGCTCCACATCCTTCTTTTCTCTTCCTCCCTTCCAAGAGTAAGAATTCCTACCAAGTCTCTGAAGGGCCACATGGACTTTCCTGTGAAGCCTTTGTCTTGCTATTACTGGGATGTCATCAGTCCCAAAATCTTATCGAGACCTTCCAAGCAAAAACAATGTTCCTCCTAAGAAGAAATTCTGTTCCCATTTGTAAAATGATGAAATGGACAACAAAGACTGCCTTCAGAGGAAGTCCCAGTGGCCAAATAACTAGACAGCTGAGCAGAACAACTACTTCTGGAAGTCAGAGGGCATGACAGAGAGTTGCCTCTGTTTTTAAACATGACAGTGGAAATTGTTCAAATACAGTGAGTGGATAGTCAGGACCAAGATTTCTAAATAAATTTAGAATTTTTACTTTCTTTAAATCATACTAAAATTATTCTATCTAGAAGTTAGAGGCTATACTTATGTGGCAAGAAAGCATGTGGTAGAATGGAAACAGTGAGAATCCAGCCAAACCTGTACTGGGTCCCAATTTTGACATTTAGCAAAACATTTTAATTTTTTTTTAACCTTTTAAAAAAATTCTGAGCCTTAGTTTCCTAATCTCTTAAATGAAAATAATAAACCTTGCCTTAGCTGGGTTGAAGTTTTTCCTAGTTTTTTGTTTGTTTGTTTTGTTTTGTTTTAATTATTGGTTTGTTTTATTGGGAGAATTTTGGTTTTCTACTTCCCCCACTTTCCCCTCTAGTCATGTACTGTTTCTCCCTATGCATTGAATATAATACTATTGAAACTTTCTGTTCCTTATGCCTAAATTAAAGCCAATATCAGTACTTTTTCTCTTTTTTTAAAAAAATATGATATCAGCATTCAGTGATAGAAAGATGACAAGCTTAGGAGTTAGACAGACCTGGGTTCCAAGCGTACCCTTGGGTTCGTCTCTCTCTCCATCAGTTACTCCTCTGTAAGTGAGGATGTTAACACCCACCTGACAAAGCTCTTGTAAGATGGAGAGATGCTGATGTAGAATCTGGCACACAGAAAGTGTGTAGTAAGAGCCCACCATGGGTGTGCTGGTCCCTAACTCATATTCTATCGCATGCAGATAGGATCCCTCCCCTTACCTCCCAGCCCTTACCCCCGTTATTCACAGGGGCAGTTACATGGAAGGCCAGTGGATAACTCATATACTTTCAAGGGACCATTCTGTGCTTAGGAAAGAGAGGCACCACAGAACCATGGTGATTGCCAGTGAACAGTGGCCACAGAAATAACTGGCCCTGGAGCTTGTTTGCATTTCCATCTAGACCCTTGTGTCACCCTTTCAGGATGCAGGCGCCAGTGCTCCAGTGAGGCTTGGGAGTGTGGCATGCTAAATGAGTCCCCTCATCTTTGAGTTCATCAAAGAGAGAATAGCAAAGAGTAGATGGTCCACACATTTGTTGATGATAAACTAATGGCACAAATGCCCTTTCAGTTCCTGTGCACTAGCAATGGCAAAATGTTTAGAAAATGAAAGCAATGATGCAGTCAATAATTAGGATGCCAAAAATGTTTCACATCACACTTAATCAAACCCAGCAATTCTACCTTATTTAGCCCTATTATAACAATCAGCTACTTTTATTATTTTACACTCTCAGGCTATATAACTGACTATTGCCAGGGTTTAAGATTCAAATTAATACAATATTGGGGGTCATTTTTAGTATTCAGAATTCCTTCGATTCTAATAAAGATTAAAATGTTAAAAGTGTCAATTTTCTGGTTGTTAGCGGTTTTCTATAGAATACATCCTTTAATTATAAAGATGTAGCTCATAGGTAGCCCAGTGATAGCTAGAAACAAAATACTGACATTCACTTAACAATTTTAAGTTATTCATCAGATTCTGACTAAAAATTTGTGTGCAATAAAAATGGCATTTATTGTACTAAAGTTTAGCATATTAATGATAGCCAAATTCATCATATTTTCTGTTCCCAAATTCTCTAATATAATTTTGTTTGCAGATACTAAAAATCATGCAGTTTGTTCAATATAAAAGCATGAGTGCATTATTTTTGTCACTAGAGGGCAGAAAATTAAAGTATATTGTTTCCTAAGCTCCTTAAAGATAAAGATACAATGTTTAAGGAGTCATAATAATTCCTTAAACAAAGGAAATAATTCAGCAAATAAATATTAACCCAGCAAATATTTCATAAGCATTAATAAATGTAACAAACAATAAACTCAATTGTTTTTGCTTTAATGTTTATAGTAAAAAAATATGAATCTTTATGGGTTGATAATCTTAAGAATGAACATTTCTCCTAACACAGTAGTCGGCAAACTCATTAGTCAACAGAGCCAAATATCAACAGTACAACGATTGAAATTTCTTTTGAGAACCAAATTTTTTAAATTTAAACTTCTTCTAATGCCACTTTTTCAAAATAGACTTGCCCAGGCCATGGTACTTTGTGGAAGAGCCACACTCAAGGGGCCAAAGAGCTGCACATGGCTCATGAGTTGCAGTTTGCCGACCACTGTCCTAAACAATATATCTTTTGTTTTTATTTGCTGTAAAAAAGAAAATCCCTTTTTGCTTTCTTCTTTGGCTATCCATCATAAAGTGAGTTTCTTTTCTCAGAAGTTCATTTAACCTTGCTAAACCTTTAGCTAATGTTTTTTTTTTAATATATTGATTTTTACAGAAAGGAAGGGAAAGGGAAAGAGAGTTAGAAACATCGATGAGAAAGAAACATCAATCAGCTGCCTTCTGCACACCCCCTACTGAGGATGTGTCCACAATCAAGGTACATGCCCTTACCAGAATTGAACCTGGGACCCTTCAGTCTGCAGGCCAATGCTCTATCCACTGAGCCAAACCAGTTAGGGCTTGAGCTAATATTTTAAATGTTAAATACTGGAACTCCCCCTGTTGACTTGCAATCACCTTCTGAATGGCTTTCCATGCACTCTTCCATAGCTGGCACACTTGAAAATGCCTCCTTGCATAAAACCTCCAGGTACATGTCGAGATAACTTCTATATTTATACTTAACATCGGTATCTCTCAGATTCCAGACTCAGATATCCAGCTAGCATATGTGGAAGTATCCACTAAATGAACCAGAAAGAGCTCAGTTCCTTCCTATACCCCTTGGATTTAATATACAAAGTTAAAGTTAGAAATTTAAATAATAAAATTATACAATGGAAAATTATAATATATGAAAGTGTGAACAAAAATTCGAATCAAATGATCTTAGGCTTCCGTTGATTGTTTATCCCAACCCTAGTGTAGTAGGGAAAATAATGGCCTTCTGGAACCTGTGACTGTTACCTTCCATGACAAAGGGATTTGCAGAGATGACTAATGTCAAGGACCTTAAAAAGGAGAGATTTTCTTGGATTATCCAACTGATCCAGTCTAATCACATGAGCTCTTAAAATATGAAAAAGGAAGCAGAAGGGAAAGAGACAGAGAGATGAGAAGGAAGAAGAAGGAGGAGAGATTAGACGTATGAAGGGAACTGACCTACCATTGCTGGCTTTGGAGATGTGGGATCAGGGCCACAAGCCAAGAAATGTTAGTGGCTCCTAAAACTTGGAATGACCCTCATCTGACAGCCACAAGAAAGGAAGGCCTATGGTCCTTGAGCCAGAAGGAACAGAATTCTGCCAACCATCTGAATGAGTAAGAAGATGTATGGAGCCTTCAGAAAGGAACATAGCCTGCAGAGACCTTGATGGGAGCCCAGTGAAACCTGTGTTGGGCTTCTGACCTCCAGAAGTGTAGGATAATTCACTTGTGTTGTTTCACCTACTAAATTTGTGGGAATTTATTATAGCAGCCTTAATGTACAAAAGCATGTGGCCACTGTTGATGGGATGGAAGAGTTCCCCTTTCCAAACAGACCTCATCAAAGGTTATAGCTTGGTCTGGTGATCCCAGCTTCTGGAGCTTACCCTAATTTTTTTCACCTTACCCACAAATCTGCCTGCACTGAGTCTTATAAGAGGAGTTAACCAAAATAAATGGGAGTTTTTTCAGTCAGAAGGGCCAATGATAGGATATTGTATGCCATGAGGGAAGGAACTGATGGTTGCCCTATGTTTTGAAGCATAAAGTGAGGCAGGGAGCACAGAAAAGGAGCCTGAGGAAATAGGCCAGGGCCAAACTAGGGAAACAAATACCATGTTAAATATCATCTTAATCTGTAGAAATGGGAACCATTCATGGCCTGTTAGGTAGAGGTTTAAGCATGTGCTACGCAAATGAGCCTTCTTGAAGCTGTCTAGAAAAAGGATTCAAGGGAAATGGAACATTAGAATGTTCATGTAGAAAGTTAAGATATGATGCTGACCTAAGACAATGGTAGGAAGGACAGTTATTTGAGGATGAATCCAACAAATGTTTAGCTCACGAAATCAGTGGACCTTAGTGATTGATTAGATATGGGATTTGAGTGAGATATAGGGTTATGACTTACTCTTGGTGTTTGGGTGAATAGTAGTATCCCAATAGATAGGAAAATATACAAAAGGAAGGACAGTTTAGTGGAAAAGAAGGTAATGTGCTATTTTTGGTATATACTCTGGAATTTGAGATATTCATACAATATCAAAGATGAGCTCTCCATCACTCAGCTTGATATCTGAGTCTGAAATTCAAGAGAGATACCTATGTTAAGTATAAATATAGAAGTTATCAGTGTCTGGCATATGGGTAGTAGTGAAAATCATAAGAGTTCAATCATTTCCAGAAAGGAGGAAATAATCTCACATTAAACCCTTGTGTACACAATATTAGAACTACAAAGAGAAAGAAGAAGCCACAAAGGGACCAGAAATGGTAGCCAATGAGATTTGAGGAAAACCAACAGAATGTGATATAAGCAGCGTAAAAAAGAGAAAAGAGATTCCAGATTAAAGAAGTGACCAGCAGTAAAGTAAGACCTACACCATGTCCTTGAATTCAGCATATAAGAAGCTATTGGTGATCTTCGATGGCAGTCCCAGCAGCACAGGCAAAATTGAAGCAAGTTACAGTGAAATGAGCAGTATATAGCACATAAGAAAGTAAGGAGAGTGTTACTTCTTCCTTAATATCGATTACATTTCTTCCTTTGACATCTATTCATTGTCTTACTAGGAAATGGTATCTTACCTGTTTCATTAAAACTAAAGTTTACTGAGCTCTACTCAATGCAATGCATAGGGAACTAGGGAGAAGATAATATATAAGATGTAGGGTCTTCCCATTAAGGAACTTACAGTTAAAAGGCAAGATACTGCAGAATTAAAAACAATAGATGCCTTATTGAACATATTAATGTCTGAGTTTCTGATTTCAAAAACTCTTTTAATCTTTATACCAAACCATTAACTAGGTTGTGATTATTATCTTTGCTTTTATTTATGTATTTATTTCAGATGAAGAAATGGAAGCACAGAAAGATTATGTAACTTGCTCAAGGTCACTCATCTAGTAAATATCTATATCTATAAAAACCTAAGTGACTAACCATTTAGCTGTTCGAATGGTAGCTATGATGCACAATGACCACCAGGGGGAAGACACTCAATGCAGGAGCTGCTGAGCTTCAGTGACTTGGCAGCTGTGATTCTTGGGTGATGCACCTGGAACAGAGAGGAGGGAGCCTGATTCTGGGGTGCATCACCCCAGAACCTCCCTCTCACGATCCAGGACCCCTTGGGGGATGTTGGAGAGCTGGTTTCAGCCCGATTCCTGAAGGCAAGGCCAAGGGACCCCACTGGTGCATGAATCCATGCACTGGGCCTCTAGTTCATATAATAATTCAACTTCAGGAAATCTGTCTCCAGAGTGTATGCATTTAACTACTATGACCTACAAATCTAAGGAAAAGTTGGGTATAAAGGGGAACAGGAGAGAGGAATCACAAAATACTTCAAGCATTCAGAGGAGAGAAAAAATGAGTTCTGTAGAGGGAATCAGGAAAGAGTTCATGAGGATGTGGCATGTGGTTAAGCTTGATGAACATGTGAGGTATGGTGCCTAAGAGGGAGGCAAGAAGGCTGAAGGGGCAAGATAACCAAAAGTCCAATGTGGAGATAGGATTGTATGTGGGATACAAGGGACAAGGGGTGTGCCTGGTTTGGTGTAAAAAGATGAACAGGGAGCCATTCAGCTGAAAAGGAGGTATGGCCAGAATTGGAGGAAATTGGGCCTTTGAACAGTTAGCCAAAAACAAACAAACAAACAAACAAAAAAACACCAAAACTACATATGGTTTTAAAAAGGATTAAGAATATGATTCGTGTTATATTTTTAGAGAGATTTATTCAGCAGCAACAGTGTTTAGGGAGAGCTCAAATACCACCTCTCTTTAACTCCACCTACCTCCCAAATTTCCCTATTAGAAGTTATCCTAGAATTCTGCATCAATTTTTAATGGCTATTATAGCAAATTACCACAAATTTGGTGGCTTAAGATAACCATTTTTATTCTCTTATAGTTCTGGGCTGGAATCAAAGTATTGGCAAAGCCATACTCCCTCCAGAGACCCAAGGGGAAATGTTTCCTTGCTTTTTCCAGCATGTGAGCGTCATTCCTCACATTCTTTGGCCTGTGGTCCTTCCACCTCAGAACCAGCAATGCAGGATCCTGCTTCAGTGGTCATGTTGCCCTCTTTGTTATGCCTCCCTCTTATAAGAATGCTTGTGATTGCAGGTAGGGCCACCTTGAAAATCCAGGATTCTCTTCTCCTCCTAAAATTTTTAACTTAATCTCATCTGCAGTGTCCCCCGCCCCCTTCTTTTTTGTCATAAAAGGTAACATTCAAAGGGTCCAGGGATTAAGTCCTTTGGCCCATTTTTCATCATTGTCCTTGAGTGACTGAATGGTGACAAAAATACTATCATTCAATTGGAACAGTGGTCTGGAATTAGCAAAGAAGAATAAAAAATACTCAGACCCTTCCATTCACCCTGGTAGGGTTATTAGGAGATGAGAGGAAAAAATAACCCTATTGAAAGGGAAAACTAGACTTCATTTGACCAACAGGTTTAATGAGATGCCTTTTCATGAGATGCTTAGTTCAAGTGGAGGAATGCTGGTGAGGAAAGTGGGTGATTTACTAATAGAACATGCATTCATGTTCTATGAATGGTGGAAGAGACCTGTACACAGATAGACTGGAGTGAAGACACTGCCATCATTTAAGACTAAGTGGGATGAAGACATGGAATTCGAGAGGAAAAACCAGTGTGGATGGGCCAGGACTAGGGCGTGAATCAATTTTAACAAGGAGCAAGGGCAGGCCTGTGGGCCATCTGAGGCCCATGGAAAGGACAGGAGTTTGAGGCAGAAGGAAATCTTGAAAATACTGTGAAGTATGGTTTGGTATGGCTTTGCAAAAAAGAGGTTAGCTCAGTCCCTGACATGACAACCAGAAATTCTGAATGGAAAATAGGTAATTCATGAAATTTTATAGCATTTTTTGGCTCATCTCTTGCTATGTTTCTTCAGCTATTCTACTTTCCTGCCAAGTTTTGGATTTTTCTGCTTCTTTTTTATGTTGACTCACATAACATGAAATCATAAGAGCACAATGTTTAACAGTTATGAATTAAATAGGGCAATTATTTTTTATTGAAAATGTTTATTAGTGAAAAAAATATTTCTAAAGAACATCAAGCCATTAGGGATTGAATTACAATGAACTTCCATGAGGTATTCATTTCATTTGTCCAAGATCAAAGCTGGAAATAAAATGATGTCTTTTTATAAACACTCTATTAAAAATTTAAAGAAATTGTTTTAAGCTGATAAACCTAAGATGTCATCATACTGACAAATCTTAGGAATGAAAATGGAAATTATCTACTTTAGAAACCCAACTATCTTATGATGCAGAAGTATGCATATTAGATGTTTCAGTCAAGGTCCTGGAATAAGACAGATGTCATCATTAGCAGGGATGTTTGAGGAGGCCTTTTGGTGAAGGAATTGTTTGCAGTGGTGTAGATGGGGTTGAGACAACCAACAGGGGCTGTTGAAGCATGCTTATGGAGCAGCAATAGCTGGGAACCATTACCATCCATAGGCCTGCAGAGTTAAGGGAGGGAGACTTTCCTGAAACCAGGATCAGCCAAGATGTTGGGATACAGAATAATCATCCTACTCACCAGTAACATGTATTTTTGGTAAGGCTGGGAGACTTCAAGAACAAAAATCTAAGCAACTTCCACCCTTCTCTCACCAGTCACCATATATAATATCCTGCCCTGAGCTGTAAGACTTGGCCACGACCCAGAATAAAGGTAACCTTTCTTGGAGATCCTTTTTGAAAAATTATATGCAACTTCAATTTCAGCCAAATGCAGGAATTAAGATGCCTTTTAGCAGCTTTATGTTTTACAGAGCTCTGACATGGTTTGAAATGGATGAATAAGATTAGAGCAACCTCACCATGGATAGGTCCACCTTGTCATCACCCTGTATAAAATGCAGAGCCTCACCTGGCCTTGAGGATCAGTTTTAAAAAATTTATATACATTATTGATTTTTACATAGAGGAAGGGAAAGGGATAGAGAGTTAGAAACATTGATAAGAGAGAAAAATCGATTAGCTGCCTCCTGCACACCCTTCCTGGGGATGTGCCCACAACCAAGGTACATGCCCTTGATCAGAATTGAACCTAGGACCCTTCAGTCCACAGGCCAACGTTCTATCCACTCAGCCAAACCGGTTAGGGCCTGAGGATCAGTTTTAACACCTGTGGCTATTTCTCATTTATATAGCCCAATGGGGTCAGATTTAATACTGTGAGTCACCCATCTCAGAGATTGGGAGGAGCCCAGTCATCATCATCCCTCAAGACAGTGAACAATTCCTGCTGGACTTCACCCCTGAAGAATGTCTCTGAAAGGTGATAGACAAGTTTTCAAAGGACAACACTTTAGCTAAAGAAATTCATACTTTCTAAATGGGGAATGACAAGACTGAAATATTGGTTTTACTGCTATTATTATCACTGTTGCAGCAAATTCTCAAATATGGACTTCAGAGCTGAACAATTTTTTCCCAGATTTTCAATTCTTCTCTCAGTCCCAAAGAAGGCAATTACAGAAGCAAATGGAACCCTTTATTCGACCCATAGGTCTTTAGGGGGCCATCATCACCTACACACTGGGCAGCAGATCCTATGGGAAACCTTCAGTGTGAGCCACATCTGAATGAAAGTAGAAACCGACAGCTTGAGTTCTGGCTTTGGAACATATGGTGTGGTCAATTATCTGCATGAAGTCTATAATTAGAGACACAACTTCTCAGTAATGACACCCACATCGGCATGTACTGAACTGCACATTACCTTCTGGAATGGCATCAGATATGGCAAAGCTTTGGTCTGAGGCAACACTGATGCTTTGGCAACTCTAATGACAGTCTCTGATTTATCAATGCCTTCTTCATCCACTCCTACCAGCCTCCAAGCAGCCAGCAGCACTTTCTTATCCACAAGTTTCAGACCTTGTATTATGTAACCCCATCATCTTGGCCACACGCAAATGGGATCGGGGACTGGCATTTCAGTAAACAACTACAGTCCATGCTGGAGTAGCCTAAGAACCCTGCAAAGACACTAAAGAGCACCAACCCCAGGCCATTACAAATTATTCTCCCTAGAAAATAAGTCTTTGTGGAAGCAGAAACCCAGCAGCAGAGCATCCAGGAGTTGGTGCAAGCCATGATCTAGAGTGTAGGAGACAAGTGAAGAAGGCAGCAGGAGGTGACAGAGAAGCTGTAGCTTGGCATAAAGCACAGCAATAGAAACTGAGGCTCCCGAATAGCAGTATATTTAGAAGAGGGAGTAGGGAGGGATGGATGCCTGGGTCTGGTACCATTATTATGGCAGCCTACTCAGCATGAATGGCACTTCACTTCCTTAGTACCTACCTGTGAAATTGCAAGTACCATGTCCCTTCATATTCCTATAAGAATTCCTATCATTGAGGCAACATATGCATGTCTCTGCTTTGAAACTAGAAAAACAAAACAAAACTGAACCTGGAAAAGTTTATGTTGAAACCACATTTGTGCACCTGAAGGTCATTCCCATCAGGAACATTCTTTTGTCACATTCAGGGCAGCAATGGATGAGTATAGGACTCGGTGGGAATTCACTTCTAATAGTAAAGCAGCAATGCATTTTGGCTCTGCCAAACCATGTACTCCTCGTGTACTTCTGGCTTTGGAACATATGGTGTGGTCAAAACTGTGCTAGAACACATTGGTCACAATTTGGGAAAATTATTGCAAATTATTTGGAAGAAACCTGAACTGTTATAGATTCTAATTCCTACTAAGCATAGCACTATAATACTTATACCAACTCAACTACATGGTGGGCAACTTGAGTCCAAGAAATGCATCTTAGAGCATTTGGTGCTGATTCAGAACCCGGCATACCTGTTAGATTATGTGATGGCCGTCATCACTTCTAAAGTCTGGGTGGTCGAGGCACCTGGTCAAGCATTTAGGGAGGTTCAGATATGGGCCAACATTACTTTAGATTTACGGTTGCATGATTTTTCCACCTATAAATCAGTGAGAGAATTTAGTCATCTCTTTTGATTATAATTGTCAACAAAACCTGATTATGAAGAGCAAACACAGAATAACTTTCACAGACTTCTTGGTAGAAAGTCCTTGTGGTTTTCAATGGAAGCAGTTTTTGTTCATCAGAAGGCTGGCTGGTTGATCAGCATTGGCAGCGAGTGCTGAATTCCCTACAGCAAAGTTTTGTCCTCAGTTTTGCAGACTGGCACAGGTGGGTGCATAGAAACTTACAAAATGCCAACTTATTGATTTAACGCTAACAATGTAACTACCAGGTCAGGGGACATTCACATCAGCTTGAGCAAGTTCTCCCAAAAAAATGTATGGAAAGCCTTATTCCCGGGGGCTCTTAGTTTGAACAATAAAAGGAAGAGGAGTAAAATATACACTTTTATGCTTCATGGCGTCAGAATCTGTTATTGCACTGCTTCTCTCTCTAACCTGGGTTTGTTCTCCCAGGTATATGGTCCCTCACACTGGCCTGATGGGATGCCCTCTCTTCTAAGTAGTATTTGTATGAGTATTAGCCCCTAGTTCTGGCCATTCAGGCCCCCTTTTTATGTTGTAAAGTCTGGAACTTTATTGTTCACCATCCCCTTTGGCAATCTGACCAAATCCATGAAGCCAAAATGCGAAAAATAATCTAGGATTGCAAATTAAACCAATTATAACTAAACCTAGTCCAGTCCAATCAGGTTAAGATCCTTTGCATCCTGACTCATTCATATCATCTTTCTCCAAATGAGATATAATGAAATTATATACTGAATTTATATTTCTGTCTGGCTTCTTTATTATTTCTAGATTGCCTTGGTTCAAGTTTGGCAAATTGCCAACCTTCTGTTCTGCTGCTGCACAATCACAAATCATTTGCTAATCATGCTAACCATTGGCTGACAGAATCCATCATTTCTTCCACTTTAAGTTCCTCATTACCACTCATTTCCAACCACTAATACACAGGAAAGGACTAGTAAGAAGCAGTGCAGTGCAGTGAAACTGCCTGGATGGAAATTGACTAAGCACCTACTATGTATCAAATACTATACAGAGACCCATTCCCTCCTATACCTAGAATCCAGATAACTGCTTTGTAATTCAGTCTCATCTCTCAAGTGACCCTGGGCAAATCAATCAATGCTCTGGGCTTCAATTTCCTCATGTTAAATATGTAAATAACAGTGATAGCTCTGGAGATTGTTGAAAATGAAATAAATGAAGGAATGTATATGGAAGTGCTGTGTGCTAGCAAATAGGGTGTTGGAAAATACAAACATCTAGGTGCTTTATAGACCTTTTCTTGCACTGAAATTCAACTCTTATTCATTACTGTTTAGTGGACCCCAGCCCTACAAAAGTATCGGGACTTTATCCACTCTCATACATCCTATAGTCCTTCCTATTATAATTATTAAAAAATATAACATTTTGAAAAAGATAGCATTGTAAAATACCCTTCATCCTCCTAGAATACTTTAGCCCTCCCCACAAAAAACAACAACAACAATTGTGGGTGGTTAGGCAACAGGATTTTAACTACTGGCTCTTGATTTCTCAGACACTGAGCACCCCATCTTCAGATACTCAGACACTGAGCACCCATGTTCACGGGTCTGTAACATTTCCTGTGTGACCTGCCAACAACTCATACTCTTTGTTTTACAGATTTCTTAATCAGCACTTCTGCAACAACCTGTTTTCCCTCACTGTCGGGACAGAGAGGGGAGCTCCCGTTAGGGTTTTCCCTCTTAGTCATCCTTTCAGATTCAGTCTCCTTGGGTTACAAGCTGCACTCACATGTGAAAGGATAGGCAAAGTGGCCCAGACATTCTTCTTCCTCTAAAACTGCCAATCACACACCAACTATGTAAAAATTCATCACTGAAATCTAAATCCTGCTGATACAAAAGGAGTTGCACATATGAATTTTATGTGGCCTTTTGAAGCATTGATTTAATAATAGTATGTAGGCAAAGGGGAGTGAGTGAAAGATTTTACATAACAGGCTGACCTGGATTTAGTTCATTTGGGCAACCAAGTGAAGGGTGGAATTGAGGAGGACTTCCTTAAATATGTTCATATGCTTAAATATGACAGAAATAGTAGATTTAATATTATGTCTATTTTACCATAATAAAGAGTTCAGAATTTGCTTCAAGCGTCCAGGTAAGCAAGGATAAGGTATGAACTCGAAAGGGTCAAGAAAAACTTAAAAAGGAAGATTTTTGAGGCATTCATCCTCCCACCAATCTAGCTAGAAACACTGGAGTGATTTATTATTTAATATTAATGACCTGATACTACATGCCAGGCAGTGTGCTGGGACACAGAGTTGGAGAATAATCCCTGCCCTCAAATAGCATAATGCACTCAATTGTCTAGTATTCTGATACTTACAATACAGCATGTCAGGGCAGCGTCAGTGGCAAGTAAAGAGCATTATGGAAGCAGAGTGCAGGGCAACCAATAAATTGTGGGGAATAATCAGGGGAGGGTTCTGAGACATGATGGCTCCTGAGTTGGGTCTTAAATAATGAAGAAGACTTGCCAGGTAAAGAGGGGAGGGGGTGTGGATTGAGAAAGGGCATTCCAAATTGAGGCACTTGCTGAGAGGCATAGAGGAAGTAAGAAAGCGACTGGGAAGCCTGGCACCCAAAGGACTCTTGTTGCTCCAGCACACCCACTGCTCCATGACAGGACCCATTCATTTTGCACACAGAGGTGGTGATGGCGCCCAGGTCCCTCATCCACCCAGCTGGGGAGAGCAGGCCCATCCGACAGAATAGACAGCCTCATATCGTTGGGTCCATGTGGAGACAGCCAGCCCCTGCTCCCCTCCCCCGCACTCATGAAATACCTCAGTCCCTCTCCAGGAGGGGGAGAAGTGAAGAAAGCCCTTTGACAGATTTTGAGAATGGTATAGATTTCAGTTATTACCAAAGAGAAAAGTGAGTGAGTGGTAGCGCAGAAATGGGATAATCTCTAAATTAACTCTAGAACTTATTAATGAGTACACATCTTAGACACGTCTTAGAGACTCCGAGAACAAATGCAAGAGTTGTTAGAGGGGAATTGAACTTGCAGGAATGTCTCTCACTGTGGCTAAAGTCAGAAAAAAATGTATTGCATAGTGGATAAAAGCAAGCCTATAAACCAGGCACACTGGGTTTAAAATTTAGACCCTGCTCGTGAATAACTGTCTGCCCTGGGTTAACTTCTCTGAGCCTCTCTCCTTCTATCTCTATGAAATGAGAGTAACAATAGTACCTGCTTCATGGTGCTGCCATGAGGACTGAATGTAAGGATACCCCTCTTCTTCACACCCTAACACGTGGTAACACATTCAGTGTTAATTACTATGACCATGACTACTGAAGTGACACCATTTTACCCTCTCTAGTCAGAAGGTCAAGATGTCCAGAAGTAGAGAGCCCAAATTTATAATGCAAATCAATATTTTTTAAGTGTTATTTTTCTAGATGTTTCTTTTCCAGACAATGAAGGAAATCCATGTAACTGATCTTTTTATAGCAAAATATCTCTTTATGAGGCAAAACAGAAAGAAGTTACAGGTTATTGAGAAATTGCCCTCAGTTTACTTTTAAGACAAAATCAAATATGCCAAATATGGCTGTATCAACATTAACTTTGGAATGAACTAATTAACAAAATTTTCCCTTTTTGTCCTTATTTTCATAGTTTCCTTGTTTTATAAAAACCAAGCAGTCCAGTTAATGAAATCTGTTGAACAGACAGAGTTGGCGTCCTTAGAGATGACTGCAGAGAAGCGCTGGTGCTTCATACTCAGGGTGAAGGAGCACACAGCAGATATTTCTGGAGCCATAAAAAGGGGGAAATCAACAAATTTCAGTGAGATTTTCCCCAGAGGAAATGTGCTAGGTACACATTCTACATTTTCACATATTCAGAAGCTGAATATCTTATAATATGGAACTAATTTAATTCCAGTGCTATATATGAACAATCCTAAATCACTTATCATTCAAATGATCCAAGTTAAATGGAACATTCTAATTTTTTTATAAAAAGAAAAACAAAGCTAAGGGAGGGAGATGTTGCTTGTTCAGAAAAGTATGAAGTCTGATGAATAAAAATATAATTTGTAGGGAAAAACATGAAATTTGTCTATGTCAAATGAAATCTGTAATCATGAGGAAGAAAAATGGCGGCAGAATAGGCGGCTGTGTCCCGAGCCTTGTCCCTGAGCAGACACAAAGAACAGCTTAGGGTCGCACTGGGAGTGTTTGTTGGGGAGTTAAGGGACAGTTATACTCTAGGAGAAGGCAGGGGACTGCTAGACAGGGCTCCCCTGAACGGGCAGCCCTCACTGCTGCTGGATTTCCTCTCTAAGCTTCTGGCTTGGACGTGGAGGCCATGCCATCTTGAAGGAGAAAGTAGAGGTTTACAGAAGCCTGAAAATCTACAGCTGCAACACCCACCGAACAGCTGTGAGCCCCAGAACACGGTCCCCAATTGGCACAAACACTTGGATTCAGAGGAGCTCTACATGCTACATGGAAAGGTCAGATTTTTGCTGGTCCCACAGAACAGAAAAGTGCACACACTGTGGGAGCTGGAAGACTGGGGGTACTCTGCACCTAGAGAAATCCGTGGCTGTTGGGCATTGCATGATCCATGAATGTGGAAGGGGGTCCTCAGAGCTGCTAACAGAGAGGATCTCTAAGAAGCAACCCATTTTGATCTGATGCCGAAGGACAGCTTGGGAGTTATTAAAGTGTGCCAGCTGCTTGGACAAGAGCAGGGAAGGGGGACTGCGCAGACTTGTGCTCTTTCCTTTTCAAATCCTTGCTTCTGATTGCTAAGCCAAATAAATAGGATCACCCAGTTGGGGACACTCTAGGAGACTGCAGGAGAAAGTTGTTTTTCTGGAACCTGGGGATCGGAGTGGGAAGCGACCTTTGGAAAACCAGCTCAGGGGCAGCCCACTCCCACAAACTGGTATTGCGTGTCATAGGAAAAATAGAATCTAAGCACAGACTAGAGAGGACCTATAGTCTTGGAGGTCAATCCTGAAACACTACCACCCAGGGGCTGACTCACAAATTGACTTGTCTGTAATCACAAATAAAAAAATAAAGAGATTAAGACATACCACCGGCTTACAAACCAGGACTGGCTTACAAAACTGAGAACCAGTGAAACACAGGGAACTGCGATACTGTCCTGAATGGGGAAAAGGTGTGCCAAACAGATCAATAAAGTAATGATCTTCAGTACTGCATATTGTATCATTTTTAATTTTTAATTTTTTTAATTTATAATTTTTTATATATTCATCTTTTACTTAAGAAACTATTTTTTCTTTTTTCCTCACTTAATTTTACATTTTTAATTATTACATTTTTATTTTCAATCAGTATTATTACTACTACTATTTCACCTTTTTTTTAAAAAGTGCCATTTTATTTTCTCTTTATTTTACTTTGGGATTAGAGTTCTACATTCTAATTTCATCTTTCCTTTAGCATCATTTTACTCTATCTCAACTCTACCTTTATGCCATCATTCTCTTCCTAACTTTTCCCCTTTTGTTGTCCTGTTTCTCTTACCCTTTTCCTACTGTAGATTTTCCCTATTCTTTCTTTTTACCCCTGTTAAAATTTCACCCCACTTATATATCTAATTTCCAATCCCCTGCTCCAAGTCCATACACACCTCACTCTTCTCTATCTTCACTATCCAAAAAATTGTTTTTCTCTCTGTTTGTTGTTGTTTGCTTGACTATTAATTATATCGATTTTTTATACTTTGTTGTGAGATTGTTTTTGCTTATTTTTCTTATTTTGTTTTGCTTTTTTGTTTGCTTTGGTTTTGTTTGTTTTTTACATCTGTTTTCCCATGCCTCCCTGGATATTAGTTATTGTTTGTAGTTTGCATTAATCTCCATGTACTTGTTGCTGGCATTTGTTCGGATTAGTTGTTGTTCTATTGCAGTTTTTCTCCCCATATATATAACTTGTTCCCCTTCTATTTCTTATTCTTTTTCCTTCTTTTTCTTTATTTTGTTTTTCTTCCTTCTCCCAGTTTCATTTGGCACTGCTTTCTTTTCTTTCTTTCTTTTTTTCTTCTTTTCTCTCATCTTCTTTCTCTCCTATCCCCTAATTTGTCTCTTTCTGGTGGTCACCATTCTTTGTGGCTATTAATATTGTGAATACATTTCTGTTCAGTGCCTTGTGCATTTTACCTGGTTGTGATGTATTTTGTGCCTTTCAATCAACACAGGAGAGAGGGAACTACATAACCAGATACCTGGAGAAGAGAGACCATGGGCAGACAAAGAAAGAGCCCGCATATGAAAGAAAAGCAGGCATCACCAAAAAAGGAAGTAAATGAAATGGAGGCAAGCAACCTGCCAGAGAAAGAATTCAGAGAAATGGCCATAAGGTGGCTGAAAAGAATGGAAGACAAATTCGAAAATATGAGTAATAACCAAGAGGAAATGAAGAAGAACCAAGAAGAAATAAAAAATGACATCACTGTTGTAAAGAACTCAATAGAAAGCATCAAAAGTACACTAGAAGATACAGAAGACTGCATCAGTGAGCTAAAAGATAAAGTAGAAAAAAATACCCTATTAGGGCAGCTTCTAGAAAAAAAAATTCAAAAGCAGGAGGAGAAACTAAGGGAACTTTGTGACATATGAAACAAAACAACATCCGCATAATGGGGAAAACAGAAGGAGAGGAAACTGAGCGAGGAATAGAAAACTTGTTTGAAGAAATAATGACAGAAAACTTCCCTGATATAGGGAAGAAAAAACTCAAACAAATCTAAGAAGCTCACATAGTCCCAAGCCAAATGAACCCCAAAAGACCAATGCCAAAGCACATTATAAATAAGTTGGCAAACACCAGTGAAAAAGTAAGGGTCTGAATTCAAGAATACTATACCTAGCAAGGCTATCAATCAAAATTAAAGGTGAAATCAGGAGCTTCACAGAGAAAAAAGAACTAAGGGAATGTATTACTGCCAAACCAACAATGCAAGAAATGCTAAATGGTCTGCTGTAAAAAAAAAAAAAAAAAAGGAAGCAAAGAAGGAACACAGGGGTAAAGAATAACAATAGTGACAAATAAGTACATATCAATAATTATTTTAAATGTAAATGGATTAAATGCTCCAATCAAAAGACATAGGAGTAACAGATTGGATTAGAAAACATGACCCATATATCTGCTATCTATAAGAAACCCACTTCAGAAAAAAAGACACACACAGACTGAGGGTGAAAGAATGGAAAAGGATTTTTCAGGCAAATGGAAATGAAAAAAAAAAAAGCTGGGGTAGCAATACTTATACCAGACAAATTAGATCTCAAAGAGAAGGACATAACAAGAGATACGGAAGGCCACTTCATAATACTAACGGGAGCAATCCAACAAGAAGAAATAACTCTGGTAAACACCCAACACAGGAGCATTAAATACATAAAAAACTCTTAGAGGACATCAAGGGAGAGATTGACAGAAATACAATCATAGTAGGAGATTTTAATACCCCACTATCACCATTGGACAAATCCTCTAAACAAAACATCAGCAAAGAAATATTGATCCTAAATGATTCACTAGTCCAGATAGAATTAATTGACATCTTCAAAATATTTCACCCCAAAGCCACAGAATATACATTCTTCTCAAGTGCACATGGGTCATTTTCAAAGATAGACCATATGTTGGGTCATAGGCACAGTCTCTTTAAATTCAAGAAGATAGAAATCATATCAAGCATCTTCTCAGATCACAGTGGCATAAAATTTGAAATCAAGTGCAATAAAAATAATCTAAAGAAATCAAACACATGAAAAATAGATAGCATGCTATTAAACAATGAGTGGGTAACCAGAGAGATCAAAGAAGAAATAAAAAAAATCATCATGGCAACAAATGACAATGAAAACAAAACAATACAAAATTTATGGGACACAGTGAAAGCAGTCTTGAGAGGGAAGTTCATAGCTCTACAAGCCTACTGTAAAAAACAAGAAGCAATGGTAATAAATTTTCTAACCCTACAACTAAAGAGCTAGCAAGAGAACAACAAGAAAAGCCCAGTGTAAGAAGAAGGAAGGAAATGATAAAGATTAGAGCAGAGATAAACAACATAGAGACTAAAGAAACAATTCAAAAGATCAACAAAATCAAGAGCTGGTTCTTTGAATGGATAAACAAGATTGATGAAACTCTAGCTAGGTTCACCAAGAAGCAAAGAGAGAGGATTCAAAGAAACAAAATCAGAAATGAAAGAGGTGAAATAACAATAGACACCACCGAAATACAAAGGGTTGTTAAAAAATACTATGAACAACTCTATTCCAACTAACTGGACAACCTGGAGAACATGGACCTATTCCTAGAAAAATATAACCTTCCAAAACTCAATCAGGAAGAATCTAAACATCTCAATAGGGCAATAACTATGGAAGAAATTGAAGCAGTCATCAAAAAGCTTCCAGCAAACAAAAGCTCGGGGCCAGACAGCTACACAGGGGAGTTTTACCAAACATTCAAGGAAGAATTAAAACCTATCCTCCTCAGACTCTTCCAAAGAATTCAAGAGGAAGGAACACTTTCAAGCACCTCCTATGAAGCAATCATCACCATAATACCAAAACCAGATAAAGAGAACACAATGAAAGATAATTATCGGCCAATATCCCTTATGAACATAGATGCTAAAATCCTCAACAAAATTCTAGCAAATTGGATCCAGCCATACATCAGAAAGATCATACAACATGACCAAGAAGGATTTATCCCAGAAATGCAAGGATGGTACATCTACAAATCAATAAATGTGATACATCACATAAACAAATTGAGAGATAAAAATCACATAGTCATATCAATTGATGCAGAAAAAGCATTTGACAAAATCTAACACCCTTTCTTGATTAAAAACTCTCAACAAGGTGGGAATAGAAGGATAATATCTCAACATAATAAAAGCCATATATGATAAACCCACAGCTAACATCATACTCAATGGGCAAAAACTAAAACCATTTCCCCTAAGAACAGGAATAAGACCAGATGCCCACTCTCATCACACTTGTTTGACATAGTACTGGAAGTATTAGCCATTGCAATTAGACAAGAAGAAGAAATAAAAGGCATTCAAATTGGAAAACAAGAAGTAAAGCTGTCCTTATTTGCAGATGACATGATACTGTACATAGAAAAACTGAAAGACTCCATCAAAAAAAATAGTAGACTTAATAAATGAATTTGGCAATGTAGCAGGATACAATATTAATGCCAAGAAATTTATGGCATTATTATAAACCAATAGTGAACTTACAGAAAGCAAGACTAGAAAAGCAATCCCATTTACCATTGCACAAAAAAAATTAAGATACCTAGGAATAAACCTAACTAAGGAGGTAAAAGACCTATACATAGAAAACTACAGGACACTGAAAAAAGAGAAAGAGAAAGACGTAATCAGATGGAAGAGCATATCATGCTCATGGATTGGGAGAACAACATCATTAAAATGTCCATACTACCCAAAGCAATTTATAGATTCAATGCTCTCCCCATTAAAATACCAAGGGTATATTTCACAGACCTAGAAAGAGCTCTCCAAAGATTAATTTGGAATAAAAAAAAAAAAGACCCGAATAGCCACAGCAATCCTGAGAAAAACGAATAAAGTAGGTGTGATCTCAATACCAGATTTCAAGCTGTATTACAAAGCAACTGTTCTCAAAACAGCCTGGTACTGGCACAAGAACAGAAATACAGACCAATGGAATAGAATAGAGAATCCAGATATCCACCCAAACCACTCTGCTCAACTAATATTTGACAAAGCAGGCATGAACATACTATGGAGTCCAGACAGTCTCTTCAATAAATGGTGTTGGGAAAATTGGATAGATACATGCAAAAAAATGAAACTAGACCACCAACTTACACCATACACAAAAATAAACTCAAAATGGATACAGAACTTAAACATAAGATGGGAAACCATAAAAATAATAGAGGAACCCACAGGCAGCAAAATCTTAGCCATATCTTGAAGGAACTTCTTCACTGATACTGCTCTTAGGGCAATGGAAGCTAAAGAGAAAATAAACAAATGAGACTACATCAAAATAAAAAGCTTTTTCACAGCTAAAGAAACCATCAACAAAACAACAAGAAAGCTCACTGCATGGAAGACCATATTTTCAAATGTTATCACTAATAAAGGTTTAATCTCCACCATCTACAGGCAACTTATACAACTTAATAAAAGGAAGATAAATGATTCAATAAAAAAAATGGGCCAAGACCTAAAAAGAATATTTTCAGAAGAAGACAGAAAGAAGGCTAAGAGATACATGAAAACATACTCAAAGTCATTAATTATCTGAGAGATGCAAATCAAAACAATAATGTGATACCATCTCACACCTGTCAGAATGGCAATCATCAACAAATCAACAAATGACAAGTGTTGGCGAGGTTAGGGAGAAATAGGAACCCTCGTGCACTGCTGATGGGAATGCAGACTGGTGCAGCCACTGTGGAGAACAGTATGGAGTTTCCTCAAAAAACTAAAAATGGAACTCCCATTTGATCCAGTAATCCCACTCCTAGGAATATATCCTAAGAAACTAGAAACACCAATCAGAAAGAATATATCCACCCCTATGTTCATAACAGCACAATTTACAATAGGTAAGAACTGGATACAGCTTAGGTGCCCGTCAGCAGATGACTGGATTAGAAAACTATAGTACATCTACACAACGGAATACTATTCTGCCATAAAAAAGAAGGAATTCTTACCATTTGCAGCCACCTGAATGGAACTGGAGAGCATTATGCTAAGTGAAATAGGCCAGTCAATGAAAAAAAAATACCACATGATCTCCTTCATTTATGGAGAATAAAGAACATTATAAACTGATGAACTAAAAGATAGATACAGAGGCAGTAAAGCATCAAACAGACTGTCAGATTACAGTGGTAAGGTTAGGGAGAAGTGGGGTAGATAAGAGATCAACTAAAGGACTTTTTTGCAGGCATTATAAGCATAACCAATGGACACAAGACACTATGGCATTAGGGCATGCATGGGAATTGTGGGGGGGGCAATGGGAAGATATGTACACATGTAATACATTAATAAAAATTTTTTTTAAAGAAATCTGTAATCATATGGGAAAACAATACTTCCTGTTCTGTATTGAAACTGATGCCGTAAAAAAAAAATGAGAGCACAAGATTTTCTGGCAATGTTAACAACCTCTACTTTATCAATTAAAAAGAATGATCATCAGCTGTTCAGATAACACTAGCATTGTTAAGAGGGAACTGAATCCCAGGATATAGAGAAGAGTCAAAGAGTACTTGGTCACAGTAAACATAATCATATTTTCCGACCAAGATGTACTATGTCTCAGGATACAAAAGAAATGTGCAGGCACAAGCATAGACCCAAAGAGATTACTAGTGAGAAATACAGAAATCTTAAGACTTAAGGGGGAAAAAATGCCTCTCTCTTCCAAAAGGTAAGCCTGAGAAACCCCTATCAAACAATAAACTTTGTATCTGTATCTAGAAAAATCCGAATATGGTTTATGACTTGCCAATGTTTATGAAAAAAAGTAAGTGGTCAGGATGATTCATAGAATCCAAGTGGGTTCACTACTTAGTAAAAGAAAGAATTTCCCAACTATCCAGCAGTTAAGGAGTTGTTACAGATACCATATACCAGGATTCTAACAATGCTGTTTAAAAGTGTCTCAAAAAATTTTTGAACCATGCTAGGACATATTTGCATGTTCAATGTAGATGAATTCATGGGTGGTTGAATAATAAGGATAATAATCCACTTAAAAATATTTTAAGGGGTTTTGTATATGGTCTAGTTATTTCTGTAATATTTTCAATAACCTAAATGAACATCAAGAAGAAATATAAATCTCTATTGAATGATCAATTTATTAACATACAGAATAACATACTGACTTTTGCATTTTTTCTCAGATTAATGAAAAATTTGGTCCAAAATAAATAACATGAAATGTAGGGAATGTAAATAGAATATATTACATATTAATTCAAAGGCAAATATATAAGGATTTTCTTGCTTTATCTTCTGAAAGACCCTGTGAGGTGGGTATTATATTTACCATGTTATTGGTATAGATGATAAAAATAAGGTTTGCCAAATTAGTAATTTTTCCAAGTTATATTGACTCCTCTTGCTACCACTGTCACATCTCCATTATTGAATTTAACTATGGAACCTGGTGATTACATAGGGCTACCCAGATAATCTGAGATGATCACCTCATTTCAAACCCTTTAACTTAATCCCATCTGCAAAGTTTCTTTTGCTACATAGTGTTAACAGTTATAGGTTCCAGGGATTCTGACAAGGACATTGTGGCGGGGGACATTGTGGGGGCCGCACATTATTCAGCTTAACAATATTGGTGCAAAGTGAGCAAGAGTTGGAGTAGCTGGAGATCAGATCAGAGAGGGGACTGGGAACTAAATCAGATGGGCCTTTAATATTCTGAAACATACTGGCACCTATAAAGGTTATCATAAGAATCTTGGGGTTTACCATAAGTTAAATAGAAAGCCAAGCAGAGGAGTGACACAGTTGATCTTTTGTCTTTAAGAACCACTCCAGTGGCGGTTTTGAGAATAGACCATAAGGAAGCGTGATAAATGTAAGAACAGTGAGAAGGTGGTTGTAGTGATACAGGAGAGAGATGATGGCAACTCATCCCAGGGTGGGATCAGTGGAAGTGATAAAAGTAGTTGGATTCTGGAGATACATAGAAAAATAGACACAACAGGATTTTCTGATTGGTTCAGAGTGGTCAGGAATGATTTTTTTTTTTCACCTGAGCAACTCAAATAATGGAATTGTCATCAACTGAAATGGAAACTTCTGAAGAAGGAGTACATTTGGAGGAGTGGTTAGACTAGAACCATAGATCCTGTTTTAGGTATGTCACTTATGGTGACTATTAGCATCCAAATGGAGATATTGAATAGGGAGTTGTCTTTAGGAGTGAGGAAATTAAAAGAAAATTTGGAACTAGGAATATAAATATAGGAATATGGGAATTGTCAGCAGATAATGATGTTTTCTTCCATGAGACTGGGTAAGTTCATCTAGGGGATAAATGTAAGGTAGGTAAGAGATAGTCAAGAACTGAATTCTGTAGCACATCCATGTTAGGAAAAAGAGAAGCTATAATGAGGGCTAAGAGAAAATGACTGTGGAGGTGCCATTTCCTAAGAGCATAAGAGTAAGTAGATTAAGGAGGATGAGTTATCATCTGTGACACTGAGAACTGGATTGCCAACCCATGAGATCTGGGATGGTCTGAGACCTCTGAGTGGTAATAGCCAAGACAGTGAGTCGATATAGACAAATCACTTAGAATAATGGTTTCCAAACTTTGTTGTATTTAGGAATCAGCCGACAGTCTTTTCAAAATAGTGGTATCTGGTTCTCTTCCCAGACACTGTGATTAGGATTTTTCAAATCCCCCTGCTGAATCTAAAGAGCAGTAAAGTTTGGTACACACTTGGTTAGAACAATGACCAGTGTATATAAAGCTTTTTCTGTATGTTAAATTGAGGAAGCTTGTGGGGAGAGAGAAGGTTTGGGGGTTAAAAAGGGGTGCAAATCAGTGTGCAACTGACCAGATAGGTGAGCAGCATACTTCTAAAATGAATTCTTCAAAGGAGAATGTAATTACATCAGTTTTTCTTCGAAGTTCTGAAAACAGTTCCAGCCACCACTTTAGACTGCCCGAAGAATTAAGATCACAGATAGGTTTTATTTCCTCGGTAGCTGACGTAACTCTATCCACACCATTTTTTTTCTCCCTCCTAGAAATCTCGCAGCTGTGAATTTAATGCCAAGTTGCACGTTTCAAATAAAGTTCAATGAAGGAAGGCCTAACTCAGATAACAAGAGGCTCTGTAAGAGTCTTTATGCACCAGCTGCTAACTTTGGTGTTGAAATTGTGGTTGGACATTTGATGCTTTCCTTTAATTCAAAGAAGCACTTAAAGCACTTAGGGAAGCACGGATTCTTTTTCAGTTTGTGAATCCCGTGGCCACAACTCAAAAACAGTTGCATAACATTTGTGAGTACGTTTTCTCTTCTAGCAGGCAGGCAAAATGGAGTTAGGAATGCAACCTGGACAAGCAAGAATTTGCTTATGATGCACTAAGGAGTTCACACTGAAGGAAACGTGGAGACCATCTGGAGGAAGCCGATGGGAGTGCCCTCCCTGAAAAGGATTAATAGAAAGGGGTCAAAGATTAGGAACATGGGTGACAATTGGAAGGGAAAGACTTGGGTGGGGGTGAGGGGAGAGAGGAAAAAGATCTCTGATCAGAGAGAAGGGGTAGATCAAATAATAAAGAATTAATTATTGGGATCAGGAAAGAGAAGAACCAAAAGAAACAGGCAAAGAGGAGAGTCCCCTGAACAAGGGAGAAAAGAATAAGGCCAGTTAACCTTTGGGGTTGGATAGGAAAGGGGAGTGCACAGAACCAACAATGATGAGGGCACTGGGGCAGAAGCTGGGAGAAGATGGCTCCAGTCTGATGTTGAGGAAGGAGGACCAGACTCACTGTTGATGAGTTTTCAAACTGCTATACCCTACAGTGTGAAAACATCCAAGTAGGACAAAAACTCTCTAGAGATGACAATAGCTGTGGTTCATTTCTTATAATAATTTTCAAATGTAAAAGTTCTGATGAGAATTCACAACAAGAGGGATGCAAAAACAAAATTTAAAAAAATTAAAAACTTGTTAAAAAAAAGAATGATGCAATTACAAGAAATTTGGTTGTGCACTAGTATATGGCATGAAAAAAAATAATAAAGCCATTTCAAAACACTTTGGTAAAATGTCTGTAAGGATCATGATTAAGCTCCTTTTCCAAGAAGTCAGTGAATGCAACATCAGATTTATACAATTAGGAGATCATACTTTTACAGAGGAAATAATTTTCATATATAACTAATAATCCTGAGACATAAGGCACATAACATACCAACAATATGCAAAGCATATGCAAAGAATATTCCAAGAGTATTCAGTAAAGAGATTTAGAAAGTCTGAAGTGGAATCTAGACATCTGCATTTTTATAAAACTACATGCTTGCATCTAATGTATATCCCAAACTGAGAGCCACTGACCTAGAAGATATTACATTCAAATGAAGAATGAGCTTTTGGACAATAGTATTTTAAATAATAACTAAAATTTATGATGAATAACACTTTATTGTTGATGCCTAATATTATCAGGCAAAACAGCCCCAAGAAACATGTCATGGACAGCAAAGACATTGACAGATTTCTCTGAACTCCCCAAATGCAATTTCAGAAATATTAATATCTTACTTATAAAGATGTTACCTAAGGAAGGATAAACATCTCTTTTGATTTGGCAACTCTTCTCAGGCACCATTCCTAGGTATATTGATATTTTTAAAAACCTAATTATTTCCAGCACTTCACAAAATAAAAGAATAAGTCTTTGTAATTTTGCAGGGGCCATTTGGGAAGTCAGAAACACAGTTTCAGAGGCAAAAAATATCTTAAAAGTTTTACTTTACTTTTTTCCATATTGAGAGTTGATATGGGGGGACAAAAATAAAAATTAAAAAGAAACATAAAAGGTAACGTACTTGTACAATGTTAGCTCTTTCAGAAGTGAGGATTCTTTGTTCTCTTGTTTAATCTTTATTGTTGAAAGTATTATAGTGTCCCCTCCATTTCCCCCTTGTCCTCCACAGATATTTCTACCCCATTCCAGGCCTTCACCACCCTTCTTTTGGTTGTTGTTCTCTTAAATAATCCAGGATGTAATAATGTCAATATAAAGCACAGAAAGTTACACTGATAAGACGATCTTTGCTATGTAGGCAGATGACATAAAGATTAACCCTTCATATTGTAAGTAAAACCAATAAATAGTAAACGAAGGAAGCAATCCCATCACAGTGAGCAAACTTTGCTAAGCTATTAACACATTCCAGAGCTTTTCAGACTCAGGTATTATAAACAAAGACAAATAAAATTTACATTCCAACCTTTGCCTGTCATTGTGCATTTTAATATTCTGAAACATACTGGCACTTTAGGATAAATCTTGTAAGACCACAAAATCTAATTTCATAAGATATTATCTGCATACAAGGCTTTCATCATTACTATCTTCAAATGAATCAATAAACATTTTTTTAATTCTGTCTTAATTCCAATATAATGAATATCAGTAGCTATAACCCATATAAAAAAACTCCTTGGAGTCCTCACTAAGTTTTAAGAGTATAAATGGGCACCAATAAAAACCAGAGAAGTAATTTTTAAAGAAAAATCTCTTTATGTAGTTGTATTTCATCTGTCACTATGGCTCCTAGTATCGTTTTAGCCACCATATTAATTAAAACTTTTAAAACAAAGGGGCATCTGTAATACTTTCAACAATAAAGATAAATTTTTAAAAAATCTTTTAACTAAAATAACTAACTCGTATTTCACAGAAAAAAATGTGAAAATGGATTATGGAGAACTGTCACAAATCAGCATTTTAGTGATTAGGTAGAACTTATAAATACATATAACACAACTTTCTACAGACACGTACTTGCTACAGCCTTGTATATCTTCTGAAAGTGGCAAAAGTAACCATCTTTAGCAAATTAAAAGCAAAATCATATAAACATAAATTATGCTTAGTAATCAATTATCCATGTTCTATCTTGTTTAGAAATAATGTAGATTTCCAGTGATTAACCATTAATTAGTTTAATTTAATCAGCCTAAGGTTTCAAATTTCCTAAAGATCTATTTAAAATTGAGATATAATTCACTTACCACAACAATCAGCATATTAACATGTACATTTCAGTGGTTTTTAGTACAGTCACTAGATTGTATAATTATCACCATTATCCAAGTCCAAAACAGTTTCATCACCTCCACAATAAAACCTCATACCCATTAGCACTCACTCCCCATTCTTGGCAATGAATAATGTGCTTTCTGTCTATATCTTTTAACTATTCTGGACATTTCACATAAACATAATCACACAACATGTGGCCTTTTGTGTTTGGCTTCTTTTACTTAGCATAATGTTTTCAAGTTTATCTTTGATATAGCAAATATTAGTATTTCCTTCCTTTTTATGGACAAATATTCTATTGTGTGCATATACCACATTTTGTTTATACATTTATTAGTTGGTACAGATTTGTGTACAGATTTTTGTATAAAATATGATTGAATTTCTGGATTATAGGGTAACTCTATTTAATTTTTTATTTTTATTTTATTTTATTTTTTAATAGAGGAAACTTTTTAAAAAATATATTTTTTATTGATTTTTTACAGAGAGGAAGAGAGAGGGATAGAAAGTCAGAAACATTGATGAGGAGACATTGATCAGCTGCCTCTTGCATGCCCCCCAACTGGGATGTGCCTGCAACCAAGGTACATGCCCTTGCTCAGAATTGAACCTGGGACCCTTCAGTCTGCAGTCCGACACTCTATCCACTGAGCCAAACCGGTTTCTGCTGTATTTAATTTTTTTAAAAATATTTGTATTGATTTAAGAGAGGGAGAGAGAGATAGAAACATCAATGATGAGAGAGAATTATTGATTAGCTGCCTCCTGGGGATCCAGCCCACAACCTGGGCATGTGCCCTTGGCCATAATTGAACCTGGGACCTTTCAGTCCACAGGCCGATTGATGCTCTATCCACTGAGCCAAATTGGTTAGGGCTGTATTTAATTTTTGAAGAACTACAAAACATTTTCCACAGCAGCTGCATCATTTTATAGTACATTTGTACCAACAATGCCTGAGGGCTCTGTACATTCTTGCCAACGCACATTACTCTCTGTCTTTGATTATAGCCATCTTAGTGTGAGTGAGCTGGTATCTCTTTGTGGTTTTGATTTGCAATTCCCTAATGACTAGTGATGTTGAGCATTTTTTTTTTCATTTACTTATTGGACATTTGGTTATCTTCCTTGAAGAAATGTCTATTCAGATTCTTTGCCCATTCTTCAATTTGGCATTTGTCTTTTTATTGTTAAGTTCCCTAAAGAACTTGGAAATTATCTTCAAACTGACATACTATAAAACATGATTCCTATTGAAATCATGTACATTTCAGTGGTTTTTAGTACAGTCATTAGTACAGTACAATTTACTTGTACACAAATTCATATTTTTTCATAACCAACTGATACAGTTGTATACATTAACAGAAAGCATGCCTAAAGAGAAATTTTTAAAAGCACTATTTTATTATACTTACCATTGAAAAATTAGAGAAAATATAGCTGTTTTTTATTATCTCAAAATTTTTCAACTAGTCTTGTTTGCCAAATGTTTACCTTAATTATATGAGCTTGGGTTCTTAAAATTTTCTGAGTTTGTTTCTGCAAGAGTGCTTTTTTATAATAGTAGTATTGGAAGTATTATTCAATTTTCCTATTATCTTGAAATTTTAGGAATATTCAAAGTATACTAATTTATCACTAGAAACCAATCAGAACAGAGCTCCTTTAGTTTTTTTTTTAATTTACCTTTATTGTTGAAAGTATTACAGATGTCCTCCTCCCTCCCCCCACATTGACTCCCTTTTCTTCTCTCTGTCCTCCAGCACCACCAAGGAAACATTCTTCTCCCTCAACTGTTAATGAGCATCTGATATGTCTGAAGATAAAAATTACTACCTGTTGGATTTCTTTCATTCCTCTCAACAGTTTTTCTTTCTTAAGTCAGGTTCTATCACTTATCCTTTTGATCTTTGCTATATCTGAAATGTCCTTTTGATTTAGTCTTTTGTAAAAGTTTTATTTACATCTCAATCTTTTCTATCATTATTGTTTTTGGTTTTATTTTTTTTCATCATTCCCTACTGTCTTAGGCAAATGGATAGGAGAGTAGCCCATTTGCTTTAATATTTTGATTTTATTCTAATCAAACTTTCTTAATTTGTCTCATGTTCTATATATCTCAAATTTCTCAAATTTCATTTTCATAAAAATTTCTCAAATTTCAAATTTCATTTTCATAAAAATGCTTAATGTCACAAATGGTATAACACAAACACCCTTTCTTTGTCATTTAGAGTATTTTGATCTAATTTTTCCCTACCTTATTTCTTTTTTTTAAATTTTTATTAATTTTTATACATATCTCCCCATTGCCCCCCCTCCCTCCCGGGCATACCCCAACCCCCCAGTGTCTAGTTCATTGGTTATGCTTATATGCATGCATACAAGTCTTTTGGTTGATCTCTTATCTACCTCACCTAACTTTAATCTTCCTGCTGTAATTTCACAGTCTGTTTGAAGCTTTACTGTCTCTGTATCTATCCTTTTGTTCATCAATTTATAATGTTCTTTATTATCCACAAATGAGTGAGATCATGTGATGCTTCTCCTTCATTGACTGGCTTATTTCACTAAGCATAAGGTTCTCCAATTCCAACCAGGTTGCTGCAAATGGTAAGAATTCCTTCTTTTTAATGGCAGCATAGAATTCCATTGTGTAGATGTACCACAGTTTTCTGATCCACTCATCTGCTGATGGGCACCTAGGCTGTTTCCAAATTGTAGCTATTGTAAATTGTGCTGCTATGAACATAGGGGTGCATAAATCCTTTCTGACTGGTGTTTCTACTTTCTTAGGATAAATTCCTAAGAGTGGGATTACAGGGTCAAATGGGAGTTCCATTTTTAGTTTTTTGAGGAAACTCCATACTGTTCTCCACAGTGGCTGCACCAGTCTGCATTCCCACCAACAGTGCACAAGTGTTCCTTTTTCTCCGCATCCTCGCCAACACTTGTTAGTTGATTTGTTAATGATTGCCATTCTGACAGGTGTAAGATGGTATCGCATTGTCGTTTTGATTTGCATCTTTCGGATGATTAATGACTTTGAACATGTTTTCATGTGTCTCTTGGCCTTCCTTCTGTCGTATTTTGAAAAGGTTCTATTTAGGTCTGTTGCCCATTTTTTTATTGGATCGTTCATCTTCCTTTTATTAAGTTGTATAAGTAGGCTGTAGATTTTGGAGATTAAACCTTTATCAATGATAACATTTGCAAATATGTTCTCCCATACAGTGATCTTTCTTGTTGTTTTGTTGATGGTTTCTTTTGCTGTGCAAAAGCTTTTTATTTTGATGTAGTCCCATTTGTTTATTTTTTCTTTAGCTTCCATTGCCTTTGGAGCAGTATCAGTGAAGAAGTTCTTTTGGCATATATCTGAGATTGTGCTGCCTGTGGATTCCTCTAGTATTTTTATGATTTCCCTTCTAATGTTTAAGTCCTGTATCCATTTTGAGTTTATTTTTGTATTTGGTGTAAGTTGGTGGTCCAGTTTCAATTTTTTGCATGTATCTGTCCAATTTTCCCAGCACCATTTATTGAAGAGGCTATCTTGGCTCTATTGTATGTTCATGCCTCCTTTGTCAAATATTAGTTGAGCATAGTGGTTTGGGTGGATATCTGGGTTCTCTATTCTATTCCATTGGTCTATATGTCTGTTCTTATGCCAGTACCAGGCTGTTTTGAGAACAGTTGCTTTGTAGTATAGCTTTAAATCTGGTATTGAGATCCCACCTACTTTATTCTTCTTTCGCAGAATTGCTGTAGCTATTCGTGGTCTTTTTTTGGTTCCAGATGAATCTATGAAGAATTCTATCTAGGTCTGTGAAATATGTCATTTGTATTTTAATGGGTAGTGCGTTGAATCTGTAGATTGCTTTGGGTAGTATGGACATTTTAATGATGTTGATTCTCCGAATCCATGAGCATGGTATGCTCTTCCATCTATTAACATCTTCCTCTATCTCTTTTTTCAGTGTCCTGTAGTTTTCTGCATATAGGTCTTTTACCTCTTTAGTTAGCTTTATTCCTAGGTATCTTAATTTTTTTGGTGCCATGGTAAATGGGATTGCTTTTTTAGTTTCTCTTTCTGTAATTTCACTATTAGTGTATAGAAATGCCACAGACTGCTTAGCATTAATTTTGTATCCTGCTACATTGCCGAATTTATTAATTAAGTCAATTAGTTTTGGAATGGAGTCCTTTGGGGTTTTTATGTACAATATCATGTCATCTGCAAATAAGGACAACTTTACTTCTTCTTTTCCAATTTGGATGCCTTTTATTTCTTCTTCTTGTCTAATTGCAGTGGCTAATACTTCCAGTACTATGTCGAACAGGAGAGGTGAGAGTGGGCATCCCTGTCTTGTTCCTGTTCTTAGGGGAAATGGTTTTAGTTTTTGCCCATTGAGTATGACGTTAGCTGTGGGTTTATGATGGCTTTTATGATGTTGAGGTATGATCCTTCTATTCCCACTTTGCTGAGAGTTTTTATCAAGAAAGGGTGTTGGATTTTGTCAAATGCTTTTTCTGCATCAATTGATATGACTATGTGATTTTTATCTCTCAATTTGTTTATGTGATGTATCACATTTATTGATTTGCGGATATTG